>CM020517.1:5307500-5997500 GCA_009823395.1 Thamnaconus septentrionalis
TAAAAGACAACCTCAAAAAGAAATTATTTTTCTTTCCAGCCTCGATGGATCAAAGCTTCAGAAGTCATGACATGTTGCGGAGAAATTTGAGAGTACTTAACCAAAAGGAGGACAGGACTCTGCAGCAGAAGCTTTACATGTTGGAGAAAGAGCACAGGTACACTCACAAAAAGCTCCAACAGAGACGGGAACAACTGATGACAGAACACAGGAGAGTCGTCATGGTGAAGACGTGCGAGCCTAAAGCCATCGTCAACATTGCCATGAGAGAAATCAAACGGCATCAAACAGCAGAGAGGCACTATAGAGGTATTCAGACATCGGAAGGGACAAGATTCTGCTCCATCAAATCCCCTTCTGACACCGAGGGTTCCGAATTAGAGGAGCAGAGTCGGTCAATATCAGCGCCACCTCCTTCGACCAAGCCTGGAGTCCCGGTAAGACGAAGAAGCACAATCCAGAGCAGCGTGTCTCTCATGCAGATGAAAAACATTGCAACTATTGACTCAATATCAGAGAAGGAGCTGGCCAAACGGCAGCTGAGGACACGAGAGGAACTCGAGAGGCTCAAACAGTTTCAGAAGGAGGTTTTACAAAAAAGGGTGTTGACATTTATAGAGAGCCTCAAGGACAAAAGCAACATGTGTGCAGGCTCATACGAAAAACCTCCACAGGGGAAACTGAATGTGCATTTTATGGCAAAACAGTCAGGCTAAAACTTAAAAAACATTTCTTTTTCTTTTTTTTTTAAATGAATTATAAATGCGCAACAATCAGATTTTTTTTTTCTTCTGAAATTACATTATTTGACCAAGCTCCCTCATAGTGGCCAAAGCTTTGTGTACAGGAGTGTCCAGGAGAAGACTGCGGATGTTCTTCAAATCTGAAGAGTTAAAAATGTTGTTTTCTGCAGAAGAGGAGTCAAAAAACACATGTTGTACAAAGTGAAGCTAGCTGAACAATTAAAAAACGTTTTTATATACAAACAGTGGTTCTATATTTGGACAGAATAATGTGGGGTTACCCTTTCAACACCAGTGTTACCCTAACTAACCTGAGACATAATATTAAACAGTGCACTCTGCTGGACAGATTAAGTAATGGCACATTTTCCGACAGAATTTCAAATATTTTTTTCTGTCAACAGAAGCAGCAAAGGATTATTACCATATTCAAATCCTACCTTTGCATTCAATGTCGACTTTTGTTGGAAGACATCTAGTGTGATCGGTGTATTGCAGCGTGCACAGAAAGGGCGTCTTTGCTCTCGGCACGGTGAGCAACATCACCAGTATGGAACACAAAACGTTGCTCTCCATCACCTCCACAGAATCATGGAGCTCCTGTTGGAACAAAGTCTTGCCGTGTCACTTAACCAATTTTTGAAGTGAATGAAAGTGTGAGATCATGCTTCTTCTGATGATTTTTGTCATTTACGTCCTATCTTTGGTGATAATGCTCTAGAAAAAAAAATCTTCTAGTTTGGATATTAAAAATATATTTAAGGAGCAAAACAACCCAGCAAATAAGAAAAGTGGTACCTTCACAAGCTTCAGCTGCTGCCGGCGGCCGACATAAGCATTAAGATGTTGGCTGAGATTATCCAGAAAACCTTTCATGTCTGTCTGCAAGTTGTTGCCTTCTGTCAGACTGTTCAGCGGAATGAAAGGAGGGATGTCGTGACGGCTGATCCTCAGCGTCGGCTTCAGGTCCAGCTCCAGATTGTAGGACTCGAAGAGGGTGCCTTTGTAGCCTGTTGCCAGGGACACGCACACTCCTCTACCGTGAAGGGTCTTTCTGATGTTGTAGCCGCCTTGTAACAACAGCATGAAACAGAGGGGGGGGCATACGTCTTTGCAGGGCAAAACAAAAACTGGGACCGCATTAATAAAAACAGTGTACAGGATAACACTGTGACTAAGTACCGATGATGCGATGAGCACACAGAAGATCTCTCAGCTGGGTAAGTCTGGCCATCCGTTGAAGGGGTTGTGAATTCTCAGAGTCTACATCCATTTCCTCTCCATCTTCTCCATGTACAGGCTCTCTGTCCATAGATGCCCTCAGTTTCTGGAGATTCTGTGTCAGGTTCAAGTTGTAGCCATCATTGCAAACCACATAACGAGGAAACAAGCGACGAGAAGTGCGGGGGGCTAAAAAGAACCTGAACTACATGTCATAAGATGTAAGGGGATGGATCGCAGCATACTCACAAGTTAATGTTAACGCATGATTTAGAATAGGAAGTTGGAGATGGTCGGGTTTTTTTAGTGTCGTAAACGGAATGCTACAACCTCCCAAAAACTCCGTTGGCGCTACCCACCTTATGTGTCTCAATCTCGGCTTTTAGAAGATCTCTCTGTGCTCTGAGCGCTTCCACTTCGGCTCTCAGCTCCTTCACGCGACTGGGCTGATCCCTGCGGCATCTTGCCTGGACTTCCAGCTGACTCAGGTGACTCAGAACACCTGCGGACGAACAAATGTGTTTGTTTTTTTTCGTTTTTACTTTTAGCTTCCTTACAGTCCCAAAACTGCTCTGCTCGAATAGGACGCTCACGTTAGCTTCAGCTGGCGACGCATGACAACAAACTCATTTGCGAGCTAGCTAGCGAGCCAGCAGAGTGCAGTTAGCAGCATGCTAAGCGACAGCAGCGAGCTAGCGAGCTAGCCGAAGGTACCTCTTGCAGCCGCTCCTTCCATGTTATATCCTTTTGTTTTTGGGTAGAAGAGTTAATACGCCTGGTCCTCCTCAGGATCGTCCTTGCGGAGTTTGACTTTGGCGGTTGTTCATCGTCATCGCCGCACGTAGTAGCACCGCCCCTGAGCTCCAAACCGGAAGAGGATTCAAAACAATTTGTAAAGTGAACACGCCATGCAGCGTGACTGCAGCAAGGACGGACGGCGGATTATCCGTGCGGTTACAGACCACGCGGCGCCGCTTTGAAAAGAGTTTACACGGCCGATTGCTGTACATTGCGGGTCGGAGTTACAGCCACGACTTGTTTGACCTCTGAAGAAGTTCGAGACAACGTTGTTGTTGGTGTTTTTGGACGAGCGTAACGCTCTTGACCATGGTATCAATGACAGCCAGTCTCACCCGGATGTCAAGAGTGCTCACTATTCCAGGTATGCTGCTGCTGCCGCGTATGTCCGCTCATTCAAGAGTTTGCTTGTATTCGCGCCTAACAGCCATTCTCACACACGTGTCACATTATTTCTTCTTGAAAAATGATGTGACACGCGTCCTTAGATGATAATAGTAATAATAATAATTATAATAATGATAATGATGATAATAATAATAGTTGTTATGAATGTGTTTATGCCGGTTGTTACAGGGACAATCAAATCTATTAACTGTATGCCCCTGAAGCGCCAACACTGTTTTTATAGGGCACTATATGGGTAGTTAGTTAGAGGTCCGTCCGTCCATCTGCTGTAGCGCTTCCTTCTGCATTTAGGGTCGAGGTTGTCAGTTGGAGCCTCTCCCAGCTGTGGGCGGAGGCAGGGAACACACTGGACAAGCCGAGAGTTCATCTCAGGGCAAAGCAAAGACATACACCCATTCACACACACACTCACTCTCTCTCTCTCTCTCTCTCTCTCTCTCTCTCTCTCTCTCTCTCACACACACACACACACACACGGATAATTTTGAGTTCCCCATTCAGTTACACGTGTAAACTTTAAACTAAAAAAGAAAGAAACTTAACTTAAACAGCCGTGGATTATTATTATGTTTTAATTCCCACATTGATTGACCTGTGTGTCAGTTATTCTCTGGGTAAAATCCCAAACTGTGCAATAATGCAAATAGTTACCACTGAAAATTTAGCCAGTTAAAGAATCGAAGTAGGAAAATGTTCTTTTCTGGCTCCCACATGATCAGTCGGAAACACATTCTGTTTAATTTACCTCCAAATCCATCTGCTGTTTGCTTTTGTTGCACAATGTAAACAAAGCCAGAGCTGGGACCAGACGAGCAGGACTCTCCCACCACTTACCCACTCAGTCAGTATTTTTGGATTCTCACAAGTGTGTTAAAGTTGACAGTGAGCTCGTCTGACCTTGGTGTTTGTTTTCACACACAGGAAGTTATCAAGTAGTGCACTTTAGTCATGCACAGTGGCCGATGTAATCAGTGTTTCTACTCTCAAGGCTGGCCGACTCTTCAGACTGGGTGTGGACAAAGATGCTCCTCCCCGTCCGCCTGACCAGCTGCGCCGCAGGCTCAAGACGTCCTTCAGGATGGATCCGTCCCAGCAGAAGCACTTCGCAGTTGTGGACTATGTGATATTCGCGGTCTTGCTGGCTGCGTCCGTGGCCATCGGCCTGTACCACGCGCTCACGGGCGGGCGGCAGCGGACAACCCGGGAGTTCCTGATGGCAGACAGGAGCATGAGCTGTTTGCCGGTGTCGCTGTCGCTCATCGCCTCCTTCCAGTCCGCCGTGGCCATCATTGGCGTCCCGGCCGAAATCTACTCCAACGGGACTCAGTACTGGTTCCTTGGCTGCGCTTACATCCTGGGCCTCCTCATTCCGGCTCATGTTTTCATTCCAGTGTTGTACAGACTGCAACTATCCAGTGCCTACCAGGTATGCATGATTTTTTTTTTTCTCCACATTTTTTTTGTTCAGTTTAATCTGTGCTGGTATTCATGACTCTTCATTTCCGTGTCGTTTTTATTAACAGTACCTCGAACTTCGCTTCAGCAAACCAGTGCGCGTGTGTGGAACTCTGACCTTCATCTTTCAGATGGTGAGGAATCTCTGGTCTAACGCTAAGCAAAATATAATTTTTTTAGGTCCCACATTATGCAAAAATTCACTCGACTAATGTTTTGTAACAAAGGCATGAGTGTCGAGCCTGTCAGGAGATGGGGACAGTCCATCCTTTGCGTCTTTAATGTGCTATGCTTTGTAATGGCACATATGGCAAAGTATCTGCTCAGTGCAGGATGCTGTAAACAGAGGGCTAGATGTGTTGTTTTTGTACATTTTTGCATAATTCATCCCCAATGTTGGCGAGTAATCTATTACTAAGTAATCCACTGCTGTAATTAAACTACTTTTTTGAGTAACGGAGTAATGTAACTAGATTACTGTGGCAAAGCTGGTAATTATATCATAAGTACTTTATCAAGTAACAAATTCGTTTACAGTATGGGCTGTGCAGAAGGCACCAGCGCTGTACATGCGTTTGGTCTGTGAAATGTGCAGTTTATGTTTAGAGAGCAAACATTCATTCAAGTTAAGAGGACAATATTTGGAATTGCAAAATTTGCACTTTAATAAAGTTCATTCCAAATCACTGAGCAACTGCTTTATCTTTTTTTTTAACTAAAGTCATTAGTTATTAGTAATTGATTACTTATGACGCAAAGTAGTTAAAGTAATTAGATTACTTTATTCAGGAGTAATCAGTAGTTGCATTACTTTTATGGAGTAATCCCAACAACACTGTTTATCCCGCAATGATGGATGGAACATAAAGATTTGAAAAGAGGTATAATATGGGACCTGATACGCTGTGCAATTGTGACTTCTCCTGAACTTGAAATGTTTAAGCCTCACTGCAAATAACTGCTCCTGTAACTCTCTGTGCCGCAGGTCATTTATATGGGAGTCTGTGTTTACACTCCTGCCTTTGCACTAAACGCAGGTACAACGTGTTCCGTAGCTTCCTCGTGGACGTTACAAGGACGAGGCCTGTTTCACACTGTGTGTCTGCTCTTTTTTTCAGTTACTGGATTTGAATTGTGGGCAGCAGTGCTGGCTACGGGTCTAGTGTGCACGGTATACACGACAATGGTGAGGTTTGTCCGGTTGGTTTTCCTGCACGTCGGTTTACAGATTTTGTTGTAAATTATCGACGACAATCACATCACAGAAAACACACAAACATAAAACTAAAGAAGGCACGTTTTGCCTGTGGCTGTCAGGGTGGACTGAAGGCCGTCATCTGGACGGACGTCTTTCAGACCCTGGTCATGTTTGCAGGGCAGCTGGCCGTCATCGTGGTCGGGGTGCAGCAGTCAGGAGGACTGTCTGAGGTCTGGAGGAAAGTCCAGGATGGAGACAGAATCGCTGGTCTCGAGTGAGTTTGCAGGTCACTTTTATTTATTTATTTTTTGGCTGCAGGCTGTAAACAGAGTGCTCAATACACTGCTTTTGTTTGCTTTATGTTTCATTCTAGGTTTTTCTACTGGACTCCAGGATAGATTAATATGTCCTCCATTATATACGCGTCCTTGTCAGTGTCACAATGAATTTATTCCCCCACCTTCATTTCAGCCTGAACCCAGATCCCACAGAGAGACACACCTTCTGGACTCTGGCCGTCGGCGGCGTCTTCCTCATGCTCTCCTTGTACGGAGTGAACCAGGCTCAGGTCCAGAGATACCTCAGCGCACGCTCTGAGAAGGAGGCAGTCAGGTACACCGAAAACCCTTCTGAGTCTTGTTTTTCCTGTGTATATGATGCTCCTCTTCAATCGCATGCGAACCAAATGAGGTGGAAAACTTATCCTGAAGCTGAGGCGCCACCCTCCACTGTGTGCAGGTCGTGCTACATGGTGTTCCCCTCGCTGCAGCTGGCTCTGGCCCTCAGCTGTGTGATGGGTCTGGTCATGTTTGCGCGATACTGCGGCGAGGATCACCACACCAGTTTTTTGGCCACCTCCAAAAAAGATGCGGTGAGCTTGCGGTTCAGATGAAGATTTTTTTTTTTTCCCCTCTTTGTCTTGTAAATGAAAGACAAAAATTCTGATTGTTTAAACAGCCACTTGACTAATTCACTCACGCTAGCATTCTTTTTGTTTTGCTTCATTGTCTGGACAGGTGGTCATATTCTTTGTCATGGACATGCTGCAGGGGCTGCCTGGACTTCCTGGACTGTTTATTGCGTGTTTATTCAGTGCAGCTCTAAGGTGTCCACGTCTTTCCCCCATTCATTTTTTTTTGTCTGTGATGTTTTGTTTCTGTTTTAAATTATTGCTCTCACCCAGCCTTTCATCTCACTGTAAGCAGCCCAAGAACTATTCCTCTTTTTTCATTTTAACACTTGTTTGCATGTGTTTTTGCAGCACCATCTCTTCTGCTTTGAACTCTCTGGCCACTGTGACGATGGAAGACCTCATCAAACCACATTTTCCCACCATGACCGAGTCCAGAGCCACTTACCTGTCCAAGGCCTTAGGTTCGCTATTAAGAGAAGCGCGCCAGTGTGTATTAATGGCACATTGCTGAAGTTCCCCCTTGTGTTTCCTCCTTCAGCGATGTCCTACGGGCTGCTGTGTCTGGCCATGTCCTATCTGACCCACCTGATGGGGGATTCGGTTCTGCAGGCGAGTTTACAGGAGGTCGTTGTCATCGTCGAGCAGCGGCGAGTCTTCCCTGCCTTCCTGTCTGACCTTTGTACCGTGTGAACCTCAGGTGGCTTTGAAAATCTTCGGAATGGTTGGCGGTCCCATCCTGGGTGTGTTCTGCCTTGGCCTGTTCTTCCCTTGGGCCAATTCCACTGTAAGTTGCCTCCTGTAAGAAAAAAAACTTCTGGACCTTCTGCCTGGGGGGCAAAAGCAAGGCTGTTTCAGAGGGCAGAGCCAACAGCAGAATGTTGATGTTGTAAATACGAGTGCCCCTTTTGACATCGCATACAGGTGGTTTCCAGCGGTGTGTTTTAACATATCTGCAAAAATTTAGAGCAAGCAAAAAAAGGACAAAGTGACAGACTTCCCTCACTTCTGGCACTGACAGGATAAAGACACGACTAAGGGGAATTTTTGCATCATTTGTGAGAGTTTATGAACCAATGCTCAGCCTCCGGGCTGCTCCCTCTCTTCGCAGCTGTATTTTACTTTTAAGTGACAAACCGTGAGTAAAACGATTCATTACCACCCACCTGTTGCCACCAGGGAGCGCTGGCCGGCCTGGGGACGGGCCTAGCCGTGATTTTTTGGGTCGGCCTCGGCAGTATCGTCACCCGGAGCTCCGGCTCAACTCCTCTGCCGCCCAGCTGCGCGGCCAATCGACTGGCGGGAAACTCCACCGTTGTCCTGCAGGCCGTCTACAGCAACGTCACACTCAGGTAGCACAGCCACTTGTGCCCGCGTTTGTCTGCCTTGGTCATGCACGTTAACCTCCGTCTGTCTCTCTATCTGTCTGCAGTCGGCCGTCCGGACTCAAGAGGTTCTACTCCTTGTCGTACATGTGGTACAGCGGGTTCAGCTGCTCTGCCGTCATTCTCGTGGGCCTGATCGTCAGCTTTCTAACAGGTAGAGGAGTGCCTGCATGTTTCCGTGCAGTGTAAAACGGCCCGACTGTCGTCAGTTTTCATCAGCTCTTGACTCAACTCTGAAATGTTTCAAGGCCCTCTGAAGGAGGAGGATGTGACACCAGGCACGGTCTATCCTCTGATGGGGAAACTGCTTTGTTTTCTCCCCGAACACTTCAAGAAGAAGCTCTGCTGCGTGACTCCTCTGGGACAGACGGTCAGTGACATGTTGAACCGATAAATTGACAAATTCTGCCTTGACTGATACATACGAAGGGACTTTATAAAACAGTATCTTGAAAAGGTCAATCCTTAGTCTTGTCCTCTAGCCTTTTTACTTTAAAGCAGGAAAAACATTCCAATATTTGGACAAAGTTTCAGTCAGCTGATTCTGATACATTCTCCCTGCTAAGACTCTGACTAGCGCTTTGTGTCTGAATTGTAACTCTGGTCGAAGAGATAATTTTTACTTCCTATATTTATCTTTTTTTTTTTCTTCTTTTTTTTTTTAAACAAATGAACCTGTAGATCCCAGCGTGCCAAAGACAGCCTCCTCATCAGAAGGAAAATAACGGGGAGGCCTTCCAAAGAAACGAGGAGCTGGACAACTGCCTTCCGGAGGAGGCCAGCCTTCCATTGATGGAACAGGAAACTTTTGTGTGATGTCGCCGTTTCCAGGAAAAGAAAAACTGGAGAGAAAAAAAGACAAGTGGTAGTATCTTTAGAAAAAGCACTTGAATTGAAAAAAAAAAAGAATGTTGAATGTCTGTTGATGTTCTTTGGTGCTAAAAAAAAACACACAATATAATTCTTTATTTTTTCAATTTGACTGAAAATACTGGACAAAAATGCTGGAACGGTTGAAAGACTGAAGCATTGTAAGAAAAAAGTGCTGCCTGGAAACATTGTTTGTATTTCTATTAAAGATTCTTTTTTTTACACAACTTTTTATATTGCTTTGACTTGAATTTTTGTTGGTTTAAGGCTCAACCCACAAGGTGAGACAAAAAATGTACACCTGCTGGATTTTTAAAAATAATAATTTTGATGTTTTGTTTAGACCCATTTCTCTCCAGTTCAAAAATATTGTTGTCAGTATATTATTTATTTGCTAAACGGTCTACAAGAAAAAATATGACTCAAATGTTATGACGATGTTGTCGAAGTATTTGCTTATTAATTCGGGAAAAAATATGCTTCCTCATTTGATGACTACATATTCTAAAAGGGTCACACCTTCAACCAGCAGCCATCACAGAAATAACACAGTACAAACAAACTACTGTCTCTGGCCTTTGAAAGTCAAATTGGTCTCCTTGTAAGTGCCTCCTGCTTTGCATGTTTGCCAGTAAACTGGCCATGTACTCGCAGTTGTTGACCCATTTTTGCTGCCTGCATCATCTAGAGGCAACGCTTCTGGAAACTGAACGGTCACTGCCGGAGGAAGAAGCGCTGGGACAGTTTACTCACTCGGTCTGAGACAAACAGGTTGGATCTTTGAGCCTTTGGTTAGATTTCAAATGAATTTTAAACTTTAAGTTTATGTGTGTGTCTGTGTGTGTATATATATATATATATATATATATATATATATATATATATATATATATATATATATATATATATATACATATATATATATATATATATATATATATATATATATATATATATGTATATATATATATATGTATATATGTATATATATATATATATATATATGTATACATATATATATATATATATATATATATATATATATATATATATATATATATATATATATATATATATATATATATATATATATATATATATATATATATATATATATATATATATATATACATATATATATATAATATATATATGTATACATATATATATATATGTATATATATGTATGTATATATATATATATATATATATATATATATATATATATATATATATATATATATATATATATATATACACGTGTGTGTGTGTATTCTACACATATCTATATATACATACACACTATTGTTTTTGCAGGTGGATGATGTGGTCATCAGTACTGATTTATCTCCTGGAGATAATCATCACTCAGGTGCGTCACTGTTATTTACAATGGAGGGAAGACTTAAATTGATCAGAAGTTATGTTTAGGTCACCATCAAAGTTTTGAGGTGACTGAATGAAGATGATTGATGATGGTGTGCTTAACATTTGGCCACCACTGTTTTGAAAGTCGTATGAAGGTTTGTTGTGCAATCTGACACCGCAAATACTGAGAAACGTCGACTATAATTTCACCAATTGAAACATATTTCCTTTTTACAGGCTGAGGGACAAGGTAAAAAAAAAAGATAAAAATTATTTCACTATCAAAATGAGCTTCACTCACTTAAGACGCACTAACATGCTGCAATTCTCATCTATTTCTTTGGCAAGATGCGGAAAATTCTACGCAAATGTATTACAGCAAACTGACCATAGACATGAACGCGCTCTCAAATGCGACCCGGTTACTGAAACCGTTCACGATGAAAAGCAACCTGCGCATTGACCGCGTCGAGAAGACAACAAGTAAACACCTGCTTTTTCTCCTCTCTTTCCTCTATTCTTCTCTTTTTAAGATGAAACACATTAAACATTCGTCTCACTGTTAATAGGAAGGTGGTGGAAACTGGTAACTGATTAAGTGTGAATCTGTTTCAGTCTGTCGAAACGTAATCGGCCACTTAAACTGCACCTGCGAACAGGGCTACAGGTGGACCCAGGAACTTTGTCAGAATCATAAGTGTTGCGGCACAGGCGAGTGCGTCTTACCCGTGCAAATGTCAAGCATGTGCATTGCGGAAAACTCAGGTAATTTAACCTAAATTCATTGGGCATGTGTGAAAGAGAAGGCGAAAAAAAGAATTCTACCAAGACTAACTAACCAACCAACTAACTAACTAACTATTTATCACAGTGGCTGTCGTCGGCTCCATTATCTTCAGGTCAAAGAAGTATTTTGACTGTCTGTTCGGCAAATCCACACAGGAGTTTCAACAGTGTAATGAAGATTTGCATAAAGAGGTAAAAATATAATTGTAATTTTAAAAGTAAAATAAACAGCACAGGACTGCTGGTCTGAAATACATTTACATATTGTCCTTAAAAACACTCAATTCTGAAGTGTAATGTGATGGTTTCTTTCAGCTGAAAAAAGTTTACAGCACTCTGAACAGATTCGACTACCTCACAGTCGGAAACTACAGGTAATCCAGCGTCGGCCACCAAAGACAAATGATGTTTGTTTAAAGGAGGGAACGATTAAAATGTTTTCTGTCCCCAGCCTTAGGCATACGGACATCGTCGCAGATTTAATAATGAGGATTGATGGCAGCATTCCGGCCCAGGATATGGTGAAAAAAACAGAGCACCTGTGCAACGAGTCAGTATCACTCAGACTGGAAACTGCAGGTAAAGAGCAGAATGGGTCATGGCACCTACACAACAATGAACTGGAAGAAGTGCCAATGAATTTGTATGCAATAAAGTACGAAAATGTCACTTCCATTGTCAATCCAATAAGCCAATAAGGGACAAGGGAGTTTGCATAGATTTCCATAGCAATGCTACGTTGCTACTTATTTGTTTTATTTTGTTTGTTTTGTTTTTGCAGGCGTTGTCCGTTTACATCTGCCACCAGTTCTGGTGTGTCAAAACAGCTGCCAGATACTCAATTGCACCACAGAGGAGGACTTACAGGTGACGCCGACGTGGAGTCTACACAGAGACGATCAAGTCTTTGACATAACAAACGGGACTGAGTCGAATGTGATGTCCAAAAAACAGGAAAGCACTGTCGTCATTAAAAACGTCAACAAGAAATGGACAGGTATGCAAGGATTATGTGGGCAAGAGATCGAATAGTTTTATAGACAGTTGCACTGCATTTTGGGTTGACGCAAGAACGGTCTCATGTCTAATTACCACACGCTAGTGGTAAAGAATTTGAGAGTTGCCAGTGAATGTAGAGGGATGTCTGTATCAAGCAAGTACACATAATATGAAACAGATTTCTTTAAAAATCAATCAATCATTTTTTATTTTATTACCCACACCTCTCTTTCAGGGATGTTTTCATGTGTCTACACTCAAACTTTAGACAAAGGTCTGTGCAGCATTTCAAACAAAGCCACAGGAGAAATGGACATTTCTCTGCTGCCAGATATCCACATCTCCACATTTCCAGCATTTCCACGCTGCCAGGGGAATTCAGACAGTGAAGTGGAAGTGATAGTCTACTGCGAGATAAAGCACAGCGTTGAGACTTTCAACGTGACTTGGACAAACCAAAACAAACCAAAAAGTCCACGGCCGATTCCTCCAAGTCTGTGTTTTTTCCCCTTTTCTGTCTTCTTTATCTATTGCACTTCAACTTAATTAGTAAAATTAGCCCGATTATGATTTTTTTTTTTTTTCAGGTTACACTGAAGGAATGAAAGTTTATGGAGCTCTTACGACAGTCAGCTGTCACGCAAGCACACCTACACGTATAACGTGCACTTTTAAGAACAGGTGCAACCAGGTGGCCTTTAAGACAGCAAATATCATTGTCATAAAAGGTATGATTATGTTTTAGTGCTGACAGTTTTTTTCTACCTTTGACTTAGTTTTCCTTGACTTGCATTGGAAGAATGCCCCCCCCGCCGCCAACACAGAGCCCTCTGCCTGCTTGATATCGGTGCCATCTAAACTCTGATGCTTATTTTGAACTTCAACAAGTCATCTTTGTCAGTCTACAGGCCTAAATGCATTGAATTGCAGCCTTGTATCTGTATGTTAACAAGCAATTGAACCACTGTCACTAATAAATTGGCCAGTGACTGCAGATGGTATGTCGAGTGCAGCAGGTTTTAGTTAAACGCAGACTCCCAATGTGGGCTTTACATGGTATTTGTGTAAACACCCCTTCAATTTTTTTTCTCATCAACACAGCAAATGATCAGTTCTGTGAAGCTGAAGGTGACTGGCAGGTCACTAAAGCTAGACACACAGCAATGCTAAAATGCAACAACGCTGTTGGACGCAGAAAGAGGACATGTCTTAATGGGTAGGAGTAGAGTACAAATATTGGTTAAAGTTATCTGACAAAAATCCATTTTTTTTTTGTAAGTAAACTTCTTGCAATTTTGTTTAAAAAAGAAAAAACCCTCAATAACTTTAATATATATGTTGACGACCCAGTGCTGTTGACTGACTTACTCATGCACTGACTGTTTCAGCCCCACAACAGGAATATGGGATCCTGAGGTTTCGGAGTGTGTGAACAATGAAGTGAAAGATGTGCTGGAAATGGCCAAAGTAAGTCTCACCTCAACCAATCAGATCATATCTCACCACCCTGACGGCCGAGCATTGTTGTTGTTATTGTTGTTGTAGATTGCCGACAGTGGACTCAACTCACTACAAAAAAACGCTGCAAAAGTGTTGTTGATGCTCAATAAGGTGACAAATAACTCAGAACAAATAAACACCTTCAGCAACTTGAAAGCGTCTGTTCAAGTGCTCTCCACTTTGTCTGGCAAGGAAAACCTACAGGCCAATGTGAGCACAGCAGACGTGAGTATGAACTGAGTGTGTTCCATGTTACCGACGGCAAGTTTTTGCATTATTCTGGAACAACTATTTAATTTATTCATCTTAAAGGCCTAATGTTTTAAAGTTGGTGACATTTAGTGTTCAAAACATGGAGAGTGGCACCGCAGTTGTGATGAAATGCATGAAAAAATATACTCTATTTGGAAGCTAAATTTTAACTTTTGTTGTTTTTGTGTAATCTCTCTAAATTGATTTTTAGGATTTTTTGACATCGTCCAGCAATTTGCTGGAAAACACTCAGGAAAACTCATGGAATAGGACTGACCAAGAAAATCAGTCCTTGGCTGAAATGTACCTCCTCTCTGTTGAGCACTTAATACAGCAGTCCAACGTAACAGCCACTCCAAAGAAGAAGAACGTGGAGGTCGCTGAGCAGAATTGCTTGGGAGGCCTGCAGTGCTCCAACACAGTGTTCAATGTCACAGTTCATCTGCTGGGCAACAACAGCGGCAGCTTAAAAACGGCAGGCTTCCAGAACCTGGAGGGTTATCTGCCCAACAACGACACCCAGTTTAAACCAAACAGCATCGTCATCTCTGCGGCGAGAAAAGCAGAGCAGTCCGATTCGGTCAAAGTTAAAATCGACTTCCCGCTGCGAAAGCCCAGACCCAGAAATGTGGAGGTGCAGTGTGTGTCGTGGGACAACAACTCTCGAGCCTGGTCACCGCATGGATGCCAGTGGGGCGGGCCCTCCAACGCAGGCCAATGCACCTGTCGCCATTTCTCCTCTTTTGCCATCTTGATGTCCAGGTATCCCCTGGACCTCCCTTGGATCAGCCAGATAACCTACATCGGGCTGTCTGTGTCGGTCGTGTCGCTCGTCGTGAGCCTTGTGATTGAGCTGGTCGTGTGGAGAGCCATGATAAAGACCAAAACCTTGCATATCCGCCACACCGCCCACGTCAACATCAGCCTCTGCCTGCTGGTGGCCGACTGTTGTTTCCTGGCATCCTCCAAGCCGAGTGACCTACCGCACAGCTGGTGCCTGGCCATGGTGGTGCTCAAGCACTACTGCTACCTGGCCATGTTCTTCTGGATGCTGTGTCTGAGTGCCACGCTCCTCCACCAGACCCTCTTCCTGTTCCACAGCGTTAGCAAGCGGGTCTACTTGCGCTTCTCCCTGGGACTGGGCTATGGATGTCCGCTGCTCATCGTTGTTGGAACCATTGTGGCCAGTCAGGGCCTCACCGAGGGAAAGTATTTCTCCCGGGAGACCTGCTGGCTGACTCATACCGGACTGTTGAACGGCTCCATCTATGCCTTTGTTATTCCATCCTGGACAATTATTTTCATCAACGTGTTTGCCATGCTGGTGGTTATCATGAAGCTGCTCGATCAGCCAGCAAACATGGCGACGACAAACATGGCCTCCAGAAGAGAGAAGAGGGCGGCTCTGACCGCCCTGAGGTCTGTTGTCCTGCTCACCCCAGTTTTTGGCCTGACGTGGATTCTCGGCTTTGCCGTCATGTTAGTCGACCTCACATCTGGAGCCTTGGCGTACTTGGTGCATTATGTCTTCACCCTGCTAAACGCCTTCCAGGTATGGGGCGATTTAATCTCATCCTAACATTGAACACACCGCGCAGCAAGTCGACCTTCAGGTTTCTTGCTGAATGACCGTGTTTTTACTTTGTTGTTTTTTTGTTTTCAGGGTTTGTTCATCCTGCTTGCCACAAGCGTGGCTGACAAACTGGTAAGTTAAATGTTAAAGCTCCCATCGTATTGTGCATTAGAAGAATATGCTAGCTAACATGACAGACAGAATTATTGGTTGTAGTGGTGATTGAGTCTAGGGGTGAAGGCGGGGTGCCACCCTGGAATGTGTGATTTTAGGAGCAACAACTTTTGCCATCTACGGAGCTAATGGCTTGTCAACAAGAATAGAGAAAATTCAATGTTAAAGAAATCATAGATGCTACAGCGGGAGGCAGGATTGTAATTAACAGGAATGAAAGAAAATTCCTAGAGGGACATCCTGTGACCTGCCACCCGTTATATCCTTTGGATTGGAAATAAAGAAACAAAGACCTGAAAATGTGGTAACATCGACAGGTCTCTAAGTGAAAATATAGATGGTGATCCATGTTACATCACAGTTTTATTGTTTGCTAGAACTTCATAATACCCCAAAATAAGTTACAATACAGACCACGGGGAGTCACTGACGGTGTTTTAATCTTTTCCACCAGACACGAGAAGCTCTTCTGAACTACCTGAAAAAGAGTGTAAGACTGACTTTAGTTTAAATAAATGGATAAATACACAACACTGAATATAAAGTGACTCCTAACGTCCCATCTCCTCTGTTCTCTAGGCTCCACGATCAAGTGAAAGCTCAACAAAGTTTGAATCCATTTCAAAATAATGAACATCACCCTTAAAAATGTGCCCTATTCAATAATAAAACCAAGGAATTTTTTTTTCCTTTTTAAGGCCGATACATGTCTGTGCATTGTGGGATTTAAGACACCTGAATACTGTTGTAATGTTTAGATTATTTTTTATTTTAGGTAACCTACCACAAATGCAACAAACACTGGAAATTCATACATTAAAAGGAAGTAAACTTAATGCTGCAACACAACAAACACAAGGTTGTCCTACACCTAAAGAACCTTCTCCTGGTTTTCTTTGCCTTCTCCTGTCCACTGCTCGTCTGTTTCATCCAAACAAATCCCTTTTTCGGCTGCCATCTTGCGGTATGCCTGACTCTCCGTTTCAGCTCTGCAAGTTAAACAAACATCGCAAAGCATTATGTTAGGTTATGCTCTACATTACCGGGGCAAGTGCGCTTAAAAATATCAGCTTTGTGTTAAATACAGATCAAGTTAAAGACAACGCATGTAAAACAAATAAATAAGTTGTGGAAAAACTGAATGTGTGGGTGAGTTTTGTTCCCTACGTTTTTAGAAACTGGACACAGTCCTGGTGCCCATATATTTCAGCTATTCTCACTGGTTTGTCCCCGCAGCAGTCCTCCGTGTCTATGGGAGCATGAAGCGAGTGCAGCAGCCGCAGCACGGCCAGTCTTCCTGACTCTGCAGCAAAGTGCGCAGGGGTCCACCCATGTTCAGTTCTCAGACAAGGCCTCGCTCCGTGTTTGATGAGGACTCGGACAGTTTCCGTGTATCCTGTTGGAGAGGTTTTGAAGTGTAACCCGAAATGCATTCAAATGGGAAAGTTCATGTAAGTTAGTAATGAAATAAAAGTAAAGTACAAGTTTTCCAAAGGGACCAATGTGGATCAAATGGCGCAAACAGTGAATTCATGTTGACGTAAAGTACAACCAATAATTGTCTGAGGGTTTTTTAAAAAATTATTAATTAACATATTAAAAACAAAAATAACAGTTACTAGACTAATATAAATACATTTCCATTGAGGTCATCATGTCAGATTTTAAATTAAAAAAAAACAAAAAAACAAAAACCTTTTGACCTACTCGCGAGCCAAAGCAAACACAAAAAACAAAAACAAAAAAATAAGGCAGGTGTGCTACATTGTACTTTGAAACCGCCTTACCCTTTGCTGCCGCCCAATGAAGAGGCGTCTTGTTGCTCCAGTCGATGTCTCTCTGGTTTGGATCACATTTATTTTGCTCCAGAATCTCAACAACTTGACGTAAATTCCCCGCAGCAGCTGCCTGGTGCAACTCTGTCATCGTGTCCGGAACGGTTGCCTTGGAAACCGCAGATCAACGCAATAGCAGCTCGGCTGCAATGCTGCCCCCTGCTGTACATTCAATCAAACTTGTCGGTGTTCACGACTGGCCTTTCACATAGGTGGCAATTTATACAAGTGTGTCAGAAATGTTCATTGGCACATCACATCACTCTCAGTAGTTTTTACTGATTAAAGAAAGGTATATTAACTAAGCAGTTGATTAATTTATTGATTTACACTAACCATAGAAAAGTTTCATTTAATTTATTTGGCAAAAGTAAATGCAACAACAACAAAGCTGTAGGCAAAAAAATACATTCTTTCAATAAAGGTTAGACTGATTTGTCACAATTAAATTTTCCACAAAAGCTTTAGTTAGTCTTTTGTAGTTTTTGGTCCAGAGCTGAAACAAAGAAAATACAACTATACTCAATCACATTTTGTTTTTATCCTTAGTTCCATGAATTGTGAAACTGGCAGCAAATTAAAATCAATTAATGAATCATCATTCATTCATTCAACAGAAAGATGAATTATTAACAATGTTAACTTGAGCGATCATTAAATACACCCAATAATCAATTTTAAATCAGGGCTTTTAAAAATTGAGGTAAAATAAATGTCCTACCGCACATTTGAAAAATCACTTCAGTCAAAGCATTCTTCACCATACTGGTAAACTAAAGTAAAAAAAAAAAAAAATAATAAAATAAAATCAAAATGCAATAAAGGAGTAAATAATACCATAAAAATACAGTTTTCAGATAAAATTTTCAGTAAGTGACCAAAGTTTTGCTCACCTGAATCCATACCTGCTGCAGAGGACATTAGTCTTTTCCAGTGTTTCTCCACCAGAGTGTTTACACACAGCCATTCACAAGTCACCAAGTCTTGGCACTCTATCTGCACTTTATGCTGAGGAACTGCATTCTGGGATTCCACAGTTTCAAACACAGTCAATGTGAGGGGTTTATCCACCAGCAGGTTGTAGAAGACATCATAGATGTCGTCGTCCCAGTAGCCCTGAGACTGGTCAAACCCACTCAAAGAGCAAAGAAATGCTTGGGGAGCCTTCTCCAGCACAATTTTAGGCACTGGTCTCACATTTTGTTTGTCAATATCTGACTCATTTCCATAGTCAATAAACAAAACTTGAACGCCATTGTCAAGTTTCTGAGTCACTTGAGCTCGATACCATTGGTTGTCACTGGGAAAGAGAGCGAGGCATGGACTTCCAGGCCTGAGAGTGTTGGAAAACGTTATGTCCAGGGGTGTCTGACCAGCATCCTGAGCAAGCTTTATGACTTCATTTAGCTTCTCTGTCTTGGCATACTGACACCAGAAGTATCCAGGTTCTGCAATGCAAGAAGCATATACTTGCTCTTTTTTCCTTAGAGAAATATTTGGCAGCGTATACATGCATGGATAGGTATTCTCTTCAGAAACACTTTGGTGTGTCCTGCTCGACTGGGTTTGACCCTCTTTGCACAATGTTTCCACCAGGGTCACTTGCTCTTTGGGTACTGGTCTCCAGTATTTCTGAATTGCCACCCCTAAAGACTCACCCCCACACTCAACGTCCACTGAATATTGAGGAGGTTCGGTCTCTGCTTGCTCCTCTATTTTGATGACAGTCAGTCTGAGGGGTTTGTCAACCAGGAGACTGTGGAAAACATCATAAACTGCATCATCCCACGAACCCTGTGACTTGTCAAATCCATTCAGAGTGCACAAAAAAGCTTGAGGAGCTCTCTCCAACAGACTTCGAGGCAGTGCTCTTACACATTTACGGTCAACATCAGATTCATTCCCATAGTCTATAAAGACAACGTTGAAACCATTTTCTTGACTTTTTATTATCTGAGCTCGATACCACTGATCATCACTAGAAAACAGAGCTAGGCATGGACTGCCGGGAGCTAGAGTCTTTGTAAATGTTTTGTCCAGTGGTGCCTGCCCTGCTTCCTGGGCAAGCCTTGTGATATCGTTTAGCTCCTCTGTGTTGGCGTACTGGCACCAGAAGTAGCCTGGTTCAGCAATACATGAAGCATACACTTCTTCTTTTTTGTTGGAGACAGTTGGGTACTTGTACCTGCAAGTGTTGTCAATTCCCATGGAATTCGTTTCATCAGACTCAACTTGTCCAGAGTGAAGTAGGGTTTGACTTTGAGAGTTTTCCAAGATTCTCGTTTGGTCTTTTGGTATCCAGTATTTAAGCATTTCATTGTTTATGACGATATCTTCACACTCTACTTTCACAGCAAATTGAGGCAGTGCAGTCTCTGTGTCTTCTTGCACAGCCATCACTTTTACTCTGATTGGTTTATTCAACAAAAGATTGTAAAATACATCATAAACACTGTCATCCCAACTGCCCAAGCCCTTGTCAAATCCATTCAGAAAGCACATGAAGGCCTGAGGAGCCGTTCCCAGAAAAACTTGAGGTAATGGTCTCACATTATTCTTGTCAACGTCGGCCTCATTTCCAAAGTCAATGAAAATAACTTGAAACGTGTCCTCATGTATTTCAGTTACCTGAGCTCGATACCATTGGTTATCTGTGAAGAGAGCAATGCATGGACTTCCAGGGCAAAGAGTCTCGACGAAATTGGGGTCTAGCAGTTCCTGTCCTTTTTTCTGAGCCAGCTTTGATACCTCTTCCAGCTTCACTGTGTTGCTGTGCTGGCACCAGAAGTAGTTTGGTCCAACAATGCAGGAAGCATAAAACTCCTCCGTCTCGCCTGGAGAAATAACTGGCATCTTATAATGACAGATTCTCTCATTTTCTTGGTTGGGATGGATGGAATCAGCCTGGTCAAGCAGTACCTGACTTGCTTGTTCTATTTCAAGAATGGCATCCAACTTTTCCAGCGTACCATCATCCAAAGTTTTTTCAAAGTCATTTTCATGTGCAGCAACTCTTTTTGTACCAATCAGTGACTCTTCTCCAGCACAGATTCCATTGCTGCTGTCGACTTCATGCAATGTTGGATTCAATGTTATTGTTACATTCGTCGGTTTATGTGGTGGTGCACACGCATTCAGCACTTTCTTAAATGTCCCGCCACTGGGCATCTTCTTGACAGAGCCAGAAGTTTTTTGTTTGATTTGTGATATCTTCCTTTGAATCAATGCATTTACATCCAGAGAGTCTTCAAAGAGTTCAACGAGCAGCTTTCCATTGTCTCCTTCAGCAACTACTAGAGCAGTAAAACTACGACCAACAGCATGATCTGCAAACCAATGGTTCACTTCTTTTTCTACTTCTGTGACATTGAACAACCCAAGTAGAACAGCCTGCACTGGAACAGACCGAGCTATTGTAGCTTCGGCCGGAAGGGGGCAAATGTCATTGTCACTCACCGTGAGGGTATCGCCATAGTCTACAAATTGTACTTTGGGTTTTTTAGACATTTCAATTACTTGACCTCTACACCATTGATGATCATTGTACATGGCGAGGCATAGGCTGTTAACTCCAAGTTTGTGATTAGAACACCGCGGTTGCCTGACAAATTGTTGGATGTTTTCATTAAGTTTTGTTAACAGATGAGAGTTCTTCTCCAGATTGCAGTAAAAATGACTGATGCTAGTCAAAGCCGTCACCATCACCCTCTCCTTAGAGCCTACTACAAAATCAAAATCTGAGTAAATGTATGCATCTGTTGAGCCCCCTGGAGGCTTCTCTTCATGATCTTCAGCTTGAGTACATCTCTGAGCCAGAAGCCAACTTGCACTCTTAGATGGTGTTTCGATGTCCACAACATTGAGCAGCATGCCATCTGTATCGGATGTGACAGCTTTTATGACACATTTCAAACCAATGTTCGACAAAACACTTGAATCCACAAACTTCTGAAATTCTACTAATGCACTCTCACTCCAGGTGACACTGGAATTTGTGGGATTCTTTGGATCAAACAAGGAACATTGAAAAGCTTGTGCATTTAGTTGTAAAAACTCTGGATCAATGGGTTTCACATCTTTCAGGGGTACCTTTTGAGTCTCACCATAATCTATGAATCTCACATCTACGAGAGGGGAGTAATGACTGGTGATGATCTTTCCTCTGTACCACATTCCGTCGCTTGGATTGCGGGCAACACAGATGGACTCAACCAGTGGCTGAGGATGAGAGAATGCATAGTGTTTTTGCAAGGCTTCCTTAAAGAGTTCAAGATATTCAGCATTTTCTGTTTTTTGGCACCAGAACTTCTGTGTACTTTCAATGCAGGATATGTTTACTTTGACAGAACTTCCTACAGAGTACACATGGTTGTCACAAGCACTATGCTCTTCTGGAAGGGAAGCTGGTAGAAGATGACCATTATTCTGGCTAAAAGGGTCTTCTTGTTCCATAACATCCTCTACCCTCCCGCTGACTGATTGGATCTTGGTGGTTGGAATGGTTTCTTCTGGTATGTCACCATTTGAACCAAGTTTGTCTTGTACATTCATGCTTTGTTCATGACTAACTAATGAGACAACATGAGAAGTGGGTCGATTATAAAAATCTGAAGCATACTTCGTCTTGCTGGTTGGCATAAGTCCTGCACCATCAGTGAACAATTTGTTTATGGATGATTCACTATTTGCATAGAGAGTGACATAATAGACACCCTGAGATACGCTATGGTGGTCAAATCTCGCTATTACAGCCTGATGTTGGAGTGATGACTCCAGAAAATCAATCTGGTCCTGGGTCCACCCTTTATCTTCATCCTTGACCCCGTTAAGACAACAGGGATACGTGACTACAGGCATTCTAAGGAACTTTCCATGCAGTGGTTTGATATTTTTAACTGGGACCAATTCCGTGTTTCCTTCGTCTACATGAAAAACCTTCACAGAACCATCACCAAGGTTTTGCTTTAGTAGTGAGCGATACCATCTGCCATCTGAACCTTTAGCAGCACATGGATCACCGGAGCTCTTTGGTTGTTCTTCGCTAAAATCTGAGCTCTCTTCGTAGTGATGGTGGATCTGCTCTGACAATGTCCTCAGCGCCTTGCCAAAAATTAGGAGTTTGCAAAAAATGTTCGATGGATTGGTTGCAACTGTGACCTTAACAGTTTCAAAAGTATTGGTAGACAATTCGGGGTAAAAGTATTGTGCATGATTCTCAACATGGCAACCAACTAGGGGATTCTCTCCTTGCTTGATGCAGTAGGATTCAAAGTTCGCTTCTTTGGGCAAGTTCAGGCATTTCAGTGCAAAGCATTTAAACTCATCAACAAGAAGAGACTTTACAGAGTCACACTTGCACAGGTCATTTGAAACATCTGGTATGTCTAGAAGAATTATCCTGTCTGGCATCAGCACATGTTGAACCAGTCCATTAAACTTCTTGCCAGCGAGAGACTTCAGCAATGTTTTGGCCTTTGCAGGCCAGGTGTCTTTAAGGGTGAGAACATTTGCCAGTAGGCATGACTCAATCTCAGGAGGAAGGAGAAAACTGTCACACTTGCCCCATGCTAAGGCTTCCACAGAGGTGTCATGGAATTGTCCTTTGTCGATAAGATAAAGCTTGTAATTTTCCCCTTCAGTTAACACAATGCGAGCTCTGTGCCATTCATTACTGATGAGCACTAGACAGAGATCCCCTGATTTCCCTTCTGGTCCGTCAAATTTCCTTTCAGGAATCTGAATGTCCTTCTTCAGTTGCTGATAAATGTGCTTCTTTCCATCGTCTATGTTAACCCATAGCTCTACAAGACCAGTGCTGTCGTTTGGATTAACCCTCATCAGTAGAACAGATACATCTGATCCCGGAGTTGGGAGCCCAGGAATTGAGCACATTGTGGAACTCAAACTTTGAATATTCCTGTAAAAAATAAAATATTGATAAGTGCCCCCAGTTGTAACACCTTGACCACCACTCATAACATCTTAAGGTAAGAAAGCAAAACCAAACAATGTTATTGCTATCTTCAATTATTAGGTGTCAAGTTGATGTCTGGAATTAAACAGTGGGTTTGTTATTTTAGTTATTTATCTATTTATTACTATTGTCCACTGTTTTGCTGTTGCCCAGGAGATACAATTGGACTATTTTTTTTTTTAAATAAAAAATAAAATATAAAAATGAATGCTCAATATTTTGTCCCCAAAAAGAAAAAAAAAATGAAATTGATTCAGGAGATAATGAACTTCTACAACCTAAAGCTTTAGTAGTTCTGCAAGTAGGCAATGGTGGGACCTTGCACTTACTAGCCATGTAATAATAATCATGTCTGTATTTCTTCCTTGGCAACTGTTGTGATATTACATAATAAAAAATTAAGCTTTCTAAGAAACATGCCTTTGCTGTGATTGAGGACATACAATTTTGTGCATCTGCACAATATGACTGTTTACTACAAAGAAAAGCAGCTGAAATCAGATTCTGGCAGATAATCACTTCTGGGCAAAGCTGGCTCTATTCTAGAGTCAGTCCCCTAACAACCAAGTACTACAGATAAAAACGTCAAACGAGTAGGGGCGTTAAAAAAAACAAAGTTCCGCAGGGGGGTAAAAACAAACAGCAACACTTCACACACAACAACTCGCACACTTTGCGTCAGGACGGTAAGCCAAACGTGTGGACGTTCATCTGACGCCATCCCTTAGTTCCCCGTCCACAATTATGGACACGTGCTGTCCGGTGTGTGTGGACGCATGATCAAACATAAGTGCAGTTGTTACCAAGTACGGAAACTCTTTTCTGGTAGCAGCACGAAAGCAGTCAAATCAACTCACCTGCAGACTGTAGGCGAACCTTCCGTGGCGTTTGCGGGAACAGGACAAATTCTTCAACATCACTGACGTCCAGCGCCAAGAGGGGCGTGACCGCCAAGACACACGTGCTTTAAAAAGGCTTAATTATCGACTGATTCCTACAAGAGTTATATTAAAATAAAATTAAAAAAAAAAAAACACTTCTGCCATACGCGATGAAGTTACCTGTTTGTAATGGTTCATATCCAGGAAGTGACTCCCAGTGGCAGCAAAGTAAGTTCACTGTGTTAACTCATGATTTCAAAAAATATATATGCATATTTGAAGAGGCGGGAGGCTCACGTCAGCTGACACCGGCTGTGTGGTGTCGTCACTAGACTTCCGCGGTAGCGTGTGCGTTGCATTGAAAGAGGCAACGCCCACCTGCAGCTGTCAGTCACTTTTCCAGCTCACCCGGAAGTGTCGACTCTCCACGGCTCTTCGCCATCACACGTTAAGAGAAATGGTTTGGCAGGATTTAGAAATGATTGATTATTTCTCATTTTCTTTCTTATTTATGTATCTTACATGCATTTTTTTTTTTTTTGGCTATTTGGCTTGATTACAGTATATTGTCAGAAAAAAAAAATATTGCCAGAAATAGTGTGAACATTAGCTAGGTGAAATTGATTATCATTTAAAATAAGGAACCCATTACTTATTGTTTGCAAGCTTTTTTTCCATTCCTTTTTCTTTGGCCTCTGGTGGAAAAAAGTGCCATCTTGGCAGCACCTTCACCAATAGAGGGGGTTCACTGATAGAATTTGTGAAGGCTGGTCGAAAGTAGGTCACAGAATGAGGCGGCTTCTTCTGCTTTTGTCCTCGTCTGCTCCTCCACATCCGTCTGCTCTCCAGCACTGCAGACATCACAGTGAACGGAGGAGCAGACACTTCATGGATCCCAGCACCTACAAACTTAAGAGCAATTCAGGTGGATAAGCACTCCAATCAGCTGTGTACATTTTTTTTTTCCACACAAGCTCAAGAATTTTCCTCTATAAACTTGCAGCCCACTGCATCACTGCCTTGTGCCATCCGTCTGATGTAAATATTAGCTCTATTTACATTCACACCAGTGCTGATGTTTTTTGTGGGCTGTAAATGTCACTGAAGTTATTGGTGTGTGGTAAGCTGCACTACTCTCTGAACGCAAAGTTTGCCTCCTTTTATAAGGCATGTTGTCTTTTGTAAATACTTTTTTTTTAATTCCCCGCTCTCAGTGTGTGACAGACACTGTATTTAGGTGGTTTGCGCTCACTTCAGGGGGAGGAGTCGGTAGCCATTTTGCAAGACTGTAATATATAGCACAACCTAGTTATAAGAAAGTATATTGGGAGAAAAACTTCATGCCTGTTCTGATTCTTGATCTCACATCCCTATTTTTAGCAGCTGTGATCTGATACACAATACAGTTTAATCTATGACACACTGTGGCTGCTGTATGCATGTTTTAATATTTTAATATATGTATGTCTGACACTTTTAAAGTGAACTGACATTGACCTTTTTTCTTCTTCCAGTCATCCTACAAAAACTAGCCTCATCAAAATCCACAGTAAGTATAGTATACAAATAGTGATCATGAGGATGTTTAGACTGACCTCTAGTGGTAGAAATGTATGAATAATATTTTTGTGTTTGTGTGTTGGGCTGTTCTCGCAAGTTAGATGTGTCCGATTTTGAACAGGTTGTTGTTTAATTGGCCTCTTAAATGAAAAAAAAAAATTGCCTTTCCTTTTATTTTTGATGTTGATAATCCTTAACTCAGTCCGTGTTCCACACTATAATCACAAAAAAATAACAAATAAAAACACAGGCTTGATGGGCGAACTACTGATGTGTAGTAGCGAGTGCTGAGATTTAATGAATATGTGTTACGTTTTACTGGAACGCTGAATATGTCAACTAAGCCCAAATGTAAATGTATCTTTTCGGTGTTAAAGGGCCGTTATTCAGAGGAGCCTTGTTGCGACTTCAATAGAGACACGCAGAATATTTTGAGGGAACATTCACATAAAAAAGCTCAACACGCACACGGCTCAGACACACAGACCACATAACACACAGAGACACACTCTCCCGTCCATTACACCTGCCAGACGGTGTCTTTTGAAAAAGCCGGGTGACATTTTTATTCCATTTTTAATCACTACAGAATCATTTTTGGGTGCAACACATGCCACATGTATAAAAGAATACAGTCACTTGCATTATGATTTTTCATATTTGATATAAACATTTACTAGACAAAGAATCTGACGCAGTGACTGGACTGAAATGTATAAATAAGATAAAACTTGTACTTGCCTGCCGTGTGTGTGTGTGTGTGTGTGTGTGTGTGTGTGTGTGTGTGTGTGTGTATCTGGGGCGGGTTTATCGTGTCGTCGACAGAACAGTGAGAAGCTTCTGCAACTTCCACCACTGGGATGGACTACAAGCAGACACTCGGTCTGTGCTTGCATAGCCTGGGAACTGGGAAGCAAAACTGTTGAAAGAGAATATCTACAAAATAAAAAACAATAGTTAAAAAAAAAAAAAACCTCCCAACATCCGAGGTTGTGATGCCCTGCCTCTCAGAAGCTTTGACAAGCGCCTCGACTCAGGGCCCTCAATTAATTGAACAGAATTACTAAAAGACGAGACCTTTTTGATAAAAAGTTTCTCCTTACAAAAGAAGTCAGGAATGCAGTGTGTCCAGTAAACATGTGGAAGGCTTTCCCTCCGTTGGTCATTTCTTTTTTTATTTTCTTTCTTTTTTTCTTTTTTTTTGCTGCATTTGCACCTGAACTTGCTCTCAGAAGGCCCAAGGCCCTTGAGAGTGAGCCCCAGGCAATAAAATTCAACAGCCGACACTTCTTTTTTATTATTATTTTTTTTTGCAGTGCTCTTGCTTTCTGTAAACATGTTGATATGCAGCAAGCTCAGCAGTTCGACTCCAAATTCAATAAGCAGCCAGGAAAAAGAAGAGGATGCCAATTTTGGGATATTTTCTGAGGGTGGCGGGGGGAGATGGCTGTGCCTGGTGACGGAGATAATTTTGGTCTTTCCTCCGGATTAAGCGGCAGCAGCGCAATAAAGTTAAACAACAATAATAACAATAATCATAATTCTAATAATGCTTCACAAATGCGTCCTCTGCACCCCCCAGAGTTCACTGGAGCAACAGATAACGTTTACTTGCGAGCTCCCTCTCAGCTTGCAGAAACTCAGAAGGTCACGCGTGCACGTGCGTCGGATGGAGGGAAGCATGCGCCCACGTTACTGGAGGTGAAATAATGAAAGTCCAATGATCACACACTGTACATCCCATGCAACAATACTAAATGAATTCTGGAAGGGTTCCTCTTTTTTTTCTCGTTTTTGTTTATAACCACCTAAAGATGTAAAAGGTAAGAGATTATATTTCTTTTTTTCACACGTAATATATGCATGCAAAGAACCTACTCTTCTTGGTTCCACCACGTGGGAACATGTGGAACAGACAGGAGCCTCTCTATTCTCCAAGAGCTCAACAAGTCTGGATAGTAGAGACAGTTACAATTATCATAGGAATTATTGTTCTGTTACTATTATGTAAAGCATACAGCAGTTGCAGCGATCAACACTGGGAGGGTTCGGGGGGAGTGGGGGGCTAAATACTGCGGGAAACATAATCATTTTTCAACGCGGTGCTCCACCGATATACAAGCTAAAGGTTGAATGAGAATGTGTGGGGTTACTGTGCACAAATCACATTGGCGTGTTTTCAAATAGAAACGTATGATATCGTATAGCTAGGGTTTAAAATTATTCAGCATTTGACATTCTCATGCATACGACCACAAGAAGCGAGTCCATTGAAAAATAGTCCAAGCATCGTTTGTGTTTAGGTTTAGTTTTCCTGTGGAAATGGCGAGAGGAGAACCTAATGAGACATTACATCTGTGTGCTGCCGTCCAGTGTGTGTTTCTATGTGTGTGTTTTTCTATGTATGCGTGTGTGTGTGTGTGTGTGTGTGTGTATTACAGACGGGATTGGGGATCGGTGAGCAGAGAAGCGAGCAGGAGGTCGAGGTGTGCCTGGTGGTGGTGGTGGTGGTGTTGGTGTTTGGGGTCGGAGTGCGCTCACTTCTGCATGTCACACTGCAAGAGGAGCACGATGGACGGGTCGCTCTTCGCCGCCTCCTTGAACTCCTCCAACGAGATCTGGTCGTCGTTGTTCTTATCCATTTTGCTGAAGATCTTGTCCACCCGCTGCTCCGGTGTCAGGCCGTCCTCGTTCATCTTCATCATGATCACCGTGCCCACCATTTTGTAGATGGCCTGCGGAGGAGGGCGCAACGAGACATTAGCCCGAGGATTACCTGGTGCTAATGGGTCGAAGTTGGCTACAACAACTACATCTAAGCACACACAAAGTTTTTTTTCATATGCAACATTTCAGTTATATGTGTCATTTTAGGTCCAATGTTAAGGTTTTTTTTTTTTTTAAATATATCTTCTTACAATAATCTATGTTTCTCTGTTTCTGTTTCTCAGAGAATTCCCCAGAAGCGCATCCTTTACTTCCTCTGCTCGCTCCACTTTTCAGAAAGTGTGTGCTGAAAAATACAGTTGTGGTAATCTGCCCATCATGACATCACAAAGGGCAGTGATACATCTCCCAGGTTAGTGACAACAACCCCAGCCACGTGTGTTCTTTCTTGTTTTAGTCTCCTTCGAAGCGGGGACGAGGTCAGCAAAGGATCCACTGCTAGCTCAGGTGCTAACATCCTGCAGACAAACTTTGTCCTTTCACACTTTTCTGCAGCCTTTGATTCAGACGTTACATTCACGCCGGCAACATCTGAGAATTCTTTCATTGTACTTCTGAAAAGTCTCGGTTCACGTGTGAAAATTTGTACTTGTCAACTTTCGGCCGTCTAGTTCCTTTGCTAAAGTACCCTTAATGATAGGAAGTAGTGAGATTGCGCTGAGCCACTCCCCTGTGGGCCTATACTTTCACTGTGCTAATGCATCTGAAAGGGCAAAAGATTAGAATCCTTGAAGACAGGAAGTGCTAGGCTCTGATGGGAGGAGCACTGTTGTTGATTTGGCCGGGAAAAAGTATTTTTAAAAAAAGCTGAAAAGGCAGCACTGCTCATTATTGAGATTGTGGCCTAATGGTGCGCCACTGTCACACTGTGGCAGAGGATGGAAGATAAAAACAAATTATTAAACCAGAGGATTTTTGAAAAATACAAACTAGTGCAAAGTGTATTTTGCGTTAGAAGTGCACCGAGTTGCATTTTCACAATCACAGTGAAAAGCTTGCAAAAATGTGGCAGAATGTTGTCTATACTTTCTTAACAGTCAATTTTCAATTCAATGTTGAATGAGAAGCAGTCAGAAATTAATTTTTTTAAAAAACACACAACACAGTTTGTGATCTGACACAACAGTGGCAAAATATTCAAATTAGTGCAGCATACAGTAGGTGTGCCGCACCAAAGTGCTGCTGCATTCAAGTATACAAACGGAAGTACGCAATTTGGGACACGTCTATTGATCCCTACAGGAATTGTCGATGTGGTCCAGTTGCAGAAAGAAATATCAGATTGTGTTTCTTAATATGGCACAATGTAACCGAATACCACTGCAGTTTTCTGGTTATGAAATGGCGTGCGCCTCCGAGGCCGTGCAGGTGTGCAGCATGCTGATAACGAAAAAAAAAAAAAAAAGCGGCCTGAGTTCAGCTCCCTAATGAGAGAGCGAGAGCGGGGCGGTTAGGTAATCCCTCACCTCGATGATCTCCAGCATCTCCACTCTGGTGATTTTCCCGTCGCCGTCCAGGTCGTACATGTTGAAGGCCCAGTTGAGCTTTTGCTCGAAGCTGCCGCGGGACGTGATGGAGAGGGCGCAGATGAACTCTCGGAAATCGATGGTGCCGTCGCTGTTCTTGTCAAAGGTCCTGAAGGCGTGCTGTGCAAATTTCGACGCGTCACCATACGGGAAGAACTGCGGGAGAACGTGGGAGAAGAGGCGTTGAATAATTTAACCTGCCTTCCCCGTCGAAAAAGACTTTGCCGTGATAGCGCCAGAGGTTGGGGGTGTGGTGGGGGAGACGGACCTTGACGTAGAGCTGCTGGAACTCCTCCAGGTTCAGCCTGCCGGTGGGGCAGTCCTTCAGGAAGCCTTTGTACCACTGCTTCAGCTCGTGCTCGTTGAACTCTGTGTTCTTCACCAGGTCCTCCATCACCTCGGGAGTCAGCTTGCTGTTCTGCTTTCCCATGGTTCCTGCCGTGCAAGAACACGTGAATAACGCACTTTAGCCATGCTCGAGCGGCGGTAGCGCCGGCATAGAAAAACTCCCCTCTCTCGCCCTCTACCCCACCTCCCTTTTTTTTTCCCTTTTCTTTTTTTCCTTTTTCTAACGTCCCTCGTCATACGGAGAGTAAATGTGTGTTGTTGGGAGGGCGGAGGAGCAGGGGGGTGGAGTGGAGTGGGGGGTTGGCCAGCAAACGCGTCCCCGGCGCATTCTATTTCTGGCCCTGCTTGTGCCAGTCTGCGGCCCGTGTTGTTGCGCTGACCTGGATCATCGCTGTCAGAGCGGATCCAATTCATCAAATGTTTCGATCGGCGTTATCAAGTTTCCACTGCAAACGCTGTCCTATAACCTGACAATGACAACAAAGGCAGAGCGCTCTGATGTAGCCCCGCGCTCAGCAGCGCTGGATCCAGAGGGCTGAGCGTCTTTGGTTGGGGTGTGTGTGTGTGTGTGTGTGTGTGTGTGTGTGTGTGTGTGTGTGTGTGTGAATAAATGAGGGATCCGACTCAGAAATGTGTTTGGCCTCTGCTATGCTTAGAGGTTTTGCAGCTGTGGGTGTGTTTTTAACGCTAAGTATGAAAGAAGGGGAAAAAAATTGTCCTTTATTTCTTATGCTTGCTCGGCTCTCACGACGCTCACTCGGGGCCCTTTGTGATGTCACAAGGGGCTACTGCTACCTCTTCCAGCTTAGCGGCAACACCCCCTGGCAGATGTTTGTTTCATCCAAAGACTGACCACCTTGTTTGTTCCTTTTCGACATAAAGGTACTAGAGCACTCGTTCAGGAAGCTCATTTTGGGCAGGAGGCTTTAAACAGGGGGCTAAATGTGCTGTTTTATGGAGATATATGCAGTTTAAAGGGATAAATGCTCTTTGGGGGCTGCTCCACCGGAAACCATGATGAAAACAGACACAATATGGGACCTTTGTGCTAAGTTGTCACCAGTTCCAAGGCCAAAAACGACCCTGGATTAGTTTTGCTTCTGCACCAAAAGGGGGGCCTGCGTGGTGTGCCAATCATGATCAACTCGTGCAACCACATGAGAGCAGGCCGTCAGAGGCCCCGGATTCATTAATTATTGACCGGTGGCGTGGCAAATGACATTAAGTGGCCAAGAATGCGTCAATTCTCGATACATAATTTAACAAATGAGACAGCGGAGGAATATTTGCATATGTGAGCGGCGGGAACACTGTGGGGACCTCCACCAGCATATGGTCTGCACGTCTCTGCATCTGCAGCAGCAGCAGCAGCAGCAGCAGGCTGGACAGCTCCACCAGCACACAGCACCGCATTGGCTCGGGCCTTTCACAACAAACAGCAAGAAATGTGGGTCTGCAGCCAAAATCAGTGCAAAGAGCCGAGCATCAGTGCGCGCCTATACCGCTCCTTGTACTGACCATCCCCGCACCGAGCCTGATTGGTAATTACAGGCACGCACTTTGGCGGTTTGGGGGGGTGGTGGTGGTCACAAAATGAAATAAAAATAAAACAACACGGCATTGAGTGTGCATGACCTTGAGGACAAACATTTAGCAGGATGATGACAAAACGTGATTTTGATTGTGTGTGGTTTTTTTTTTTTTTTCCCAGGGTCTGAAAACGGCGCGGACACTCCGTCCACTGCGGCGTTTTCTTGGAGGGGAGAGAATCATCCGTCTCGCATCGCGCCGATCGAGGACAGTAAAGACTCGTTCGGGGGGCCCCAAACAGACGCCAGCCGATACTGTTTTATATCAGGGCTTTGGGCAATGACATCCCCAGTTATTGCCATTAAAGCTAAACGCCTCAGAGTGAGGGAGAGAGGCTGCTGCTGCTGCTGCTGCATTCCGATGGAAACGACGCAGTGAGAGTATTTTCAGATTACATCTCACCATCCTGCACCTAGAAGCATTTTTGCGGGCGTAGGGGGTGGAGAGGGGGGAAAAAAGAAAGAAAGAAAAAACCCGAAGTGTTTCGGCCGAAAAGACCTATTTTACCACGACACGCAGAAGACACGCAGCCCCCTCGATGCCGTCGCAGAACCACACCGGATACGTAAACAACAAGAATTAACGATAACGACAGTGAATCAAACCAATTGCACACATATCATCACACGGTTTAAATTTGGATTCGTCGTTCTCATAATGAATTCGGGTTGTTTGCTGGCGTTATTTTTCAGGGGATGCGAAGGTGCCAACCCCTCTCTCTCTCACAGTCTCTCTAGCTCTCTCTCTCTCGCTCTCCTCGGCCACAGCCATTCAAACAGATTGACAAAAAAAACAAAACACACATGAATGACAAAATAATGCGTGACACATTCACACATTTGCTGCATCCCAGATATAAAGCCACCACGCGTGACATGCACCCGTCTGCGCGCGCTACATACCTTATTGCGAGCCTAATATATGTGTTGATAATCGGGGATAAATCTGCTGTGGCTTCTGCAAAGTGCAGAAAACCCTCCTCCGGTGGAAGCGTTTGCCCGAAAGGGGGATTATTCTGAACACCGCTCGCCTCCTTGGAAAATTACAATTATAACACTCAGTGGAGAGAGAGAAAAAATATAAATATATATCAGCCGCTAATGAAATTTCTGGATTTTTTTTTTCTGCTCAGCTTCCTCCCCCCCGACGCTGATCCAGATGAGGCGCAGCAGGGACCGAACCCACGCCAGTTCAGTTGTGTGGATGCGCGACTACAGGAGCGCGGCGTCACCCGTGCGCATCACAGCCTGGTAATAAGTTCAACTGCCGCTCTGCCGCTCGCCTTCGCTTCAGCTGGATCCTGTTACGTTATAACCGGATCCTTCATCGTGATGAGGATGGTCAGTCTGGAATTTTATGATTGGAGGTGGAGGGTATGGCGGCGGGTTCGGGAGATGGTTGGGGAAGGGAGGGGGGAAAGGAAAAAAAAAATGGACCGCGATCAGGATGAGGAGGAGTGCGCAAGAGTCTTTTATGTAACCGTCCAGGAGTGGATTTAATGAAATGTTTCACACGTGTGTGTGTGTGTGTGTGTGTGTGGGGGTGTCGGTGATCGGTGATCGAAGGCAAAAGGGTGGTGGTGGAGGCGACAACGCTTGAACCGGCAGTGCTTGGATCTTGGGTGGCCAGCTGTAGGGCGTCGAGTGGCCATGGCCAACCAAATTAAAAGTCGATCACGCCAAAACATTGATCTAATTGTGACTTGACCGTCCACAACGGTTCCAAAAAATGAGACGAAAACTGAGCCTACGGCAAGAGACGAGGGACATGGTCATTGAGGGGAATGGTCCGCTTTGCCTTGCGTTCAACCTAGGCTAAAGCTAGCCGCACGCATTGCTTATACTTTGGGTGTATAATGTATTAGTTTTATGACAATAAAAGGATAATAAAGCCATTAATAGACACAAAATAGCTATTGGTGCTTTAATCAGTCAGTTAGTGAAATGTGTCATTTTGGGGGGAAAGACCATCGAAACGCATGAAACGTCATCATGATCATATAGAAATATTTTTGGGAAATGCGTGATTTGTAAAAACAAAACCATGTGAACTCGGTGCTTGTTAGGTGACTTTTTCGCTTGTTATTTATTATTTTTATTATTAGTAGTAGTAGTAGTAGTAGAAGAAGAAGTAATTGTAGATTTGACTTGTTAAGGGGAATTTAAATTATGATCTATACACTGCATGCTACTCATACAGTTTCGGCTGAGATCGTTATCAGGAAAATGTGTTCAAACTTTAGTTTATTTATAGTGAGCTAATGGAGGCCTTTCCTTTGTTCCCCTGAGACATCTTTTTAATCGAATGAAACCATTAACCATGACCATGATTTAATCATAATGTCAACATTTTTAATACCAAGAAATGTGTCTGATGATCAGACAACAAGCATTCAAATGTTTAGGATCCCAGATAAGAAGCCTTGGAGAACACCCTGAAACAACCACACAGACTAGTTTATTCTGTCAAGTTGTCTGCTTCAAACCCAAAAATAAATGTCCCCTGCAGGTGGTCACTGAAGGCCACACACAAACATGTGATTAATTGATTTCTTAATTTAATACTCACATACAGTACAGAATACACATAACTTTCTTTACGCCTCACAAACACAAAGACATACAGTTCAATACATAGATAGTTTTAGCACCAGCATAGAGTACAGACCTACTCGGCTCCCCCTAAAACTCTTATTCATAGTGATTCTTAAAGTAAAAACACCTTAGCTTGATCTCACTAGGCATGGCTTACATGTAATTGTTTATTTTTTTACAGCAGCATTCACTTACAAAGGTTAAATTGATTTAAAAAAGGATGCATACTGTACACCAAAAGTGGTATACAAAAGCAATACAATATCCCCATGTACACATAGTTTTCTCAGTGGTTATTGTGTTTTTACAACTTTTGTATTTACCACTGAAAGATTTTCTGCTTGATTATAATTGATAAACTTAATAACTGCGATAACTGTCAGGTAATCTTGTGTATCCAAACATATATATTTATGTATCACATTAACCATGTTCTATTTTTTCATCATACAACTCAAGACATTTTTTCTTTATGGAAAAAAATGAGTTTAGGTGATGCTGGAAATTTAATATTAAAATTAAACAAATTATAGACAAATTCAATGTGAATATGACATTCTTGTTACACAGTAATGTGGAAAAGCAAACATATTACCAAAATGATTTCTTTAAAATTCTCAATTAAAAGTATTTTAGCATTTAATGCACATTTTAAATAAACTTTTACAGGCTTTCTTTTTTAGCAAAGCGAGATTTGATTGTGGTTGATGATTTTCTGGATTTCATCTTCATTTTAATGTCTTTAAGATGATTATATAGTGTAAATAAATATATACTTTTACTCATAATGTGGAATCTGCATGCAGCAGACAGCTGTGCTAAAGGGAGACAAATTTGTGTATGCTATCCTTTCATTACTCCTTATAGTATGTATATATTACTGTATGTAGAAATGTTTACAAAAGACAGATTCCACAATTGGTGGTTTTCAGTTAAAATCTTGAAAAAAATCATAAACTACAGAGAAAAAAGGTGTTAATTTGTGAAAATCATGTCTGTGGATTCCAGGAAGAGGGACGGCTTTGAGTGATCGGGCGTATCACTTCTTTTGGAGCACTTTCAGTTTTTTCAGCCACACCTACAGAGTTCAAAATATCAAAAGTTCTGTTTTTTTTCTTGTCAATGCAATTAAAAAGTAACACAATTGTGTAATGTTTAGCTGCCAAAGATCGTACATTGTCTTCAGCAATTACAAATGAGTGATAGCATTTGCTAAAAGGCAGTAACATGTTGTTGCAGTGTTAAAAATTCTGTCTGCCGCCCCCAAGTGGCTTTAAAAGGTTTGGGTTGTGACCATTTTGTTGAGTGGTAAAAATACAATAGCTGCTAAATTAGCCCAATGAAGGTACAGTATAAGACGGTTGAGTGAAGTCATCTTATAGTAAGAAGCCAACATGAATGATACATGCATTCTGGTCATTTTTCACGCTTTTAAAAGACAATTCTGACAATTTGGTTCGATTTCAATAAAAGTGTGTGTGCGACACTTTGCTTCTTACTTTTGGCGATGCTCGAGTAATTGGTCCCTGCAAAACCTGCTCTCCTCACTTGGCTCACAGACATGGACTTTTCTTTTTGGATGCTGTGATTAGTGGATGGGCTTTATTGTCGCTTGTTTTCAGAACTTAGCCTGCTTTAGCTTGTCAATGTGGTAGCAAAGCTTCAGGGCTGGCCCCAGCTTGAGACCCAGGTACTTCATGATCATGTCGCTCTTGAGGAGCAACAGAGCGTTTCCATCTATCTCCTGGGAGAAGCAAAAGGAGACGTTGGTGGCAAGCAGACATGACAACGTTCTCTGGATGTGAAGAGACGCAGACTTACGTGCTTCCTGAAGACATCTGAGTGGGGGCCCAGAGCCTGCGGGTCTGCGTCCCTAATGAACCAGACAACGTCTTCCACAGACCAGGTGGACGGGTCCTTGTTGGGAGGAGCCTTGGATTCCTGGGACTCTGACGTTGCATTATATCCTAAAATGAGAGTAGTAAACTGAAAAAAATCATTGGGGGAAATAAAGCAACAAAACCAACACTTTAGGAAGTTTGCTGTGTTCCCCACCTGTCCTGTTGCTCTCTGAGAAGGTATTAGGGCTAGTCGACGACTGTCGGCACATACTCATGGAGGCTGAGCTGTTGTTAAACTGCTGTGATGTGCGAAACCCGTATGAGGACTTTGGCGAGTAGGATGACGTAATGGAGCTGAAAGCAGAGTCGCCGGGATCGACGGAGTAGCGTTTCCCGTCAGATTGGTCCAAATGGTAATCTTCTGCCATGGACGTTTCAGCTGGGAGACAGGGCAAGAATCAGAAACAGCTGAACAAATTCATTCAGACTGTCACTCAGGCCTTCATTAGACGTGGGAAACAACTGAAGGTACCATCCGACTGGTAGGAGCCACCGCTGTGCTGGGTAATGGGCTCGTCGCTGAAGAGGTTCTCGCAGTGCAAGCTGCGACAAAGTTTCTTCAGGAAGCGGAGCACGTAGTCGATGCTGTTCACCACAGGCAGGCTGAGAAGGTGCTGCTTCCCATCGAACGTGGCTGAAAGATCCAAACAGGTGGACCTACTTTAAATCCCAGCAGCTGCACTCTTGCACAAATTGAGTTACAAAGCAAGAAGCAACACCTGAGGGACGTCTCTGTACAACACCTGATATCTTTTCTCCTCCGTAGCCTTGCGTCAGCAGGGTGAAGACTGTTTTCTGCTGGAAGGCGCTGTCGATGCAGCCCTGGACGGCCTGCTGGAGCACCACTGAGGGCCGGTCGGGTCCGAAGTGATCCGGGAGCTGCTGGATCTTCTTGCGGTCCAGGTTGGGGCCAATGTTTGCCTGCTTGTTGATGTAGATGCACACTGAGGAGGGGCAGAAAGACGCGGGTGCAGATCAGCAGGTCTTTAATCACATCAGGAACCCACTCTAATGCAATAAGACCTTTGATGATCTCTGTGGCCTACCTGTCAGCACCTGGGGCGTGGCCGAGTGTGGGATGGTTGCGGCATCCTGAGGAATGGAGCTCATGTCCGGCTCAGGGGTGCTGCTTGGGGGAGAGATGGCCAGTGGCGTCATCACCATCCTGGGTTTTAGCTGCAGGGGGAACATTGATTATTTTTTTTTGGCAGGACTTTATTGACGTTGAGTGCATGATTTATTCACTAAGTGCTGGTACTAAAATAATAATAAATCTGCAGACGTAGATGCATATTGTGGATTTTGTGTTGTCTAACATACTGCAGAAGAAGTGTTTGAAGTTCTTAAACTGTCCTGTCTTTACTTTCAAAACCTCTCACTGCTCTATTCTTCAAACTAAATCACCATGGAATTGATCAGCTGGTATCTCAACGCAACTTATAAGATTATTTCTATGAGACACGCAGGTTTAGGGGAGCCTGTCTGCCCCGACAGGATGTTTGCTTCGGGGTACGTGATGGACGGCTGGGAGAGGACGTTGAAGATGTCTACATTTTTGGAACCTTGACAACAGGGCTTCTGCTGATTGGAATTGGCTTTGTCCTGATTTATCCGCAAATTGAGAAGACGGTGACAGCGGTCGACGGTCCCCAAAGGCTGCCCGTCATGACTTTTGAGGTGGGCAGAGCCGTTGGCTCTCAGACAGTGACAATTTCAGAGCTGAAATGCGACCTGGGGCTGGTGCCCTATCTGCGATGAAATGCGACATGGATAACAGCTTGGATGGCATCTCAGAGAAGCTTTTGGCTCTGCAAAGGAAAGTGGATCCTATTGGAGACCAGAATGGACAAATAGAGTAGCCAAGTCTATTGGTATGTCCTGCTCACCCTAAAACCCAAACATTCTATTCTGTTATTTGGCTTTCCCTCTGCAGTGGCCTTGGTGAGGTCACTGCCACCATTTTTCCCCTGGAGATTATACCAGCTTGACACTCTGCGCTATCTCATTTTTTTTCCCTTACCCGTCCCTCAGAATCACCTGGACGGGCTCAAACTGTTCTGGACACTGTCTATGACTGCTGCGTCTTTGCGATAACATCCGGTGGAACGAGGCGAGAGACTGTGGACCAGGCGGAGCGGCATTCTCTGGCCTACGCACACATGCATCCAAGGACAACACACACAGGCATATTCGGCACTCAACCCACCCCCCAACCAAAACCTTCGCCACTTTATCCCCTTGGTGCGGCAGGCGGCTTGCTGCCTTCCTACACTGGAATACTCCCACTTCCCTTTCCCTCACTGTTGCGAGTACTGAGTCAGGTGATGTTGTTATCTGTGCCTATGTTGCCAAGGTTTTTTTTTTTCTGGTCCCACACTGTACTCCCTAATGGAGCATAGTATGAGAGTTGTTTGTTTTTTTTGTCCTCTTTCTCTCCTCTTTTGTTGGAAATGGCCAGCAGCCTTAAGTGAATTTCCCGTGAGGGATCAATAAAGTTTATTTGATTTGATTTGAACTATATGAGATGCAAATTCTGTGGCTTTATCAAATAATTGATAGGTGCCAGACCTGTGTGTCAGTGCTTTTCTGTGTACACATGTATTTTTAAACACGATGCACTCACAACTGCCCAACATCTGGAACCCCCCACCCCAGGACTAACTGACCTTGAAGCCCGGCTTTCTCCCCCTCTTTTTCGGCACTTTGAGCAGAGGGAGCGACTCCGGGTAACGGTTCGGGAAATCCATCTTGGCGACGTTGCGGAGCGGGGGTCTCCCTCTCTTCCTGCCTGGTATCTTCCCCGACTGGCTGGGGATGAAGGAGGGCGCCACTGCAGCTGATTGCATCTCACTGTTGTTGCCGTCTGACTTCTGTGCCGTTGCTGCAGGTACACTCATTTGGAGCTGGAGACAAAGGGGAGCAAGCGGGTTGAGCTGGGGCGACGGAAACAAGCGCCTTGCGCCTGGCACATCAGCGGCCACGTATTAAAGAGCAGCATTAGCATCGATTTGGAGCAGACACAGTGATGGCTGTCAGGGTCGCAGCACAACATCAGAGGCTAGCAGAGCAGAGAGATGAGAAGCATCTAGCCGAGCAATGCTATAATCCAGCGGCACAAAAGGCAGCCCTGCATTAGTGATGTGTGTGTGTGTGTGTGTGTGTGTGTGTGTGTGTAGGGAGGGGGGGTGCAGCACCTCCATCCTGCATCCTGCAGCCTGCTCTGATCTCACACCAATAAACCTGAGAGAGGAAGTGTAGGTCTATTACCTGCCGCCTGCTATTTTGACAGCCACAGAGCTAAGCCCTATTTGTCTTTAAAAAAAAAAAAAAAAATCCAAAGAGACGAAAGATGAATCTAAATCCAGAGCCACACAGGAAAAGCCATCTCACTCCTGCTGTATGTGGCGGTCTCCCTTTTGGTTAACACACTACTGCTGCTGCTCGGTGCACGGGCTGCAGACATCTCATTAGACTAATGCATTCAGCAGTGGAAGGGGGGGAAGGGGTGGAGGGAATTGACTTCACTATGGCTACCCAGCTATGAATTACCATTACGATGACAGCTTCCATGAAGAAAGTGGAATAAAACCACAAGAAAAGGACGAAAAAAAACACACATGTGGCACATACCTTCTTCCTGCAGCACGGCTAGCCAACAAACTGCAGTTTCCATACGTCCATAATGGGGAGCAGATTTGCTTAAGGATGCAGTATGTAAACAAACAATAACCGGCCAGCCGGCACTCACCATCCAAAACAGATGTGGAGTGTCCCCTTCGCTCCTCTCTGTGCTTCCTGCCTCCAGTCAGCGGAGCGCGGATCACAAAGCCAGGCAGATTCCACTGTAATACTGTGTATGTACGAGTGTGCATGTGACTTTGTGTGTGCGTGTCTCTGTGTGTATGTGTGTGTCCCACAGAGGCAGACAGAGAGAAAGAGAGGGAGGGGGGGAAGGCTCCTCTGTTCTCATGGCAACAAGCCTGTAAGCCCTGCACCACCCTGTGGGTTGTCGGCCATGTTTGGTCAGCTCAGTGCTGTGGTGATATAATTAGACTGAGGACACATTAGTTCACTGAAAATACACTTTATTTCCTCAGCCCCTGCTGTTATTTAGCTGCCTCCCCTATTGTATTTACAGAAAAGTGATTTGTACGACAAAATCATAATGATACTATTTTAATAAATGGTAATAATAACGATGGCAATATATACAGTTACACATAATATGTTGCTGATAAGAATTTTGGCTGTGTATGTAAACAACCCAATTACTTTTATATTTTAGCCATTACGTCAGTATTATATATACACACACACGTACATTTCCCGTATTATTATTTTTTTTTATCATGTTGTCTTTTATTTCGATAGCCTACCACTGTCCTTATTTTGATTGTGTATTTCCTTTGAGCAGAAATTGTGTACGCTAGTTTCATGATCACACATTTCATAATCATAATGTTTAATAACCTTGTCATATTATTATTATTACTGTCCCAATTGCAAATTTATATGCATAACAGCCACATCCGGGAACGGCGGTGAAAACGTGCCCCCTGCTGGGGATATTTGGGAGGACAGCTCTGGTTTGTTTTCAACGTTTTGTGAATAAAGTTACAGTAGATTTGAATCCAACATGGCGGCGTGCATACCGCTGTGTGTAACGATGTCACCCCCAGCCTCGGTTGGCTTGAAAAGACTTTTAACGGAGCGAAATTACTCCAGAAAGCTTCTCAAGTCTCTATCGGGCATCTGCACACGAGGTGAGGCGAGTTTTCAATGATTATTGTCGATGACGAGTTGGGTTTGGGGCTGTTTGTCGGTAGGTTCTATGCCCGGGGAGTCGACCTATTCAACTAGTAAATAAACAAATCTGTCTGCATTTACGTTCTTACCGTGCTTATTTTGGGTTTAAAATCGTGACTGTGGCGCCCTACTGATCTGCCGTGTTATTTAATTCAGTTCGTGTCTCAGCCAGCTGCTGGAATGGCTCACTTTAGCTAACCTTTGGTCTCGGCAATCTGATAACCAAACCGAACTAAAAAAAAAAAACAAAAACAAACGAGTCCAAGGCGAGTGAGTGTCGATGCCGTTTTCGTTCGTAAGGTTTCTCAGCCGAAGCCCAGCAAGTGGAGGAGCACAGCGGGCTGAACACCGCCGGCTACCGCGGCCCTTTGGATCACTACAGCGGGCTGATCAGAGATGGCTCTCTGCGGGAAGACGAGCACCAGAGAGCGGTGCTGGTCAAACTGGAGCAGCTGCACAAAACACTGAGAGGATACAGCAACACACCGACCTCCGTCTTCTCCAAGGTAGAGCCAGTCTGCATGGCTAGTCAGCAACTTGAATAACCCCTCCCCCTTCTATGTGCACACCGATAGTTATCATTCAATCAACTTTTATTTGTAAAGCGTCAATTCCAGTCAAAAAGCGCCTTAAAGTGCTTTGAAGCAAGCGTGTTAACGTCAGAGGACGCATCCAGCGAGCTGGGACTTCATCACAGGAACGTTAATAGACGTGTACAAATGGCACGTGTCGCGTGAAGAACTTGCGTGCTACTTTGTAAAAATGAGTAAAAATTATATGAATCATAAAATGAACGAACAGTACCTCTTCCTTCTTAAGTCCAGGCCCTTTAAGAACACAAACACACACAGATAAATACAAGACTAAATAAAACATGTTTATCATCAAAGGGAGCTTTTTGATAGTGTAAAAAATAGCTGCTGATGTTTACTTACAGTGCTGCGGCATCTGTTTCTTTCTTTGTGAATGTCTTTCAGTTTTTCGCCAAACCAAAGCCCCCAAAAGGTTACTACATCTATGGAGATGTTGGTAAGAGACGCATAGAACAAAACATGACTTTCATTCAGACATTTTTTTTTTATAACTTGTTTGTTACTTTAATCTGTTGACAAGCCTGTTTTTTTTTTTTGTTTTTTTTAATCTGTCAGGCACAGGGAAAACCATGGTGATGGACATGTTTTATTCGTACGTCGAGACGGAAAAGAAAAAGCGGGTTCATTTCCATGGATTCATGTTGGACGTGCATAAAAGTGAGGTTTTTGTTTGTGTGTTTTTGCTTCCTTTTGTACTTATTCTTGCAAAGTGGATGGCAACCTTTACAAGACAGTTTTGCCTTTCTGTGGCCATAACGGCCACTAGGGGGCAAATAGCCCCTCTTTGAGATAACATGTTCATAGTTCAGGTGTTCTGCATATTTAACAAGGAATTTGTGCCCTACATACAAAGAGAATCTAGAGAGAAACTGCAGTGAAATCGGGTAGATAAAGGTTTCCTGTGTTTTCAATCAATCAATCAAATTTTATTTATATAGCACTTTCCAACAGCCAAACGGTGCACAAGGTGCTTTCCAGAGTAAAACAAATAAAAGCAATTAGTAATAAAATGGTTAAAATACAGCAAAACTGAATAAAAAATAAGAATAAGAAACAAGAATAAAATTCAAAATTGGTTAAACATGATTAAAACACAAGTGTAAAACTATAAAGCAGCAGTCCAGCCAGTGGCTATGGACAAAATGCCAGCCTGAATAAATGAGTTTTTAACTGAGACTTAAAAACTGAGAGTTCAGTTGGAAGTCTGTACGTTGACACCAGGCTGCAGTTATTGAACCAAACCTACACTTCCTGTTTTAGTCGCCACATTTCAGTTTGGTTTCACTTAAAGGCGCCTATAGTTTGTTTCAGATGTGCATTCTGCTGACTCGTTAATATGAGCAACCCCTGAGACTCCAGCGATGTTCCTCTTGTTGTTGCATATGATGCAAAAACTCAAGTAAAACTTTTGACCAACAAGTGATCACAAGTTAAGTATATTTATTCATATTTTGTACCTTATTTTTTGCACTTTTAGAGTCATATTTTTTTTCTCTTCTATTGTTTTTAGGAATCCATCGGTTAAAACAGAGTATGCCGAAGAGGAAAGCGGGAAAAATGGCCAAATCGTACGACCCCATCGCCCCAGTGGCTGAGGAGATCAGCGAGGAGGCGTGTGTTCTCTGCTTTGATGAGTTTCAGGTATGCATTTTTTCTGAAACAGGAGCCGCAGTGGAGACGGCGCTCACAGAGTCTGATGATGTATTTCTTTTGTCCCCCTACATAAACAAGAGGTTTGTGAATGCTTCTCTCATCCATTGACATCTTATTTACGACTCCCGTTTCAGGTCACCGACATCGCTGACGCCATGATTCTCAAGCAGCTCTTTGAGAATCTGTTTCAGAACGGAGTTGTTGTTGTCGCCACCTCTAATCGCCCACCGGAAGGTGTGTAAAGTGTCCTGCTTGTACAGATACAAGTGAAGATGACATAAACATCGAGAGCCTGAAGTGAAATTGTGACTGTTTGTTGCTTCTTCTCAGACTTGTACAAGAACGGGCTGCAGAGAGTCAACTTTGTCCCCTTCATCGGCGTGTTGCAGGTGAGGGATTAAAGTCGGTCGAAGTTCTCCCACTTGTTCCGTAAATGTCCTAATTTCTTTCGTTTTCCACGCAGGCGTATTGCCAAACGCTGCGGCTAGATTCTGGAATAGATTATCGCAGAAGGAACCGACCCTCTGCTGGGAAACTCTACTTCCTGTAAAGAAAACTATTTTTGTTCTCCATTTTTTTTTTTTTTTAAATGACGCGTTATGAATCCACTTTTGAGCCTCCTGTTTGCGTGTTTTGCCGTTTTGACCTGCAGCACCAGTGAGCCCGACGCCGAGGCGACGCTGGACCAGATGTTCGACGAGATGGCTTTTAAGCAAAACGACAGTGGGTTTCAACCAATTCTGTGACAGATGAGTGTTCAGTCTGTGTCGTGCATGTGTGATACATGTACTCTCTTTGTATACTTCCCCACAGTAACAAGGCCGCGAGTCCTGAATGTTCACAACAGGAAAGTGCGTCTGAACAAAGCCTGCGGGACCATTGCAGACTGTACGTTTGAGGAGCTGTGTGACAGGGTAGGTCCCTCACACCACCGTTATTGAGCGATCTCGCGCACACACAGTGCACAAGCACCTGCACATCATATTTAAGTTATCGCGGCAGGAAATGATGAAATATTTTGCACCTTGCTCAATTTTGCGATTGGCCAGCAGCGAGTCGGTGCTGCGCAAACGCGTCTGGATTTGCATGTCAAACGCTCGACAAGTTTTGTTGTTGCAGTGCATCAAAGCGCTTACTGTTTAGCTTACCAGAGTGTTTGGCACATTCAGTAAATAGCAATTGTGTGTTTCAGCAGTAAACATGGGAAATTAACTGATGAAAAACAAACGCAGATCGAGTTTTGAGAGGCTACTCGCCTTTGGAGAGGGAGGTTGTCTACACGTTGCGATGTAGTTCAGATGTTTTTGCTAACCGTTTCATTTTGGCTTGCTTGCATGCAGAACTTTGTTCCACCATTGCTCCATATCTGAACCATATTTTGCGCCGGTGGTGTCTGGTTGTCACCCAGATTCAACAAGCCGCCGGATTAAATGAACTCAAACCCCTTTTGCGTGTCGACAATCTCCAGCCTTTAGGTGCCAGCGACTACCTGGAGATGTCCAGGCTGTTTGACACCATCTTTATCCGACACATTCCTCTGCTGTCCATCAACAAGAAGACGCAGGCCAGGAGGCTCATCACACTGGTGGACGCCCTGTACGACCACAAGGTATCCGCCCGCAATCCAACACACGGGCCGACACCCCCTGCCACTTTTTTTTTTCCTGACGACGGCATCATCTCGCCGCAGGTGAGGGTGGTGATCCTTGCAGATCATCCGCTAGATGACATTTTCATACACAACGGAGATTACGGTCACGACGAGAGCCACATCCTGATGGACGATCTGGGGCTGAAAAGGGTAAAAACTCCTGCGTTTCTCTCAGATGTTGGCTGAATTGGTCTGATAGGATTAATGGGGGGAAAATGTACATTATGATAAAATAAGAGATCCATAGAAATGATTTAAGCCTGTTGTTGCTGAAGAAATGGGTCTTTAGGGACTGAAACTTCTTTCTGTCTGGAGGCAGTGATGTCATCCGAAGGTGGGGTTCTTTTTAAAACCAGTGAAAAATGAAAAAGGAATCCACTGTTAAAAATAGTCAAGAGGGGATGCATTATTTAAACCAGATTTATTTGACAATAAAATTAAAATTAACTTGGAAAAAAAAAAAAGATTCAACCTAAAAGTGTAGCAGATAAAAGTCATCCTTTAAAATGACCTTAAAATGACTTAAAATGGCCAGGGGTTTGAGAGTCAGTTCACAAGTGTCAAACCAGGAAGTCCAGATGGGACCAGCGCTGCCGTTCAGTTCGTCTACTGCGGCCTATCTGCTGCTGCCGCCCATCTCCATTCATTTAAAAAGGCTCCCCGCCAGGTGTGTCGAGTCCAGTCTGTAGTGGGGAGAGGGTGTGGTCCGGAGAGCACAGCAAAATAAAAGACATGCACAATACCAACAGACTAGAAGAAACGGCCACAACCTGGACCGCTTTGACAGTTATTTGAGTCGACCCTCTAAACGAGGCATCACGACCCAAGGCCAAAGTTGATCTTACAACTGAACACTTGGTTTTTGAATAGCAATAATCCCACTTGCAGTTCAAAGTCAAGGGTCTTTTTGACACACGACTGTGAGTGGCTGAGTCTATCAGTTCAGCTCAGGACTGACAGGATGCTTCTTTTGTTTGTCACTTCCTGTTTCTGTCTGATAGCATTAAATACAAAAAAATGGATGTACTAGTGAGGTTTTGTTTTTTTGTGTTTTTAAAATAATCTTAATCTTAATCTTTTTTCCCCCCTGTTCTTCGTTATTAAATAATAGTAGTAACCATAAAAATAATATGATAGTTTAGTATAGAGTAGAGAGCCATTTGATCAGTGGGTTTCTACTGTTGAACTGGATATTTGTGACGTGACAGGATGAGGCCAGCAGTCTGTCCATCTTCAGCGGAGAGGAGGAGAGGTTTGCCTTCCAGAGGACATTGTCTCGACTGACTGAGATGCAGACGGAGGACTACTGGATCGAGGGAGATCGCAGCGCAAAGGTGTAACGCCCTTGAGTTAGACAACCAGCAAAAGTCCAAGAGAGAAACTGTGCCCCTCGCTGCCAAAATCCAGGGCAGACCAAACACTACTCCCACTCCTCGCAGCCAGCGGCAACCCTGAGAGACTGCTTCAAAGCGCTGTACAGAGAATATTTATTCAGATCTTAAGGCCTTTTATGACTTTATTGCACTTTATCCAACCTTTTTAAAATAATCTCATGTTGGGAATCATATTTCTTTTAATGTTCCGTTACACTGTGTTCCTGCAGTATTTAAATCGACTGGGAAAGAGCTGGATGACTCTTGGATTCCTGAGAGAAGTTTCAATCTTCTTTGAGCTTCACAGTGTTGATGACGACGATGATGATGATGATGAATCTCAATAACTTGTAACGATTGTGAGGTGAGCCTGAATGAAGTGGCAGCTTATTGGGTGGGAGGACAGATTCGATGGAAGAGATGACTTCACGTGACTGCATCTGTGTTCGTCATTGGGCTGCAACAAAATTCAACTATCAAGTGGCGTGGACCAGCGGGGAGAAAGGGGTTTATCTTTTGTTCTGGAATGTTATTTAACATTTGACTTGGTGCAATCTGTGATTCTTCATTATCAGAAACAAACTATTAAAGCAGCCTGCTTTGAGCTATTGGTTTTAGAAAATTAAGGGTTTTTTTCACCTAAAAGTTGATGAGTGTATCCTCTTTTCTTTTTTTTCTAAAATTTAACTAGCTGAGATCAGCCGAATTCTCAGAGTTGAATTGTTATAAATTAGTATGATTTTTTTTAAAATTATTATTATTATTATTATTATTATTTTTTATTTTTACATTTGGGTACATTCCAGAAGTCTTTCACATTTCACCATGACAAAACACAATCTAATCATAACCTACAGTAGGATCAAGGCCTTAATTAAGTGATATGTAGTATAAAATGTGTATAATTACATTATTTTTTACAGACATTTGTTCAACAGAAAGTATGTTTTTGTAGCCAACTATCAATTTGCACATTTCGGCAAATACCAGAATATGTTTGATAGATTCATTTTATTTATTTATTTTTTAAAGTAAGTTACAGTATGTGTGTGATGACAGGCTCCACTACAATTATTTCATAATAATTTAAACATTTTTTTGCGTAGCCGTCTGATTGAAAACAAAACAATGAAACAACATGACCGTTGTTCCATAATAAGCCGACCATGGCTGCATGTGGTCTCGTGTTGGCCTCAGAAATACCCTGGACAGAACACTGGAGAGCACAGAACGTAATGCACTGCAGGCCTCGCACCGTGGAGGAATTTTTCGAGTATTACAAAAAAAAACCTCCTCGTGTTGCTATATGCAGCTCTGTGGCGGGTGATGTCATTCTCTTGCGGACATCTCCACACTGTCACTTTAATTTCAGTGCAGTCCAGGGGGCAGGATCGTGTGTTTTGTCTCCCTCCCCTTCCTTTCCCCTTTCTCGCTCTCGGAGCGTTTGCGCCGAGCGGCAGCAGCAGCGGCGGCAGCAGCAGCAGCACAGTAGTAGCAGCAGCAGCAGCAGCAGCAGCAGCAGCAGCAGCAGCCGCGGCTCGGATAAAGGAAGGTCGGCCTGCTCGGAGGGCAGAGCACCGTTCGGGCTCACCGGAGATGCTGCGGACGCGCAGCCCGACATGCTCCAACGGCGGACGCGATTCGCAGCCGCCACGTTCGCGCAGCGAGCTCCTCCGGTGAAGGGGCTGCGGGGGCCTTGAGAGAAAGCGATCCCCGCCTTGATGGTCCAATCTGCTGGGCGGCCGGGGCGGCTTTCTTGCACGGATGATAAAGAACTTGGGGAGGCGGGGGGAGAAGGAAACGGTCAAGATGGCAGCTGTGCGTCGTGCGATAAAGCTGATGTGGAGGCATTGAGGTGCAGCAGTTCCCCTTGATTTTTTTTTTCGGGTGTTTTTTTTTTTTTTTTTTAATTCTCTTTTCGTCCACCCCCTGTTTTTTTTTGTTTTTTGTTTTTTGTTTTTTTGGGGGGGTTTGGGGGTGGGTGTTTTTTTGGTGCTCCGTGGCGTGCGCGTCGCAGCAGCAGCGGCGCGTTGCTGAACGCCTGTGTGAAGGAACGCCGTTTGCAGGGGGGACTGACTGACCACTGACCGTCGCCTCTCTTTGAACGCCTCCCGCTCCTCCACCTCCATCTGACAGGGACCGAAGACGAAAATAATCGTCGCATGTTGCCCAAGGTGCGGGCTGCGCGCGTGGGAAAGGCAATGGCTTGTTAGCGCTGGTCAGCCAGTGTGTGTGTGTGTGTGTGTGTGTGTGTGTGTGTGTGTGTGTGTGTGTGTGTGTGTGTGTGTGTGTGTGTGTGTGTGTGTGTGTGGCTTGCTGGCTGGCTGGCTGGCTGGCTGCTGCGGAGCGACGCCGTAGTCGCTCGTGGAGGACGGGAACGCGCGGGCACGTGCTGGGCTGCGGGCTGGACATTTGCATATCGCCCGTAGTAAATAAATGGTCCCCGTGCGCCGCGCACGCGACATTGATGGAATGCGACCTGAGTGATTTCGGAACCCTTTGTGCACGCGAGAGCGAGACACGGCGACGAACATGGCCGAGGAACCGAGCTCCGGCTCCGGCGAGCCCCCCCTGAACGTGGAGATCGACCCGGACTTCGAGCCCCAGAAGCGGCCGCGCTCGTGCACTTGGCCCCTTCCCCGTCCGGAGTCTGGTGCGGGCAAGCCCGGGACGAATGACACTGACGTCATCCCCGAGGAGGACGATGACGAGGGAGGCAGCACGGCGAGCGGTGACTCACAGAAAGGCGGCACCGTGAAGCCGCGGGAGCCGAGCAACGGCAGCGGCGGCGGCGGCGGCGGCGGCTCGGGCTCCTCCTCCCAGCCGGTGGAGGTGCTGCGCGGCCCCGCCAAGGAGGGCACCCCCGCCGTGGCCCTGGGCGGCTCTGCCTCGCAGCAGCTGAGGAAGTCGTCGGCCCGCAGGAACGCCTGGGGCAACTACTCCTATGCAGACCTCATTACACAAGCCATCGAGAGCTCGCCGGAGAAGAGGCTGACCTTGTCCCAAATCTACGACTGGATGGTGAGATCCGTGCCATATTTCAAGGACAAAGGCGACAGCAACAGCTCCGCCGGCTGGAAGGTGAGCGGTGACACGCTGGCGCCTGTCATCATGACAACAAGAGCACACTTGTGGTCTTGCAAAGGCAACACAACCACAACCATAACAATGACAAGAGCAACACCAGCGGAGAAAGAGGGGGGGAGGGATGGTGCAGACAGCAGCACGGTTGCAAGCAGACAGGTTTCTGTGCCTGCATGTGGTTAGAGGATATCATGGGTCTACAGCAGCAAAGGTTGCCACTGAGAAACACTGGGCTGTATTATTTGTGACGATACCAAACAAACAGTTTTGCAGCCGTCGCGTGACGCGCACCAAATCATCACCTACAAACAAACAAACAAACAAACAAAAAACACGGCGCCCTGGTCCAATCAAAACACAGTCGAGTCAATGAAAACAAGCAGGTTCATTCCACTTTCATACGCTGCTCGCAAGGAGGGCTTCTGCATGCATCTCTGCAGCAGCGCCCTGCTCATGTTTGATTTTAAGGATTAGTTTGGCCTGGAAAACCAATTCATCCGTCATGGAATCGAGTCTGATGAGAGCTTTGAGCTTTGAGGGATTTGGACGTTTGCAGTGGGGAGGGTAGAAAAACCCTGGGAATAGGTTGGTAATCCTGCTGCACAACCGCGGCTGTGGCAGTGGGGTGAAATCTGGGTGGGGGATGGGGGATGGGGGTGGGGGCTGTTCTTAATGAAGCTCTAACAAGATTGGCCTTTAAATTGAATCCCGCCGTTTGTGCATGTTGATCGGAGGCCACATTTTTGAAGAGACAAACGGATGTCGGTGACCCACGGCGTCGCTCACACAGCTAGCTGGACTAGTCGACACATCCGATTGGAGGTTTCCGTTCACGGATTTGTGCCGTGGTCCGACTGGCTTGGAGACGGCCGCGGATGCTGGCGTAGCAAAGTGTTGAGGGTCTGGGAAGCTGCTGAGATCAGCGTTTCCTTTTTGAGATGCTTCTGCAGCCGTGTGACATTCGGCCAAAAACCAGCTTGAGGCTCGGGGCTTATCTGCACGCGTTTCTAAAAAAAATGTCCTTGACATGTTGGGGAGGGAAGCGGGGAGCCCGAAGATCACACCTGTCAGTCACACACACACAGATAGTGGATGTGTGTGAGGTAACCAGGGGCGGAGCTACGTGGTGGCTGTGGTAGCTGTGGTCACCCAACGCCGGGGGGACAGTTTAAAAACAAAAAGGCCTCTCCACAGGCCTCTAGCCACACTGCAGCATCTCAACTCATATCTTTTTTTCAAGTATTTCTGACTTGACGATTGGCCTGGATTTTGTTCCTGGGGAAACAAGATACTCTACAAACAAGCAAGCTAATAATAGGGTTTATTATTGTTAATATTAACGCTGGTGAAGATTTGCTGCCCTCTAATTCATAGGAACGGCGACAGGTCCACTGTCATAAGGTCACACTGAAAACGTTCCAAGCGTTCCAAATCCAAACAAGTACAGTAAGAATCAGAATGATGATAAAAAATAGTCATGTAGACTCTTCCAGGTATGTGCTTATTGCCACCCCAAGGAAAAATGTCTGGCTCCACCGCTGGATGTGCACCCAGCGTGTCCGGCTCCGGAGCGTTTCTTTTATCGTCGGCCTCTGGTCAAGACCGAGCAGCGGCTCGACTCGGACTCTCGGCGTCACTGTTCTGGTCCCGTCGCGCTGGCACAAGAATCAATCGGCTGACTATAAATTATGTAGGTCAGCGAGTAGCGGCGTTGTGAGAGGAGCTCAGTCTCCACGTGTCTCGCTCCATCTCTGGATCTGGCTCTGGTTAGACTGGCGGCGCTCCAGTTTCGCTCACTCGCTCGCTCGGAACGAGGCTTCTGCTGCAGCGGCGAGGTCGGGGGAGGGGCGGCCCAGTGTTCTCTCTCTCTCTCTCTCTCTCTCTCTCTCTCTCTGTGTGTGTCTGTGACTTATCTGTTCGACGCTGCACACATCTGGCTGCAACGTCACCTGTGCTGCAGATGATCAATTTTTAGCCCACGGCTGAAACAAAGGCGCGAGTGTCCGTTTCCATTTTCATGTTATCGCAGCGGGTTTATTTACATTCCTTCAGGGTGTTTTTTTTTTTTAGGCATGAGGACAAATTATTGTGTCACTGGGCTGAGTGTGCACGCTGCCATCCACTTCTCAGCCGCAAACGACAACAGGATATTGGTGAAACTAAAACCTTGTTTACAGTTCTTCTAGATGGATTTATTTTCATATAATGCAGCAGTGTTGTGCTGGAAATCACGTCTTTCTCTTGTGTTAGACATTTTATTATTTATTCATGCCAAATTATCTAGAATTGAAGAATCTTCTACTATAAACAACAACTTATCATACGTAAACAACGTTAGCATGTTAGCTGGCTAGCAGACAGTAAAATTAGCCAGAATCCCTTTGTCGTAGCCAGTATATCTTTTGTTGGGGGAGGGAGATTTTTGTGCAGCTCTGTTTTGGAGCTGTTTTCAGTGTGTCGACTGTAGAGGTGCGTTTATGCATCCAATCTCACACCTTTCACGCAGAAGAGTTCGATTTGCAAGGCATCTCCGTTGACATTCCAACTCGACACGTGCAGCTGTAACACATTCCTTGCAAATATTGACAACGCGAGACAGGCAAAAATCGCCTTTTGTCTTTTATCTTTGGAGAGTTTGCCCTGTTGACTCGGTTCCCAGTGTGTCTGAGAAGCAAGCAGACTGGAGCGTGTGGAGGGAGGATGGGCTTTGTGTTTTTCATGGTGCGTTTTATGTCTGGTTGCCACGTGTGCTTTGTTGCTGCACAGCGATGAAAGTGTTTGCTCACTGAACTAATCCGTTAATTGGCTTGAAGCGACGGCTTTGCTAGAAGTTTATCAGTGGGTCAGTCGGTTGAGTACAGAGAGGGAGAGAGAAAAATTCCCCCACCCCACACCCCTCACCCCACCCCCATGACTACCTTTTAACCTTGGGACGTCCGCGTCGACCGGGCTTTACGATCTGATGTATTCTAAACTAATCCTCGTCTCCTTTCAAATTCACTTCGCGTACAAAGACAATTATTGTGGACGGCGAGCAGCCGCTGGGTTCTTTTGGATAAGGCTGTCGAGCTTTTGTCCTTGTCTTGCTGCAGCGAGACTTAGTGTGGGCTGGTCCTTCTCGCTCCAGCTGTTTCATTTTGAACATGGTGGGGAATGTCTCTAGGGAAATCCCGCGGACCTTTCTGAGCAGCCAGAAATAGGTCACAGTGTGAGGTGCAAAAACGACTCTGCAGTGTTGGGACTGTTATCTGGCTTTTAGTTGATGCAGTTCAGCATCCGAACTCTTAGCGGAAGGTCTGCATGTTATTTTAAAAGATCAATTTTGGGAATAGTCGGAAAAGGGAATTCTGTGTTTTGAATCGCGCTTTTGTTGTAAATGTCATCTTTAGTTACGTCTGAATAATTTGTAGGGAGTAGAAACATTCTGGAAACATACCTTCACAATTGCCTTTTTGTTCCTCTTGCAGAATTCCATCCGTCACAATCTGTCCCTCCATAGCCGCTTTGTCAAGGTGCAGAATGAGGGGACGGGCAAGAGCTCCTGGTGGATGGTCAACCCAGAGGGCGGGAAGGGGGGCAAAGCTCCGAGGCGACGCGCCGTGTCGATGGACAACAGCAAGTACATCAAGGGGGCCCGAGGACGCGCCACCAAGAAGAAGGCCTCGCTGCAGGCGGCTCAGGACGGCAGCTCCGAGAGCTCCTCCAGCCTCTCCAAGTGGACGGGCAGCCCCACGTCCCGCAGCAGCGACGAGCTGGACGCCTGGACGGACTTCCGCTCCCGCACCAACTCCAACGCCAGCACGCTCAGCGGCCGCCTGTCCCCGATCCTGGCCAACCTGGAGCTGGACGAGGTGCCGGACGACGACTCCCCGCTCTCGCCGATGCTCTACTCCAGTCCCAGCAGCATGTCTCCGTCCACGGGACCCACGGGTCTCTCCGACCTGGCGGGCACCATGAACCTCAACGACGGGCTGGCCGACAACCTGATGGACGACCTGCTGGACAACATCAGCCTGACGGCGTCCCAGCAGCCTCCTCCCGGCGAGGAGGATGGCGGCGCCAACGGTCAGGGGAGCTCCGTGTTCACCTTCGGCTGCTCCGGCAGCAGCCTGGGGAGCCCCTCCGGCAGCTACGGGCCCAACCCGCTCTTCAGCCCGCCGTCCATCACCAGCCTGCGCCAGTCGCCCATGCAGACCATCCAGGAGAACAAGCAGACCACCTTCTCGTGCGTCTCTCACTTTGGCGACCACGCGGCCCTGCAGGACCTGCTCAGCCTGGACTCCCACGGCCCCGGCAACGTCCTGCTCACCCAGTCCGACCCGCTCATGTCTCAGGCCAGCGCCGCCATCGCCCTGCAGAACTCCCGCCGCAACGCCATGCTGCTGCGCAAGGACCACGCGCTGGCCAACCCCAACGGCGCAGGCCAGGCCCAAAGCCCTCCAGTGCCTGGTTGGCAAGCTGGCTTGTCAACCTCCGACGACGACGCCGGTGGCGGCGGCGGCGGCGGCGGCCACAACAACGCCAAGCAGCCGCACCTGAAGCATCCCAGCAAGAACGCCTCTATGCAGCTCGGCTCTGGCTTCGCCGGCCAGGACCGCTTCCCCGCCGACCTCGACCTTGACGTGTTCAACAGCAGCCTCGAGTGCGACATGGACTCAATCATCCGCAATGAACTGATGGACGCCGACTGCCTGGACCTCAGCTTTGACTCTCGGCTGGCCGTCCCCCAGAACGGCAACAAGAATTCAGGGAGCCTGTCCAGCTCGAAGCCCACCTCCCCCAACAGCTGGGTGCCGAGCTGAGAGGTTCCGTCTGTCCGGAGGTCCCGTGTCAAAAGTGGAGGGAAATGTAATTTAGGATTCCTGCATTGTGCCACAAGGGGAGAGAAAAGTATATACAAGTGTATTCATGTAGTGTTTTCTTCTTACCCTCTCCATGGTTTTTAATGTATAGCGTTACGTTTGGTACTGTATTCCAAGTGTCTGATGCCAGGACCAGACTACACAATTTCAGGCTGCTTTTACTTTGGGTTTTAGTCGTTGTAGAGATGTATATCCAGCTCTGGGCCTCATTTGTTCACAAAAACCGTGAGTGGACTGTAAGATAAAGAATAATGATGTAGCCTCCATGACGCCGCAGTGGGAAAGTATTTATTCTCATCGTCGTCCTGCCCAGTTTGTACGATCTTCAAGATCGCGTCCCTGAGGTTTACCAGCCGGATGACGTTGTCCGTCGCTGATCTGATGTCGTAAAAGTCCAAATTAGTTTTGTTTACAAACAGTGTCATGGCAACTTTGACGGGACGCACGTTCCCAGTGTCATGGTTTGGATGACCTCAAGTTCTCTCTAAACCAGTCAGTCAACACTGAGACCCAGGAATGGCTCTCCAATCTCTTTGTCTTTCAATTTCCTCTGAATTTCCTTTGCAAACTGCATCCCGCTCAGCGTTCGAGTCGCCCCAATTGACTCTTTGTGCGGCTTGATTGCTCAGATTGAAGCCTGAAAGCCCCCTAAATCCGTCTTGCCAAGCTCCGCTCTAAAGCGTTTTCACTCTGTCCCAGTGCTGAGATGAAAGGAAGAAGCGACTGCGAGAGGCTTCGGTGGAAGATGAAGGCGAGAGAAGAAGAAAAACAAGAAAGGACTGTAAGGCTTCTGTGGAGATTAGCGTGGATGCTACAGTTTGGGCAGTTTAATTGGGACTGGATGGAACTTTCGCATGAAAAGAAGAACAAAGAACGAGACTGAGGACTTTTCTTGTAGGAAAAGATGTTTTCTTGACAAGAGTGGAGTTCAACCCTACAGTGAGTGGCAGCTCACCGTGGGACAATCCAGTGTTCCAATAGGAAGCCTGAAGCAGATGCTGTATGGATCGATTGGAAGTAAAAACAAAAAAAAAAATCTGATTGGCTCACCGCCTATCCATATTTACCTTGGGTCCTTTAGATAAAGGTTCCATTTGGAGTGTCTTCACGTCCCACCTCCCCAGCGAGCAATGAGCTGCCGCAGTGTCGTGACCAGTAGTGATTGGTCGTGGTCGTCGCACTTGTGCTGCTCTGCAAGATTTGTTCCTATCTGACCAACCTTAATGTGACACAATGACTGTTGTGCCAGCTAGACAGAAAACATTGTGTAGTCTGATCCCAGCTCGAGACGCGCAATAATGTGTCTTTACATCAAGGAAAGTTAGTGAGCGCTGAGATGGAGGACGTCGTGGCCAGTGTGAGTATCAACTGGAACTGAACATTTTTTTTTTTGTTTTTTTTTTTTTGTTTCTTTGGTTTTTTTTAAAGAAAAAAATATGTGAAAAGCATCAACTGGTGTTAGTCTCAGGGAAACACTTCTAGTGACACACACAACTGAAGATGGGTTTTATCTCCGCTCTGTTTCTTCTCTCCCGTTTTACACCGTTTCATACCGTAAATGCAAAACAAAAAAAGGAAAAAAAAAAAGAAAAACCCAAACAAAACATTTTTGCCAAACCAGCTGTCAGCCTGTTGTGAATGACAGCCTGTTTACAGACCAACAAAAGAAAAAGCTGCAGAGAATGTTACACTATTATGTTTCAGTGGAGGATACTTGACAAGCATTTTTTTTTTTAGTTTCTTTTAAAGACATAGCCTAAGTGGACTAGAGGGGAAAAAAATCTTAAACGTGTTGATAAAAATGATTCTCCCCCTCATTAATGCACAGACTCATGCACCAAATATTCCTGTAAATGTCGATATGTTACCAAGATGTGAACTGATCTACATTGTGTGGTTTATTTGTATGTGTTTTCCTCTTAATTTGGTGAGTTTTACCCCTGTGATTTTTTTTTTTTTTTTTTTTTAAAGTGACATTACTGTGAACTCTGTTCCTTCTAAAGAGATGTGTGTTACCAGAGTCTTGATGATGCAGCGCTCCGGCAGGTCCCCTCTCGCCACCGACCTATTGATCCCCTTCTTCCTCTTCCCTATGCTCACCTCCCTCCTCTCCTCCTCCTCCTTCCCCCCCGTCCCCACTTGCTGCAATGCTGGACGTACTGCTGAGCGAACAGAGATTAGGACAGAGTGAAGGGTCTTGTCTTGTGAGCGACATGGTGTTTAGCTCTGTTACATTAGAAAACGCGCTAGAAGTACGAGTGCCCGTAGACTCCGCACCACTCAAACCACAATGGTTTTTTGGGTTGGGTTCTTTCTTTTTTTTTTTTTTTTTTTTGGTGTTTGATAATTCCAAGGAGTTGTTGGTGCTATAAATAAGACAACGCCAGGGAGTGGCAGCAGACGGAGCCTCCCCTGTGTTATCAGCACTGAAGCAGGTGCCGAGCCAAAAATGATGTTTCCGACCCTGCGATAGAAAGTCGTGATGTATCTTAGAGCCATTTTGTTTTTTTTTTTTTTGTTGTTGTTTTTGCCATGTAAGAGACCACAGCGTTTTAAATATTGCCAAAATATTTCTGCGTTTGAAAAAGATTAAAGTAGTGTATAAATAATAGGAACCAGTGCTGTAAAGCAAAAAAAAAAACAAAAAAACTTGATTGACATCAGCACCATTTTTGTAGGAACAGCAGGATCGAGATTTTTAAGTTTACATTTATATCAGCTGGCAATGGCCATTTTTCTTTTTCGGTTTTTGTCCTTTTGGATTGAGATTTTATTTATTTACCATTTGTACATATGCCGTGTTTCAATTTCCATGTGACATCTGGTAGGTCTGTGTAAAAGCGTGTCAGCGTTGTATGAACCTCAGCTGCTGATTGACCCAAAAGCAACAAACAGGCAAAGAGGTCAAACAACCATCACCTCCTGCAAGGAGTTTTTACTGACATGAGCTTAAAAAAGCCTTTTTTTATTCCAGGTTTGATTTGTGTAGCGTTATGCTTGCGAATTTAGGATACCATCCTTTTAAGATATACAATATGACTGACTTGAAGCTTTGTTTTTATCTGCGTCCATTTTGAGTAAAACTCACTGCCAATATTCCAACACCATTTCTTCCTATTGCTCCTACACAAAAAAAAATAAACAGGGAGAGAGAGAGTAACGTCAAGCCGATACTGGCAGTTTTAATTCCACATCTTATCTTGGTTGTATCAGATACGGTGCATGTAAATAAAGCTTAAAGAACCACTGACTATCCGCAGGTTTTTCATTGTTGTCCACCTCCCCACCCCCTTTCTCAGTCTCACTCTGTCTGTCCCTCTGTCTCTGGCTGTGCTGCACAGCTGCAGATTTGACTCCGCAGTCCCTGGCTTTCCATTGGATAATGGCATCGTGAGCGAAGAGCCAATCACGCACTGTATCCATGAGGAACGGAACAGCTGAGATTACAGCAAGGATCTTGAATGCTAATGGGGGAAGTGTGTGCCTCGAGACCTGACGTACAATGCAAATAATCATAATAATAAGTAGGAGAATAATAATAATAATAAAAATATGAATAATAATAACAATACTGGCAATATTTGAATTTTCGATTATTCAATTTTAATTATTCCATCAGTTCTATATAAGCAAACTACTCAGATACGTAAGATCAATGTCATGAATATAATAACAATTGCTAGAATTTGAATTATATTAGGATTGCTGGAATTATTATCAAATTGTCTACTACTTGATTGCTTTTCTGTAATGTGTGACTTTAGAGCCCCCTACAGGTAACCCTCAGTCACAGCAGGGAGGACAGGCTCGGTTGCTAGGAAACGGCCAAACAAGCGAGTCCGAGTGGAGGCTGAGATTTTTACAGGACTCAGAGACGAGTTTATGATTCAGCATTTAAAAGAAAAGGAAAAAAAAAGCAGAGGGAGTCCGAGGCATGGGCGAGGAGTACAGAGTCTCCTCCAGCATGAAGGTGGAGCAGCTGGAGGCCGAGCTTTCCCGTCAACTCTCTGCGCTCAGGGAGCTAATTGGGAAGGGAGGACTGGGGCAGCGGACACAGGACTCTGGGAGTTACAGGTGTGCAACTGTCATTTCAACAACGCCGCGCGGTCTCGCACAACATCACAGCAGTGGCAAACAAACTGTGTGGCACACCAGCAACCAAAAATATTATAAAATGGCATTTTCTAGCCTAATAATGACAATATATCTATACTCACTCAGTGTGAAACTGTTTAGATGCACACAAAGCTGATTTCCTGGGAGGAATGGATGGAGGAAAATAGGCTTTCGTTTCTTTTAAAGACGAATTAAGTGAAATTGGATTATTTTTCACAGCACATCTGACATTATCTCACGGTGCACTAGTGTGCCGGTTGAAAAACACTGTGTTAGTGTGTGTGATGGAATCTCCAGGTTGTCTGTCTCATTGCCTGCAGAGCTTTTTGACCCACTGGACAGATAAGTCAACAAATCTTTTGGTCATGAAGTTACTTTTTCAAAAACACTTGTTTGTTTTTTTCAGTTCTATTTTGCCTCCAAAGGACGAGTCTTTCTTCCGTGCCGAGCGGGAACTGGTCCTGAGGAGGGGACTGCAGGTAGGCTTGAACCAGCTCGGGGGGGAAATCAGAGGCGGAGAGGCTCAGGTTGACGCAGCCGCTCGGTTCTCAGGTGGCCGCAGCCTTGCCGGTGCAGTCGCAGGCCGACGTCATGCGGAGGGAGCTGGAGAGCTGCCTGGGTTTGGAGCACACGGCCGAGAGTCTGCCCCTGGTTCTGCATCAGGTCACACGCACACACACACGCGCACACACAGACCTGAGAGAACGCTTGATTGAGTTTAGGCTGTTTAAATCCCTTTTTTGCTCCGTCCTGCAGTTCTTCAGCGACAGATCATCCCACTTGGCTCAGACCAAATACCTGCTCATGCTGAGATGGAGGAGATTCTGTCGGCACGCCGGCGCCATCCAGGAGCTTCATCCTCACTACAGAGTCAGTGTCTTTCCCTCAGTAGGAGACAGAGGAGGAGGGTTTCCAAATCTTTACTTAATGGTCTTTGGAAAACCCAAACAAACACATCAGACCTTCTTCTCCGGGCAAACCCTGTGACCCTGATTCTCTCTCTTTCTCCGTCTCTCTCTCTCTCTCAGGATCAGTTGTCATTTCTGACGAGCGAATACGAGGACGCCGTTCTGAGAGCTCGCAGGCTGTCGGCGAGCCGGGAAGCGTCGGCGAGCGGCCGAGGAGACCCGGCTGACCTGCTCCGTCAGGAAGACCTGCTCATCTACCTCCGCTGGCTGGTCTGCCACCTGCACTCTGTGCACGTGGTGGGAGACTTCCTCAGGGTGACGGGCCGTTCGCTTGGGTTTTTTTTTTTTTGTAATGCGTACGTCTTTTTGGGAGGTAAGGGGGCCTTAACTTTTTTTTAAATACTCCTTTACTGTCAAAGGTGCTGCACTACATTCCAGCTTGTGAAGGGGAAGAACAAGAAGGAGGAGGAGAAGAAGAAGAAGAGCAAACTGAGGAAACTTTGAGAAAATATCAGCAATTTCCAGGTGATAGGCAGCACATAAAGAGAAAAAACATCTCTTAAAATCACACAAATCTTCTTAAGTCATTATTTCTTCAAATTTTTTAATTTGTTAATTTCTTCTCTTTTCTTTAAACCAAACTCACATGTTTCCGGGGGACAAACATGACAGTGGCACAAGTTCAGCAGTCTTAAACCGCAGATGATGAAACAATAATTATTCATCTATCAACCTTCCGTGGCGTTTGGCCTCAGCGCGACACCAACATTTTTCCCTCTGCCCGCTCCTCCAGGAGCGGCCGACCGCCTCCCCGTGCACACGGCTCACCTGGGGGACTTCCTGCCGGAGCTGCAGGCGCTGCTGGCTCACTTCCACCTGGCCGACCACACTCGGGAACTCTGCAGCGTCGCGGACGAGATGGACCTCTACGGCGCGGTGAGTGACGTCATCTCACAGAAAAGATGATCGACGGTCGAAAAAGAGACTTGAAGTGTTGAGTGATGTGAGTCCGTCCTACCAGGTGTGGAGGGAGTTCCAGGCAACTTTCAGGCAGCAGGAGCAGATGAAGACGTTTCCTTGGTACGGCGGCACGGAGGTGGAGCTCAGTCAGCGGGGGAGGCGGAGCCACGGCGCCGTTCTGAAGAAGGAGGCCAGCTGGATCCCCTTCATTCGGGTCAGGGTCACTGAGAATTAGACGTGCACAGATACCAATTTTTTTTTTGTACTTGCATTTCAGTACTCACTGATATTATAGAATTACTTTTGATTTTTTTTTTCCACAGATGTTATTGGAACAACATTCCTCAGCATGTTTTTCTAGGACATGAGTCACAAGTTCAACTGCAGTACAAATGCAAATTTAACAAAATTGTCATACACATATATATACAAATGGTATCTGCATCGTGGTATCGGCACATATTTTATGAGTATGGGTTGAGTACTCAACCCTGATATCGGCACCGATACTGGTATTGGTATCGGCACCAATGCCCGATAGTGGTATCGGTGCCGATACCAATACCACGATCAGGTATGGGTGCATCCCTACTGAGAATAATGAGACATGAGTCTCATGAGATATTTACACTGGTGCAAATTTCTGTCGGGAGAGGGAGGCAGACAGATCAAAGGACTTGAATGTTTTGAAAGATTAATTATTTTTCTGGCTTGTTCTGATTTGTCAGTTAGGATGCTGCCGAAATGAACGTGCCATGTTTTAAACTGTGCGCCTCCGCAGGTAAAGCCCAGGAGGGATCCGTGGCAGCAGAAGCTTGCCGTCCACCTCCAGGAGAAGCAGCCGATGGACGAGCTGCTGAAGATGCACAGCAGGTTCCTGCAGGTATTGGCCACGCCGGCTCTTTCCCGCCTAAACAGTGACGGCAGCCAGTCATCGGCCGCTCTGCCGCTCCTCACAGGACCCTGACCTGCACCGCGTCTCCGCCGTGATGAAAGAACGCGCAGCGTCCGCCGCCGACCCGCAATCTTCGCCCGCCGCCGACGCAGCACCGTGCGGGACTTCGGAGATCTGGAGGCGTGTCTACGGCGCAGCCCCTCTCAGTGTCAGCTTTTTTCTTTCTGATTCAAAGAGATGGAAACGAAACTGCAAGACAATTCAGTGAAAGGTGATATTTGTCCCATTAGGAAACACAAGGTGGTTCCAGTGGGCGGAGTTTGAAGAGTCCAACCTCGAGCACGACCAATGAGAGGTGATCTGAGTGGAGAATGACATTTTGATTTCTGTCGTTTTTGAAAAATGAGCCTCAGAGCTCATCTCATCTGGTGCACAAGGACAGCTGGGTCTTAATTATACCACTGAATCATCAATAATCCCGACATACACACACAGATGGAATGTTTGCCAAGTTTCTTGTTGTTTTTTTTCCACATATCCATCTGGTAGGGAACACTTAGAAAAGAGAGAATTGACAGAGAGAATTTAAAATGTATAGCTAGCTGGTTGAACTGTCTGTTGCAACCAAAGTGGACCAATCAGATTTTTCTTCCGGTAGGCGAGTCAGATGTTCGGCTGTTATTTGTTTTATTTGAGCTTTTATTTTGAAAATATCGCCGGCTCTGGTGCATCTGTAACGGCCGCTGCTGGTCACTTCGTAGGCAGCTTTACGCTGTGACCAAAGCCAGACTTGATGCGAACACAATGCTGAGACAGTGATTGGATTTTGACATTTTGAAAGAGACATTGTCTGCTCTCTGCTTGCTGTCCAGCTACTCCTTCGAGGAGAGCCTCAAGCTCCTCGGCCTGGAGGACGGATTTAAGGGCGGAGCCTCAGATCCCGTCGTCACCAGGGGCGCCTACCTGTCCCTGACTCACCTGCGACACCTCAAACTGCGGCAGCTGCAGGTGAGAGCAGAGCAACAACACGCGGAAGATGCATTAAAAAACAAAAAAACAAAAAAACTTTACTTTACATTCCTCACCTGCAGCGCATCTGTCTGGGACTGCTGAACTACCTGCGCTCGGTGGAGAGGACTCTGACCTTTGACCTGGCGGGTCTGCAGCGGGAGGATGGGGAGCTGTGCAGCACGGCGGAGGAAACGTGCTGGATGAACGCAGCCAGAGGGGGCAGCGGTGAGGCAGCGGGTCTGGGCTCGCTGCAGTTCAGCCACAACACCCCCGTGGACTGCAAGGTCAGTGGCAGAGGTGGGAAGTAACAAAGTGCAAATACTTTGTCACTGTACTTAAGTAGATTTTTCAGGTACCACAAATATCTGTACTTTGTACTTCTTACATGCTCATTGCTTTTGTGTTTAAAAGATACAAATTCCGTCATTCACGTCTATTTATTATAGTTGTTATTGCCTGAAGTATGTTTCAGCACCTCTACTTCCTGACTGTTATTTGAGTAAAGCTAGTTATATTTGTGTGATATTTTTAATCGCACATTACCAACAGCAAACCTCACAAAATTGAAGGTTCAAGGTCGGGTCCAATCCAGGTCCGTTGCTCTGAGTTCATGGAGTTCCCCGAGGTGGAGAACCTTCAGGATTTCTACAGCACAGACGGCCGCCTGGTCCACACTCAGGACCAGAGGGGTCTCTATGTCGTGTATGACGCCGCCCTGGAGGACCTGGAGCGGCTAGAGAGTGAACTCCTCCTGGTGGGCTCGCATTTCATCCAGAGGAGCAGGATGGAGGCGGTGGGGGCCGAACAGGGACGAGCCACCTCGGAGGGTGGCCGGACGGATGTGGACCATGTTGCAGTGCTGCTGGACTTGTGGACGTGTGAGGCGGAGTTTCTGGAGAGCAAAGTAGAGGTGGAAAACGTGTTTTTCTTTTACTTCATGTTGTATATAGTACATATACACATGAAGTACAAATACACATATGTATATGTATGTATATGTATGTTTTTACATATATATACATATATATGTATATATATGTAGCTACTCTCTTCTCTCTCTAAATATATACTTATATAGCTTATATATATATATATATATACATACATATGTCTCTCTATATACACTTCTATATCTTACATATATGTGTGTGTGTGTGTGTATACTGTATATACATATATGTATGTGTGTGTGTGTCTATATATATATACTGTATATATAGCTTCTCTCTTCTTAGAGATACTGTATGTCTCTGTATATGCACTTCTACATCTTATATATATATATATATATATATAAGATATAGAAGTGTATATATAGACATATGTATGTTTGTATATATATATACATATATATGTATGTGTGTATATATACATATGTATATATATATATAAATTTATATATATGTATATATATATTTATATATACATATATACATATAAAAAAGTGTTTGTGTTTGCTGCAATGTTGTGCCTATTGATGTCCAGCTGCTGAACTGCTACTACGAGGCGTACCAACACACCGTGGGGGCGGAGCAGAGGTTCGCCCTGGCGCAAGTCATCACCGACATCACGCACAGCCGGCCGCAGCTGGACCTGAGCCTGGACTACTTTGTCCAGGCCTACAGGGCTGAGACATGCTGCCTGCGGCGCCACCAGCAGCTCCTCACAGGCATTTTGGACAAGCAGGTGACCGAGATGCTGCAGAGATGAACGTCACAGAAAGTTCAGAGAGAGTGAAAGTTCAAATATTCCCACTGGAACAGCCTGGCACAATTGGTCTCCGCTTACTGCCTCCTGCAAGGCTACCAGTGCAAGTTGTGACATCACAAAGGGCTGATTTCCAGAATCCTATGTTTTTTTGTTTTGGCAAAAATCAGACAAAGAGTCGTTATGTCTGATTAATCAAAGGAGGATCTTTTTTTCATGGTTTTGCCTCATCAGATTGAAAACCAGCGGGTGTACCTTCACCGTATCTGGAGAGAGGGCGGCAGAGGGTCCGTCCAGGATTACGGCCTGCCAACGAACTACACTCCCCTACACCTGGTCTCGCTGGGAGGCAGCAGGCAGGAAAACGCACCAGAGTTTCCGCTCGGCCGGGTCTTCGGCTCTCCGACGGCTTTTCTCTTGACCTCTCTTTGTGTCGCTGCTGTTTGCAGCCCGGCGCTGACCAGCGTCTTCCTCCTGGAGGTCCACCCGTCCCTCTGCCTGGCCTCCGCCGTCTATCAGGGTGTCGTTCAGGCTCACGCCCAGCTCTGCCAGCTGCACCGGGCCACTGGCGCCGCCCACAAGGTCCTCCTGAGGCAGAAGCTCCTGCAGGAGGCCCTGTGGTGCTGGAGTGAGCTGGCGCCACCCAGAGCCTCCTACAGCCCCCAGACCCAGAAGGATGTGGGTTCTTTTTCACGCCCTTATTGTTTGAGACCGAGCTTATGTGACTAGATCATCCTGTTTTGTTTTGTTTGCACCTCCACCAGCTGTTCTCCGACCTGTTCTTTGAGGACCCACGTCTGGTGGAGCAGGTGGGACTGTCGCTGGCGAGGTCTGCAGAGGAGGGGGACCTGACCGGTGGACGGGAGAAGCGGAAGTTTGCCGTGGAGACGTTCTCCAAGCTGCTGGAGCTCGTCACCCTCCGCCACCGTCTGCTGGAGTCGGCCTCTGAGACGGCGCACCTGGCACAGTTAAGACAACGCCGAGCTGTGAGGGAACCGGGGGGACTGCAACCCAGTTTTATTGTTGTTGTTTTTTAGACTATCAGAACGAAACCTATTTTGCATAATTATTCAGGGAACAATTTATACACACACAAAAAAAATAACAAAATGAAAGATTTTAAGAATTTTTCGATGGATGCATCATTTTGCTACTGGTTGCATTGACATTGTTGCTTTGGCATTCATCCTTGTGGTCACTGCTGGTATTGCAACACCATACTTTGAAAGATTTTGAGAATTTTTGATTAAAGATTTTTGGATGTAGCAATTAGGACCTGGTTGCATTGACGCTATGTTGCGTTGACATTTATCTTTGTGGTCACCGCTGGTTCTGCAGCAGCATATTGTTGTAATTATATACAAATAATGCTAGGAAGTTCAATTCCGAACGGCTCAAAATCTTTCTTTTTTTGCAGCATCAGGTGAGATGGAGCTACAATGCCACGGTTTTAAGTCTAAATGTTGAGCTCGCCCAGTTTTTTGCAGCCAGTCTTCGTACTGACCGACTAACAGCAAAGCTGAACTGACTACTATCGTCAAACAATGCACAGAAAATTTACCTGACGCCTTTTTTTTCGCAGACTGTACAGAAACGTGGCTTCAGAACTCGGCTTCGATATTTCCCACCTCTACCTGAGGCCTGTGCCCTTCGAGGCAGCCAATCAGAGGTCTGTGTTTGTCACGGCCGCACTGGAGGACGGCAGCTCGGTGGACAGGCACGTTGAGCTGAGTGTCATAGCGCACAACGCTTTTACCAATTCTAAAAATCCTACATCGAGTCAAATTTTACACACTGGACCTTTAATTACACTGTCCGCTGCAGGTTCTCGCCGACCCACCTGCCTCTGAGCATCCAGGATCTGGACCAGAACCAGATAGGGAGGTTCAGCTTCAGCTGCGCGGAGGCCGTTAGCCAGGTGTGTTACCGCTACATTGCTGAGGGGGATCAGAACTGCGGGTCAGTGTCCAGAAACGAATGGAAGGAGCCTCTTCTTTCCTCACAGCTCATGAACCATCAGAGCATCAAAAACCTGCAGACGGTTCTGGCCAGTCAGGTGGCTCAGAAGAACGCTTTGGTGAGCGCCGTGAAGCTGGACTGCGTCTGTCGCCGGGCAGAGAGCCAGACGTCCGCCGCCGAGGTGGGTCTCACCGACACACTGACAACAAATTATTATTAGAATTTAAATTTTAAAATTTTAATAAAGGATACTGTGATTATTTTTCAAGCAGCCTGATTCCCAAAACGGTGACTTTTCACTTTTCATTCTTTTCATCTGCTTCGAGAAACATACAACATTCTCTTGTACAAACGATATATGAAATTTGTGGCCATATTAATGATATTTCTGACGTTTTCTCTCCTCCTAGAAATTATAGCCTGCCTTTATAATGACCTGACTTGGCTAACAGACTGTCAAAAGTCAAGAGTCATTTAGGTTATATTTACTGAGTTATACATTGATCTGTTTGCTTTTTGATCCCCCCCCTCAGACTGACGCGGCCCTTCATTCTAATAAAGACGTCAAATCTGATCCGACAGAAGAAGAAGACGACGGCAGCGAGCTGCAGGAAACGTCCGACTCAGTCAGACCAGCCGCCACTGCGAAGGAGAGGTTGTTTCATCCACTTGAAGAACTCATATTGGGTTGGAGATTTGTTTAGCAGCGTCAATAAACAGTGTCCTGGTGTTTTTCGTTTGTTTGTTTGTTTGGTGTTTCACTTCAGGCTGATGGAGGCCTTCGTGTCCATCCAGCTGGGAAAAGTGAGTCTGCGTGACGAGATGCTGAGCTCGTTTGTGAAGAAGAGCCAGGCCGCGAGGGGCGGCGTGACAGCGGCGGTGAGTGGCGCCAGCAGGACAAAGCAGTCGGTATCGGCCGCCAGCGATGAAGTGCTTAAGTGAATTTCTCTCACATCACAGGAGGAAGCGGCAGCCGTCAAACAAGGCCTCATCATCGACTTTGTCAGGAAGTAGGTCCTCGAAAACATTTGCGTTCCAGTTCAGTGACTCATCTCGGTCGGATTTATTTTCCTTTTTCTGATCTATTGGAGGGAAAACGAAGCGTCTGCCTGTTTTCAACAGATTCAACACGCAGATGTCTGTGCACTGCGTGAGAGCACAGATTGTAGCGTATTACTACAGCCTGAACTTCCTGCTGGACGACTTCCCGTCTGTCCGTCGCTGCCACTTTGTGATTGGACGAGCCAGAGTTGGAAACGTTTTGGACCCGGAAGCTGACCTTTGCCCTGGATCCAGGTGCAAACTGTGAAGTATATTAATGAAGTCAATGTTATTAAATGTTTTTTTTTCCATACACATGGGCAACAGTGGACAGCAAAATTTGATTTAGTTTTGATCATAGTCTTTTGACTAAAACATTATTTAGTTTTAGTCATAATTTAATAATCTAAATTGTTTTAGTTTTCGTCTAGTTTTAGTTGACTAAATATCAAAATCATTTTAGTCGACTAAAACTACTGTAGATTTAGCCGATTCCTGATATATTCGCGCCACAGTTTTTACAAAGTGTTTTATTTTCGTTCATATCAAATGTGAAGTGTGTCCCATTGTCCTGTCGCCTCCTTCTCCAATGTTGACATTTTGACCACGTTGCTTTTCTTCCCAACTCCTCCCGCCACTTTCTAAATCGTCATTCTCTTCCACAAATGAAATGAGCTCTGATTGGATACTCATCTATGGCAGACATTTTCGTCCCGTTTTTATGCATTGATGAAAATGTCAATACAACTCGTCGTGAATGAATTTTTATTTTAGTTGTCGTCTCATTTTAGTCGTTGGCGATAACTATGACGAAAAATTTTCGTCAACAAGATTAACACTGATAAGTAGTAGTGACAAATTCAATAGGATTAATGCAAAACAATGTGGATGTCTGTTTAAAATTCAGGGCTGAAGTGAAGGACATGTATAAGCTTTCAACATCTTCCAAGAGTTCTTGCTGCAAACTTTGATCGCATTTGATTATAAAACTAACACGAAACAAAACTTGGTGAATGGAAGATTGCTGTCCTGTCCTGTCAGGAACTCTCAGCAGCAGAAGCAGCTGCAGGAGGAGGAGGAAGAGCAGCAGCTGTTGTCTGCAGATGGAACAACTCTGCTCAACCTGTGGCTCATCCCACACTTCAGCCAAGTTCTTCACATGTTCCAGACTTTGAGTGTTTCGGTAAGACTAGCAAAGCTGAAATTTTAGCCATTGTTTTTTTTGTAGGTAACATATTTCAGTCTGATTTTGAGAGACACTGTCCCGCCGCCCCTCTGATGCCTGCAGGATGGCGCCGCGGCTCTCCGCCGTGTGCTGCTCATCGCGTCGGCTCTCCACGACATCGTCCACTACCTAGTGAGTTTCTCCAGACTGGGCAACTCGGAGGCGTCCGGCAGCAGCAGGAGACCGAAGGGAGCGCCAGGTCCTTTGTCTGCTGACTGGGGAGGCGGCGAGGGCATCGGTGGGTCGACGGCAGACGACACATCAGCACTTGCAACATATCAGACCGTGTGATCTGTGACGGTGTGCGCTGGCGGTTGCAGGAGCGGAGCTGCAGGAGCTCAAACACCAGATCCAGCTGCTGTCCGATCCCGGCAGTCCAGACCACGTGGGCCGTCTGCTGCAGCTGCGCAGGCAGGTCCTCCTGCTCCAGTTCGACACAGCAGTCAGGCACCTCGGCAGGTCGGACGCTTTTCTCTCGTCTCTCGACTGGAAACTTTTTGCATCTCTTGGGGTCTCAAAAGATCTTGCGGGAACTGCTTGCAAGTATATCTTCATATTTTTTTCCCTTTGGTCCAGCGAGGTGTTCCTCTCCTCCGGCGACGTCCAATCCCAGCAGAGTCTGAGCGACAACATGGCGGCAGGCCTCCCGCTGCTCGGCGACTGCATCCGGCCTGACGTCTTCAGCCTGGCGCTGCCCGTGCCGGGACCTCTGGAGACACGTGGGCGCCTGGTCAGTCAGGACCGCGGATAAAAGATTGAAAATCTTTTTTTTTTTGTTACACGCGGTGGAGGGTGTTTTGTTAATCTGTCTTGTATGCGGCTGCAGGCGCAGCAGCTGTTTCCATGGAGGAGCTTCTTAGCCAGTCAGGGGTGGCTGCCTCTGCGTGTCTGGGACGTCCCGGACATCCAACACAGCATGCAGGTTCAAAGCCCATCAATATGTTGAATCAGGACAGAACCAGAGGGGGGACATGGCTGCACTTCGTTTGTTTCGTTTTTAATTAAAATACATTGAACTGGGCCGTCTGCAGCTGTGTCTGAGCGGCCTGGGCCATCGCGGCAGGCTGCAGGCCAACGCTGCCGTGCTCGGAGCGTCGCTGCTCATGGAGGACGTCCTGAGCGGCGGAGGAGAGGCGGTGCCCGTCCGTCTCCGCAGCAGCAAAGCGGACCTCCGGCAGGACGGAGAGCCTGAAGAGGTGAAGGACTGGGTTCGAGGCTTGGAGGGAATTTGCCGTGACGTCCTCTTTTGCCCTCACTGAGGGTTTGTCTCTCTCCATTCAGCAGGTTGAACTCCAGCCAGAAGCTGAAGCAGAGACGACTTGTGCTGGCGGTTCCTCTCCTCTTCCTCCTGACCCTCCTCCTCCTCCTCCTCCACCTCTTCTCCACGATCCTGTCAAGGTCCAGTCGGTGCTGAGAGGTTTCCTCCTGCTGATGAAGCAGCTGCAGGTGTTCAAAGAGAGCTGGGCTCAAAGACGACTGGGCGCCGAGGTGTGCAGGACACCAAGTTCATATCAGCAGCTGGCCAAGTACTACAGGTGCTGCGGAAAGTTCAACTTTCTGGTTTGATCAGCTTCATTTATTTTATTTTATTTTTCAGGATGTCTCTCTTTATAACTGCTTCATAAAGTGTTTTGACAAAACAAAGTAGATTGAGCTCAATAAAACCCTCTATTAAACTATTTACTGCAGGCTTTGGTAAACAAGACAAGATATATATGCACACACACATATATGTATGTAGATATATAATATATATATATATAATATCAAAATATATCAGATATATGTGTATATTATATATACATATATATTTATATCAGAGATTTTTGATTTTTACCTGAATTGGCTTTGCAGGACTGAAATCTTCTATCCCAGCATGAGAGCTCTGGCTCAGCGAATGGGGACGCAGCGGGATTACGAGGTCCTCATTTCAGGCAGCCAGTCTCTCCAACCTCCGCCCGGAGCCCTGGAGGTCGACGTGAAGACCTTCCAGGTAGCGACACTCCCCTTTAACCCCCGTTGTCTCCCCGAGCTTCCCCACGCTTTGCCTCAAACCGCCGTCGTCTCGTCAGCTTCGCAGACTGCTGGAGGACGCCGAGTGCGACATGATCCGAGCGGTGCAGCGGAGGGTCGGCGGAGAGCTGACGCTGGTGACTTCGGAGCACGCTCGACAGGAGATGGGTCTCCCGACAGGTACCGAAGAGGGTTGAGGAGCACGGGAGGCGAAGGTTGAACACAAGGTACAACAGTCTGTTATTATTTCCGGTGTGTGGACAGAGCTGTGGAGGAAAGCCTCGCTGAAGTACACGCTGGCGCCCGAGCGGCCACAGGTAGTGGAGACGTTCATCCAGGAGCTGATGGAGGGCGCTGAAGAGTCTGGAGGGCAGGTTAGCAAAAAATCCAGGTTATGGGCCCAGTGTACAAAGTTTAAATATGACATGAAATGGAGCAGAAAATATGTCTGCATGTATTTTAACCCTAAAAAATAACTAACTGCTGATGATGATGACACTTGCCAGTAAAACCTTTTAAGTTTTACATAAAGACCTGGATGTATACTTACTCACCACTAGGTGGCACTAAGCGATTCATATTAGGCCTTTAATTGGTCACACTTGGTGCAAAATACAGCGCCAGAGTAAAATTACAGCCCGTGATTATTCAATAGAAGAAAAACAAATGTTTGCCTTTCAAAAATATATTTGCCAACTTGAATTTAGAGACTAGCCTGAACTGAAGCCTTTTGGACTGACCGAGTGTCTCCTCTTTCAGCTGAGAGTGGCACGGAGTCGCCTCCAGCAGTGTCTCAGTCAGCTCGGCTGCTCCGTGATGGAGCGAGAGCGCCGCAGCTTCCTGTTTTACTCCCACTTCTACGAACAGATCCTGCAACAGCAAACGCAGCTCCTGCGTCAGAGGGAACAAGTGGGTGGTGCAGTCGTACCGCGTGCCTCCTTGCAAACTCTACGCGAGTGAGGAGGAATTTTTTAAATTATTATTAATATTTTACTGCAGGATTTAAGGAATTTGAAGGAAGCTCAAACAAGCGACTCTCAAGCAGAGGTAGGACACGAAGTCATCTGTGATCAGGGAGCATAAATACTGTGGGATAAAGTAGCTACTCCGTATTTCCGACGCTGGTGTTGCCAAAGCAGAGACAGAGTTCACTCTTCTTGGTGTTTCCTCGCTGTGTGGCAGGTGGCCGGTCTCTGCGGCGGGATGATGCTGCAGATCTCGGAGCTGCGAGCTCAGGTCGCTCGCTCCGAACAGGAGCAGAAAACACTGGAGGAGCGACTCAGTCTGAAATTCAGGGCGCGTTATGACCCGCTGGTCCGGCACCTCTACTGCACTTGCATCCAGCTGAAGGTAAGAAGACCTGATGGTCACCAGTGGTGACGGGACTGGCTAGAAATGCTTTTTCAATGCTTTTATTCACTGTAAAGCACTTTCAGATCATTTATTAGATGTAAAGTCCTGTATAAATAAAATGTATTATTATTATTATTAGTAGTAGTAGTAGTAGTAAATGATTCAGCCTGGAGCTTTTCGAAACAGTCTGGCAAGATGTCTTAAAGGTTAATTATAAATGTTAATTATATATATAATTATGTTAATTATAAGTCTGTACTTCTTCCTACCCCCTTTCGAACATGAGAAACACTATTTATTTTGTACTGTTCTGTTGTCTGTTAGTTTCTTTCGCTGTTTACTTTTCTTTGTTTTTTTTATTGTTTTATTGTTTTTTACATGTTTGAAATAAAGAAAGATAAATATCAAGATAATTTATTATCATAAAATCTTTGTTTGTATCAGGCCCAGCTGGAGGAGAGTCAGTGGCAGGTGGAGCAGGATGTGAGCGAGATGGTGAACAGAGCCAGAGGCGACGCGGTCGACAGAATCATGAAACTCAAGAAGAGATACAGCTGCGCCAAGGACAACCAGCAGCTCGCCGTCACGCTGTCAGAGGTAGATAGATGACGTTAGCACGCGTGTGTGTGCGTTCATGTTTGAGGGGGATGAGGCCCAAATCGTCTGACATGTTCCACCTGCTCCGCCAGAAGGAGGAGGTGCACGAGCTGGGCCTGGAGAACAGTCGTCTGGGCTCTCTGCTCTGTAAGCTGAAGGCTGCGAGCCGCTGGAAGCAGCTGGTCGAGCAGGGGAAACTTCACCGGCAGCTTCTGCAGGCTCAGCAGGTCGGCACCAAAGAAACAGCTCACCTGCACAAGCAGGAAAGCGCGAGACACAAAGAAAATCTTCACAGAGGAATTTAAAAACGTCTTTAATCCCATCCAGAGGGAGATCACCTGTCGCATCGAGGCCCTCCGAGTGAAGATGACGTCCGAGGAGGAAGTGGTTCTCCTGCGGGAGCAGCTGGAGGCGGCGAGGAAGGAGCTGGGCCGCAGTCGAGCCGAGTGCCGCGGCACTAAGAAGCTGCTCTGCAGGAAGGTAGATGAAAGTCTCTACCTACAGCTACACCTCACAAAACCAAAACCATCATGTGGGATGACGTGTGAGCATTCCTGCAGAGGAGAAACGGTTGCGTCTCCACTGTGAGCTTCGTCGCTGTGGATGTTTTCACCGAGCAGCTTCCGACTCCGCAGACTGAGGAGCTGCAGGCGTCCCGGCATCAGTCGGCGCAGGAGGCCCGCAGCAGGCGGGAGCTGGACAGCTTCCGGGCTGAGAGTCTGGAGCGGATGAGAGCCGACGTGGAGGAGCGGGAGAGACGGCTGAGGACGCTGAGCGAGCAGCTGGACAGAGACGGCAGGATGAAGGAGTTGCAGCGGCAGCGCAGCTCCAAGCACATCAGACAGGTCTGACCGACAAAACACCTCCAGCAGTGTACGTGTGTGTGTGTGTGTGTGTGTGTGTGTGTGTGCTGCAGGGAACATTCAGCTTTTATTGGCACTTAAATTGTAACCCTGGTTCTGCTAAGACACAGTGACCCTGCAGTAATATCTGAGGTTACATAAGTATTCACACCACTCAGTGGTGACACTTAAGTGTAACTTATGAGAGCAACGGTCAAGTCATAAGGGGGACAATTCAATCCACAGTCCAAAAAAAGTCGACGGAAAAAGATGAAATTACGTTAATAAAGTCGATGTAAAAAAAAAAAATTTCATGAATGAAAAGAAATTTCATGAATGAAGTCGAAATTTCATGAATAAAGTCAACGCAAATAAAGTGCAAATTGGTGAGTAGACAGCTAGCTGGTGGATTAACCCAGTTACCCAGTTAAAAGTAAACTGCAGAAAACAGGTGTATCCCACAAGGTTCACCCGCAGTAATCAGGAAACTGGTGACTGGTCGACTTTATTCTCAACATTTTGACTTACTTCACATTGATATTAATTGCAAAATTTCGATTTTGTTCACAAAATTTCGTCTTTTTTACGTCAACTTTATTCTTGAAATTGGAAACTTACTAACCATATACATCAAACACCTGGTCTGGGGTGAAAACAACAACAAAAAAAAGATCACAACTCCTGACAGTAATGGACGAGGGTCTTACCTTCAGGAACCCCAGTGACTCCAGCTACTGGGTTGTGTGTGTGGGTGCAGGTGCGGAGTCAGTTGCAGCAGGAGCTCAGCCTCAAACAGGAGGCCTTCGTGCAGGTGGAGCGGCTGCAGGGCAGACTCAGCGACATGGAGGAGGCTCTCTCCAGAAGCACCTCCACCACCACAGGTAGCCAGACACCCGCCTTGGTTGACGTGGTTCATATTCACACCTTAGTGCGGCAGGTTTTAAATTACAAGGAGCCTCTCTTTGCTAATCTCTTGTTTGGTTTCTGTTTCTCAGGACAGAGCAGGTCTTACCACACGCTGTCGGTCAGCAGGCTGAGCAGCAGAAGTCCCTCAGCAGGTACCTTCACTCTCACCTTTCGTGATCATCCGACTGCACTGAGTGGAAATGAAAGCCATCATTTAATCCTGAACTTGTTTTTGGAACAACAATAATATAAAAAAAAGGCTGATTTATGATCCCTCTGATCCCTCTGTCCTCAGGTCTACTGCAGTCCAGTCTGCAGCTGGGAAAACTCACCCAGAGCACCGTGATTACTCCCAAGAGAGTTGAAATGGGTCGGAGCAGATCAACCACAAGGATGGACAGACCAAAAGCAGTAAGCAGAGCAAACAGGAGGCATTCAACAAGTTTAAATCAAGTCAAGAGTTGAAATCTTCCCGTTGCTCTTCTTTCAGGATCCGACGCGCCTGCGAGTACTGAACGCCGACAGGAAGCTGCCAGACCTGTGAGAAGGTTCAATTCCCCGCACAGACACATGAGATAGTGACTCTGTGGTCTGTTAGAAGAGGCAAAATAAGACAAGTTGATGTCCAAAGGTAACAGTTCAGCTAGGGTTGATATTGATTTTTTGAGAATTTTATTACCTTGCACAAATCTGAAACATGAATGATGAACTTGTGCGATATAAAAATACTAATAAAAAAAACACAATAAAATGTACAAAGTCTTTGTTGTCCAGTTCATCAGTTTCATTGAGAAATGTGGACATTTGATTCCAAGGTGGCAAGATCTAATGTGATTTTCAAACATGTGGGCAGTCCGAAATAACATCAGTCTTGTTGGGAGGCTGTCAACAGAGGGCTAAATGTGCAGTTTCCTAGAGGCCTTGAGATAATGTTAAGAAAAAAACATGCCAGTAACATGTGACCTTTGACCACCCTGCTGCATGTTGTTAGTATTTCAGTCTTTCTTGCCTGTCTGTGCTGCCTGGAGGTGAAACCAGCGTTGCTCTGGTCACTGTGTGGCCGCTCAACCTACTGTAGCCTGTTGATTCACCAGCATTGGCGCCGCCCGCCCTCCCTCCCCTCAGCTGCCCTGCGGCAGGCCGGTGGTATACAGGTAGGAGACGGTTCCTGCCTGGATCTGGAAGGTCTGCCCCTGGATGTGGTGGCCGGACATCTCCTCGCTGGTCTGGCTGATGGAGATGGGCTGGCTGCTCTGGCTGCTGATGTGGATTCCCTGGCTGGCTTTGTCCCTGCCGGCTCCCCCAGCGCCCGTTTGCTGCTGCTGCTGCTGCTGCGAGCTCTCCGCCTGCATCACCTGCAGAGGCTGCTGCAGGTGGCCATGGTGGACCTGCAGCTGCTCCATGGCCTCCTTGCTCAGGGAGATGATGTGCATCTGATCGGGCTGGTACGCCACCGGACCCTCCAGCATGCTGATGGTCTGGATGTGAGGGTTCTGCTCCACCAGGCTATGCTGGTCCTGGCCAACCAGGGTCATGTTGCCGGTGGGCTGACTGAGGAGGGTCAGTCTGGGGTGAGAGGATCCCGTCATCCTCTCCTCTGCCTCCCCCTCCTCCTCCTCCTCCGTGGTGACGATGCTGATCTCCTGGCCCTGGCTCGGCACAAAGTTGATACTGGTGCCGTCTTCGGTCACCACCAGCTGGATCTCCTGCTGGGAGCCGGAGGGCAGCTGGTACTGCTGCAGCTGCAGGACGTTGCGCACCTCCTCTGATGGAGCTTCTGCTGCTGCTGCGACTGGCGGTGCGTCGGCTGCAGCTTTTTCCTTGTTGTGGGACTTGATGTGCGTCTTCAGGTTGTCCAGACGGGTGAACGACAGGTTGCAGATGGAGCAGCTGAAGGGTTTCTGCCCTGAGTGGGAGGCCACGTGTCGCCGCCTGGCGCTCGGGTCGGTGAAGGATTTATTGCAGATGTTGCACTCGTACGGCTTCTCGCCCCTGAGGAGACACGGCACATTCTGGGTTTTTTCTTAACAAGGAAACTTTGAAAACTCTTTTTCACTGACGCGCGCCGAAGATTTCTTACTTGTGAATCATGATGTGAGTTTGCAGCGTGCTCTTGGTCGTGAAACATTTCCCACAGATCTCGCATGTGAAGGGCTTCTCGCCTGGGAGGATTTTAAGATGATCAGTTGACAGCAGTGCATCCCTGAACCCACATCACAGACCATAATTACCCTCATCGGCCTTACCTGTGTGAGTCCTCAGGTGTTTTTTCAGCTGAGCTGTGTCCAGAAACTTGTGATGACAATGGGCGCATTCTGGTAACGATTTGCCTTCATACAAAGAGATCATAATCAAGATTACTGGCCGTGAATTCTAAAAGACCTTCTGCTGCGGCCGATTCTCACCTGAGTGAACTTTGTCGTGGCTTTTCAGCTGCCGCTTCTGAGTGAAGGTCTTCCCACATTTTTCACAAGTGAATGATTTCTTTTCTGAGAATGAAGGTGCAGAGGTGAAACGGAGGCGAGGCGGGCAGGCATGGGGAAACCAAAGTGACGGGACCTGGCCGGGTGCCTACTTTCGTGCAGGTTCATGTGCTCCTGCAGGGTGTGTTTGGAGGAGAGCGATCTGGAGCAGATGGAACACACAAATGGCTTCTCCCCTGTGTGTATGCGCTGGTGGGCCACCAGCGTGTGCTTCTGGGTGAACGACTTGCTGCAAACCTGACAGCTGAAAGGCTTCTCTCCTGGAGGAGAGAACAGCAGGTCAACAACATCAAGGTAAGTTTTAGCCAATCTGAAACAACAAATAATAACACAGCACTTAAAAAATAAAATAAAAATATATAAAAAAAACAAAACAATAATAATAATAATAATAATAATGATAAAACACTGCAGACTACCTGTATGAGTCCTTTGGTGAATTTTCAAAAAGAAGTGGTTTTTGAATTCTTTGCCACAGGTGTCACACCGGGTCTCAGTGTTGTGGTATTTCCTCTTTCTGCCTCTCTTTGCCATCTCTTTGCCTTCAGCTGTCTCGCTGCCCACCTTAAAGATACTGTATTTCTGCGGGGGCCTGATTTTGCGTTTGTTCGGCCTCTTGACATCGAGATAATAATTCTCATTGTCGTTAGAAAGCGTCTCAACGTCGTCGTTGTCGTCATCCTCTGTCAAAGCGTCAGTCTGCTTCCTCTCGGCTCTCTCACTTGGTTCGTTCTTGATCAAGGGCTCAGCCGCTCGCAAACTCACGGCCTTCTTCGGCCGTCCTCGTTTGCGCCTAGTCTGTTTTAAAGCCACAGTGACGCCTTCACTGACCTCCTCGGCTTCCCTCGGTAGGTCAGACAGAAGCCTCACAAGGTCGCTAACCTCCATGAGACGAGCCGCAGCCAGGAGCTGCGGCATGGCGCTCCTGTCCACGGACACCTGTGCACTGTAGATAAAGTCCATCACTTTGGCAAACACTGGAGCTGCCGTCCCAGCCAGCTGGAGGACGGCCTGACTGACCTGATCCTCTGCCGTAAACATGAGAGCAAAGTAGTCGCTGCTCGCTGCCAGCAGGGCTCTGTGCGCCTTGAAGTGCACGTCTTCCACGATGAGGGTGATGTCACAGAGCTGCTCCTGCTTCCTCAGCTGGTTGAATTTCTTCAGAATGTTCTGCTGGTGGGAGTCGGAATGCAGAGCCACGAGAGATATGCTCCCGCTTGTTGTTCTCTTAGACATTTTCTGGTTGGAACAAGCTTGTTTCTGTAATAAATATACAGAAAAATGTTTTAAAAATGGGACTGACAACAGTTCTGTATGCATGCATAAAAGAAAATAGTGACAAAAGAGGTGATTTTTCTGTGCTATCATTGCAAAGTCAGTATATATAAGTTGGCTTAGCTGATGCTTTGGAATAAAGTGGACATCATTCCACCATCCTATGCCTTAAAGATCAAAAAGACAAAAATCTATTAATAATAAATAATAAATAAAGTACAAATAAATGAAATACAAATGTCTCTTTATTTAAAATAAATAAATTAATTAATTAATTTTAAAAAAAAAACTTAGGGATGGTATCGACTAAAGTTAATGAAAAGGTAAATTAAATAAATATTTCACTGTCTGCAAGAGTCAAAAACACACTGCAAGGGCAATGAAATGTTTCCATTAGTAAACGAGCCCACACTACATTATCTACAATTGCAATGGTCATGGAGCCCTTTGAAGTGTTCCCTTCCACTGTACTTTTTTTTTTTTTTTTTTTGTTATTTATTTGTTTATTTATCAGACTTAATTCCCCATACCAGTTTGACACATAAAGTTTAAAACAGTCCTGAGATACACCCGCTGCTGCAGCGATGTCTTTCAAAGGTTAGCAAGCTAGCTATAGCATGTCCACAAAACGTCGCGACGGGACCGAGGTTCGGCAAAACAACCCGTTGACAAAGAGAAATGGAGAGTAAGCGAGTTTATACGATGGAAACTTTTTTATGTGTAGGAGGTCCAGCTGAGCACAAAACGGGGTCTAATTCAGAATATTGAACTTCTAGGACCTTACCTTCTCCGTTGCTGAGAGCCGAGTGTGGCTGTAATATCGCGAGAGAGAGATGTGAATGGGATTCACGCACAACAAGCCAGTGTGTGTGTGTGTGTGTGTGTGTGTGTGTGTGTGTGTGTGTGTGTGTGTGTGTGTGTGTGTGTGTGTGTGTGTGTGTGTGTGTGCCACCTGTGGTGCGAAGGCTGTTATCCCCCCCGGTAGAATGTGTACCCCCTGGCCGCGGGAGCGCGCGCACACTTCTACGCTTCGGTTTCAACGAAATACATGAGCAACATGTAATTCATCGTTTCAGTGTTATAGTTTTATCAACAACGTTACGCTACGGTCACATTAGACATTTCTCAAGAATGTTTTTATTCTGCTCTATCCGACCTGTTGTTGAAGTGTATATTAGTTTGGTCAATGACGTTACGCTACGGACACAAACAGTTGTCCAGAATGTTTTTATTCCGCTGTACCCTACGTGGTGTTGAAGCTTATATTAGGCTGTTCAGTGCACTGCATTGGCAATGTCGTATCTATTTCCTCCTATGATTTGACAATGTCATAATGTACCAAGTAGGCTAGACGATTACTTACACTGTGAAATCAAGATCAAACATGTTTTTTTTTAATCAATGATTCTGAATTTCCTCTCCAAAAATAATCATAAAACAATGTTCATCATGTACCTACCGTTTTGTGCTTATAGTGTTTTTCACTGCACAAAACCATGAAGGTACTTAGACCAGGTCATGTCTAGTCACACTGGTGAATATGGAGAAGATTCTTCTCTCCTAGCTGAAGTTACAGGGGGGATACTTATTATATCAGACCTCATCTGTGACAATCTCACCTCCAAGGGCAGCACACAGAGCGGTCTTGATGGTCTCTCTCCCAGGTACCTCCGAAATGGGGTGCATGAGGAGGGTTGTGAACAAAGCGTACTCGAGATTTAGCCAACTTCCCTTGTAGACTTGGACAGAGTTGAGTGAAAGTCTCTTGTATTTCTCGCTCTCCCCCCATGAAGTTTGTGCCTTGGTCTGAGATGAGTTCGAAGGACACCCACGGCGACTTACGAAATGACGAAAGGCCAAGAGGAAGCTGTCTGTATCCAGATGGTCTAGGGTCTCTATATGAATACACCGGGTGGTCTGGCATTTGAAGAGGATTCCCCAGCGTTTCTCATGCCGGCGACCTAGCTTCAATGTGAAGGGTCCAAAGCAGTCCATCCCAGTCGAGAAAAGGGGGGCTTGAACAACTCATGTTGCTTCAAGTTGGGACGGAGTTCCTCCACCAGGGACTGCCCAACCTGGCAGGAGCGGTCATGCTCATAGGCACGATGGCCACAGGCAGCGGGCGAGCTCTGCCTTGAACCATCTGTTGAAGGGTCGTACACGTAGGGAGAAGCCATGCTCTCCATCCGGTTGGAGAGAGCCTGGACAGAAGCTGTTAGCTGCATCATCATTTGACGTAGCTCTTCAACCTGCTGTACGGTGGCCATCTTGGTAGACGTGGGAGGGGAGGAGGATGCGTGGGTCTCATGCAGCAGGGGGCTATTAGCTTCAGCTCCTCTTTCAGTAACTGATTGCTGTTGCACATGCTCACCTTGTGAGGCTACTAAAGGTGTGCTAACATCATGCTGAGTGGTTGTAGCTATGTCCTGCAAACTGCGTGCTATAGTCAGCCAAATACATAGGGGGCTGGGTTGGCCTTGTAGACTTTCTTGAAGCTCCATCCATTTCATTAGCTCTATCCGGCTCGAAGGACCATGTTAAATTTTTACTATGGTTGTGCTGGTGAATCCATAGATTAGCTAACAAAATGGGAGTGCTGTCAGACACCAAGAGCGTCAGAAATCAGGATGCAGTTTGAGTTCTTTAATTCAGCAAAATAAAAGTGTGGCTGACATGGGGTGTTTCACTGGTTTTTTCTTCTAGAAAAGTAAACACAAATACAGAATAAGGCTTAACTTAGCATTGTTAAATTCAATTCCAAACAATATAAATATTACAAATTAAATCAACCCGAATGCCACAACCTTAACTAACAAATGTATGAAACAAGGACTTACAATAACACAGTGTCAAACGATGCTGGTTTGGTGGTTGGTTGCAGGTGTAGTGAGGGAAGACACACCTGCAGCCACTCATATTTATGCCTTCCAGCAGGAAGGATCAGATACACACCACGTAGGGGACAGCGGAATAAAAACATTCTTGAGAAATGTCTAATGTGTCCGTAGCGTTACGTTGTTGATAAAACTATAACACTGAAACGATGAATTACATGTTGCTCATGTATTTCGTTGAAACCGAAGCGTAAAAGTGGAGAGGCACTTGGAGAAGTGTGTGCGCGCTCCCGCGGCCAGGGGGTGCAAATTCTATCCTGGATAACGGCCTTCGCACGACACCTGCAAACTAAATATATTTTGCGCCGACGTTGCGGAGACCTCGGTGAGTCGCCGTTTTTCGTTCGTTGGCCGAGTTAGTTTTGACTGAGACATTAGCTGCGGTAGATTAGCTCCATTCACGTTCGTGCATCGATGCACGGTGCAGCCAATCTGTACGCATTGAAAAATAAATAAATAAATAAATAAATAAATAAATAAATAAATCGATATGTAATTCGTTTTCTTTGCACATTCAATACACACTATAGAAATAGCAACCAATACATAGCGGGTGATTAAAAATCGAATGCTTTAATCGCAACATTAGAAAAACAACTATGAGCTGGAGTTTGTGATGTTTTTTTTTTTTTTTTTGAAAGATATTTAAATGAGTCGTTTAAAGTAAATGGGGATGGGGAGGGGATCATACAGAAATATGTTAACGCTCGTAAAAACTTACTTACTTAACCATCGATTATGTAACCGGTTCTTGGACTATGCCGTTGGATCTGTTAACTTATAACGAGGTCGATTGTCGCAGGTCGTGTTGCGGCAAGTGGACACCGATCTCCGCAGGATGAAGAAAGGTGTCCGGGTCGTGGTGGTCGGAGCCGGTGTGGTCGGCATCTCCACAGCCGTGTGCGTCGCCGAAGCTCTGCCCTTGTGCTCCGTCACCCTGGTGGCTGACCGCTTCAGCCCGGACACCACCAGCGACGGAGCTGCGGGGATCCTGTTTGCGGCCAAGTTCCCAGGTGCAGCCGCCATCTGCTTTCCAGTTTTAATTTTGCATGAGAAATTATTAACGATGCGGTTATTTTGTTTTGTTTTTTTCAGACATGGCACATGCATGATTATTCACCCTTTTAAATATTACTCTCAGATATTCCTCTGCAAAGGCAGAAACGCTGGTTCAAGGACAGCTTTGATCACCTGCTGACCATTGCCCAGTCCCAACATGCACCTGAGGCTGGAGTCATCATGAGCTCTGGGTAGATACTCTGACCCTGTGCTAAGATATACACACTTTAGTGTTTTTTAATCTCTCCTCTCCCTCTCTCTCTCTCTCTCTCTCTCTCTCTCTCTCTCTCTCTCTCTCTCTCTCTCTCTCTCTCTCTCAGCTGCCAGATCTTCAGGGAGATTCCAGAGGAGAAGGAGCCCTTCTGGGCGGACTCTGTGATCGGCTTCAGGTCCATGACTGACAAGGAGCTTCAAAGGTTTCCAGATCACAAATTTGGCCAGGCGTTCACCACCATCAAGTGTGAATGTTCCAGCTACTTGCTGTGGCTCAAAAATAGGTTTGTCTGCTAACATTGAGTTATGTGGTAGTAAGAGGAGTCAGTTTACTCACTCTCCAACAAAAGATGAGCAATTTGTTGGACTAACTGGACTGGCAAGATGTTGTTGTTCCATGATTAGATATGTCTCATTTACCATCTTTATCTCCGATATGTTATCAGTCTAAGAACGATAATGCAGTATAAACTTGTGCTTCTGCGACATGAGATCAGGTTCTTTTCCCAGGCAAATGATTTCCAGAGTGTCATTTGGGTAAATTTTTAACATATTTGTGTTGGAAAGGTTCGTGCAACTGGGAGGACAGGTAGTGCAGAGGAAGATCAACAGCCTCCAGGAACTGAGCGGCGACAGCTATGACATCATCGTTAACTGCACCGGACTCGGCTCCAAAGCGCTGGTGGACGACGGCCAGGTGTACCCGGTCAGAGGTCAGGTCCTGAAGGTGGAGGCACCCTGGCTGCAGCATTTTGTCAGGGACGGAGACGGGAAGACCTACATCTACCCGGGAGTCCACAGCGTCACCATCGGCGGCACCCGGCAGGAGCATGACTGGCGCCTGCAGGTGGACAAAGGCGACACCAGCAGCATCCTGGAGCGCTGCAGCCGGCTGGAGCCGTCGCTCGTCCACGCCAAAGTGCTCAGCGAGTGGGTGGGACTGAGGCCCAGCAGGAGAAACCCTCGGGTGGAGAGGGAGCTGCTGCGGATGCAGGGACGCACCGTGCCGGTGGTCCACAACTACGGCCACGGAGGCTGGGGGGTCACCCTGGCTTGGGGGACGGCCCTGGACGCCCTGGGACTGGTCAGGCAGTGCCTCCATGAGATGCCGCTGCAGGCTAAACTTTGAGTCTGCTCCCAGATGCTGCAGAGCCTCAGGAAAAATGTCACATTTTATATATATACGTATATGAAGATGACCTCCAAAGTCATAAGGGAGTTTTAAGTAAATTAAAATTGATAAGCTTTTACATTTGCACCTTGCTGTTAACTTAGATGTAATGACATCACTTAGAAACTGCTGTGGTGAACAGTCACCAAGTGTAAGAGAGAATTTTATAGTAATATAACTTTTTATTTTTCTAATGAATTATTTTTCTAATCCCAAAGCCAAAGTGGCTTTGGGATTCTATTGTTATTGAAATTAACTTGTGTCACTCATTCTAATCAAATAAATTGTCACTAAATGACTATTTTTTACTTATTACAACTCACGCATTCAGAATGTTTATTTATGGATCACAGTATAAGCAAACAGGCAATCAGCCATTTACAGGGGCTTGCTGGATGTGACGCTTGTAATTTTGAGAAGGCTGTCAGTCTTGAACCAGTTTAACCAAGTTTCAAAATAATGTTTATAAACACTAGCGAAACCCCTAAAAAGTGACCGTGCTGCATTAATATTATTTATTATTTATTTATAGTTTCTTGCTACATTGAAAAACCCCAGACCTGCTTTAACCACAGATAGAAATGGTTCCTTGCACAGCTAGGAGTCCAGGCTCACATTTGAAGAAGTTGTCCACCATTTACACAAAGAGTCAAAATGTCATGAAGCTTATCATCTCAACAGTTGCAACAATGCTTTATAATAGCGAGCGGGAGCGTGGATCTTCTCATACTGACCCCTCGGCAGCTACAGCTTCTCCTCTGTGAGGGAACAAACATTGACAGAGTTTTTCTTGTCCCTTTTCATTTTGAGTCGGCGGGCCTCGATATTGGCAGAAACAGCGCGGTTTGTGAGGCGCACAGGGACGGCCTCTGTTGGAAGGCCGTCCTCGTGTGGGTTCAGAATGGGAGCCGTGAGTGGAGGAAGGTCGGATCTTTCCCCGGAGACGTCAGGTGCAGGCTGGAGGGGGGCGCACATCTGCGTAGGGTCTTTTTCCTCTGAGTGGGTCGCCTTCACCGTGTCCTGCAGGGCGCTGTGTTGTGTTGCTGGAGGCTGGGAGGAGATCAGGGACCCCACCTGGTGATCATCGTGAACATTTCCCGTGTCCTGCGCGCTCCCCTCGGTCTTGACCGGTGAACTTGTACTCTGGTTTTTGAGGTGGATATTCACTCTCTTCTGGTCTTTGCAGAGGAGGTTCAGCGAAAGGTTGCGCCTCAACGGCTGGGATGCTGCGTCGCCTCTCAGCTCCGAGCAACTCAGGCTCCTGGAAACGGCTCCAGAAGGGACACGACTAACTGCTGGCCCTCTCGGGAGGCTAATGCTCTGCACTGGTGGCCCTCCCGATGCCGAAGAGCAGGGCGGGTCAGGCTTTTCGTCGCCGTTGCCGGTCGAGGTGGAGGGATGCGGCTCGGGGGACGGGGGCAGGAGGTGACTCGACTCAAAACCAGAGGAGGCCCTGCTCACGGCGGAAGACCTCTTTTTGTCCCGGCCTGAAAATAAACAAGTGAAATGTGTGCAGATGACGCAGGTGCAGCCAGATTACAGCCTGTTTACGTGGGAAACTCTTCATTTCTTATCAAGCGCCGTTGGTTGTACCGAATGTTACTGAACAAGCAGCAGAGAGTGTAAAAAGGCAGCCAGAAAAAGGAAGAAGTCAAACACGATGGCGAAAACAAGAAGGAAGCAGTCAGACGAGGTAAAGCACGGAGCAGTTTATTACTCACGCTCAACCGTGACGGAAGCACACTTTCGGAAACGCAGAGACTCCAGACCTTCCGTCAGAGTGTTTTAGTGCATTTACACTGATACAAAATGCCATACTTTTTACAAGTAAAATTAGAAATTTTTTAAGTAATTATTATTATCATTATTATTAGCAATATCTTGCATTACGCAGTTTTCAGGCACATAATAAAACATTGTGCAACGTCATGGTTCACTGGACTAAAAAAATATACACACTGACAGCAAAATCTGGAGAGAGATACTCAGGTATGTACAGATGTGGCCAACAGGTCACAGGAGGAAGCAACATTCACAGGAACCTCATTTACACTGAGCACGCCTCGTCACACTTCGACAAGTTTCAGACAATGTTTTTTTTTTTTTCCCCCAAAAGACTTTTATCAAAAACCAAATGATCACAACAATACCTATAATGATAGAGCTATGAATAAAGCAAGCATTCACAGTAAAAATAAAAAATAAAATAATAATAATAATAAAATACTGCAATTCTCCTCCTTTAAAAGAAATCTAATTCTATTCACACGCCTGTCCAACACTCACCATTTCCAGCAAACAAACAAACAAAAGCAAAACCCACCACACAACTCAGAACCGCAGGTCTATTTATGCCTGGACCTTATATTTCCTCCATGCATGCTTCACTCAGGGCTGCCGCTCCGACATAATGCGAGTGAACGTTCCCACAGAGACTTTAGTGTTGGTCATTCTTCAGAATGTGACGTTTAAAGACAGAGTAAGGTAACACAAGCTTCAGTAGCAAACAGACAAAAGAGAAAAAAAAAAAAAAAGACTGCAGAAGCGTTTGATTTCCCGAAACAGGAGAAAGGATGTTGAAAGCACCAGAAGTCGATGATGACAGAAGAGTCTGTCCAATAGTGCATGAATACTGGATATATGTATCTATCTTTTTTTGTTTTTTCTGGTGCACCAAGGAAAACTGGAGACCACCCGTGTCCCTCTGGCAGAGAGTGGAGGCAGAAGACGGAGAGAAACGGCAGGAGGAGGACAGAGTTCACAGGCGGCTCAGGCTGTCGTTACCGTTCTCCAGGTTCTCATTGCTCTCGTAGCAGCCCGAGTCACGTGGTGAGTCTCCGGTGAGGCCACGCCTCTCCAGGAGCAGTTTCTCCTGGGAGCCTCCGGACTGACTGCCATGCTCTGGGTCGCTGCTTCCTGCAAGGCACAACACGGACAACAGGGGGCGGTCACGTCACATGACTGGAGAGAGGAAAGCGTTGTTCTTTGGGAACTAATAATAGTAATGTATTGGAATGAAATGCCTCCCAACAGTTTAGAACAGTCCAGGTTGTGTATATGCGCGTGCAGCGCGTTGCCAGACCCACCGTCGTACTCCTGCAGCAGCTCCACGGCGGTGAGCAGCACGGCCCTGTGCTGGGCGTCTCTGATGTTCAGCTCGTCCAGGTCCTCCTCCTCCAGCAGCTTGAACGTGTCCAGGTCCTCGTAGCCATTGAAGAGGAAGGTGGGCAGATGCTCCTGTGCGGCGACGACGCCAAATTAGTCACAGATGACACATCAACCGAAACAACCACTACAAGCAGCAACCTCCTCTATCTTGGTCTGCATGAGAGCAAAGTCATGTTACTGTTGTGAAACTCAGAGCCAGACTGGTATCTCTAGTTTCCAGTCTGATATGATGATATTCTTTGTGAGAAACACTTTCACACTTTGCCTTTTGATCTTTTTATCCCATTCTAAAAGTGGAAAGACGGCAAAATCAACAGTCCGAGCAGCAAGTTAAAAACAGAGGGCTAACTGTCTTTCTTCTCTGAAGAGGACTGAGTTCTGAATGACGAGTCAGATATAAATAGGCACCTTTTAACATCAACTATATTTTTCAACAAACCAAAGCCGACGGGAAAAAACAGCTTTGACCCTGTGGCTCTGTGCTCTCGTACTTTGAGGTTGATGCGGTCCAGGAGCTCCTCCACCGAGGTGGGTTTGGGTTGCCGGGCCCTCCTCCTCCTGCGAGTCTTTTTGGGCTTCGCCTGCTCCTCGATCAGCACGTCCACGTAGATGAACTTGAAAGTGCCGACTTTGCCGTTGAGCATCCCCATCCAGGTCCCCATGGGAGGCTTGCTGATGATGTCGATGACGTCTCCGCTCTGCAGAACACACACAAGCGGAGAGACTGTCCGTCAGTGTGGGATCCTCGACGGCAGACCTCGATACTGGAGCCGCGGGACGGATGTCGCTCAGATACCTTCAGCTTGAGGGAGTCTGTGTCGTACGGACTGGGGGTGAAGTCAGTGTGCACGAGGGCGCGGCCGCAGAAGGGGCCGTGGTAAGGCAGCTCGTCCTCCTCGCCGTCCTCAGACTTCACGCTCTCTCTGTTGCTGTTGGAGGAGTCGGTGGTGCCCACCGTCTGACCACCTACGCAAAAAAAACACAAAGAGGCGAGTGATTCACTGTGAAACTGCAACGCAGTGCAGCACCAGTCAATCGGCCCGGGGAAAAAAAAAAATGTTTTCATTCGTCTTCTGCTGCCTGACGAAAGGCACGCCACACAGAGACGGCGTAAAGTTTAGACTGGCCTGGAGACGCTGCTTCTGACAAACACGGCACGTTGTCTGATCGGGCTGTTCCGAGGCCAACTTTCAACAAACACAAGGAGAAAGCGGAATTATTGCCCAACGCAGACTCACTCATGGAACTCTGTCCGCTGAGCGAGCTCCTCAGGCTCTCCACGGAGCCACCGGGCTTCAGTTTGGGTTTCTCCAAAGAGTCGGAGTCCGTCTGAGGCGAGTGAGCGAGGCCGGAGACACGATCTGGGCTCGACTGGTGGGCAGAAAGAGCAGAAACAACGTGTCAACGGTGTCGGCAGTGCGGAGCGGCAGGTGTCGGTCCACTGCGGGCACAGACGATTTGTCGTTCGTACCTGTTCAGAGACGGAACTGTGGTATCTCTTGGTTATATGCTTCCTCATCGTCTCCCGCACAGACTTGACTTTTTTGCCCAGCGAGATACGGGACGTCGCCGGAGACCTAATGGGATCTCGGAGACCATCCCCGTATTTATTCTGAAAGGCGCGAATAAACGTGTAAGCGCGAGAAGAAAAGTCATTCAAGTTATTTTGAAGTCGATCCCGAGGGGGAATGGAGTGGGAGAAGGAGGAGCGGCTCACCAAGGAGTCCTCGGAGATGGCAGGGTGGGCTGAGCGGTTCATCAGGTCAAATCCTCCAAAGCTACAAGCTCTCTGGTTAAAAAAAAAAATACATAGAAAATACAGTAAATACAATGTAACCAGGATGGATGGATGGATGAATGAATGGATGAAGAAATATATTTTTTTTCTTTTTTAACGTCTTCTCTTTCTGATAATTGTAGAATTTATTATAATACAGGACGTCTTGCAACAAAAATTGATGATGATTGGCCTGCAAAATGATGTCAATTTTTTTGCGACATCCTGTATATTAATGCTATATTTACAATTGACACGCAGACACACACACACACAAAACCATCAATGTTGTTGTTTGTTATTCCCTCTCTGTATGTCTGTCAATGTGACTGTATTGTCCTATTGCACACTAAAATGACCAGGATGATCTAGTGGAGTTGTGCGGTACCGACCCCGTGGTGGCTGAGAGGGTTGAGCATCCGATGCCGGAGCTCCCCTTCGGTCATGGACCGGGCGATTTTCAGATCCACACTGCTGCTGCCGTCGGTCTCAGACAGCGAGGATCCGCTGGTTTCACCCGCTGCCCTGGTCTCGCCTGCGGCCGCGCCGCTGATCCCCTGATGCGCCGGGCTCCCGCTCGACTTGCTGAACACCTGGTAGATCCTCTGGCTGCTGCAGGTGTCCAGGCTGCTGGAGGAGGGCGAGGTGGTCAGGCTGTCCGAGTCCCTGTCGGAGGCCAGCTGCTCCTGCAGCGCGCAGGCCAGCGACTCCACGGGACAAGCGGCGGACTTCTTTTTCTGCACGCCGACCGGGTACGTGGAGGTGCTGGCGTCGCCAGAGAGGGAGCCATCAACGTTCAGGCCTTCTGCAGAACACACAGAGACAGGATTGCTGGGAGGACGTTCAACAGATTTGCAGAGGTGAGTGCACTGTTTTAAAGATCCCCATAATAAAGCTATTTTTACAGAAGCGTATTGCATTCACTTGGAAAAAAAAGCTCTGTTTTTCTGACATATTTTTCAGTTTTTCGTGATGCAGATCCCGCACAGTTTGAGTTTATTGTAGGAGTCAATGCTCCACAAAAAGTTTGCACCAGGATTCCGGGACACGCGCCAAAGGCGATTCCAGTACCTTAGCTGCACACCGGATCCAATATTTTCAGCAGATCAACTCTTGGCTCACCACGTAGCCAGCCTGAATGTGTTTTAAATGCATCATTTTGTACATTTTGTGTATCTATACTCTGGAAAAATGATCAGTCCGAAAAAAAAAAGAAAAGGCTGTAGCTTCCTGTCTGATGTGTCCATGTTGAGAAGGGAGACAAAAAACCAGGCAGTGCCCTTTGTGACATCACATGGGGAGTTCACCAACAAGGTAGAGCCAGAGGTTAGTGTTAAGAAGTAAAAAGAATTGTGCACAATTATGGGACCTTCACATATGTGAATTAAAAAATTACAGCAGAAAAAAGAGAATTGTTCTAAACCGACAGGATGGAAAGACACATTGGAAAGAGTCAAATTTCATGAACCCAAGCAGAGCACGTTGTGGAGACAGTTTCCGCAGTAAACAATCTTGGTCAAAACAGTAATTAGACGCAGTGACTAGTATTCCGTCTAGACTCCGCAGTGACTCCGTCTGCCGCGTCGGCTCTCGTACCGTCTGTCCTCCGGGACTCCTCGATTCTGATCAGCTTCTTCTTGGACTTCCGCGTGGAGTTGACCATTTTGTGGAGCCTCTTGAACGCCGCAGACTCGTCCTGCTCGCCGTCTGACACGTCGCAGGGCTGACAAGAGGGCAGCAGTGACGGAAAACAATTACAATCCCCCACAGAAAATAATGACACGTTACCATTCTGCAAAGTGTTGACTGATACCAGTGTGAAGCTTTACATTATGGACTCAGATATTTCAATGTGTTTCCACTCAAATCTACTTCACATATTTTTTCTTCTTTGTATAAACAGCTGCATAGGCTAAATTCAGGCTGCAGTGCTATAAAACATCTGTGAAGCGCAATATAAATATGTGGTAGAAAACCACACACTCATCACGACACGAGGAAGCTCAAGTGCACATGCTTGGAAATCACCTGAACCATCATCTAAGCTTGTGGTTGGTGCAGACAGCAGCAGCAGCACATTTTAGGCAATGGTCAAGGTTTCAAATGCACAGCTGGAAATAGGGCTTCAAAACCCCAATCGACTACTGAAGTCTATATTGGCTCGTAGGTTGTTCGTGGTGCGCAAAGCCAGCAAAGAGAAGATTTTGAGAGCAAGAGACACACAAAAACACACAGCAGAGAGAAACATTCAGGCCCATCCAGACAAATCTGAAAAATGCGGCCTGAACCTGAGCCCCCTAATCACCCCACACATGCACAAAAGAGCTGCGGCCGGCATAACAGCGGCCTGAGCTGAATCCACCCGCTCAGCGCATCACAATGGAGGGTTAGCGCTTTGACAGCCATGAATAGGAGTGGGCCCGTCGCTCCGCAGCTGGGAGAGGGTCCTGAGCTGCAGGGCTTTGGAGGGGCCCCTGGTTCAGCGGTGGGACAGGGGCACCGTCAGAGGAAGAGCAGGGGGCGCCGTTCTCCCTACTTGAAGAGGGAGCTGGAGAGTCGCTGAAAGACTTACGTTGTTGTTGTTGTTGAGCAGCTCGCTGGGCGTCGGGCTGGAGGGCGCCGTCCACTCGGCGGCGTCGCCGCCGCCGCACGTGTTTCTGTTTTGGTTCTCAAATTCTTTCAGCTGCAAGAAAACAAAAAAACAAAGCATGACCTTTTCGGTGCCTGATGCAACCTCTCAGTGCTTGTTGTCCCTGAACCTCGACAGCATATTCAGTGTTGTTACAAGTGCAGCTAATTCTCAGCGCACTCTTAAATATTATATGTGTATGATATATTTATATTTTATTTAGCTCCTTTCCATATTTTATCTACACTTATACAATCAAATTAAGTGCTCAAGGTTTAATTAAAATGCAGTTGATTCATTTTCAACAGGTTATTTGTATGTCAGTGTACATCGATTCTGTTCAATGCAAGTAAACAGACAGAAAGAATGCGAAACGCGCAGAGAATTTTGGAGTGACACGGTACCCGAGCCAGGGCTTCCTCGATCGAGATCATGTTCTCTTTCACCATCATCATCAGCTGGATTCGCTCTTCGTCACTCATGGTGATTTCACTGGCCACGAACCCAACGTCATCGCCTTGTGAGGAAAAAGAAAAAGTAAATAAATGTCACGCCAACTGATGAATAATATTTCTAAAAGTCAAGGTTTCACTTCGTGACGCACCCTTTGAGACTTGAGTCACCACTCCTTTGGATGGCTTTCGCAAATTCTGCCAGAAGGATTTGCTCTTCTTCTTTCCATCGAATTTACCTTGAAGATCAAAAGGTTTCATTTAGTGCAAAGAAGAAACGACCTGACAGCATAATGGCAGAACTGGCAACACAACAAACACCGAAAACAACAAAGAAATATGAACATGATTCACCATGAGTAACTTCACGCTATCGCATAACTAAGTTGGAATATGCCAAATTTAAAGGAGCTTTACACACAAATTTAACCAGTAACCCTTGAAACCCCTTTGAAAATGTCTTTCCTGACTGAAATGAAGCGTGACTCATAATGACTCAGCTAATTATTGTTTGCAAGTCATTTCAACTCACCTCCTGATCCATCGTCAGAGCTGGATTTGTGCACGTGCATCCTAAAAAAAAAAAGAGGAAAAACATGAGGAGAAAAACAAAATATTTACTCCAGCTGAGAGGCTCAGATTAAACCTCAAACCTTGAACAGAACTCTACCTGTTGTTCAAAGTTATCTTCTTCATCTTTGCTTTATCCAACCATCTCTTTTAAGTTCCTGTCTATGTCGAATCACGTAGGACAAATTGAAATCATACGGAAAAAAAAGTCACAAAAGCGCTTTGTCCGTCATGACGCTGCTGCTGAGGGTAAATCAAGGCAGCCCGCAGAGAGAAAATGACGGGCTGATGTTGGCAGATGAACAGAGGTCAGAGAATGACAGCCATGGCACCAACAATAGAGTCTCTTTCACGTCCACTCAGAGTTTGCAGCAGCAGCCGCAGCAGCAGCAGCAGCACTGACACGGCCCCAACATTCCTGCACATGCTCACTCTCTCTCTCTCTCTCTCTCTCTCTCTCTCTTTCTCACTCTCTCTCTCCCCCGCCTTGACAGCCAAGTTGCAGTCTGAGTGCAGCTGAACAAAGGTCAGCTATATGAGTGTGAATACTTAGATGCATTGGTACAGCTATTGTTTCAAATTTAATTTGGCAACTTTCAGGAATATCAGATTTAAAAATGACACAAGTGATCAACCAATTGTGGTTTTTAGTGATCTCACAATATACAAAAATTTGCTTAAGATACTAAAAGTTTTCCAATGTATGTGTGTATATATACAAATACATTAGAAAACTAAGTGTATATATATATGTGTGTGTGTGTGTGTGTGTGTGTGTGTGTATTTGATGAATCTCGCATTTTAATTTACTTATAGTTTTGTATGTATTATTTTTATTATTTTAATTGCCTTGTAAAGTGACTTTGAGTTTTGTGAAAAGCACTATACAAAAAAAATGTACTATTATTATTATTATTATTATTATTATTATTATTATTATTATTATTATTATTATTATTGTTATCATTATTATTGTTATTATTATTATTATTATTATCATTATTATTATTTATTAATATGATCATTATAACAAGAACTGTCAGCCTGACTGGCCTTTACTTCCTCTGCTTGCTCCACTTCTTAGAATGCAGAAGTTAAAACACACTGTCCCAGAAAACACAGCCCTTGGTGGTGTCAACAAAGGGCGCTGATAACTCCCCAGGTCAGTGAACACATCCCCGGCCCCAGGCTTTGCTCCGCCCTCTGAGACTTCAACTAGTTTTTGTTCTCTACTAAACGTGTGGTAGGTCGTCATGGTGAATTTAAGCAGGAAACTAAACACTTCTGCAAGGGGCTGCTAAAGGTTTGAAGGTGAGGCTGCCTTTGTGGATGGGGTGGATGGGAACTGATGTTGAGGCTAGAAATAGCGGGGTTTACGCCACTAGGGGGCAGTGTAGCGTTTTCTGTGAAATCCTGTCAATACTACTTAGACGTCGGTGGGAAGTTGTACATTATGTTCTGAATAACTCTGACGTATTCTTGAAAAAAAATATATGGATATCACTTTTTTTTCAAAGGCAGGGACTCTTTAACAAGCGTAATCAAACCAATGAATTGTTGCTTTCCATGAGTCACCACCGCACTCATCCCTATTTAACTTTCCACTCACCAAATATGAGTAACTGGTGAAATCACTTAAAAGAAACAAAGGAGGGAAGGAAGGATATTGCAGGGTGACACATTAATGCTCCATATATGTGAGCGGAAGGTTTGTGGAGGGGGAGGAAAGGAATGAGACACACTAGGAGATAATCCAGGAAGAGGAGTCACGGCTGTTTCCGAAGGGAAAACAATTAAATGACAAAGAGTCTGCACATTTTATCTTTGACTCTTGCTCATAATCAGCCCTCAAGATTATTCATCTCTGAAATCTACTTCCTGAGAAAGGATGGTGAGACCTGATGTGTTGGTATACTTGCAGATTTCTCAAATTTTAGTCAAAAAACAAAAACATTACCTTCTCTCAGTCTCTGGGGTGGAGGTGTTACTGCTTAGGCCAAGGGATTCCTGAAAGAGATGACACAGTATAAGTACATATAGGACATTTTTATGATTCCTAAATCAACAAAACAAATTTAAATACACCATCATGTAGAGTTTCTTGGTCAAAATCCGGCCACATTAACTGCACTTTTGGCTTCGGCACTGATTGAAGTTCAAACATCCTGCTGCAGATGCTATGCTAATGATAAGTTTCCCTAATTCTGATTTATTTCAACAAAAATAAATGGACAAAACATCAGTTAACTTTCCAGTCCAAGGCTGCGTGGAAGCTGTGTGTTTTCCCTCTCGTCAGGGTTTTATTCTGCACGCTCAATATTTCACAACATATGTATAAAAAAAACACGATTCAAGTTCTCGTTAATTTGTGATTCTAAATACAATTGCCATTAATCCAACTGTCTGGCAGTGGCACACAGCTAAAAGATTAACTACGACAGCTTCAGTATGTGGAAGTTTAAGTGGAAGCTGCCACTGGGAGGCAACGAGAGGAATCTGAAGTATTCATGCGTGTTATGTGGAGCAATGTTAAAATAACAGACTTGTAATCTGTTCGCAATGAAACCAACTGAGCCACAAACCACATTTATGGACCGTGTGGCTCCCAGTCAAGGACAGTGTCAAGCTCGTACTGCACTGCAGCTGGTCATATCTCTTTTTGCACTGTTTTCACAGCAGGGCATTTCTGGGGCCGATGATCTGCCGTTACGCTGACGCGTCACGCACGCAGGAAGTTTTCCTGCTGCTGGTGGGGTGTGACGCACTGGGTGCCGGACACTCACCTGGATCTGAGAGCGGAGCTGCAGTGATGTGGCCAGTGAGTCACATCTTCCCTGAAACACATAGGATTAGGGAGGTGCAGGGGTAAATTGCGGTGTCATCAAGCGGCAGAAATAGAGACGATGCTCAGCTGACTGAGCGAGAACCAGCTGGTTTGGAGCTGTGCCTCTTCGCTGGTGGTGGCAAACTGCTCACTTTCTCCCCGGCGCATGTCTGATCATGTCTGAGTGCAAGGCAACGACTTGAGGACGATACTCGCACAAGAAATTCGTAGTTAACATGGAAATAAAATGCTTATTTACAGGTAATTGAACATAAAGGCGTCATTCATATTCTCCTCTATAGTCAACTACCAGAGAAAAAATGAATGGCTAATAGTTAAAAAGTGTCACTGGGTGACTCTCATCTAAACATGAGGCGAAGAAACTTGAGAAATGTTGTTTGAACCTAATGTGTGTGGTTCAGTATATAGAAAAAAATAATCAAATTAAAAATTAAAAAATTTCAATCAAACCAATTACGCTAAAACTTCCCAAATATATGCATCTCATGAATCTAAAAGTCATGCTTGATTTAATTGTTCAAATAGCTTTTGTCACTGATTTAAAAATGTAAAGCTAAATTAGCCTGCTCATCAAATCTTATTCTAAACAAGTAAGTGAACATTCTGTCTTTTAAATCTGGGCCTATAATTCTCAGCGAAGGGGAAAAGGAAGAAAGAAAAAAAAAGAAGAAGCCTTATTTTACCATCTCAGCATCTTGCACTACTTTGCGCTTCCGCAGCTCCTCCATCCTTTCACACACGTCAGTGAGCGAGGTGCCGTAATACCGGGAATACTCCTCAGCCAGGTTGTCAAAGTTCCCCACCGAGCCATCCTGAGGGAGATAAAGAGGCACTTAAAGTCAGTCACGCCGCCCCCGCAGAGGTTGAACCCAGATGCCAAACGGCAGACAAACGCCATAAACCACCGACTCGCTCCTGATTGCCGCTATTGTTTGCAACCTTTAGCGCGGCCGCCGCTGGTCAAACAAGCAGGCAGGAAACAGCCAGATAAAGTGCCAGAGGCACCCAGCTGTGACCGTCCCCTCTGTCTTACGTCGGTTTGTCACTCTCCTGCCCTGTGACCCCCAACCCCTCCACCCACCCCCGGTGCCTCCTCAGAGCTCCTCCGACTCGACCTGCTGGCCAGAGGAAACGCCGCGTGACGCAGATGTGACTCGCTCGGTCGACTCGAGAGGCCACGGCTCAGCGCAGCGTAAATCACCGGCAGAATCTGCTCTGTAGGAGCGTTCAGTTTTTTTTTTTTTGTCTTGTTGTTTTATTTTCCTCTGGACAGAACAAAGCCTCGATGCCTTCCCATGATTGCAGCACCTGGAATGATGAGCTGTAGGTCACAGGGGACGAGCGGGACATAAATCAGTTTGTGAAGAGTTTATGCCGAATTTCCTGGCTGACTTGACCTTCTTGGCCGACTTCAGCAACACACAGGAGTCCTTTATTTTCAAAGTTTGTAACTATTTTTTTAGTTTGTTCAGTGAAAATAAAGGACTGTTGTGTTCAAACATTTTATTGCTATATACTTTATGTTGTTGTCCAACTAAAAAGACGTAATGATGCGAGATATAAAAACATAGAAGGCTTCTATCCCGCATAGGCTCTGTGACAACCGCTGAAAAAAACCCAGCACACCTGCAGCGGTGAAGGCCAATTACGGCACAACTTTTTCCCACCCTCAACCCTACAGAATCCAGATTTAATCAGCGTCCTCGGGTCGGCGGCTTTACAGTGACAGGAATCCGTCGCTGCACAGCGACAAACAGCGGCCGTCCGTCGTCGCCTCGGCTTATTTGCATCAAGTAGTTTATTTGTTTTATTCATATATATATTTTATTTATTGAATGGATTGCCATTAGCTGACGCCTAGGTGACTGCTAGTCTTCCTGGGGTCCCTAAAACCACATAAAACACGACAAACAAACTACATAACAACAAGAACAGCACATACAAGAAAAACAATAACAACCAGGATTGATACATATGATGTACGGTTAATAATAATAGTTCATTCAGATGTCCATTCATATCAACTGTAAACATTTATCATTTCCTTAGAGAACATTTAGAGAGAATAACCATCAGGTTACAGATGTAACAGAGAAAAGAAATTCAGCAAGAGAACAAAACAAGTCATTATTGTTAACATGGATGTAAGATGGTGTGAGTGGCGCCGACCGACTGAGTTTGTGATACTGCGCACAACCCAGTGGCTTTTGAATTTGGAATATTTGGTCCAGAAGTCCAGTTGAAATCAGACAACTATAAAGTGTCTCTGAAGACCAAGTGGATCTTTGCACCTTAAGAGCAACACTGGCTTGTAACAAAACGCCTACAGTGCAAAGTCCTAACAAATCACTGTCATTTAATCTCAAATTGGCATCTGTTTGATTTTCTTTTCTTACAGCTGCGTAGGAGTCTAATCACACCTCCCTCTGACTGAGAGCAGGGGGGGGGGCCCCTCCACCCCCCGGCTCTCAGTCTGTGCAGTGGCGAGCAGAGCTGTGTGTCCACTTGTCTTGTGGCATCATAGACTGTGACTGGCTCAATTGTGCAGAAAAAAGGGGCCATTCTTTTTGCAGGCGACGTGGCCCCCCCCCAGGGTGGGTTGGGGGGGTTGAAAACGCGGACTGAGAATCTGGCCGCCGCTTCATGATGCAGTCCGGACGGAGACGAGGCCGAGGCCGACGGAGACGCTGCGCGCTGCGCCGGGCCCGCTGCCACTCTTCCGCCTCACGATGTCGTCGAGCCACACAAACAAGCCATTGTGACAGTGGCGCATGATATCCAAGCGCCTCGGGCTGCATGTGTGTGTGTGTGTGTGTGTGTGTGTGTGTGTGTGTGTGCGCGTCGGCCACGCTGACAAATGTAAACGCGCTCTGGGCAAAACAGTAAACAGGCTGCCACGACGAGACTCGCAGACTCACAAACAGTTTTTTTTCTTTTCCATTCTTCCAGAAAAAACCTCGTCCAAAATAGACGTTTTTTTGGGGGGTGGGGAAATATCTGTGCGTGCTTTATGTTTCCTCCTTTCCAAAATGACTGGTTTTTGAAGCCAAAATTGCAGCGTGAGGCATCAACCTCAGTGGCTTTAAAATGAGCGTGCGGTGTCACATTTCTGAGGCGCCCAGCAACTTGGAGGCAGACAAAAGGTCCACGTGCCCTGCAGGGCTGAGAGTGTCTGACGCGTCTCGTTGGCAGTTTCTCTTGCCCCGTCTCACCTTAGTTAACCAGAGAGTATCACCCTGCCAACATGATGGGATTCTGCTGCTAAAGCCGAAACCAGCGGCCGTAACCAGGGTTTACAGTTATCCCGTATTAAACACACTTTCAGGATTTTCACCCTGGACTCCAGCGGCGAAGCCTGATGTCATCAGTTATCAAAAAAAAAAAAAAAAAACAACCCGGGCCTAAAAAACAATAAACACATCTCCATAAAACAGCACGATTAGCCCTCTGTTTACAGCCTATAAACCTGGGAGAGGTATCCATGAGGTGTCAATGCCAGGTTTTTTACACCTTGTGTGTTTCATCCAACGCTTTCTGAAAAGTGAAGCGAGTTGAAGAAGTAAAGTACGGACTTGACTAGCAGGCAAGAAAAGGGCATTAATAATAGGAAACCATTGGAAAAGTGGATTTTGCATAATAGCAGACCTTTAAAAAAAAAAAAAGGAGAAGTTTTAAATTTCTCTGCTCACAAACTCCCCGAGGAAACATTAACATAAAACTCACATACAGAGTTTACTGAAAAAAAAAAGAAGCACACATTTTCTCTTTGTCAATTACTTACATCACCAGAGCTGAGCAGTTTTTTGTGGCCCCGATGTTCTGACCACCTTTAGCTCTCGTCTCAAAACAGATACACGTCAAAGACACGTCAACGGCGCAGATGTGTGTGAACCATATGCATTTCAGTTACTGTTAAACTCACCAGAAACACCAAAAGAGCTCAGAGCAGAAAGCAGGACGCGCTGCTGAACAGAAATACACTCACCACAAGCAGGCGTGCGGCCGCCAACAGAGCTGCCCGGCGCTGTGCAGTCCCACCACACCGCTCCCAGCAGAGAGAAGACACCACTCTGAACAACTTAACTCATGTCACTGAGAGGAGGACAATGCATCCTGGCCTTACAGGGGAGTGGTGTCCGGCCGGCACACACAGAGTTTGGCCCGGAGGAGGGGACTTACAGCCACATGTGATGCGGCCGCTGCTGGGTGGAGCGCTCCAGTCGTTCCAGCTGCGGCCCAGAGGGACCGGCTGACTCACATGTTCAAATAAACCACCACCTCTTCTGTGTGTGTGTGTGTGTGTGCGCGCGCGCCTGCATGTTTATGTTAACCGCGGAGCTCCAGTGACGTGTCAGACTCTGTACATGAGAAACAGTCAAGACTCGCCAGACATGCCGCCCCCTGCTGGACAATTCTGTGATGGCATGCAACTCTCGCTTTCTCCTCTTGTGCTCCTAAATGAATAAAATATTCCGTCTCTTCTGTTTACAGACATATGTTTGAAAGTGAAACTGTCTTTACCAATTAGCAAAGTGATAAAAAAGACTACAAAGACCTCCATTAAAGCCTTCTGCAAACACGTGTTTTTAATGGAGATTAAGAAGCAAAGAGCTTAAACTGAATGGCGCTTATTCGATACCCTGCATTTCCAAAAGCAGTAGTAAATGTAAGCATTGAACACACACACACACACACACACACACACACACACACATCAGCATGACCCAGTCTAATAGGTCAAATGCCTCAGGCTGAGCGTGTAAGGCTCTTAACCAGCAGGTGGCAGCAGATAGCTGTTTTTTCTTCTTCATCTCAGACCCCCAGACGCCATCGCAGTTCATTGTACCAGGAGTTAAAATGACAAGGTAAATCCGACTATTTATATTTTATTTAGATAGAAACCTGGAATTTCCTCCTTCAGCTCAAATAGAACGTACTGTTTCAGACTGTTTGTGCAAAGAGGGGCTATAACAGTGTGAAAATAGTGCTACACTCACAGCTTTATCGTGCTCACTTATTAGAAAACGAGGCATTATAAGATCCCCCATGTATCAGGGTGGTGACCTCGTTTAATTGTGAGCATTAGTGGGATTACAGGCGGGAGAAACAACCCTGGGCGTCTTTGTCCAATGGAAACTGCACCGGCTCTAATCTTCATCTTTAGTAGCTGACCACTAAATCCAGAGCAGTGAGTGGCGGCGGCGGCGGCGGCAGTGGCAGTGGTGGCGGAAGCCGGGGAGGAACAATGGCTGTGTCAGATCTACAGTGGGAGGCTGCAGATTACGCTGAGCTGCAGATGGATGACTGATAAACATGGAGAGCTCCGGTTCCTCGCACAGACTGAAGCCCCGCACGACTTCACCGGCGTGCCCGGGTCAAGTGAGTGCAGGACGCTTGCCCCCCCCCCAGAACCCAGAACGCTCCTGGGTTTTTGGGTTTTGGTGGTGAGGACCATAGCTTTGATCTCAGCACAACCCACCCTGAGCTCACGAGGCTTTGGCAGAGCCATTCATCAGACTGAGAGACGTCTCGGTGTGCAGGGAGGATTATTGAACTGGTATCGTGCTGCATGCTGTCCTTTTATCAAAGGGGAAATTATTATAGATGAATAAAACAGAACACAATTATTTTTAAAAAGTTATGTGGCAGAGAAGGATGGAAGTTTTAACATGAGACACAAATCAAAAAGATTTGAAAATCCACAACTGCAGCATAAATAAACACAGATTTAATTAGTTTAATAAACAAGCAAGAAATAAGAAGAAAAACGTTAATTATCTTTTTTTGAGTTGGTATATAAATTACATGGATGTTTTTTGAGGTCTCTATTAAAATCTAAACACAGCCTCGACTGTGTCGTAAATTGAATGAATCACTGTTATGGTAACCGAACGGAACAAATTCAAATAAACTGTTGAGTCTTCTGCCATAGGGAGCTGTGCAAGTCAAAATCACCTGATCCCAGTGGTGTCATTGTCAAGAGTAAGGGAATTACTAAGGGTTTCCCACGAGAGCGCTGCCATGGAGTAAAATCTGCACAGTGTGTGTCAGTGTGACAGAGAGAGTTGCCGCCTCTGTCAGACTGACCGCCCCGGGGTGTCCTGCAGAGGAAAGGAAGGATCTAAACCATTCATGTCGGTGTGCTAAGTGGATTTTGACGGGTCTCAGACGAGGGCCTGGTGACGTGCTGAGGCAGCAACTGTACACTAGGAACGGCTTGACTACAACAATCAAGGTCTGAAAAGCGCAGCGGAGCTCAGCTCCCACTTTTCAAGCTGTCACTGGGTGAAAATCTCTCTCTCACGTTCAGAGACACCCCAAAAAAAAGGAAAGTGTTGCAACCCATGTCTTTACTTATGATTTTATAGAAGTGTCACGTGGATGGAATGCATAGACGGAACATAACGCTGGGCCTGAGTTACAAGTTATTTAAAGCAAGACTAACAGATGATAGGGGAATTTTAAAAAAGCCAAAAGCACTTGTCTGTCGAAGCAAGCGCAAAATATTTTAGAGAAGCGTAAAGATCCACGATTCTCGAGGGAAAGCAGCAGGGGGTGAAGATTAAAACACGATTTCAGCAGAGCAGAGGGAAACACCAATTCACTTTGCACTGAGATTTTGAGCATCTGCTAAAAGCATACAGTTCAAATTTAAATACACCCTCTAAATAACGCTTAATCCTTAAAATGCAATAAATAAATAAATAAATAAAATTTGTTTTTTTTAAATCAGCAAATACTGAAAAGGCCCCCTGTGAATTGTATGGGGTCCCCGTCCGTTTGGAAGAAGCTGGATTGTCCCTGCTCTTTGAAGCATGTTTAATTCAGCAGAGCGGAGATCAAATAGGAAATAATCCCCTTTAAATTTCAGCTAAATTGCATGCTTGGAGATGCATTCCCTCTCAAAGGCAAGGGGTTATATTGTGAGGGCTTCTTGGAGCATGTTTGTAGTCGGCGGCCCTTCTGAACAAACGCAGACGCCTCTCCTTAAAATTCAGGCTCAATTAACAGTTACAAAGACTGTATTGAGTCCTCGGTTATAAAAGGCTGTGAGAGGTTCTGGGTGTGCGCGGGGAATAGCAGCCTGTGGCTCCTTCATAATCTCTGACCCATGTCTAATTCAAAGGTGCGGAAAACACATCATCCGCTACCCCCCGCCCCCCACCGCCCCGCACAGCCACAATTCTCATGAGGTTTCCCCCGTGTGGGACTATGCGATCCTCCGTGACGCGCCTGCATGCCAAGGCAGAGACTCAGCCCTCCACTGGAGGAGGATGACATGTGTCAGTCATGTAATACAGGCCTACAGGGCCTGAATCCCTGGGGTGTGTTTCACTCTTTAAGACTGTCCACATGAGGATGGGGAAAATGCAGAGGTAAATGAAGACAAGACAAATAGTCGACCTTTGACCCCAAGCAATGAAGTGATTGAGATTTTTTGGTAAAACTACAAAAGACAATGAAATAAATTATTTCAAATATTTTATCTTTATTTTTAAAGAAAAATAGCAAACAAATTTCCCTACTGGGAATGAAGTGCAACTTAACAATACTGTAAATCCTCCTTGGGTTTAGTAAAGTGACAACATTTACAGTCTTCTTGACCAAACAAAAATGAATCTCACTTTTACCAAACATCACTTTCAAAATAAAAGGTTTATCTATCATCTTGAACAACGATGAATGTATAAAGTGCAAAACTTTCACCTTTTGTGAAAGAAGCTTACAGCCCAGAAGCAAGATCGTGCCGCGGCACAGTGGTTGAGAAACGCTGCTGTAGTATCCAGTATACACAGTAGTACTTTATACAGTACAATCGGCAGCTGCTGAGTGGATTTTAAAACCGCCTCAGTGCTGCACAGCGTCGTACAGCGATGCCGGGCGTCACGCACCACGTTTCCTCCAGGCGCAACGCCTTCCAGCAGGGAAACACTTCTGAGGTGTTTCTGGCACCGGCTCCACTCCCCTTGCAGTCTGGTCGGAGCTGCTGGTGGCTCCAACTGGACCCGCCATCTGCATCTCTTCCCCCCTCTGGCAGATTGATTTTTCAGGCAGCCGCGTCCTCACACGGCACCGCTCTCCAGGAGGGGCTGCGCACGGCCGGCCGACTGCACCAGAGCCTCGGTGACAAGCGCAGACGTCCCAGAAGACCCGATGACAACTTGCACACGTCCCTCTCGATTTGCTCTCCTGTCTAAAAACCTCAGAGCCCCCGGCCCGCTCCCCGGCCGTGGCATTCCAAGGACACCCCCTTCCCACTGCCCCTCACCACCAACCGCACCCACACACACAGTCTCCATTAATGGATGCTAACTGCAGCAGGCCAAGCATGCGCTGACATCATAAAAATTGCATGAGGATCCATTCAAGGCGGAGGACCTGTGTTCAGCCGGAGATCTCGCCAAGGAACTCGCTGTCTAACATCTCTTTCGGTGGCGTGGGGCCGTTTTTTTTTTTTTTTTGGAGGAGGAAAAAATCACTCAAGGTCAATAAAACCTGATACGGTGATAAAATATGCATAATCACTTCCAGGAATTGATCTCGCTGTCAATATGCGTCCTTTTCTCTATGCCAGGCCTGAGCTCTTGAATTTCATTAGCCGCCCTTGGAGCTAAATCACGGCAAATCGACGACAAACGTAACAAGAAGCGGTTGATAAAAAAAACTGAAAAATTAAACGCGACAATAATGCATTTTAGTTTTAAGCTCAATGTGCATTTAAATGAGTAAACGACTAAAACTTTGATAATGAATTATAAAATATGACAATTGTACACACACAGCTACAATATACAAATATAAACACATGCAATTCAAAAGAATAGAATGCAAGAAATGAATGCTAACCAGGAGGGAGGGACAAAATGTTTTTCAAATTTTTTGGTAAAACTACAAAACACAATGGAATAAATTATTTCAAATATTTTATCTTTTTTTTTTTTTAAAGAAAAATAACAAACAAATGTCCCTATTGGAAATAAAGTGCAACTGAAAGATACCGTAAATCCTCCTTGGGTTTCGTCAAGTGACAACATTTACGGTCTTCTTGACCACACAAAAATTAATCCCTTGGCATTACCGAAGCGAGAACCTCACTTTCACCAAACTTCACTTGAAAATGAACAGGTTCTTCATAAACAAAGAAGGAATGGCAGATTGTCGGACATGGCTCCTTTCCATGGCGCTGAGCATGAAAGTTGCGCCGATCGTTTGAAAAGCGGAAACCTCGTTTGGGACCGTCTCAGGTGTTAAGATTCGTCAGCGAGGCGAAACAGAACGTGGTGCAATCTTGCTGCGTGCGCCGTCCACTGGGAGTTCATCAGATCGTTGGCTCAAGCTGAAAACAGTTTGGAGCTGCTCACACGTTAACATGGACGTTATTTAGTGTGAAAGCAACTTTGCCAGGTGAACTGAGAGTGATTCTCTCAGGGGGAGTGTGCAGACTCAACGGTGCCCTGCTACACACGACACTGTGTTTGGGACGCACGCAAAGCTGCTAATGTTGCATCGGCAAATTAGCAGAAGAGCAATCAGACTGAATCGCTGAGCTTTTTGTGCGGAAGAGTTCACACAGACAGGCGTCGCTGAGGGCTAAATGCAGCCCCTTTGGGAAAGTTTGAGTGTTAAGGGCCTCATTGTCATCCAGTGTGCTGATCACAGACGGAAAATATAAAGAAAAGTGGGATTTCTAGACTGTCGCGGCTCAGGTGCTTTGTGCAACGCTGTTTGAATGAATGAAGAATGAATTAAAACATTGCAACAGAGGTGATATTTTTTTCAATCGATTTGTATGAAATCCTTCCTTGACTGCTGTCAGGCCACGTGCAGCAAAGACTTGCAGGACATTTTGTGTATCGAATCAAAGGCAAAGACTTCCAGTCACATGGGATAGATGAGGGTCACCCTTCATCTGTCAGGAACACAGGAAACGGAAAGCGTGATAAAGTGAAACCTCTGCCGGGGCATTGCGTAAAAACGTCATTTGGCAGAGCTAATGAGATAATGGACGACCACAGTCACGTTTCTCATTTAAACATTATTGGCCACTGCAGAGCCAATTCCAGGATAATGCCAGCCGAAGCCATTAAAGTGGGTGAATAATGGATACGGTGCATTATGGATCATGTACATACAGACGACACTAAGAGAATTAACTCAGCTCAGCTTTGTTTGTTATGTATGGAATTTAAAAATAATCAGAGCCCCTGTTAAAAAAAAAAGATAACATAAAAAGACCAGCGATGTAGCTATGAAGCCATGAATTTATCTTTTATATCCATAATTGACCTTGTCTGGTTTCGTCTCTGCTTCATGTCATCCATGCAAAATGCGAGGCGCATCCAAAGATGTTTTTTTTTTCTGCTACAATAACTCAAGAGAAGAAAGAACCTTACGGTCCCCGGAGCTAAATGTCAGTGACTCTGACCTCTTCAGTGTTTTCTTCACTCTTTCAATTACGAAAACGAACCCCAGCCCCGGGGAACAAAAATAATTCTGTTTAAATTCAGCCAGCCCTCCGAATTTAATCTGCGAGTCGGAGATACAGATCGCAGCCTGCCGAGCGTCGTCTTCAAAGAGAGTAAAATTAAGCATGAGAGCACAGCTGAGTGATGAATATTCAACGCAGCAGATCTGATCCACAAATAGATTTGGTCTGTCTGCAGGCAAACACACTGGCTCACTGGGCACAACAGACTTTTCCAGGAATCACAACAAGCCTTTCAGGAATCACCCAAGTCCAGTCTATTAGTCTGTGAGTACTATTGTCGTGTTTAATTCAGAATATCATTCTGCAGCACCGATTCATCTACCTCCAAACGGTCGGCCCTTTGCTGCTCTTCTTCATAAATGTCGTCCATCTGCTCCTCTAAGGAGATTAGAACAAATGCCAAATATTTACCGACAATAGTTGAGCCAGGTCCAACCGTTTTTATCCCCCATTTCATTTTTCATTCTCTTTACACAACAGGCAGGACACCAGTGAACTACAAAACGTGAATAAAAAAAAATAAAAAAAACGTTCCTGGTAAACTATGTAATAAATGAGTGTTTAATAAAGACTAAATGCATATAAAATAATAAAAAAAAATGTTCATGGTTCAATATTTGCCAAGTTGTCAGCCTTTTGCAGGATCCTCTTCCATGTCGCAGTGACGTTGAATTGAGACACGGGTCAAAGTGACATTTTAAGAAGAGGGGAAGAGACATGGCGTTCACCTCCAAAACCAGGCCAGCATCTGCAACCTTTGCTGAACTTAAAACTTAAATGCCAGGAACTCTTGGCGTGGGTCGTGACAGTGAAATAATAGTTATGTGACATTTAAGGTCCGTGTTGTGCAGGATGAACGCTGTCTAGTTGGATATAAGTCAAGAGGGAGGACGCAGCAGGATGAAAATGTGCACAGTAGCGAGTCGAGTCTCACTATCCAAATATATTACTTTAGTATTAATAATGCAAGGATAGAGGTAACACCTCTGTCACCCATGAATCACCCTGCCGGGAACCTGCCAACATGGAGCCGGAGGTCCTGGTGCAGTGGCCGGTGGCCTCATTGTGCCAAATGCAATCCTTTTTTTCCCCTGTGTGTCAGTGTGGGTGTTTTTTTTTTAAAAAAATGAAGCTTGTCTTCCCTAATCCCAGAGAAATCCCAGTGTGCGCTGCACTGAGGTGAAGCCGGACTTCAGTGTCTGCCGCGGCTGTCATGTCTAGTTGGTCGACAGCGGGAGACTGCGGCGGAGCGGCCAACCAGCCGGGTCAGAACTAGTCATGAATGAAACAGCTAATGGGCCTCCTGTCGGTCTGCCAGATTACACTCCATAAGGTAGCCGGCAAACACTAACCGACTCCACCCACGGGGTGTAATTGAGCTAATGACTACCCAAAATGCACTGCTCGGCCTGTGAAACTGTACTTGAACTGTTGTAGTGGAGCTTCAAAAAGAAAAAAACTAAACCAAAAAAGTTCCCCACAGAACAGGAGACAAAACATATTCAGACATATTTAGAAGGTGCACAATGGCTTTTTATAAGCTTCTTACACAGCTTATAAAAATCCCCTGTACCTTTGCACTGATAGCAGGTTAGGCAGCGGTTAGGATGGATTTAAAGTCCTTTGGTATTATTGGTTTTGTTAGCACAGTTGAATTTTTTTTCTTTTTTCCCCCTAATCTCAGCGTTAGGTGTTTTTTAAAGTAGACTGGCTGACAGACAGGAGTTGGGATTATCTTCTCAGTGGGCACAATGTTGCTGGACACACATGAGGATTTGAGTATTAATAGTTTTCAATTAAATGACAGAGCTTGGACAGTTTGAGGGGCTAAAAGCAGCAATATTTATGGTACACTGGTGACATTGTCTTTGTTTGTATTTGTGTGCTGGATTTGAAGCAGTAGGAAAAAGGTGAACTGGCACACCTTGTGAGACGGTTCTTGTTTGACAAGTCTTGTCTGTGCCAGATGTGCTAACTGCTGTCACACCTGCAGGACTAGAAGTTTCCTACTGACGGAGAGATGTCAATGTTATTGCAATAGTGTGCGATTAAATTCAAGTCACCAGTGTCTTCTTAGAGGTTAGGTGAGTTATTTTAACCAAAGTTTTGAAGTTTTATATCAGATACACACCTTCACAGTTGGGTTTCCCAAGCAATTAAATATACATAAAGCCATAGATTTGGAAAGAACACACCTTAAAAGATTAGCACGTCTGAATTTTGAAACTACCTGAGATGCATCAAACTCAACTACACAATGACAGTCCTGCCAGTCCAGAGACTGCTGCAATCCTTTGCCAAAAATGACTGACCATTATTTTTTTCCCTCATGGCAATCGCCATTCTTTACGCTGCATTGTTGCTTCTCCAGGCAGTTTTCTTGCTCCGCCCCATCCTGCCTCCGAAATGACCCATGATCACGTGCAGGGTCATGAGAGCTGATTGGTCAGGGTTATACTTGCAGTGTTGCTAGTCTCCCAACCAAGATAAGGCAAGAATTTATGCAAATGCATTCTCTCAATGTGATGTGGTCACCATTGTTCATCACCACTTATCCTGCAATCGTAGTCTTTCATATAGAGACATGGCAGCTCTAGGTACCATTCATTTAGTACTTGGTGGTGATGATTCATGCAGACAAACCTCAATATATCTCTAATTCAAGAATGCATGCAAAACAACATAAGGCTTCAAAACTGCCACAAAGTCAACTGACAGATTGACAGAGTTGCCTTGGATTTTTCAGTTTCTCATCCTACACTTCATTTGTACACTCCCCATTTTTTGTGCAAGGATTTAACTGAATCTGTCATCTTCTATGAATACACCCAAACCAAAGAGCACCCGGTTTTACTCATTTTATTTAAAGGACCCAAGCAGCGCTCCTTCTTCCCTTTTCTTTCCTTTATTCTACATTGCCCTAACAACATATAAAGCAAATAATCAATATCTCAACAGATGTTTCTTGCTGAAATATGCAGAAAGAGATACACAAGAAACCTGTTTCTGCTGATCCGTGCAGTTGATAACAACAACAACCACCCTAATGGTTTCGAAAACTTACTTTTATGTCATTATCAGGTTCCCTCAGCTTTGCTGCGTTAGCTTCAAAGGACGTGCACCATTGTCACAAAGAGCACATACATAATTATGCAGCACATTTTCACTCGGTGCCATCTACTTTCCCAGGAGGCACAGCCTGCTTTTCTTTCTTCTTTATTTTAATGAAGGAACAGGATTCTTTAATGCCGCTGAGGCAGGAAAAATACAAGTCCTATCCATTAAGGAGTCAGCACATGTGAGACAAGATGGGAATAAGATGCAACTGGGAGCAATCTAATGAGAGGCGGGACAAAGTGAAAAACTAACTGTGTGATCTTTATGGTGAAAGCTTTGTGTGTTTAGCAGCGTCTAAACGGAAACATCAGAAACAGACTACAGGCTTTAATATTTTTAAATAGAACGGTTCAGATTTGACTACCAGACAAACAACATGCACTGTACGAAACATAACAGCAAAAGCAGAAGAAATGCAAGTAATGTTCAAACACTTGTGGAAAATCAAACGTTGCACACATCCCATCGTATCCAACACTTGCTGCGAAAAGGAGGTTAATGAGTAAACACCTGGGGGCAGTGGCAACACGAGCGTGCGGCCGCTGCTCCTTTCAACTTGTGATTCCTGGAGTAAATGAGTTATGTATGATGACAGGGTGGCACTGGACACATTGAATATTCTAAGAAACCAAACACGGGGTGATAGGAGGACTGAGTGAAGTATTGCATCCTCTTCAGCTTAGTTGGGAATGTGAATTTCTCTTGGAGATGAAAAAGTCTGCCTCTCTCTCTCTCTCTCTCAATATATGTATATATCGGAATGTGTCAAATTTTTGTAACAGAGAACCATAAAATAAGCACAGTGACCATAATTCTGAAACTTCCCTTAATCATAAAATATCAGACATAATTCTGCCAAGACACACAAAAAAAATATTAGAGCGACACAAAGCACAGCTTTGAGTCCTCTTGATTCCACAGAGCAGTAAGCATAAGAAATGCTATCTTCCATGCAGTTGTATCCATGTAATAGTGTCAGTTGACTTGTCATATGATATTTATATGGGAGGAGGGTCTTAGCCGCTGTAGAGGAAAACAAGTGGAAACTAGGTCATATGTGTAGATCCAACTTTACCTGCACCATCAGCTTCATGATCTCCCACTTCATTTATTTAAATCACTTTTAGCAGCACCGGGGGATCAGTTATAATTTCATAATTTATGGGTAACTTACATGGACATATATGCGCTGATTTAACCAATATCACTTGGTTCAACACTTTTCAACAGTAAAAATCAAAAATATTTAAAACATTCAACCCCAAGTTCAGCTTGAATTAAAAAAACAACAACAACTGATAATGCATTTAAATGTTTGCAGCATGAGAGAGATGAGAAACGAGCAAACGTGAGATCCACCATGACGAAGAACTGTCCTGCCATGTCACATTGCAGTGACGGTCGTCGTGGCCCCCAGTCTGAGCGCTTGACAGCTGAAAGTCGGACCGCTAATGGGTTGAATGTGAAGCAGATGGATCGGAAAACAGAGATTTAATCTAAGCCACTGGAGATTCCCGAGATCATTACTGAAGTGTCTGCACAGCGGCATGAGCATTGGAGAACTCGGCCAGCGTGCCGTTTGCACAAACACAGCCCTGTATCATAGAGCAACACAGAGTAACGCCTGCTGAAATATCATACCTCTAATTCTGTATTCTCAAATGCAATCCACAACGTCCAAGGGTGTGAGCCAATAAGAAATTCCCACAAAAATTCCGGGGAGGTTTTCCAAGTCAGACGAACGTTTTTGTGGAAGTAAAATTTTCTCACTGAAACAAGGAGTTTAGAAACGTAAGCAGCGGGAGAGTCATCCTCTGTCTGAGTAACATTGGATTGAAATGACTAATTGAGATGATTCTGCGTGAAAAGAGGTTAGACCAAAAAAGCCACATTCCAAAGCTTAAGTGTGATGTTTATTTCAGACCATGTTCAATTAACGTTGCTTTTTGTCTCGTCAGATAACATCATGTGAATTCTACATATAGCAGGAGCACTCATTGCTTCACGCCTCACTGATATTAGCACCGACATCATCGGACGGTGGAATCCCCATGAAAACACTCACATCGGTCCAATGACTGAAGAAAGTGATGGATGCCTCCCACACTTAAACTGAAAGCTATTAATTACATGGCAAAAATCAATAACGCATTCTAATTGCATATTGTCATTGAGTATTGAATAGGTCAATGTAGCCATGTAGTTTAATTAATTCAAAATCAATAAACCGACTGCAGCATTACGCAGAAGAGGAAACAAATATAATGAATAAAATATAGACTCAAGTATAGAATAAAATCAGTCAAATGTGATCCTGACACTTATCTCACAATAGACGGTTGATGAATGGATAAAATCAAACCAGCAGCAACACTGCTCTGAGTTATTGCTTCACATCATTAATGTGCCTTGTGGAATTAGCACCAATGTCCCGACTCTTACATACATAGAACTATAAGCTTCAATCCTTGTGTGACCCATATTTAAAAAAGAAATACCGGATAAATGCTCTTCAATGCCGCTAATGATCAGCGATTAAAAAAAATGTGTGTGTGTGTGTGTGTGTGTGTGTGTATATATATATATATATATATATGTCAGGTTCCGTGTGATCACTTATAATAAACACTGACAAAACATGGATTTATGATCAGATAATGACAGCCTTTGTTGGCTACTATTACTATTACTTTGTGGGTACAATTTTCTGGGTATTTAAAAAAAATACTGAGGATATCTCTGCAAAACTATTTTTAAAAAATCCTCCATCATATAACAATATTTAACAAAGGTAGTGCACAACAGCATTATACTAATGGTGGAGCCCTTTGAAAGACAGGCTCTCTTATTGACCTCAAATAGGCTGCTCTGCTTGACTGGCTGGAAATGCTTGTTGTTGCAGCTTAAATGGCCCTTTTTGCCAATGCAGTAAAAATAGCCTAACAGAGAGAGTATGGTTGGACCCTTGTAATGGAACGTGATCAAGGTCAACTCAGAGCGGCTCAAAGACCCGGAGAGCCTGGTGGTGATGCAACACAGGCGGAGGAAAGGAGCGAAGAGTTAAGGTGCAAGATAGTGAATGAATCAATGCCACAGCCAAAAAAAAAAAAAACGAACAAAACCTGCAAGCAGGGTTGAGGCTTTTTCTCTTAATTCAGTCACTGGAAAACAAGAGTCTTTTCTCTGCAGTGATTTGAATTCAAAGAGTGCGATGCTGTCCCAAAGAGCTGATCAACGCAGTTCCACAATGGCCTGAGGCACCAGGGAAAGGTAGAGGCTGGTAAAAATGAAACTGAGAATGGCGTGCACACAACAACCACACAAAATCCTGACACGATCCCTTCACAAAACCCAAGGAGTCTAGACGAACCCCACCTCTGACAACAAGGGCTCCAGAGTGTGAGGTGCACTTTTCTGAGCAAAACTCTTGCAAACAGGGAGACAGGGATCAAGCTCTCTGAATAGACTTGGGGCAACATATGGTCCTTTCAGTGGTCAACGTCCAACTGCATGGTTTGGAGAGAGCATGGCTGGAAGAACATTACTAGATAAGAGAATTATAAAGGCACAAATATGCCATGCCGGAGGCAATGTGGATCGACAGTAGCTAACCATGACCACATCTTTTGGGACTGCCCCAAAAAGCGTTCTGGAGGGATATTCAGTCTTCATTAAGCTCAGTTTTATAACGCCCAAATATCTCTGAATTTTGAGGCCTTGCATTTAGGTCACATTGTCTTTTTGAAATCTAGGCGAGAGATAAAGTTAATGCAGTTGATTCTGGTGGCAAGTAAAAAGACCATTACCAGTTTCCTAGGAGTTCAGAATACCACCTGGACTCAAACAAAAAATGGAAGGACTTTTATCTGTATTACCTTTAATTCTGCTGTACTGTGCAATTTGCCTGTCTGTTCCAAATTAGGATACAATTAAAAAAACAAAACAAAAAAAACTCTTTCAATTTCCTCTTCAAGCAGGTGCAAACAAACATCACTAAAAAAAAATCAACACATAGAGTACAAAAAATAGAGGACATTTGTCTGTAATAAACGTCCAGTCTGCTTACATTGATGACTTCCAATTCAATCTTCGGTCTGAAATTAATCAGCGTAGGTCAGCGATTACATTTGTGCATGCTGTTGTTCAGCACACGCTCCTGCATTATATATATAGCATGAAGTATTCCGTGTCACCTACAGCTGTATCTGTGACATGACAAGATGATGTAACATACGTAGCTGCACATGTGCCGTTAGTGTCACAGCTGTCTACGCAAAATGCCGCTGTTTAGCATGTCTATGTTAAATTCTGAATTTTTTTTAACCACACCTCAAACCTGACGTGACATGCACGTTCATGTGGCATGTTAAGCTTCAGAGTGCTATAACCTCCCCAACCCCCTCAGCACCATCAGTGCAACAATCCAGCAATATTCCTGTAATGGTCCAGTGGTTTGATCTGTCGTGACACAAGTCTCTAAGTAAGGCCTACCCCACTTACACCACACAATCAGCAAGAAGACATTGGTAATATTTGCAAGCTAACAGTAGCTCTCTGACTTTACAACTAAACCCTGGCTGTAGCTTCCATTTCTCTCACTGCAGACGATGCTGATTGGTCCTGCGATACTCTGTTTGACTAATAATGGGTCTGTTGGTACTTTTTAAGATGAATGTGGGTGAATTTAAATTATTTTTTTATTATTATTTTGGCAAACAGAGGGTGTGCCTCCATAGTGACGCAGCAGTCTCTAAAAATCAGCACTGGTGGTTTAAAAAAAACAACAAAAAAACAAAAACAAGACAAGACAAAAAAAACCTGTGTCCCTGAGTCCATTGAGTCCCTGCTGCATTGGGACAAAACCAGCGACAGCTGTCAGCTGCTGCAGAGCTTGTATTTGCCAGGCTCTATTCAGACTGGCCTTTCTATTGTCAAAAGCAGCCTGCTGGTTTTGCTTGTCCTCTGATCCTCTGGCAGAGCAACACATGGCAATCTTCAACACAACTAAGATTTGTTCTCCATTCTGAGGATGTTTTTAAGACTGGCCAGTGCAGCGAGGCCCTCTCAGGCCCTCTCTCCCTTTGTCCGTGCTGCTATAAAGGGGATCTCTACCAGTGGGCTCTGGCTGTTTAAGAGCATTATTATAGAGGCTTTCCTGTCAAATGACACAACTAGAGAGCTTGTTAATCAACTTGATGGGTACCGCCCAATTTTGCAGAACTTGTTGCAGAATGTCCCCGTAATTCAAGCAGTGACAAATTTAACTTGCCAAAAGGCCTGCAGCCTTACTTGACCTTACTTGCTAAATAAGATTAGTTGTTGATATGAAGATTAAAAAAATAACCCCAACTGAAAGATAATGATGCACATAACTCATGCCACATGCACTTTGAAGTCCTTGCATCAAATAGCATGTCTAGTTTTTTTATTCACCTGTATAATCTGTTTTTGTTAAATACATTTTTTTTTTTTTTTAAAGTTTTGCACTTTCTTTGACCCATAATCTCAGCATGGTTGTGCTGACCCAAGAGACGACACTTGTTTTTGGTCTAAACAAGACTAAACAGAAATTTGTGGGCTGAGTGTAAGTGTGCCGGCGTTGACTGCAGCGTACAAATAGGGCTGGAAGTGAATCACAGAGTGGCATTGCACTTTAAAGTTTACAGCCTCTGAATTTTTCATATACAGTACGCGTGCGTGCGTCTGACTGTGAAACTGGCCAGAAAGTGCGGCTAGTACAGTGCAACTATTTTAAAAGGCAACAGGACCGGGGGGTAAAATGAACCTTTCCAATAACACTTTCATCAATAATATAGATGAGCAATCAAGACGCACAGCAGAATGAAGTATGATGATGAAGGAGTTTGTAAAACAGAAGTCTGGGACAATAATTGAAAGCATTCTCTTGCACTTGGAGCTCTGTCTAAACGGAAAAGTGTCCCAGCTCAGCAGCAGCTCGCACCTTACTCATTCCTTTTTAATAAGTAGCATTTTTAGATTGTATCCACTGAGGACGGACAAAACCAACGCAAGCATAAATGTGACTTAATGGACTAAGTTCAGTCAAGGTGAAGTGCTGACAGCGGAGGCCGTGCCTGTGTTGTTGTGATCTGTGAGCGCTGGTGCAGGGCCTTCCTTTGACCCCCCGCTCTGTCATCAGGGATTGTCCGGCCTGCTTTTTTCCGCTATGATCAAATCAAGAATCCATCAATCACACTTTGCTGCACTAACGGCGACAATTTGTTGAAAATAAGCCAAATCTGCCAGTTGCCATTTCATCTAGCTGGTCTGCAGACCATTTGCTGAGTGTATTAAGGAGGCGACCAGATTTCCATCTCCATGCCAGGGAGATATACAGTAGCTATCCCCCGCAATTACATTAACCCCCGGCATCTACGCAACGCTAACTGGACAGTCATATCCGGCGATCATTTCTATGCGCCTGTGTGTAAGGCACGATGCGTGCAGCAAACATCTGTCAACAAGGCAGACGCGCCCATTGTCCCACTGACCTCCGCTTACACAGGTCAGGGGATTTTTAACGCTTCCTCATCTGATATCCGTAATATACTGCAGAAGGATTATGCTTTGAAACACTGAATCATTTTGTCACCAGCTAGACGACCTCCTGGCATATTGTGGGGCCGGAATGGACAAAAAGGGCCACATTTCACCCACAAATGAACCACGACATCTGCAATTTGTTTTGTGGGAATTTCTAACCACAGTAATGAAAATGTTGCTGTATCAGAGAATTGTTTGCCCCATGCACTCTTATCGCAGTTCTATTATTTATTTATTTATTTTGGCCTCTTTAAAACAGCACAATAGGTATCGTACTGAGGACTTGTTAACAAGCCATCGTTGTAGCATGACATTCGGATAATGTTAATCCCTGGTGATTTCTTTATATAGAATGGCATGGATAATGGTGCACTGACCTGAATTATGGACTTCACGCACTTTGGGCCAAACCTTCCACGATTAGGCAACACAAGAAGAAACGAGGAGTCACAGGGCAGCCGTTCCCAATTAATAATTCAAAAAAACATTGGCCTCAACAGACTAGAATTGGAGGAAGCCGCGGGCGCTTGCTTGCAATGAGAAAATCGTACCAGTCATTGTCTTGTGTTGCCAACACAGAGAGAAAGGGGGATAATTCGATTATGATAATGGCTCTGCAATTAATAGCTCCTTGCGTACAAAGCAGAACTAAGTAGATGAACCCGGGCCTGAGCATGAAAATGTTTTATTAAGCAAGACTAACTGAAGTTTAATAACACTTCACTGAACCGCACTTGACCTCTGTCAGAAAAATGGGAACGCAAAAGAAGGGAAGCGAGAACCTCGGCACCATCAAAAAAATTGGTCACACTTCTCATCTCAAATGCAGCAGAGTACGGCGTGTCAAATTGCATGCGACAGTGGTTTAAAGAGGCTTTAGATCATTTCACCACGACATGTTGCAACAAACAAAGGGTGCTATGATGTCACTTTCTAGTCCAAATCTAACAACATCATTGCTCTCCACACAAGAACTTTTGAAGTCTAACAGGCTGAATTTAACACTTTAAGAAAACGTATAAGATACATTAGCCCTACCTGAAAGGTGTATGGTGCTTCTCCCAGGTTGATTCCATCCTTCGCAAGTTTGTCCCTTATCAGCACTTTGAGCTTCAGTTTCGGGTAGGTCACAAAGTCATTGCAATCTGTGACCCTTGGATCGTGGTTTCCAGGGCAGGAGGCTTGGTGCAGTCCATTTCGTCGTGAATTTGACCGTGACGTCCTGGAGTCGTTCTCTCTGTTGGGGCCCGAGTTCTGGTTGCAGGTGGACGGAACCAGTGGCTCCAGCGTAAAATAGTAGCCGCACGACTTGCGCTTGTCACCATCTCTTAGGTTGAGCACCGCTGCGAGCAGCCTGTGCCTGTGGTATTCAATGTGGACCCCTATGGCATCCAGGTCCGGCTCCCCGATCTGCTTGCAAACCTCCAGGTCATCATAGCCGTTGTCAATGAATGACTCCACATACTGGGCCAGATGGAGGTTGGACAGCCACTCGAGGACGAGGTTTGGCCCTTGGCTCATCTTAAGACAGGATACAGGGAGGTGTGTGCACAGTGCACCTCGTCATAGTCCACGCAAGTCCCCTCTCATGCCAACATGGCCAAGTCCACTTGTCCAAACCGTCCACATCTACGTGTCTGTTCGGTTGTTAGAGGTGGGACGAAGCCGGAAGCTTTGAGTCTGTTTGAGCGCCGTTTATATTGACTTTTACAGGAGGAATGCAAAGACTTTTAAAACTTCCGTTGTTTTTTGTTTTCAACTTGAAAGTATAACGTCAGCTAACTTTTCTAAACTAATGCCAAAACAGGTGACGAAAAAAAATTGTAAGGCACTTGTACGTTTAGCTACAAAACAAACAAACAAACAAACAAAAAGTCACCGAAGTCAGTGGTTACCGTTGTCGGCGGAGCTGTACCCGCTCGTCAAACGTGGCGCGAGAGTCCCGTGATGCTAACAGTTGGCGTCCTCTCCGGCTGCGTCCATCCTCTTTGTCTCGCAACGGTGAACGGGAGCGGGAGGCTCGCGACCCTCCAGGCAACTCACAACGCGGCAGGAAAGCGACCGCGCAGCCTCGCGGGTTTTATGGAGGAGGACGGGCGTGCGGACCCCCCGTACACCTGCCCGGACAGCCCTCCTCTCGGCCGACTCGGTGCTTACCTTCAACTGCTCCCAACTTTTGCCTATCTCGCTCCTCTATCCTCCTCCTCCTCCTCCTCCTCCTCCTCTGCCGGTGTGTGTGAGGGATGCTCGCTTACTCACTCACCACTCACGGCGGCTCGCTTTCAGCGGCGTCTCTCACTTTCACCCAGAGGGATGACGACAGTTCCGTGAACTCAGGCGCCACCCGCAGGACCACTAGGGAAACGCAGGATTAGTACAGATAAAAATCAGACGAATACGTAAGTCCAGTTTGTCTTCTTTTTTTTTTTTTTCTTTTTTCTTTCTAAACGTTAAAGGCGAACTATTCATGAATTGTGAAATGACATAAAGATAAAATGGCTTATAAATGATTTATTGTATTTTTTCTCACATCGTCTTAAAAGTAGATGGGAAAACTCCACATTTTATAAACATTTAGGTGACTTGGATTTAAATGTCATGTGGGTTTCAATGGGCTTAATATGTCTCTGTCTTATTCATTTATTTTTTACAGAAAAAGCAAGCTGTAAAGCAACTTCAACCAGAAAACCAAATATTGCAAATATCTTTTTAAAAAAAAAAAAACAAAACAAAACAAAACAAAACAAAAAACAACGCAGAACAAAATGTTTTTGTACAACATGCAAAAACTAGTCATTTTTTTTAGAGTGACCTGGGCATGAACCAAAGACCTTTGTTTGAAAAGAACAGTAACAAATGACACAGGAATATGAAACAGGTTATGATTGATTTTAAATTTATTTTTCCATTGCACAGTAATATATTTATATATATACTGTATCTACAGTCTAAATTGTTTGTGGCAGCAGATTAAGTCAGACATCCATGTGAAATTTGTTTTAATAAAACTGTACAAAATTGCCTACTATGAGAAAATACTGCAACTCCACAGATATTCATCCCAGAAGACGGACAGATGGACGGAAGTATGGCGACTCTCCTGCATATCACTGTGAGCCTCGCATTCACACTCATGTATTTCTACAGCGCACTGAAAGCAAGAGATTCCGTGAAGCAAACGGTAACAGAAACAGGTACAGCAATAAAATAAATATATATTCTCTCACACTTGTACATTTGGCATATGATCAAATGAGAATGGGACACGCTCTGATGATGTGATGAGAACTTTGATTATTTTTCTTCAACTTGGTGTTAAATACAAATGCCAGAACAGACAATCTCTAAGAGGGATAATACATGGTTGTTTCAAGTTTGTAAACACTTAATATCATGCATCCTTCAATGTGCAATAGGAGACCATTTAGGACATATATGCTGCAAACTGAAGCACTTTAAAGTCTAGGCCACTCTTTGTAGTAAGACTCAAGAGGCCCAACAAGGAGGGACGACCGTCCTGCAGTAGCAAAGCTTGGATCTGAGATTAGCATGTTCCATATATAACAAGAAAACTGTCTATTGTAATACCAGGAGGACGGATGATTATGCACAACCATTGCTGGGATGTCCATGTGAGTTACTTCATTCCAAAAAATGACATTAAAGGTATTAGGTTTTAGCAGATGATTGGAATTAAACAACCGTTTATAAATGTTTGACAGCATCTGTAACCTGACACTGAAAACAAATCTGAGAGAAAAGTAATCAGCATAATTGGCAATTGACAAAGATAAGCATAGATTCTGTCATGTTTTGGTCCTTTCAAAAATAATATTTCAAATGAAAGAAAGAAATGTGACAAGATAGAAATTAGACAAAAACGAAAAAGAATCATACAAACAAAACAATTCTAAGTACAAAAATAGTGCAAAACCCACATAAGTACTCTCCACAATGGGTTTACCTCAGTAGTATACAGTGTGATTAAGCCCAGCCAGTTCAGAGGAAAGAGTTTTATTCCAAAATACTGTTTGTCCAAGACATAACCTTTCAGGAAGTTCCAGGCAGAGATTTAAACTAAATCTACTGATAATGAACCAGAATTTTCTTAAGATTAAAAATAAAGACTCTTACATCTGCAATCACATACATGGATTTCCTATATCTTATTTTGGAATAAAACTTGCATTGACTTTGCCTGTCCTCTGAACAAATGCACAGCAATTTAACTAATGGGGATGGTGAGCACCTTCTAACCTCTCTGCATTCTCTCTCTCTCTCGCTCTCTGTCTCTCTCTCATGAGTGCCGTCCAAGCTGCCAGACTTAGCATTTGCGGGGGGAAAGAAATCAAGACAACTCTGTGAAATTAATCAACTCTTTGGTGTCGGAAAAGAACACGGCCGCAAGCAACCACCCTAAATATAGATCATGTTTCCTGAAGCTGCACTGTCAGACTGTCCTGGCGGGTCACAACATTTGACAGCGATCTGGACTGGCTAAGTCTTGTCTCTCTTTCAAAATAAAAGACCAAAAGGGGGCAATGCTCCTACACTGAAACACGTAGCAGCAGAACTTTGCACCTCATGTGAAAAAAAATTCTAATTACAATAGAATTCTAGATAATCACTGGAAAAAAACAAAAAACAAACACCGTCAAGCAAAAACAAAAGTCTCCAAAAAGATCTATTTGTAACACGCTGTATCTATGTAGTATTATATATATGTTTTGGCGCCCGTACACATATTCCAGAACATATGTATGCTCACAGACACACAGACATACACATAGGTTAGCATATATGCATCATGAGGCAAAGGCATAAGAGAAATGGTTTTTCCTTTGTTTTGTTTTTTTCCTTCTAAATTGATGACTCAGAGAGATGACCGATGGCACTGGAATGAAGCACGGCGGCGCTCGGTCATTTCTACTGACAGCTACGAATACAAAGACAGCATAACCAATTTTATTGTGCTGCAAGAGACATGCTTTTAACCTACACACTGCGTGAACGAGACGAAAAACAAACAAACAAACAAAGAAAACAACAGCCGTGACAGAATGCAGGAAGAAAATAAAACCTTGTTAAGCATTTATAGGTAGAAACTTTTTTTTAAATCACCCCAAAAAAATAAATAATTAAATTTTAACCAAAATATACATTTATGTTACTTATACTCAGGACAATCTTTGTCTTGCCCTTCAATACGTCATCCTTCTCACACAGGACTCAGCTGCAGCCCCTAAAAAGCTTCCAGAATACAGCAGAAGACCTTCAGGGGTTTTTCAGTGTATCAACTTCATTTTTTTCCTGATAGAACTTTGTAAACTCTTCATCCGGAGTAAACTTTTCAGCGGCGTTTAACTAATGGAAAAAAAAAAAAAAAAAAAAAAACTAAATGCCCAAAGTACAAACTTCTGTTATTTTATACATTTAATGCTGCTCCAATAAATAGTCTAATTTTAAATCTAAAAAAAAGTGACTCTTAGATTAATTGCCGTTTGTTTTTCTTGACAACACCAACTTGTTTTGGAAAAGCACTGTAAAAGGAATTGTCAGTGATGAACTAGTGTACTACCAGCCCTTATTCAATGAGAGGCAACAGATTTGTTTATCTATTGGTCCATTCTCCTTCGTTGTAAGTGCTTGGAAAAAAAGGCCCTTTCTGAACAAACAAACAAACAAAGAAGTGGCAGAACAGACCGATAGCAGGACAAGAGGATAAGCTCAAAAAAAAAAACAATTCAGACAACAAGCACAAGCGTACGCCGCTCCCTCACTGATTCGATCCTCAATAGGTAAACTTTGCATCTTCAGCGACTTGATTAGGGATTTTTGAAGGACGGGGGAGGTGGGGAGGTTGGGGGTTAATCAGACTTTTCTCCTCATTCAAGTCCACTGCGTTTGGCAGACACCGTAAAGGGCAAAGAAAGGAAAGAAGAACAGCTGCAGGCAGGCCTCCACAACAATGAGTTTTTGCAGAATTGTCTTTTCTCTTCTTTCCAAACATAACAGCAGGGTGTGTAGATAGAGATATATAGGTGAGATATATGTGAGTGCAGGACTTATGGACATGGAAAGGTCCCTTCGCTCATGATCTGCGAGCTGATCATCGGGCGAAACGGAAAGAAAGACTTTTTCTCCCCCTGTGGGCTCCTCCGGTTCCGTTTCGTTCCGTTCTACTAATGCTGGGTCGGCCAGTGTCCGCTGCTGCGCCGCAGTCCTCCAGTGACTGAGGTAAAAGCAGAGTGTAGGATATTGTGCTGAGAATAAAAGCATGAGTGTGTTTAGCAGAGCCTCTGGTGGAGAGAAAAAACTGAGAAAAGAAGAAGAGGGACCTCCAGCTCTTTCATGTGTACAGAGTCCGACGCTCCTCGCGCTGCCATCAGAGCTGGTACCATTTCTTATCTTTATACTTCAGCATCATCTGCGGGAGAGAGAGGGCAGAAGAAAAAACAATGCAGAGTCAGTAAAGCTGAAAATAATGCGTTGGGTGGGAAAAGCAACGGCAGGCAACGTACAACGTGAGCGTGTTTGGAGAAGGACTCGGCGCTGGCCATCATGGCGGCGGTCCTGTCCTCCAGCTCGCCCAGTTTCTGCCCTCTCTCGTCCAGAGCTATCCGAGCACGGGCGAGTTCCCCCACGACGCCCGACGCCGCTCCCTTCATGCCCTCCATGCCCCCCGGGCCGGGGATGTGCTGGGCCAGGCTCCTGGAGGCCTTCCCGGAAGCTGTTTCGCCGACTGCGCCAAAGACATCAAGCAGATATCAGAGTCAGAAAAAAAAAGTGAGTTGGAAAAAATTAGAAGAAGGAACAAGACAAAGGCCGTGTTGCACTCACAGAGGTCCTCCCTGTCCAGAGACTGAGCTCCTCCACCAAACAGGCCTTTGAAGAAACCTCTGTTGGGGGCCTCTGGCGTCTCCACAGGGGTGAATAACTCACTCAGCATCTCCTGTTGAGGACCACACCATCTACACGTGACCATCTGGTACTACTGACGGTAAAACATAGCATCGCGCTTTGTTGACAGTCCAGATTATGGCCCGGTATATGGGAAGACGACAGGCCTGAGGTAATTTGAGTAAAATGAAGGTCATGCTGCATGATATGGCACCTAGGCTAGCATCGGGAAATGTGTCCTAGAGCTGGTTCTGGTCCTCTCTGTCCATTAACGCCCACCAGCCCAGCTGTGTTTCTCATCTAATACAAATGCCATGATTTCTAGGGCAATCCTCCAGTCCCATCTCTCAGTTTCAAACCCTTTGAGAAAATGTGCACCATTAAAACACGCACACACGGACCCCGTCTGACCTGAAGGTTATCGCAGGTCTCCTGGCTGTAGGTGATCCTCTGGATCTCGGTGGGAGAGGTGAGGTAGAGGGCCTGACCCAGGTTCGAGAAGCAGAACGTTCTGGCGATGCGCATATCTGTCAGCGGCAAGTAGTTGACGTCCAGCAGAGGCCTCAGACTGGGTAAACTGGGAGGAGACAAAACAAGCTGTGAACTGCTGGACTTGGCAGATACCCCCCGCCCCTTTTCCCTTTGAAGGAGTTAAAGTGATACCTCAGAGTCATGATATGCCCGTTGGCACAGAAACAGGCGATGCAGTTGGCTCCAGCCATCTGCACCACGTCGGCCCTCAGGACGAAGGAGGTCTCTGTGATGTTATGTTTGTAGATGCGGGTTTGCGACGGCATGGCCAGGACCTTGGCCTGCTTCTCCGAGCACAGCACGGCAAACTGGGAGTCCTGGCCCTCTTGTGACGAGGGAGGGGAGGACGGCCTGCGCCTCCTGCTCTTCTCCTTCTCCTCGTCCGAGGTGTTTGGGTCGTACCACGGCTCGTAGGAAGGGGGCAGCAGAGTTCCAGTGGCGTCGAGGAGAGCCATTGTTAAAATGCCCCCTTTGAGGCCGGCCATGGTGCCTGGAGAGGTGTTACAGAGGGGTTGCAATGGTTTCCGGATTGTGGAAAATGTTCAAATTACCGGACGATGCATAAAAATGACTAAAAAGTTGCTTTATCGTTGGAATAACTTAGAAACTTCAGAACACTTTTATGACGCAGTCGAAGAACTTTGCTTCTTTCTTTTTTTTGCAGCACAATAAGAATGATTTGGTCCTTTCATAGGCAAAAAAGGCAATTTAAATGAAACAGATTCAGGAACACATTGATTAAGCCATTTACTGCAACAAAGAGTGGACAGTTTGGTTTGGTGTTGACGGCTCTACTTCCTTAAATGCTGCCTGGATTTGAGAAGCAGCATTGCGCCAGGGAGCAGAAATGTGACAACCGCTTGAATAAAAGGTTATTTTAGAGTTATTTAAGACTCAATGTTGCACCGCTGCTGCTACAGAGATCGCAAGAGTCATATTTAAGAAGGATTGACAAGCATTAGCAATATGGTGAAGCTTCTACCCTGCATTCCTCGATGACATCGCATTGCATGCAAAGCATCATTTACTGACTTACCACAGGAGGAGATGCCGACCGGCTGCTGCAGCCTCTGCTCTCCACCGGGCGGCAGGCTGAGGGCCACCATCATCACCGAGCCCTGCGTGGTCCCCACCAGCAGACAGGGGCCGGGCTGGCCGTCGTTCTTCCGGGGGAAACTCTCGCAGAAGTGAAAGGCGGAGATGGCCTCCCGGGATTCTCTGTCTATGCTGGTCACACTCGAGCTGCGTGAGCGAGTGAACGAGTTGTCCTTGGCATCTGGGCGGCAGGGAAGGAGCGGGAAAAAACAGGAGGCGTGAGCCAAACGCGAACGATTTTGCATTCCGTTTGAGGCGTTTGCGGTTAATGCCAGTTAATGGCGTAAAAAACAAGCCGGTCAGAAGTCACTTATCATGTTAGACCTGCGTTCTCCAAGCAATAAAATCACTTTTCTTTTGTCTCATCAGACCTAGCACACCAAAAGGCTTTTTGACATTGAGAAGTTCCTGCACGGCTCATGTCCAACGCTTCATTTTCTTCTAATTGCACATACTGCTAGCTCAAAATGCCGACAAAAACATTCTCAATGTGAAAAATAGAGGTAGGAGATGTTTGTGGAGCTATAGGGACTCCCAGGACAGTGCTGGCCTTTACAGACAAAGATTATTCATGCCTCATTACTGTGCCGACGACAGGCTAGAACGCCGGCTTCATTTTGAAACAGCTAATGAGGGGCAGCAGCAGACACGCAAAAAAAGAAAAGAAAAAGATCTGTGACACAGAGGGAACGGTTCCGCAGGAGAGACTGTAAACAAGGAAGGATTTTTTTTTCTTTCTTTCTTTTAAAAAAACAAAACAACTACAGTCAAGTCAGCGCAGCGTCCTCGGAAAAAAAAAGAATGAAAGAGTCATTGTGAGATTAGTAACACATGTCCACAACCGCTTCACAATAAAAGCGCCGGCGCTGGTGGGAGTTAGTACCAGTTGTCCCACGTCAGACCAAGTCGGATGGTGACCGGTCCACTCACGGGAGTAGGGGTCGGAGAAAGTTCGACAAACGGCTGCTTTGTGCCCGGTGGCAGGCGCCGCTGTGCCCTCGTGCACGTCGGACAATTGCCTCTTAAGCAAGAGGTGGCACCACCGGTGGGACCTGTCCTCTATTCACAGTGCAAACACAGAGTTCCTCTTAACTCACAGTCAACAGCAGGTTCAGATCTTGACACCAGGGAAAAACAAAAAAAAACAAAAAAAACAAGGTGCGTTCACAGACGCGGAGATATTTCACCGGTGCGAACTGAACACAGAGGCAGCAGAGGAGTCACATTACAGACGGAGAACCTGGAAAGTGAGGGAGGAAAAAATGTAGGCTGTAATTTGTAGGCTTGCGTCTTACCCTGATCTGGCTTTTGCTCGCCAGACGAGCTTATTTTCCGCGACATCTTGGCTGAAACAGAGACAAACACTCCAATTTTACTTTTCAGCTGCTAAAAACAAAACAAAAAAAGAAGAGGAAAAATGCTGCTTTGAAAATACGATGGAAACAAAATGAGTAATTATCCACCGGGTAGTCTGCAACATTGCAAATCAGTGCAAGATGATTGGAAATAAATATCAGAGTTATGCTCAAGAGTGGTTATAAACTCTGGGCGACTGTTGAGGGCAGACAAAGCTGTGAGACTCAGCGTGGGTCTGAAAGGGATTCTGACACGGATGACAACAATTATGGTTTTAATTCTTTTTTTTCACAATTTATTTAAGTTCCATTCAACGTGTAATATTTAAATCACTAAGGAAAACCTGTATAGCAGGTCAAAAACATTTATAATCATTAGTAAAGTGTTTTGCGCTGCACTTTCTGATGGACAGCTCATATGTCAGGCATCATTATTATAAGTACATTTAAGAATTTTGGCTTTTCCAAACCACAATATTAAACATTCTGTACGGGTTCATGTCTTGCTGAGAACAACAAGCTTTAAATTGGCTGATCAGTGTTCACACAATTTGATTAAAACTGAAGCCACAGCCTGTTGCTTGTTTCCTCCGCATAACTTAGGAATAAAACCCCAAGCGTTGCCCGTGCCGTTTATAACCACCCTTAACACACACACACACACACACACACACACACACACACACACACACACAAATGTGGCTGAGAAGCAGCAGAGGGGCCTGCAAGGTCAAACCAAGCGAGAAGCAGACAAGAAACTGCTATTCAGTGAATTAAGTTATGCAGAGCCAGTGGGAGGAAGAATAATCAGTGGGCAGCCAAACACTGAGCCGAGAACCCTGGAATAAGAAACACACACACAGCGAGTGGCTATAATCAGAGAGGAATAATTCACTTAAACACTGAAGTGACACCGTGAGGACATTAGTGCTGTAAGGGAGAACGCACGAAGCAGATTTTCTATGCTTCTGAATGTAAAACAGGGAGCCAAAGCCAGATTAGCAGCACTCTGTAGCATTTTAGCGGAAAATCTGCATAGAAAATCTGGAGAGCTGAGAGTCAGAAGACGTCCTGTCATGCACTGGGTACAAGATTTCTCATTAATCACACACACAGAACTTTTCCTTCGCCCAAGCTAACGTGATTAATCACAAAAGGATAATCAATTTCCTGGAATGCACTTTCTTTCTTGTCATTGGCACAAGGATGCACAGGCTGACGCAGGACTGCGACACAAAACGCGGTTAGAACGCCGTCATTCAGTGAGAGAAAGAGCGAGCGGACGGACGAGCGGGAGGGAAGACATCCCGGTGATACAGTACCGAAGTCATGGGCAACCGTCTTGGAAAAGCGTCTGCTTTTGATCTTCACTGGAAATGAGGTTCAGAGAGACAAATCAGATGACTGCGGTCATCTTTCAAATGCTTCAAATGGGGTTGGGAGGGGCGACTTGTTTGAGAAACAGTTACCCTTCTCTATGAACTTCGGCTTTCGCTCATCGTCTGAATTGCAAGGTGAGGTAGACCCTACAGGAGAGTTTGTGGCATTTTGACAATGAAATATACGTTTCGAAACAACAGGGATGCAACGATATCATTGATTCTGAACTGCGTCGGGGTGATGATGCTGTCGTGGTGCCGTGAGGGTTTCAAACAACAGGTGTTGTCGGCGAAAAGTGCTATATTTTCACGTGCAGGAAAGTTGGAGCTGCAGACGCCACTTGGCGACGCATCATGGTGCGTTGCGATCCGCTAAACTTCTGCAGATGGAGCTGCAGAGCAGATGCCGAGGATGTCGCAAACTGTGATCTTTTTTGTTTTCTTTTCCGTGTTGAGAAATAAATAAGAGGCAAAAGAGGAGAGGAAGAGTCTGGACTGGAACTGGCGCACACCAACAGCACAAGGATGTGCGTATCCTAGCTTTTAACATTCAAGTCTTGTTCAATTGATCTCCAATTCTTTGACTTTTTCCTTAAATCCTTCAATAAATATGGCGCCATTATCGCGCTACATGATTTTGATATCGTTACATCCCGACAACAACACTGGGAAAGCACCGATTTAACAGAGTCTCACCTGAAGTGGGCGACTTGCAGCGGTCCTCAGAGGCGTTGGAACCGTCGTTGGAATCGCAGAGCGCTGAGGGAGCAGCAGAGGTTGGAATTAAACACAGTGGGTTGAGTCCTACTGCTGGAAAAAAAAAGTCTCTGGAAGTGTGGACTAAAGCAATGACAGTTCCTACACACACGCACACACAGTTAAACACTAGAACTAATACAGCGGCACTCATACAGACAAAGGAGGAGGTGTTAACCAGACCTGTCAAGAGTGTCACTCATCAACCCATCATCTCTTAAAGCCAGTTTTAACGGTCAAAGTGTGTCTTTGACGTTTAATTGCAATGGTTTTAAATGGTTACCACGAAAAAAATAAGCACATTATCATCACTGCAAATTTAGTTGCTGTTCTTACATTATTGTCCTGGTCTTGCAGTGACGACAAAACTGACAGATTTGTAAGACGATAGGTTGTAATTATCTTGACAGGGCCACAGAATTCAACTCCAATCTACCGAGTCAAGGTGTTACTTTAGTTCGCTGGTGAAATAGTCTGAAGGGTTTAAAGATTTGCAGCCTAATTCTATTTAATTGTTCCCAACTCGACCAATTTCCTTAAGCTCACTGCTGATGTTTAAAAAAAAAAGTGAAAAGTGAGCTTTGGGAGTGCTTTATTAAAATCAGGGAGAGCATCTTTACGAGGCAACAGGAGGGGGGGTGCTCGGAGCAGGGGAGTGATGGCGTGGGTGAGGTTCGGACACAACGTGACTTACTGGGATGAGATGGGCGAAGTTTTTTCACAGACTCAGAGTACAAGTAAGAGAGCCTGGACATGTATGACTTTGCATTCGGAACGTCTTAGCGGGGGGTTACAGGGAGAGACAGTGAAGAAGAGAAGAATGAGATGGATGGACGTCAGAAGAAGAAGAAGAGAAAAGTGGAGAGGAACAGTCTCCAAGGCCTCGTGCTGGATTTGTGTGGTTGAGAATAAATCTGTCAGACGGATTTTGTTTGGTTTTCAGACATTAAGCTGGGTTCAATAATCTAAACAGACTGCAAAGCCAGCAGAAAGCAGCATATTTAGCCCTGTGTTTATAGCCTCCATATAAAAACGCTGGGTTTTAGCTTCCTGATGATAACTGATGCTTTGCTGGACCGTTTGACAGGGCGGAGCCAACCTGGGAGAGGTATTAGTGACCTTTGTGATGTCACAAAGGGCTGATTTCTAGGGATTCGTGCTATTCATGTACTTTCTGAAAAGGTGAGCAAGTTCGGTGACATGTGAGAGATCAATAGCGATATCAAAAGACACTGACAGGAATAGATAGCACGGCACCTAAATCCAGCACCAGACCCTGAGAATGTCAAGAACAAATAAAAAGCAGTCAATGACAGAATGATATAAAACAGAAACACAAAAAAAATAAAACAGTGACGCTCAGACCAACAGGGAAATATGAAGCGAGAGTGGTTCTGTAGTTCAAAAGGAAAACAGCGTGACCCTGACGACGCAAACCATGAGCTTGCGCGCTGCTGCGGCGCCTTTGATCTGCAATAAACTGAAAAGATGGAGAGTCTGTCAGTCACGCCCCCTGTAGGGGAACAGGTGCCACTGCAGGGGGCAGGGGGTGTGGCGGTACCGGCGCCGCAAAGTCACCGCGGCGGCTGCCGCCACTGCTGCCAAGTGTCACCCGCCCGCCTCCCTTACCAACATCTACACAGCCAGAGCGGCTTAGGACAGTTGACTTTGGAATGGCTATTGGCCCAGAAATTCATTCTAAAGGTCCTGACACACTGGTTTGCTCGAGTCAAATTTTGCGAGGCAAGCTGGACCTTTGACCTGTAGTCATCTGACCTACGTATCCAAAAATAAAGAACCCCAAACTTTATTCGCTTAGTGAATTTTATACACATTTTCACATTCAGAAAAAATTGCCAGTGAAAAATTCGCATTTTCGTGTTGTTTATTCGCATCACTTCGCCTATTTCCCGATGTGTAAGGACCTTAAGGGAGGTCAATAGAGACATGTTTTTAATGTGATATTCATATTGTTAACAGGGAGTGTTCAGAAGGCTTTGGGGCAGGGCAGTGCAGCTCACCTCCGGAGGGCTGTCGGGTCTTGCGCGGGGAGCGGGGCTGCCTCTGGTAGGGGTCTGACGGGCTGTAGAGCTCCGACGTGCCCATGTTGAGGAGCAGCGTCTTCTGGAGGTAGTCCACCACGGCCAGGCCGTTGCTGTTTCCGAACACCACCCTGGAACACAAGGCGGCAGTGGCGACATTTTAAGCCCTGGACTGCGCCACCTTTTTGTCAGAAGTAGGTGTGGAGGTGCGGGATTAAAACTCACAGTCCGTAGGAGGAGTTGATGGCCAGGCTGGTGATTGGCTGAGGAGGCTCCCCGCTCACCCACACCAGCTGGATGACCAGCTCCACCTGGTAGCCTGGCGACTGTTTCAACGGGGAGCTGCGTACCCTGCACGACACCAGCAGCAGGATGAGCTTCACACCGGAACTCAACCATCAGCCCTCTTTATATTATTATTTTCTTTGTAACATAACATCGTTACATGGAGAGGATTATTTTTCTCTGGTGTGTGGGTGTGTGGGAATTTATCATTATTATTTTTTTGTCTAGACAGAGTGGGTCGGGTATTAGTGGCGGCTACGACGCAATAAATCAGAGATGTCCCCACGTACTGCAGGCAGGCTATGTTGTCCCGCGGTCCGTCTGAGGAGGTGCTGCCGGAGGAGGACTGAGTAGGGGGGGGCTCGCTCTCCTGTGGGCTGGAGGAGACCGCAGGGGCAGGCAGGGTAGGGGTCTGATCCCCTCCTGGGTCCGGGGAGTCGCCGTCGCCAAACTCGGACTGCATCCGCACCTCCAGGAGCTGCACCCCGAGGAGAAGTGAGAGGATTCGAAGTGAGAGGAAATAATTTGTTTTTTTTTTCCCGTCTTGTGTCTTTTAAATGCAATCAAGCCAATAAAGGACGAGAGTTGAATGAAGGAAAAAACAGAAGACGCTTGGGTCCTTTAAATGGAACAGGTGCTCTTTGGTTGGGGTTTATGCATAGAAGCTGAAACTGAAAAAAAATTCAAGGCCACTCTGTTTTATATATGAAATAAAAATTGAAGCCTTTATTTTGACATGGCTACAAAGATAAAAGGACTGGACCTACGCGTTTCGGCTTATAGCCTTCATCAGGGTAAAAGTCCAACCTGTCAAAAACACCTCTTATACACACAGAGGCTGTGTCTCAATTCAGGGTCTGCATCCTTGGTCGGCTGGGTCCAAATGCAAACCTGCCTCCCCGATAACAAAATGGGACGGCCGAGCCTTTAGCATATTTCCTGCTTGCTTCACCGTCGTTCCCTACTGCTAGCCAACCCCGGAAGTTTTTATAGCATCAAGCTAACCAATGGTTTGCGATCCAACCATGACGTTGGACGTTCAAATAAGTAATAACCCAATGGTAAAATGGTGAAATTTCAATACTTTGCCAGTAGATGCCGGCATTTCAGCTGACTTCCCAGGATCCCAAATGTCCCAAAGCATCCTGGGATCCGGGAGGCTGCGAAGGATAGTAGCAGTGCATCCTCCGAATCGGGTAAAAGCAGGACGCATTTCAAGCGTCCTTCGAATTTTAGCGAATTGGGACAAGCCTTAGCGCAGTGCTATAACATAACTAGCATACAAATGCAGGCTTCGAAGGATGCAGACGCTGAATTGAGACACAGCCACAGAAACTCATGGGGCACACCTGATTAACCAATCAACTTAACCATTGACAAGAGTTTTTTGGAACCACAACACGCACAGGAGAAGAACGATCACTGGCGCACCTGCACGACTTCAGTGGTGACTTCCTGCTTGCTGAACCTGTAGACGATGACATGGGCGGACACCCCAGCGATGCACAGCATCCTGCTCTCGGGGCACCAGGACAAGGTCTGGATGGCAAACGGATCCTCGTCCACGATGTCCGTGCTCGGCTTCTCCTCCTTGGCGCGAGCTCTCTCAAAAACTTTGGCCGTCTTCAGCTTGTAGAGCACTTGCAGCATGACTGCGACGGGAGGGCAAGAGTGAACTTTCCAATTCCAACGCTCACCAGGGCCACTTTGACTTTAAACGTCTGCCCAGAATTGAATAAATCTACTCACATGCAGAAGCATCCCAGAATTTAATGGAGCCATCAGCATGCCTGAAACAGTAGAGGAGGTTGGATATAAACGTTTGATTGTATTTTATACATTTTTTTCCAACTTTCTTTTTACATTTAGACTAATTGCTTGAAGGAGCTTTACAGTGAATAATTAGCCACTGACCCGGTAATGATGAGCTCAGGGTAACTCTGAGTGCCTTGACCCCAGTTCCCTCCACTAATGGGCCATTCCTGTGAAAAAGACAGTGAGCGCATTTGAAATTATTAGCATTTACGGGCCTTGTTTATTAGCGCGTGTGCGTCATGCCTGCAGGCCATCCACTCGGAATCAAAGCGCGCAGCTACACGGCGGAACATCTACCTTCTTACTGTAACCTTGTCTCTTTTGCCGGCTCCCGACAGAGTAAAGTGCAGGGATGAGTTCAGCGGGGCAGTCGGCAAAGTACTCACAGCAGGTCACTGGTGACTCGTGGATGGTCAGGGGGTACGGGTTCTCAAAGATCGGGTACCTGTCAGCAGAACGGATCAGAGGCAAGAATCACTAAAAAGAGCATTTACGGCTGAAAGCAGCTTGTTTTGTCTGAAGAGTTTAAAGGTCCTGAGACCTTTGTGATGTCATTAAAATATGTTTTTTCCATTCTCTGAGACTGTGTTGCAGCCATCTTGTTTTTAACCCCCTCCAAATACACAGAAAAACCCTGTGTTTGCAGGAGGATGCAAACAGAGGGTTAAATGTGTGGTTTTGGGAGGCTGGTATAATTAATTGTTTGAAGTTGTTCCACTGAAGTTTGTGATGAAAAATAAAGATCTGGAAATGTGTATAATATAGTACCTACAATACAGTGTGATTGATCTTAAAAGATTTATTCATTCATTCATCTTCTATACCCGCTTATTCCAATTCAGGGTCACGGGGGTCTGCTGGAGCCTATCCCAGCTGTCTTAGGGCGAAGGCAGGGTACACCCTGGACAAGTCGCCAGTTCATCGCAGGGCCACATAGAGACAAACAACCATTCACACCTACGGACAATTTAGAATATTCAATTGACCTCACATGCATGTTTTTGGACTGTGGGAGGAAGCCGGAGAACCCGGAGAGAACCCACGCAGACACAGGGAGAACATGCAAACTCCACACAGAAAGGTCACAGGTCCGGGCCCCGGAATCGAACCCACGACCTTCTTGCTGTGAGGCGGCAGCGCTAACCACTGCGCCACCGTGTCGCCCTTAAAAGATTTATTTAGTATGATAAAAAAAAACTAAGAAATTACCCGATCTGTCCGAGATCTATTACAACTAAATCCTTCTCCAGCAGGGCCACCACACCATACGGTTCCTGGAAATCTGGAGTGAAACAAGGAACATGGTAAAATCCTGACAACAAACGACAAAAAAAACCCCAACAAAACTAAAAACAAAACGCACACAGACTGAAGTTTTGCAGCTCACCGTTTGGATATGGAGTCTCGCATAGTGTCAGGAAGTCCACAATGGGGAAGTCCATCTCCAGGACGGTGGTGCTCTTCCCGTGCATGACGGTCAGGCAGGCTCTCCTCCCCACCGTGTCGTAGGACAGACCCCCAGACAGAACCATGAAGGGGTCTCTGCGGTCGGAAGGAAACGGCGGCGGTTTGAATTTTTTCGCTTGCTCGGCACTTTGCGGTTGTTATGAGATGCTGAGCGTTGGAGCCGGCGGTAAATGGCTGAGGAGGGATGTGAAGGTTTTTACGGCCACCTCCGGAGATTCTTTGCCCCCATTCTGAGAGAATCCGCGACGGGAGGCGCATACTTCTTAATTATAACAAAGACTTTATTAAATTCTGTCCTCTAATAACTGACAGAAAGTCAGGTGCGATAATTAGATCAGTGATGATATATTAGTTCATTATTCCATGTCATGTTCTATAGGAAACTTTTGTCCTTGACACAAAAATCTTCTTTAAGCACTCGAAGAAATAAGAACTAAGGAAGAAGTTTAAGGAGCTTAAAAGGAAAATAAACCAACTGGAAGATAAACAGACTTCAGGATTTGCAACTTCTTCGGCAGAACTGCACTATTTCATAAAAAGTGTTGCGACAGAATAACAGGAAGGGCCACTTTCAGTACGGGAAACGGATTCACACAGACACACAGGATGGGCGTCACACTCACCCAGCCCTCGTTGTTTTGTACTCCACCTTCAGGATGGGCTTGCATGGCTCTGGCTTTTTTCCATCTTTAGGCTGCTTTCCTGATGAGGTCGAGAGAAAAAGAAACAGAAACACTTCAGATTAATGTGGAACGGCAACGCAAACACGGCGCAATTTTGCCTGTCATCGCAAAACGCCGGCGCCGTGAAGATTTGACAGACCTTTTATGAGATTCTAAAAATACCCCTGGCTTCAAGTCGACGCGCGCGCGTGTGTGTGTGTGTGCACATGGGCACACATAAACGGTGCAAGGATGCACGCGACAGCTCCGTACCATGTGGCGTGATGATCTGCGCAGGCTTGGCTGGAGCTCTTACATTCCATGTGGTCAGTGTGCCATCAGAGTGGCTGCAGACAAACTGTTTCCCCTCATGGTGCCAGGCTACTGAGTGGATCGCCTTAAAGACACACAAACACACAGACACACACACAAAAAAAACCCTTTTTCAGCCCTTTGTTCCTAAATAGGGTCGCAAAAAACACGTCAGACGCACAACAACCTGCAAAATGTGGATTTTCCTTCATTCATTCCATACTTGCACGACGGCAACATTCACATGGCGACAAAAGCCGCCAGAAACAGGAAAGCTTGTGGGTGGAATTGCAGCAGGTTTAAAAGGAAATGACGGGTGACGGGTGAACCTCCGAGGGACAAAACACGGGAGAACCCGAACAAATTAACGAGTCGCGCCAATCGAGAGACGAGTGGAAAAGAGGGAAATTAGGCCTTACCTCATCGTAATTGTAGCGGTAGTCAGCTTTTTTGCACTTCAAATCCCACAACACCACCACGCCGCACTCGAATCCAATCAGAAGCTGCAGGAACAGGAGAGGCGAAGCAGGAGCAGCTCAGCCGACTGGCAACCAGAGGTTGAACAGATGTCTAACAGGAGTCCGTCACGCTAAGAGGATGTTAACAATAGCTGCGTTTCCGTTCAGTTACAGTTTTTTTTTTTTTCGTAAAATAAAAGCGATCCTTCTAAAATTTTGACAAAGCACATTTGCGATTCGCAGGTGTTTCCATTGAACGGTGTGTAGCCAAATGAGGCCGTAATTCTCGTCAAATCTCGTCCCACGAGACCCGACTTTGAGGAGGATGGAGGCACGAAACATTTTGCGATAAATCTGCATTACGATGTTTCTGTCTCCTTCTCCGTCCAAACATAACGCGCCATTTTCACTTGAAGTGAACTGGTCACGTGACCACGTACGTCATGTCCGGTGACGCGTACAAGCGAAAAAAGTGTGTTTCGTTGCACTTTTGCGATATAGCTCTATATCGATACGTTTGAAAAACCACCTCATGAGAGCGTCAAAACCTTTTAGCCATACTTGAGAGGTTTTTCGAGTTTTGGTGTTTCCATTACCAGTTTTTTATTGCGATATATATGTTATATCGAAATTCTAGGGGTAATGGAAACGCAGCTAGTGATTGGTAAAAATTTATCAGGATTTCCCCAGCTTGACTTTTGGTTGTTATTTTTTTCAACTGGAAGAAATAACCATACAAAATTAAATTTGCTGCTGTGGCGTGATGTCGTCGGGTTGATGACACAGAATCTGGTTTCTAAAGTTCACAAAATTGAAATCACCTCAATAATAGTGTTTCAATTTGTATTTCATGGCAATATGGATAGCGGCATATCAATTTTACAACTACCAACATATTACTATATAAACTATTACTGTCATGATTCCAGTATTGTGACAAGTAGCCTTTTATATGCTCACACTGTATTAACAGTGTGACACAACAATGTCAGTTCGGAATTCAGTTACTAGTAATTCAAGTTATGCAGCCAGGTTTCACTGCAGGCAACAGCCCCGCCCCCTCCGCCAGCAAGCGGCAAGTGTAATTTGGTGGCGCAGTCGGTGTCCCAATAGCTGCTGCACTGATTTCAGCACTGACACATTTTGTCGAAATGCTCTTTGTTAACTTCACCCAGCAGGTTATCATGTTGCATGATGTGTGCAGTCTTAATGGGGGTAATAAACTGCAAAAGGCTGCTCATTAGCCGACATCAGCATCTGCATTAATGACTTGTTAATGGTCTTCAGGAATGTTTACAGGACAAATGGCACCTGAATACAGGTAACATTTTTCTTTGTGTACAATTCAGATAGTTTGCCAAGTGTCATTTTGCTTATATTCTACCCAACTAATTGCCCTAAATTGTTTCGGCATTCAATCAGAGCTCTGCTGCAGTGTCTTAACATTGTCAAATGCATCTGGAATGCATTTTGACCTATTTTTTCCTGCAATTGTTTCTTTCTTTAAGATAAAAACTTCACTCAAGGTCATCGATTCTGCAGAGAAAATGCGGATTATTTCTGTGGAACAACGGGGGGTCCTGCCTCTTCGCCTCTGACTTCAAGCTACAAAAAAAATCTGATGTTTTGCATTGATGTTTTAATTAGCTTATGAATGTTCCGCTATCACTCTCCGGTGTTGCTACACGAGCCGTATTGACTTTGAGCCGCCGGCGCCGGACTAGTTATCTGCCGGGCGGAGGAGCGCGCCTCCAAAATACACACCGACTGCACGCCATTGTTTTGGCTTCCAGGATTAAAATTTATCTTGACGCCACAGGCGGCTGAGCGGTCAACTATCAGTTTACCTTGCCTTCATCCATGGGGTTGTCGCTGATGTGCACCACAGGCCCCGGGTGTGTCTTAGTGGATCTGTTTGATTTTCAGAGAAGGAAGGGGGATAAAAAAAAAAAAAGTAGCATCAATCAGAGGATCCATTGCAAAATGGTGGAACTTTAATGAATGCAATAAAAATACATTTCACAGGTGTTGCCAAAAACATTTTTTAAAACAGGAGAAAAAGAGATGTAAATTGGCTCCCGAGAGAGGTGTGGCATATGAGAGAGAGAGAGAGAGAGATGGAAAGAGTGTGTGTATGTGCGTGTGTGTGGGGGGGGTTGGACAGGGTCACATGAGGGTCTGTGAGAGATTAAAGTGTGTGGAGACAGCATCGCCCTGGCAACAGAGCGCAAGGGGCGTGGAGGCGGCGGAGGTCTGGCCTACAGAGCGAGCGGCTGCCAGGGAGTGTGTGGTCTGGCTCCGGTGGCTAATGGCCTCGTCGCTGCTGATGACTGGGATGCAATCAGGGACGCAGCTGCGTCTTAAGAGCGGGGACGGACTAGGCCTGGCGACGATCACCGCGTGGTGCGACGGCGGCCGCAGATGGACGGCTGTTTTTTTGGAAATGGGATCTCTGGACGTGCAGGGGGGCGTTTGCAGCGGGTTTGGTTGGTTTGTTTTAAAACTCAAAGGGAATGCTTTGACTTTTTTTTCAAAGATTGGCCCAAAGAAATGACTAAAATGCTGCTAAAAATGTTTAAATTACAACCAGGAACCCTGCATATAATGCACCTTTTCAGATTTTAAGTCTCATCCTGGACTCAAGTGGAGCAGCCTCCAATAATGGATTATCGATGATTGACAAAAGCAGAAACAAAAAAAACAAAGCCTAAATCTGTAGAAAGCTGCATATTTAGCCCTGTGTTTACAGCCTCCTGCAGCTAAAACTGATGCTTCCAAGTGTTTGGAAAGGGACATAAGAAGCGGTCTCAATGGGAGAAAGAGTCACCACCAGAGGAGAAGAAAAAGGGAAGAGAAGTGACATCCAGTCACTGTTTGTGCCCTGTGTGATGTCACAAAGGGACGGTTTTGAAAGCTTTGTGTTTTAACACACAATTTCTGGATCAAGTAAAAAAAAAAAAAAACATACATTGTTCATCTCAGGAAGTTAAATTGTTATATTTTTTGGGAGTTAGGTCATTCATTTGATTGTATGATTTGCAGATCATTGAGAAAAACTCCAGCTACTACACAGGCAGTTTATCTCGCTTTAAATCTCAGGTGTGGCTCTGCTGCAAACTTCGCCACGGCTTGCTTTTTCCTCAGAAAAACCTTGTCGCTGCGAAGAATCCCGCAATGCAACATTCTTCTCTCCGAGGCGGCCGGTCGAAGGTTCCCTACTGCATTTTACCCACCGACATCTAAATTTATCTGCATATGACGAATGCGCAGCCAAGCCGGGGCCGGTGATGTAAAAAAAAAGTGCCTCAGATCTGTGAGGTGGGTGGAGTGGCTGACACCGGAGGACTCGCCGGGGTTATCAAGTGGGCCCTTCCTATCATAGATGCTCCGTTAAATTAGGCAGCCGAACACCTCCAGACGGCCGAGAAACCCTGGCGCGAGACGAAGCAGACGCCACCTCCGCGCCGCCCTCGCGTTTCCAACTGCACGCACGCCGACTTTTTTTTCTTCTTCTTTTTTTTTGCATTTCCGAGACACCCGGCCGAGTTTGAAACTCCGGCCAAATTGCCGAAAGACGGCGTCGAGGCGAACAGGCGGCGGGAGAGTGAGCGGAGACAGAAGTGCAGACTCACAGTTCGATGGCTTTGTTCCACATGATGACGTAGCCTGAGAGACTGAAGGACTCCACGTTGACGATGTGGATGTTTCCTCTTTCCGTTCCGATGTAAAGCCATTTGCTTTGAAAGGGCAGGTGGCAGTATGTGATTCTGCAACAGGAGGAGATAAAGGGCGGGTGGGTGTGAGGGCAGAGGGAGGGAGCTTTTCATTATCTCATGACTCAATCCCGTCAAAGAGTCACCCCTGGTCCCTAATCACGCTGCTCGGAGAGTGTCTGAGATTTAATTACAAAAGGCCTCGCTCCGTGTCACACTAATGAAGCCTGGCTATTTATGCTTCCGTGGGTGGGGGCAGTAAACACTGCTGTCTTTCCTCAACGGGCTGGGAGGAACCATTCATTTGGGCTCAAATGTAAAAGCGTCAGATGGACGTTAACGGTTATGCAGCGCCTCTGAGATTCTACGCAAGTTGATCTGGGACAGTAAGTCGACAACTACGGGGGGGTGAAAGACATGAAGCAAAAAGAGTGATGTCACAACTCATAATATTAAAATTCAATCAGCTGATGACAGCAGGCTAAATACTGTTTATTGGCTCTTAAGTAATTACTGGACAAATCCTTATTCTTTTGTTTATCTAACAATCAGGTCATATGTTATGCATCTGATCAATATTGAGCTTTGTTATGTGAATGTATGAGTAGCAGATTGTGATTTTCAAAACTGAAGCTGCATTCAAAAATATGACTGCCTATTGTTGTTTGCAAGACTAGCAGCGCCGCACTGAGAGGCACTTCGAAACGGATTCGACATGCTAGTTGCTAACTTTTCCCGCTATGCTTGCTAGTGACTGGTGGGGTCTCAACTGTGCAGTGTGTGTGTGCTTTTTTTTTTTTTTGCCAACAACGTTCCTAATTAGAGGCGCACAGAAGGCGCGCTGGCCCGCTGCGACGGCGTGTTTTTCTCCCGCTTCACAAACGGACAGACGCGGCAGCAGAGGGGAGGAAGAGGAGGAGCACGAGGAGGAAGAGGAGGCGTACCTCTCCCTGTTGAACTTGAGAGAGTGCAGGATGGCCGGGATTTTTTGCCTCAGGTTCCACAGGTGGACGCTGTCGTCAGCTAAGGCACTCACTAGCGCCCCCTGGAAAAACAGAGAGGATTGCTGTGAAGTCATTCTGCCGTTTCCTGCCATAATTGAGCACTCTACGGTTCCTGTGATTGAAGGTGTCTGTAAATTATCCATTATCAGAGCTTTAGAAGACCACTCCCCTAGCAGATGTACCCTTTGTGACATCACTTAGGGCACGTCTTACAAATTGTTGTTTTTTTTAACCATTCTCTGAAAAGCGAAATAAGTCAAGATGGACTGTTTTTTGGGGGAGTTGACTGATGTGTTACAGGTAGAAAACTTTGGCCAAGGTGAATTTTTTTTCATAAGACAATGAGGAGCGACAGAGTTAGTAAAGGAAGGAGGAAGAGGAGGACGGGTGAACCGGGGGAACCGGGGGAACCGGGGGAACCCCCCCCGCCGCAGAGACAAACAATTAAGGAGGAACAGACCTCGTTGATCAGGAACTGGAGTTGGATGACGGCCGCGCCGCTCTCGTGCTGACAGTAGCACTCCACGCCCGCACGGCCGAAGCTGCGAGTCGACCGAGTCAAAGGAAAAAACAACAACAACAAACTGGACAGGTGCCAGCAGGGTTAAACTCATAAACATAATCCAGATTACGGGATGGACAAAGGCAAAGGGTGTGTGTGTGTGTGTGTGTGCTTGTGCTTGTGCGTGTGGAGCGTGCTTGTGTAGTAGTACTGCGCTGACGAAGAGTTACTGTCTCGCGTTTCTCAGATTTCATCCCTGAACAGGCGGCAGCGTGGACGCAGAGCAAAGTCAAGTCAGCTATAAATGGAACGCCCAGTTAGTTCACTCACATGTAGAGTCAGCCTGGAGCAGGCAGGCGTGGATTACCCTAACGCCGTAGCACGGCGGGGTCCAGGTCAGAGAATCCCTCTGCCTCTCTCCGAGCACAGAGCCACCCATTAAGCAAACCACAGATGTCAGGCCTCCGCTTCTCGTCGGAGGAGAAGACAAACAGGCGGCGTTTACTGCCGGCAGACGGCAGGCCACGTCGGCCGGGGCGGCTGCCACGCGGCGATGTGATGCAAGCGCTCCGGCGACGGCAGCGTCTCGGATTTCAAGCAGCCGGGCAGAATAGCCTGCGCACGCGCTAATTATGCACACCTGCACAAAGGCAGAGAGAGGAAGCGGCATGAGATCTTCTAATCACAAGGAGAATCTTTGAGTGGGGGCGGGAGGAAAAAAGAAAAAGAGAAAAAAAAAGGCGCAACGTTTCTAGCGCTTTTAATGTGATGAAGCCGCGGAGGAGTGAGAAGCCGTCTCGCCGCGTCGGCTGTGAGCTGACGCAGCGCTAGCGCGTCTGAAGGGGACTAGCTCCAGCTGTGACCAAACAATCCCGGGATGCCTTGAGCAAACCAAGGTAGGGTTTGGTTTGGCCAGGGATCGTTTCGGGACAAGCCGGTGGGCAGCAGGAGTCGGGAACGAGCGCGCGCGCGCCGGCCGAGGCAGAGGCAGTCTGGCGGACTTGGCGGCGGCGCCACCCTGAGGATGACTCGCCGAGTGAACTCGCGTTCACCCGTGACCTTTCCGTCCGCCTCTCGCCGCTGGCCCCCGCGAGTTCTGCACTACATTTGTCAGAATTACAATGCCTGCTGCTGTATGACGCCACAGCAGCAGCTTCATTTCTTCTGGTTGTGAATAAATTAAGAGCCTGCGACTGCCAGCTGCTGTCAAAAAATGAAGGACAAGCGAAAAGCCACCGTTGCTGCTGCGGGTCTGAGTGTGAGGCAATCGGGGTTAATGTTGCACCAGAGCCAAGCTGGTTTCCACGCTAACAGGAAGTGGCCAAAAGTACCAACCTTACAAAAAAAAAAAAAAAAAAGGTTTCATCGCTGACGAGCAAAACCAGAGTGTCACGTTTGCAGATTTGCTGCCTGTGCGTCGCCGCCGTCGCTGTCAAAACCTTCATGAAAAGGTTTCTGCGCGAGTGGCCGGGGTGCAAAGTTTCTAGCTGAACTTTGGCAAAGTTAGCGCAGCATGCCGGGGTCGCACAAGTCAGCCGCGACTCTTGCTTGTGGTTAAAAACAAAGTGTCTTGCGTGAAGGGAATAAAAACAGAAGCTGTAGACGAGAGGTGGGGGGTGCGCACTTCATGTTCATCCAGCACATTTAAAATAAACCGACTGCAGCCAAGTCGCTTTGAAAATAATTCAAAACACAAAACAGTAAAAAAAAAAAAACAATTAAGTTGAATCTTTAACTCCTGGATTCTGAGCGTCGTACATGAAACAGGGTCGGCTTCACTTAAAAGATGAATCCTTTCCTGTCTGATGAACCAGTGTGGTTCACCACAGTGTTTCGACGAGCCGTTTCCGCTTTGCTCAGTCGACTGATAAACATCATGAGAAGAAGTTCTGATCACGCTCTCGCTCATGCGTTCCGGGCAACGAGCGCTGTTGACGGCTTGAGAGGAGAAAGCCACACACTAGTCCAGGCATGGGCAAACTACGGCCCGGGGGCCATATGCGGCCCGTTAAACTTTCTAATCCGGCCCTGCCGAACTTGAAGACACTGTATGAATAGTAAGTGATTAAATAGGTGAATTTCATGCATTTTTTCAGTGTTTTGAGAGTCATTTCAATGCATTTTGTTGTAACACTTATGTTCATTTTCAACAGACATGAAAGCACATGTTTTCTACATATCCCATTATATTTTTTTTCCTCCTATGTGGTGGGTCATCAGAACACTCCATCCATCTGCTACTTTGGGACTCACTGTAGCCCACCAGTCAAAAAGTTTCCCATTCCCTGCGCTAGCCTATGAGTAAATACATCAACCTAAAATTAAAGTTTAGCTGGGTGATCTAACAGTGAAGTCAGGAGTTAACGGTCCGGTGTTCCAGTCGAGGCGCTTCACACAATTAACAATCCAAAAGAAATGCGGACAGATCTACAGAAAGCAGCACATTTATCCCTCTGTTTACAGCCAACTGGAAAAAAATAGTTGGTTATAGCGTCCAAAAAAAGTTATACTTGGAGGTCTGGGACATATGAAATAGGGAAAAAAAAGGTATTACACAGGATTTTTTTTTAGAAGGTAAATCTTTTTCTTTTTTTTTCAACCTTTCAGGAAAGGACATCTCACTTCTCCGTGCGGCTCCCTTGAAGGGCAGCGTCCGCAGTAACGCGCTGATTAAAACACTGTGGCGGAGACAGATCTCTTAAGAGCAAGACATTTATTGCTTGTAGACACCTCATTGAGCTTATGTCTACTGAGCTGTGGCGATGTTTCCAAACTCCGGGGGCAATGAGGTGGATCGATAGCGGCCTGTCTTTTGATAAATGGGCCTGCTGCCTGAATGACAGTAATCCCATCAGCTCCACCTCGCACATTAGGACAACATGGAAGTGGTGTGTGTGTGCTCGCGCTGGAACTGCGTGTGTGTTCTTCGGGAGTCGCCCTGTAAACACAGCGCTCTCTTAATCTGGAGAGTGGATAAAGAGGCGCGTCTAATGAAAATCTAAATAAAGCAGATTGGCCTCCCTTGCAGGACATTAGCACCGAGGGAAACCCCTGTGTTTACGCGCTAATAGTTAAACCCCCGAGGACGTAGTGCGAGCAGCGACGCCTCCATTTGACCGGACAACCACGTGCTGCGTTTCGCACCCTGCTGTCCAGGGCCACTTTCAGCCGTGACTCATGAAAGTTGCCCCCACCCCCGGGTCGGCCCGCAGAAGCTCATTTTATGTTTGCTGTTACTGTAAACATGCACAGAGCCACCCTGAGGGTGGGGGCCATTCGGCAAAGCAGCAGCAGCAGCAGCAGCAGCAGCAGCAGCTTGACTTCCTGTGTATGTTGTGCAACACCAGCGGTGTTTACAGCACATGTTAAAGTGGCATCCCGGCGCAAGTAGGCAGGCAGGCAGGCAGGCAGGCAGGCAGGCAGGCAGGCAGGCAGGCAGGCAGGCCGGCCAGCGTAGTTGACAGGGGTTGGCTGCTCGGCATATGGCAGCGGGGCTGTTCGCGCCGCCGCAGCGCTAGCGCTAATGAGCCCGGCGCTCCAGGACACTGGAGGAGGCTGCCGGCTGCACGGAGAGACGCGCCGGAGTTGGCTCCCACCTCCGAGCGAGTAGCATGACAGGAGGTGAAGGCGGGTCAGGCGTTGCGAGGAATTCGCACCCCCCGCCGGAGTTTGTTTCAACGCTGGAGGGCCGACGTGGTGGTAAAACATTTTCAGAGAGGACGTCAACAAAGTGAGACGTCAGCCTTGAGAGTGTGTGTGTGTGCTTCTCCCTGGACGAGGGAGAAGCTGGAACTATTCAAGCTTTACCTTCCTCGAGCGGACCCTCCTCCTCCTCCTCCTCTTCCTCCTGCTCCACCTCATCCTCCTCCTCCTCCTCCATCTGACTTCATTTTGATTTTTGCGGCGAGGGTGGAAAAAAAAAAAAAACAAGAGGGGAAGGATACAGCCTCAAAGCTCCAGTCTGAGTCCCAATGGCCAAGATTTTCTGCACGGGGTCAAAAGCCATGGAGGATGGTTGATATGGGAAGCCATGACGCACAGTCTGCAGGAGGAGAAAAAAAAAGAAGAAGAAGGAGAAGAAGAAGCAGAATTTAGATTAGCCCTCCAGCCAGCTAATAAATCATCCGCTTCTGTGGAGCTGGCATTACCCAGAAAACAAATATTTTCCTAATCTCCCAGAAATTTAATCCATCACTGTGGAAAATTAGTCTGATTATCAAAATAAACGAGATAAGGCAGAAACTGCGGCGCAAAAGAGGGGGTGGTGCATTTTTTTTTTCCCTCTGCCATCTGACTGACATGTGCAAGGCTGGAAAAACAGCAGTCATACATTTATTTGATCCATTTTTAAGGCTTGCATTTGCTGCCTCTCAGCGCGCCTCACTGCCAGGATCCCCGCCGCCACCCAAAACGCTATCGTCATTAGACATCTATAACTCGATTGTTTCGGGATGGAAAACGTTGCCTGGCTAGCGGTGCGGCGCTGCGCGGCTTACAGCAGCATTATGTAACAGGTAATGCTGTGGCCTCGTAACCTCTGGGGACCTGACCTGTTCTGCTCCGAGCTGGGGCAGCAGCTGGTGGGCCGATTTGCTCGACACATTTCGCGCAAACCTTTTCCAGCCGGACCTAATGGCTCGATTTTATGTCTTTATTTGTTTATTTTAAATCATGCAAGCAAATTAGCTCGAGTGTGTGATAGGAGGGAAGGAAACCTCGGGTTGGAAGCAGAGGGAATAGCTCAGACTTGCCAACCGCGCTCTCACATCACACAGCTTCATTGCGGCGTCCAGAATGAGGAAACGTCTACAAGAAAACCACTGAAGCATTAAAACCCATTCATCTTGATTGGATGAATTTACACATTGTTCGTTTATAGGTCCCATATTATGCAAAAAAGCTCTGTCATAATAATAAAAATGACAATATGTTCCTTTAAGACTCTTAATTGGCCAGTAATGAAAAAAAACAAGCTTTGCTGCTTCAGTTTGCACCACTTTTCAGTGTGTGCAAAAACACACGGTTTTGAAAAACGAGCCCACTGTGATGTCACAAAGTGCACCAATACTTCTAGCCAGGTCTTGACTTCGCCTTTTTTGCCAAACACCCTTCAAGAGTGCGTTCGCATCCTCATGTCGACCAAGATTAGCAGGAAGTTTAAATGTTTGGTTTTAACTTCCTGCTAGGCTTCGGCAGAATGTAAACACAGGGTTAAGCATTTTGTTTTTTCCCCCCTAGAGTTTATTTCGTAATGAATCGTGCAAGGCTGAGATGAAATATAAAGAGCTGACCGGGGCTATAACTAGGGACATTCGGGTTTCAGTGAAAGCATGAACTCACTTTGGGTTATTTTCATCCTGACATGCAACCAACCTCAAAAACATTATTGTCGTCATTCAAAAATAGCATAGGGGTGCTCGTATTTTTGGTCAAGGCACCACCAACTCCTAATAAAAACGACTGAAGTTCTCATTTGACCTGGAATTATGGCTGAGGATCAGGCCTTAAATAGATTTTGCCTGAAGCTCTAAATCATGTTGTGAAGGGGACGGCTCTGCACGGCCAGCAGGGACAGGAAGAGTTAATAGAGCGGCCAATAAATGCTTGTAATGTACATAGGGGAGCTGTATGTGTGTGCTGCTGCTGCTGCTGTATTACACGCGAGCGCGCTAGACATTGTATCCCTAGTCAAACTCAAAAACCAGGGGGAAAACCATGAAGTCACCTGGCTAATTTACAATGGTTATTCGAAGCGGTGGCTCGAGGCGAAGATTCTGTGCAACGCAAACAAGCAGCAGCAGCAGCGCCAAGGCGAAGAAGAAAAATAAATCGTTGCCTGTTCACGTCGTCACGGGTCGAACTTGTGCCACAAAAAAAATTGTTAAATTCCAATCTTAGTTGCCCCCCCCTCCCTCCCTCCCTCCCCTCTCTCATGATGCTAGATGCGCATAGTTCAACCCCACCACCAGCACCGCGGCGAGCGCAGCCGAGGGTCGAAAACAAACGCCCGTGTTCAGTCACGCCGCTGTCACCTGACTGTCAAGAGTGCAACAACAGTCGCCCTCCTGTCAAGCCTGAGATTAGCTGGGGCGGTGGGTGGCGACTGGGTGGGTGGTGGTGGTGGGGGGGGGAGAACCCACCTTGCAGAGCTGGAAATGCTCCGACTGGAGAGTCTCCTGGACGGCGTCGTTTTCCCTGGGAGCACCCGGCGGGGCAGTCGCGGAGGAGGAGGAAGAGGAGGAGGAAGCCGCCGTCAAGCCGTCCAGCACCTTTCTAATGTTGAACTTCTTCATTTTCCTCCGCTGCGGACGCGACGGTTGAGAGAGAGCAGATCGAGCGAGCTACCATAGATCGGCTCGGGGTTGGGGTGGAGGGGGAGTGTGCGGCGGAGGGGAGTGAGCGGTGGGTAGCTGCTAGCTTGGTTAGCCGACAATAAACGCACAGTTAATATATGTCCGTGCACATCTCACATGTTACGGAGGGTCCTGCCAGCGCACTCCCCGAATGCGGCCGAGTCACTCACATCGATTTGGCTAGTCCGCTACGATACGTGCGTTAATCCGCCATTTAAACGTCCTGCTCTGGCGTTATTCGATCGAGATCAATCGTCTCCGTGAGCTGCTGTTCCCCCGGCCAGGGCTCAGCGGGTAGTAGCAGGCTGGCTACGGAAACGCAGTGAACTGCAGCGGAGATTGAGCCTGCGCACTGCGCTCACCCGGATGCTGCGCCGGTGTCGCGGTGTATTCTGTGACCCGGGCGAGTGTGACACTATCAGCCCCGAATAGCAAAGTTGTTTGTTTTCTGTATCGAAAGCGAATGTGTGCGGTTTTTATCACCTGTTTAAAGGGAAGCCAGGTCAAATGTGACACAACACATTCTGACTGTCGTTTGCAAAGGTCGTTTCCTGGTGTTATCGAAATATTTGCTGCTCCGTCAAACATGAGCCTCCTCGGGTACAGGTTTGAAAAAGCTGAGACCAGTTTCAGCTTTGCTATTAGCCCACGTCCTGAGAAAGGCATGTTCGATAAATAAATAACTAAAAGACATTTAAACGACAACATGTGAGATTGTCAAATGTAAGTTTTATGTAGTATATCAACCTCAATAGTTTCAGCATATCAAAGGCCTACTTAACCTACTCTCTCTCTCTCTCTCTCTCTCTCTCTCTCTCTCACACACACACACACACACACACACACACACACACACACACACACACACACACACACACACACAATTAATTTAATTGTGCTGTTTATTGGCACATTTGACAAATGCTTTAAGAATAAAACATTTATATCTCCATGCAAAACTCGTACAATTGGAAAACCTCTTGATCCCAAGAACTACTTTGTCTTTTATCTTTGCCATGCTCCTTACCTCATTATCATTCATGTAGTATCAGAACAGAAGTCCTACATGTAGGTTGGATGTGTAATTTCAAGTGGCAAAAACATTGATGTAGTTGTCTTTTCTTAGTCTTGGGGAAATGTTCTATTTGAACGCATGGCCATCTTTGTGCATGCTTAGTTTGGCCGCTAGATGGCAACCTCAACCAATGTTACAACATGACAGCGTTTCGTTGAGGAGGAATCATTTGAGAGCCAAAATTCAGCACCGCGGACAGCAACATACGACTCCCGGCCTCTGATTGGTTGCCTTTATGCAAAGGATATAATCTTTATTTATTTATTTCTATTTTAAAAGAGGAGGCGTAAAGGTTCATTCAAAGTTTTGTATGTTAAGCACTCATCATTTTCTTTTTCAATCATTCGACAACAGTTGTTTGAACATACTGCATGGAATCTATGGAGTGAAGCACCACCCAGATATTAATGTCTCCTCTCCACAGTCAGTTAATAGTTAATTAATGTCGCCCAGTGTAAAATGGGTCACTCAAGACACAATAAGCAAGTGACAGAGCCACAGTGGGGATGCCAACACTGTTTCGCTCTTCACCGGCCTATTCACAAGTTTGACTAATTTGAAATTTTCATGCCATCATGAATATATGAACGAAGCTTCCAGGGAAAAGACACACAAGAGGGCAGATAAAATGGAGCAATATCAATAATGCACAAGTGATGGGATCTGTTGCCGAGAGTGTGACTCGCATTCAGACTGTCACATTTATAAACACGTCAGGAGACTCAGCTTTTGTGTACAACGTGGGAAAGTATCGGGGCCAGGAGCCGTGTTGGACTCGTGAATTTGGGTCTCCAGTTTCTGGGACGTATGTCCATAATTAGCAGTTGTGCTGTAGATCCCTCGCTTCCCCTCAGGCACAATTGCCACTCGAGGTAAACTGCCTCCTCACCTATTATGTTGAAATTGACTCGATCAGCAAAGTGTTTGTCCGTGGTGGAATTGAGGAGCAAGGTTTTTTTTTTTTTTTGCATAAAGATGGTGTGTTTAACTGCAAACATGGCAAATCTTGGAAGGAGAGAAAAGAGCCTGAATTTGGACAAAAGCTTGTGTGTAAAGGTGGCCTGGGGCTGGATGTGGAACAGTTCCCTAGATGCGCTGTGAGGACACTGAAAAGTAAAACTACAGGACAGCAAAGGACGGATCAGTGCGCAAAAATAACCTGTGTGATGTATGAACATGTCAGTGAACTTCAGGGACAAGATTCCCTCTCCTGAACACACACAATGCTAATGCACATATTGTTGACTTGAATTGATATTGATAGACGGTTTTTGATTTGTTTATTTTCCTGAATTTGTTCACATGAATGATTTTTCCTCTGAAATAAATGGTAAATTGACTGCACTTATGTAGCACTTTTTCTAGCATCTTAATGGTACCCCAAAGCGCTTTACAAAGGCCTCTCATTCACCCATTCACACAAACATTCACACATCAATACTCCTCAGTGTAAAAAAAAAAAGTGGCAACTTTAAGTACTCAAAAAATGACAACATATTCAGCCATATTAGTGAAACACAGTTGGAAGTCAGGACTACAATCTAGCCTCTTGATCTTGCAGAGGTACACGTTTGGAATAAATACAAAGATGCTTTACAGGTTTATTATTTTCTCCAACTTCGCAGCTCAACTCTAATTCACTTTGCAGATTGAGAGAAACAAAGTAATTGAAATTGGCTCCTTATGCAACATTCACAACATTAAAACACACAAACACACACACAGAATATTTGCTTTCCATCACAGACTATAGAACTGCATTTGATTCACTGCATTTAAGAATGGTCCTTTTTAAGCACTGAAGCTCTGCTAATCGAGATAAAAACTGCAATTTAAGTCATCGCTACCATCTAAGAATTTAATTTCCCCAGGCTTCCTGTTTCTTTTTGTGCCTCTGCATATGGAGAACTTGCAGCCTCAAATTGCATTCATGACAGCAAAAAAAAAAAAAGGGAAAAGAAAATAGGATTATTACATGCTGCCTTATTGGCTGTCTATCAATGATTAGATACGGCTTCCCCACGGCGCGGCTCGCAGCTCACTAACTCTCTGGAAGCAGTGGGGTGCTTTCTCATCTCGTTTCCTCCCATCCACCAAAAACCAGGTCACGCTGATAGCTTCTCCCCGCTATTGGCCCCGTCGTCGAGGCGGCCCCACAAAGCTTCGGCAAGGCTCTCGGCCCATCTCGCTGTGAGGTGATTAACAGATAATTATATGCGCTGGTTGCATAACTGGCGTGTCGCACTCAGATTCGCTTTTACCACCGATGGACGTTCACAGCATCTGTATGAGGAAACCAGCTCAGCCAATAATGCCACCAGGCCAGGGGCCACACCTCTCAGTATTGATTCTGACAACGTGGCGCTGAGTTGTGCAATTTGCAGACAATGCAGAGAAAGTCAGCAGACATCTCCTCTTATTTTGATAATAAAACAAATTGCACAGGAGGAGGAGAGAGAGAGAGAGAGAGCTGACAGAGGAGCAGTAGAGTGAGGAGGAGGAGGAAGAGGAGAGCGAAGAGGGAGTTGAGAAGGATCATCCTCCTCCTCCTCCTCAATTTGGGGTGGTGTAGAATCCAGAAAGGCCAGAGCCATAAATCTTGAGGACTTTGTGATTGCATTTGCCAGAAAAAAAACAAAAAGAACATCAACGACTGCAACAGTCAAATGATATTGTTCAAAAATCAGAACTAGAAAGACTATTGATCCCTGGTGGGAAATTATTTGTTGTTACATTAAGCAACGATGCATGTTTCTGTACTTTTTCTTTTTCTGGTTTTTATTTGCCAGTGATTGATTTTTTTTTCACAGTAACTGGTATGATTACAATAAGTGTACACCTTTGAATTAAGCTGTGCAAGACAAATGTCTTGCACAGATCCCATGGCACAATAAAACAGGATTATTGCGTGACTTAAAAATGTTAACTGTGCTGTTATGAACTGAATTAAAGTCATTCTCTCTTTTCTTACCATTACCTCGTTGGTTCTTTTATCCCAGATATAGATTTTTTAGGTTGGAGCAGCATCCTGGAGAGGGCGAACGGACAGCGGAGGGCGTGACCCACCTATCAAATCTGACGGGTGAGTCACGCCCAACAATAAACATCAGCTGATTAAGTCGAGTTACACACCAAAATCATGTGACACTCTGATGAAGGCGGAAGAATACGCCGGAAAATGTCAGGTAAATAAAAACCTTAAAAATCTATGTCTGAGATTAAATAACCAACGAGATATTGTTGAGATATCAGTGCTGTTATTAGTCTATACACATTAGAGCATTAGTAACATTAAATGTAACACATTAAACCAAAAACACATCAGTTGGCATCTCCTTTTTACTTTTGGGTGCGCCACCCCAAATTGAAGTGGCCCTATATGAACACAGACTTGCTAGCTGCTAGCTGACTATATCAAAACGAGCTCTCCTGGAGTCGCTCGTGGCCCCGCGAGCATCCGTCCGTCCGTCCGTCCGTCCACCAGCTGCCTCGGCTGCTGGACTCAGAGCCGTGGACTCCAGCAGCACAGCGTCGGGCTCTGGTCCGCGTTCATTTTGATCCCGTCCCCGCGGAGCTCCTCACCGGTGGGGTCCGTGTCGCAGCGCAGCATTTGTTTGACGAGGAAGGCACCCGCCTCATCAATATTGATGTTGTCCTATAAACAGACAGGGTGGGTTGGAGTGGAGTGGAGTGGGTGGGTGATGAGGATCACAGTAAGTGAGTTGCTGCGCCCGCCCACCCCCCTGTGTTGTGGTGAGTGCGTACAGTAGCTGCATTAAATATCCAGCAGGAGGTAAAGGGTGGGCACACACAGCTGCAGAGCACGAGCCTCACTAGTACCAAGAGGGGGGATGACACACAACCATGGCTCTAATCACTCAATTTGACATTTTTAGGTTATGTATTTTAAATAGAAAAAAGTTCCCACACACATGGCCAACTTGCAGAATTTATTGCATAATTAGGTGCCCAAATTGTTGCCATGCTGGTGCCTGAAGCTTGCAAATAGAAACCATTGTCAAAACTGAAATAGTTGTATTTCATTACAAATGTAGCTAAATCAATAATAAAAGTGTTAGGAGGATTAGATTAGGATTTTCAGGTACCAGCATGGGCACAATTTGCGCACATAATTATGCAATAAATTCTGCAAGTTGGCCATGTGTGCGGGAACTCTTTTCTATTTTCGATTTCGATTTTTGTATTTTAAAACGTTGTTGGTACAATGTGTATCGTTGCAACATTTGCCAACTTTCCCTCTCCAAGCTGTAGTCCGGATCTCAAATGCAACAATGAAATAAACAGGATCATTACTTTGTTTCTACTTGTATTCTCTAGCGTCAGTTAGTATTCAAACAATATTTTTTTCTTTAAAATTACTTGGTCTTTTTTTAACTGCCACATTTCACATCTATCTCATAATATTAACATACCAGTAGGTCATGCGTCAATAGGATTCAAACTCAGGACCTTCTGCCTGGTCCGACTCAGGGCCTTGATTAAAAACACCCACCTTGGCAGATGTCTCAAACCAGCCTGAGAAGCCGTGATCCTGACAGAAGCGGTCCAGGGTGGACAGCAGGACATTGTCTCTTCCCTTCATGTCGCATTTATTGGCCAGCAGGACAGCCGGGATGGGTTTTCCACTCTGCAGATAAACTTTGCTGTCGAGATCCTGCTTCCACTGTGCTGCCGCCTCTAAGCTGTGGCTGTTAGTGAGGTCAAACACCACAAGGGCTCCCATCGCCCCTTTGTAGTAGACTCTGGACATCTTCTGAATCCTCTCCTGACCTTGGAGGGAAGGAAAAATGTAACATCTAATCTCATTTATGGCGCATACAAGTGGTTAGGAACGGAATGCTTCACTCGTGCTCTGTGCTGAGAGTTGAAATCCAATCACAGCGAGATTTGCCTTTTATTTTGCTCCGATCTAATAACTTGCTTTTGTCAGATTTAAAAAGAAATGAACTGTCCTTGTTTTGAAAGGCCTTATTTTAAGTCATGTATTGGCAAATAGTTTCAAAACGTTATTTCTTTTTCACTATAGAGAGAAAAGCGTTTGGTTGCTTGCTGTTAATGAAATTCCTTTGTTTCATTTCACCAAATCCATGTATTTGTATGCTGTGTCCATTTTAAATGCATACAGGATATCACTCTATTTAAGAAGAATTATCCTTTGTGTACAGTACACAAGGATTGTTTTTATTTTTAGTCACTCACACATTCCAACATAACCGTGCAGTTGCGGCAGGTTAATGGCTCTCACATGATCAGTGTCGGGTTAAAGTTCAGTCTTCAGCTGGCGTCCCGTCACACTCACCTGCAATGTCCCACAGCTGCATTCTGACCACAGTCCTGGGCTCCAGTTCGATGGTTTTCAGAGCAAAGTCAACGCCAACGGTGGCTTTATAACCTCCAGGGAACTGCTTCTTGACGTACTGCAGGACGATGCTGGTTTTCCCGACGTCCACGTTTCCAATGACGAGAACTTTGAACAGTTTCTCCGACCATGGTGCCGCTGCGTGTTCTGCCATGATGGGCTCAGCCGGGTCTTAGTAAACCTGCACCTGAATCATCGCTTAACTCCCTGGTTCAGTTTGAAGAAAACGCTGCGCTCAACCAGCCATTCTCCCTCCCTCTACGGCTTCTCCAGAATGATTTCTCTTCTCTTTCCTTCTTTAGGGAAAACCATAAACTTTTGACCTTTGGCTCTATAAAGTGAACTGAAACAACACCACGTCATGCTTGAGGGGGGGGAAAAAAAGAGTCAACACCTTAGAAAATATTCATTTTACTCAAATGGAACATGTTTTCTTTCAAATACTCTACAATAAATATCCTTTTTAATCTTAGAATGTGCGCATGTGTATCTGCAAATAGCTTATTCATAATACTGGATGATAAACAGTACTTCATCACATTATACAGGTCTGAGTAGATCTTAAAGTCTTAATATTCAGTAAATTGATCGGTGCACACGACCACGATAAAAGCACTGATACCTAGAACATCTAATACTCCAGTACAGTTTTTATCTGATACAAAATGTTACACAATTTATACATTCACAAAACAATTGTTTGCTATTTGTCTGACACACCCACACGCACACGTTTTATATAATTATGAATCCAGGTGTCTTGTTACAAAAGATATAAATATGAGGCGAGTTTAACTATAGGAATGAGATGAATGCACAATAACATCCATTTAAATGAAATGTAAGAAAATTAATTTAAAAAAAACCCTAATGAAAATGTGGCACTTGAACGACTCTTATGCTACATTCACAGCACACACCGTCTGTGTATTTGTCTGGCAGTACCGAACACCATCGACAGATTACTGTTCTTAATAACGCGGGACCATGAAGATTATCCTTTTTTTTTTTTTTTTGACGACAGAGCCTGAAGCAAAAGTTCAACATTTGGCAAATGTGCTCGCTGGCTCTTTTGACCAAAGTTAGAGAACACTGAGTCATGTCGGACAATTCTGCCAGTGTTTGGTCAGCAAAGACATGTAAACATAACTTTAATGAAAGAAAAACCCTGATAAACTGATAAAATACACAAAATCCAAGTGCTAGGGGTGAACACGATTTAAACCAATAGCAAGACACAAACGATCAGTTATTTCATTTAAAAAAAAAAAGGCTGCCGGATGCGGCATTGCAATAAGAGGACAGATGTGAGACTCGATAAACTACCAAAACATCCTTTTGTTTTCAACACAAAAAGAAACTAAAGCCGACACTAGAGAAAACTAGATTTGGTGGTAGTTGTTTTAAATTTTGATTTCAATTCATTTAAATAGGCAAAAACTAACTTGCTTAGATACCAGTAAATATGGGGGCAATGGACACAGTGTAACAATATGTAAAAAGGTTCAATCTGGACATCCAGATAGATTGTTTCGCATCACATAAAACTACATTTAATAATAAAGTTCCTTTGTTTAAGCTCAGGAAAACTATTAGTTGCTCATAAATGTACATAAGTACACACAATCTAAATGTTATAATCTCTTTTTTCCTAAAATCCTATGTTGCATTTCAGTGCTTACTTTGAACAGTAGAAACCCCCCAACCCCATATTGCAGACAACATCTAAAAGAGTTTTAAAAATGCGCCACCTGCTTTTGTCGCGCGCCCTTATAACAATAACAACAATAATAATAATAATAATAATGATAATGATGATGATGATCATAATTCAAAAGCTAGAAAACGAGAGGCGACTCGTCAGAGCGGTTACCGTGCGGAGCAGCTACGGCGTCACAGAGTGGAGGAGCTCTGCTTGAAGTCCCCGAGGATGGCGGAGGCGTAGGTCGCGTGCGGGGGGCTGCACAGGATGGACTCGGACACCGGCGAGCTGGGAAAGGGGTTCGCCGGAGCTCCGGCGCTATCTCTGAAAGGTGACGGAGGCATCAGAGCCAGCGAGTCGTCCACGGCCAGCTTGGCCTCCGCCAGGTCCTCCTCTTCCTCCTCCACCTCCACCACTTCCTCCTCCTCGTGAGCCCGGCTGTTGTCAAACACGTATCCCTGGAGGAGGCCAAACTGCTCGCCCTCCTCCCCCTCGTCGTCGTCGTCCTCCCCCAATACCAAGGGGAAGGCGTGATCTGGGTCGAACTGATCCAGGTTGAGGGGCAGGACGGGCTCCTGCTGGATGAGGTGGGCCTGGTGGTAGACGGGCATGCCGCTGCTCTCCGACGCGCGGCCGAACTCGGCCACGTCGCCGCTGAACACGCGACTGACCACCATCTCGCCCGGCAGGCGCTCGCCGCCGAGACCCACAGCTCGCAGGTTGCTGTTCTCGGGTGTGTAAAGCTCCGCCCCCTCGCCCGTCATCAGCCCGCAGACGGCTATCTGGCCGAGGGCCATCATGGGGGGACTGGCGGGGGGGTTGTATCGGACCGGCTCGCTCTCCTCGTCCTCCTCAGCCACATTGTACAGAGTCTTGGTGCTGAGGTCGGAGAACTCGGCGGCCCTGTGCTGGTAGCTATTAGTTAAGGGTTTGATGACGGCCGTCTGATTGGAACCTGCCTCCTGTCTCTTCACATGCACTGACAGTCTGTGCCACATGTGATCCCCTTTTGGAGGATGTCTTGCACCTGGTTCAGACCATGACACAGACTTTCCATTAGAACTATGAACAAAATAAAGACGGCTGTTACTTTAGGAACCCCTCGGACAGCAGCAGGAGACAAAATCAACAATAACAACAACAACAACAACAACAACTCTGGCTCGCGTCACAGTGAGTGAGCACAAGCAAGAGCAACATTAGTATATTGTAATTCAGTTCAGGCTTTAAGTATTTCAGGGGATCTGCAGGTCTTCCAGAAAGCCAGTTTCACTCCCTGCGGTTTTGTGCAATTACTAATTTTATACTTGACAGTGGAGAAAGATGACAAAATGATTGTTTTTAGGAATACAAGCATGTCATCACTCTAAAACTGTTTCTTATGGGGTAGATATCGTTTACCGACATCAAAGAAGTGCTCAAAGAGCTGAACCGTTGGTTTCTTTTGACCGCATCTCACCATAGTTTTAAGCTTTGGGAAACAAATTGAAGGCTGCTTGCTTGCAACAGTGTTTCCAAAATTTGTGCGACTCCCGCAGAAACCCTGATTTTTATATACATATTCACTGTCAAATGACTGCCCTCCTCCAGCAACACAGAGATGCCACTTTTGTTCCGTTATTTTTTTTTTCTCTTCCTTCCTTCAAATATTTCATCATCGTCAGATCACAGGTTAAAGCGCCTGTGTGAATTGAGCGCCGACCTACATCTGTCACGCAGTACAACAGGTGTCGGCGCCGATGTGAATACAGTTAAGGCGTCAGCTTCCCGTTGAGAGGGAATTGCAGCCACAGAGAGAAAAGGAAAAAAAAGAAAAAAAGAAAACAGCATCCCCGAGGTGCTGCAGGAGCAGCGCTCACTGGCTCGGCGGGGCGCCACCTACCTGCCGTTCCCCGCGTTCTTCTTCCTCTTGAACATGCTCAGCAGGCTGTTGCTCCGGCATGCCACCTTGCCGTCGCCCACGTGCATGCGCACGGCGTCCGAGGTGGTGAAGGCGCTGCGCACATTGCGCTCGGGCTTGGCGATGATGATGTACATCTTGGGCGTGAACATGCAGCCCAGCGCCACCGTCACGCTCAGGCTGACCGAGAAGGAGGTGGTGATGATCTTGTAGTTGCTGCCGAAGTAGATGGGCACGAAGGCCAGCCAGATGATGCAGGTGGTGTACATGGTGAAGGCGATGTACTTGGCCTCGTTGAAGTTGGCCGGCACGTTGCGTGTCTTGAAGGCGTAGTAGGTGCAGCTCAGGATGAGCAGGCCGTTGTAGCCCAGCGGCGCCACCACGCCCACGTTGCTGGTGTTGCATATGAGGAAGACCTCGCGGATGCTGGGGTAGGACTTGATGGGCTCGGGAGGCTCCATGATGATGAGGGTGACCTCCAGGGTGAGCTGGACGCTGATGAGGATGGAGGCGATGACCACCTGCGCCCAGGCGCTCATGAAGCGAGGCTTCCTGGTGCAGATCTTCTTCTTGCTGCCGGCCAGGATGCGGGCGATGCGGTTGGTCTTGGTGACCAGGGCCGAGTAGCACATGGCGGTGGAGAGGCCAACGAGAAGCCTCTGCAGGTAGCAGGAGAAGATGGTGGGGCGGGCGATGAGGGTGAAGGGACACAGGTAGCCCAGGAAGATCCCCGCCAGGATGATGTAGCACAGCTCCCGGCTGGACGACTTGACCACAGGCGTGTCGCGATACAGCACAAAGACCAGGGCCACAAAAGACGTGACCAGGATGCCCAGGCAGGAGAAGACAACCTGGATTATAGACTCGGGATTGCTCCACTCCAGGTAGTGCAGGGGGATTGACTCGCAGCCTAAAACGAGATAGAACAATATAAGCACATGGCTGCAATGCGCTAAAAGCATGATCATCAAAGTTTCAGCACTTCAGCTTCAGCTTGTCTTCTTTGCGATTTATCCAGAGGAGGAACGCCTTCAAAAATTAATCCTGATCAGAATAAAAAACCAGGGACCTTTTTTTTTAAGTTATAAAGTGTGGCCTCAAATTAAAAATGAATCAAATACATTTTATCCCCGAGAAAATACAGTAGGTCTTGAAGTAGGTTTTTAGCTCATCCAAAAATAAACCCCTTTCTACTCAGCGATGGCCAGGCTGCAACCAGCACGGTGGGTGGGGGCCTGGGGGTGGAGGCGAAGCACCAGGACAAAGTAGATGGCTGCATTTTTCATGGATCCGAATAGGATCTCGTCTCTGCTGCAGGTGCGCATCTCACTTTGAATATTTGAGCCTTGTTGTTTTTATTTATTCATCCTAAAGTAGCAGGAGGGTAAGAAAACTGCTGAAGTAGTTTTTTTATGTCACTGCAGAAGCACCACGTTCTGATCTTTCAGTTAGCAAAATGAAGAAGGGGGAAAGAAAACGGTGAGACGCGAAACTGCGTGAAGGCAGTGTGATCCTATTAAGAAAGTGCCTTGTCTTTGAACGGCGCAGAAGGGCCCTTTAAAGTGGGCCAGAAGAGCGGCGAGTGAAGTAGGGCTGCTGTCGGATAAAACGGTGAGCGTGATGAATGGCTCCCGAGTGTCATGGGAGTGCATAGAAAATAGGACGGGGCAGGTTTTTTAGCGGAGTGGCGCGCCGGAAATCTGAACAGGACAAAACCGGAGGAGGGAAGAGCGGAGAGGACAAACTTAACTTTCTACTGAGCTTCTACAACCCTTCAAAAAATTTCTGTCCGTCATTGAGGAGGTTTGGAACTGCCGAAATAATGGCGCTCTTAATTTCATACATAAGTCCACACAAGGAGCAATACGACCAACCAACTTTGGGAAATATTCCATCTTTGCCCCCCCAAAAATGTCCTCTCTTTACTCACAGCTCAAGTTTTTCAAATTCAGTGAAGAAAGAACCTGCATATTGAGTCAAAACGTGTTGAAACGTGGTAAAATTTATCGACTGGTTAAATCTCTTCCAGCCTGCCGCACTCACCTTCCAGTTCTTCGTCCGGCCACCAGCCCAGCTCGCAAGCCTTGCACGTGAACTCGTCCTGGACAAACTCATTGTCCTTACAGGCGGTGCAGATCCAGCAGCAGCTCACCTCCCCTTTCCGGATCACCTGGGACACCAACCGGACAGAGGGTTAGGAGGGAAACAAAGTTCTCCTGCGAGAACGTCAGAGCCCAACGGGTTTTTGTTCCGACTCATTATTCTGATTCTATTTATTGTTGATAATTGAGTGAGTTGAGTTACTCCACTTGTTTTAATCAACTAGTCTAAAATGGGACCACATGGTGTAGAATCGGTCTTCACGCCACAGGAAGGTCCTCCGCTACCTTGATCTCTCCTTTGGAGCAGGGCTCGCTGCAGACGGACCGGACCATGTCGCTGCGGTTCATCCGAATCTCCTCATCCAGGCTCAGCAGGCCCTCGTGCCAGGAGCCGATGTTGATGTAGTCGTAAACGCCCGGCTGCACGTGCTGGAAGTTCATGATCTCGTACCTGTGGGCGGCCACAGAGTCAACCAATGAGACGTACATGAAATAAATGCCAAAATCTGGTACATTCTTGTGTATTCCTGTATCCCTTTCCTCTATATGTGGCCTGTTTCAGTGGGCTGCACTCAATGCACATGCACTGCACATGTGGAAAATTTGCTTTACCTCCCGGGCGAGTCGCCGTTCTCGTCGAACCATATGTCCTCCCCTGACACTCCCGCGAAACTGGTCTTGAGGAGAAAATCCAGCAGATGGCTTCCGTCCACAGGCTTCATGTAGTCACACAGGCCCACGTGACCGGGACAGAGGTGCGTGTGCATGTCGTGCAGGCCGTGGGCCATGGCGTAGATGGCGTTGATGACGAAGCCCATCTTGCTGTCCTGGACGTAGTTGTCCTCCAGACTCTCGTAACCTGACGCACATACACAGCAGTTAGCACTCGCACAGCCAGAAAGGTTGCATTGTTGTTTTTAGCTTTCTTTCGTTTTTTCTTTAGCCTTAAAGGAAGGAGTGCGTCGGTGCGGCAAGCGATAGCGTCTGCTGTGCACGGCTGAGGTGTACGGCACAAGTGTGTTCGGCGAGGTGGGAGACATTACAAAGTAGTGACAGGGTGCCCGCGGGATTTTAAATCGAAGCTCTGCCCAAGTGAGACACTGATTTTGAAAAATAAAAAGAAACAATAGCGACAAATCTGAACTGAAAACAAGAAACCTGGTTACCGTGGCAAGACCCTCCATTTCAGCATTTTGTGAGTCGGGATTGAATTAGAATCGGTCGTCAAGGTGCTGAGATCGGGAATGGCCTTCGAGTGGGGAAAAAAACAAGCAGCTCGCGGTGTCGTCCGCTCGATTATGCAGAGAAACAGGCACACTTGAGCGCAGACACAAGCGTGCGGTTTTATACTTGCACCCCATCAGTTCAGTGTAATGCGAGCTGAAAGCTGAAGTAATCGGGTCTCAGGTTGCCTGGAAAACAAGGTGTCAACTTAGAGTCTTTACTAAAAGCTGCATCATGCATCTTGGATCCTCACTGCTCCAACACTGGAGCCAGTCATATTCTGCATATCCTGGCAAAAGGCTGGAAACTACTGAAACAACCTTGAGAGGTCCCTCATCATGCATCAGTGAAGCCTGTCTCTGTCCTGTCAGAGTTTGCACTATTTACTTCTTTTGCTCTCTCTCTGCTTCTCAGAAAGTGTGTGCATTCTGGATCTCAGCCCTGTGACATCATACAGGGCTTTGCATCCACTTCCAAAGAAGTGGATGGTTAACAGAGGGCTAAATTAGCTATTTTTTTCTTTTGTAGATAGTTTTCTGGTTAATTAATTGCGCAAGGCTACTTTGCTGGAGAAAACAAAGATCTAAAATGGGTTCAGCATGAGGACCTTTAAAATGGAATCTGATCTAATTCTGCCACTGTAACTATTAGTTTGTCATTTTAGTTAGGTATCATATATCAGAACATATTATTAGTATTTAATTAGACAAAAAAGAGGGACACCTTCATAACTTTGTATTTTCCTTGTTTTTTTCTCACATTCCTCTGGAAAGCGGATGCACATGCAAATCTAAAAGCATTGTTGGAACTTTAAATTGTCCACTTTAAGTGATTGGTTGCACCTGACAACACCCGACTGAACTGTACGCCGTAAGAGGACCGCCAGCGGCAACCTCAATCGAACAACGACCATGAAAAAAGGGAAAAATGGGGGGAGCGGGCCGCAGGGAAAAGTGGCTGCCTGCTGCTCACTCAGACACATAAACAGTGAGTTGGTTGGGGTAGCAGCTGGGCGAGCGTCCGAGGGGAACTGCCGGTGATGACCTACTTTGAACAGCTCCTTGGCTTCGACGCTCGCTGAGCTGTGCGAGCTCTAGTCATGATGAAACGATGTCGTGATGCTGGTGTGCAGCAGCGGTTGCTCCGCTGCTGCACGCCGGCAGTCTTCGGACGGCTCGAGCTTCTCCTCCTTCTCCTCCTCCTCCTCCTCCTCTCCCACCTCCTGCTCCTACTCCTCCCTCCTCCGTCCACGTTTAAACGCGACCGCTCTGGAGAACATGTGCCGCGCTGTGGCCCCGGGGTTTGTGTGGCTGCATGCAGCTGAAGCCAGTCGAGCACCAGTGGTGTTATTGGGCTGTTTTCATGCCACCATTGCAGAAGGTGTGAGTCAGAGCACCAAAGGGGGGCGGGGGAGGGTGGACCCGATCAGGATAGGCTGATTAGCTGATTAGCAGAGGAACAATCGGCAAACATCCCAATAGCTTTATACATTAGAGGTGAACTGAGATTAAACGCACTCTGCGCTCCATGTCAGTAATCAAGATTAATGTCAGTCAACCTCTAGTGTATGTATATATATGTATATTTCCAAAGTGAGGAGCGTTACAGTTCCATTCACAGGTTTCACTCACCATCTTGGAGTTCTACGCCGAAAAAACAACAACATAGGATATGAATAATGACATATACACTGATTTTTCTTTTAAGAGGCAACGGTATGGGCTATAACTAGATTATCATAAATATGATGCTTCTTAAGAATGTAAAAAGAAGCATAATGCCTGTGCATCTTACAGAGGGAAGGCTGCTGTTCAAGGAAAAGTAGTATGCAAATGTTGCAAAACAAAACGTAAAAGTGAAGTGCAGGGGAATCAAGAGTTTAACACAGAGAACGTTGAGTGTATTTTTTTTTTTTTTCATTTGCTGCATGCTTAACTCTATATTTACGTTTGTCAATGCAATCAAGTGCAAAATGCAAAAATCTTTCTCAAATTCTTTTTGGAAACGGTGGTTTTGTCCCATCAGCCTTGTGGATCAGGATTGAAAACGTAAATATACGCACAGTTGTGAATGCACCTTGAGGAGGAAAACACAAGCAGTGTGCCAGAACACAAAGATCTGGGGGTGGAAACATGCTTGCTGAGCAATGTTTCGAGGAACAATGGCCTGATGCATTCTACTGTGTTCTTCTTGGAGAAAAGAGAAGATTTTTAATTTACCTAGATCATCATCCTCTGCACGGCCAAGTGTCACAGAAATAAACAATACGAAACAAGTGTTACTGGACTGACTCGGAGAGCATTTTACCCTCTGGCACTCTAATTCATAATTAAACAGCGTGTTTCTGTTTGCAGGGCCTTTTTGACGGCATCCTCTGGGCATTTCCACGCATCAGAGCAGTTAAAAAAGACAAGCCGTTGTGCACGCAGGCGTAACAGGAAAAGAGAGAGAGGAAAGAAAGGGGGGGGGGGAACAACCCGAGCGCTGACAGTCTGTTTGGCTACCTGAGCAGTTCCGTGCGTAGTTCAGGTTCTCCTGCGGGTGTCCGGGAAGGCGGCACTGGAAGCGGAACTGCCAGAACTCGGGGAACCAGGGGTTGCGAGTGTTGGTGCCGAGCCTGAGCTTCAGGAAGTAGTCGTCGAAGGAGGAGACCTCTGCCGACTGCAGCTTGACCGTGATGCCGCCCACCGCCTCCTGCTCGTAGCCCTCCACCACCTCCACTCGGTCTGCCCAGCCATCACTGCAGAGAGAGAGAGGGGGGTCCAGGGTGGTAAGAAGTTTGGGTGTTTCCACAGCTGCATTTTGGCTCGGTTTACAGGCGTTTCCACTGGCGGTTCCAACCGGTCCCATTTTGGTCCCTGCTTATTTTTCGCCTGGCCGTGCTTGAGGTGCCCCATATCTTAATGTGAATTACTATCAGGCCGTTTGAAAGGGAAAACCGCCAGAGAACCCCTCAAGGTCACAGCTCCATTGTTTTTCCCGACAAACAAAGCAGCAGCGTCATGGTGAAACATTATGCATACAGATTATTTCACAGGCACACTGCCTAAGTAACCCCCTGCCCCCCAAAAGAAATTGCATGAGAAGTCCCATCTGAAGCAATAATTAACTTTTCCAATGCTTTCTATCTAAAAAATGCCTGTCAGTGAACGCCTTCGAAATGAGAAACATTTATCTTTGGCTTCTCCTGCTTTCTTACTTTGCAGGAAGTGTGTGAATGTTCAGTGCGTTAAAACACTCAGCCCCTCACAGAATCTTTCCATTTGGCACTTTACTTTAATCACGCGTATGTCGGCCAATACTACACCAGCGACGCCGATTGTCATTGTGTCCATCTGGTCCTGATTCTCCAGAACCTTCTAAAAGGTTTGCCATGCGACCGTTTTAGAAGCATATAAGCAGATACAGTGTAAAAGACATGCAACCTGAGGAAGACTGGGAAATCTCAGTTGTGCGTAGGCTAATGCGAACGATTGTTTTTTTTGGTCTTCCTATGTGGCCCTTGTCCAGGGTTGAGCCCCGCCTTCGCCCCAAGACCACTGGGATTGGCTCCTTCAACCCCTGGCTCCCCTTTCCTCTCCCATGATCCTGAGTGCAGGAGAAGCAGCAATAGGATGAATGATGGTCTGGGTGATGCAAGTTCAAATTTTCGCATCTAACACTCAATTTCATTATTTGTGGCGACACCTTCTGCCGCCTCCTCCCCCACTCCACCGCAAGGACCAAAATAGATTTAGGCCAACAATTGGTGGATTTACAAAACAGAGTTTTCCAGAATTTCACACATGGTCCATTTTGTCACCACCAGGACAAAAATACACCTCCCCATGACCGAAACCCACATTTGTCTGAAGCGGCGCCAAGGGCCGCGTTTTTTTTTTTCCCTTCGGCTGGCAACTCGAGCGAGAGGACAATAGCGAGTCCAGTGTGTCAGAAGCCGCAGTACCTGGCCATCTGCTTCCCAGCATCACACTCCCACCAGTCCAACAGCGCTGCTGCCAAGAACCTACGGCTCTGACGTCAGCGCGACACACGTCCCGCCCGCTCTGAGGAGCCGATGAGGAAAAGGGGTCGAATCGTTTTAAGCGTCACCGCCGCCAGTTCTTTTCACGGCCCAGAGCCAAATGTTTGTGGAGGGAGAAATGGGGTGGGGGGGGGCTCGTAAAAGTGACAGATGCCAGCATTCGGAGGGACGACGGCCCGGCCTCGCTGGAACGCTGATCGAGTTAGGCGGCCATTGTGTCTCAGAGTGCGATCCGAGGCGGGGAGCTTCAATCCTCCACTCGCCGGAATACGAGGACGGCCGACGACCAACAACCCCGGGGGCGTGTTCACTTTACTGCATCGCTCTAAAAAAAAACATTTTCCTTTTTCAGTCGTCTCCTTGACCCAGAAAAAAAAGTATTTTAACACACACACACACACACACACATACAAACGGTGGTGCATGTGGCTCCACCAGACTTATCTTTCCGCGGAGACTTTGAGAGCGGTGTGAATCCGAGTGGAAGGGTGAGAGCAAGTTTAGGCTTTAAAATACCCCCATCGTACATCGTCTGGCTGGAGTAGAAGGTTCTGCACTGCTTCTCATCGCACTTAATGAATAAAGCAGCAGAAGGAGGAGGAGGTGGAGGAAAACATTTTTTTTCATCATATAGTCTCGTTTCAGGCCCTGCGACAGCTTTCCAACAGGCCTCAAGGTGCGCAGAGACTCAGAACAAAGACGGAGGACGTCAGGTCCGAGCGCTGATCTGAGCGCCGATGTTCACAATGATCCACATTCCTACCAGCTTACGCTGGAGGTGCTGTCCCACATTAGGCCATCCTGCCTGTGATCTGACAGCATGAGGGAGAGCTCGCTGCACGGATGCATTATTCATCGCCAAGCTCCACTCAAAGCATCTTTATGCTTTCACAGGAACTGTACTCCCGGCAGGAAGGGGGGAAAAGAAGAGAAAAAAAGGATAGATTTCAATTCTATATGAAGTTTTCTGTCACTCTCTTCCTGAGTGGGAAAGAATATCATCTCAAGTTGTGACATGATTATTCTTTTTTTTTCTTCTCATGGATCCATGGTGCTATATCTTTCTCCTTTTGCGCTTTCATTTTCTTTTCTTTTTTAAATGTTTGATGTATAAAATCACTCAGGATCTAAAACCACAGACTAAAGACCAGAAAAAGATGAAGAAGAAAAAATAGAAAAAATAATTTTTGAGAATGGATTAATTTGGATGAAGGACTTTCTGTGGGTTTTTTTCTGACGAGCTGTGGCACCTTGTATTTCCAGTGTTTCCACGCACCAAAAGGAAGCCTTTTTCTGTTGTCAACCACCTCGAATTGATTTTTGTTGTCTGCTTTAAACGTGAATCTTTCTGTTTTTTTTTGTTTTTTTTTTAATAGGCTTCCCTTTTACAAAAGATGCCTCAAAGTCTTTAGAGACGCTTTAGAGATGATCACCCTTCATGCAAACCTGTTTATTTCCTCCAGCTGATGTCAATTAATGACTTACTTGTATCATTTATTGCACGACTCTCAGTCTGTCTGATTATCCCTGTGTTGCTGGAGCTTCACAGCAGCGACGGCACGGAGAGAAAGAAAATCCTTCTCATCAGCCTTCCTTGAAAGGTTTTCTCTTTTCTTCCCCCCCCCATCCTTCATCCACCCGTGAAGCCTTGACGGACGACCGGCAAAACTCCCCCGAGGTAGGGGGTTTGTAAACAAGCTCAGACAAACCTGCCAATTAGGAGGAACTCTCCGGCTACTCCCAGCCGTCTCATGGCCATCAGCAGCCCGCGGACTGTCATGCCTTCGCAGAAGCAGACGACCACGCGGGCTTTGGGCAGGCGCTCACGCAGCTTCCTCAGCAGCCTGTCAAAGTGCTTCTCGCCGGCGTTGCTGTAGATCTTGTCAGAGTTGGCGATGCACAGGCCCTCCTGCGCCGCCAGCTCCTTGAAGACCTCCATCCCGCTCTCGCCGTAGTTTCCTGAGGGAGAAGAGATGATTTTCACTCACAGGCGGCTCTGGTTCTCACCTTTAAATCTGTGCCCGGCTGGTTTGTTGAGGGGCGGCTTGTCTTGTATTCATTGTTCGAGCGCAGCAGTGATCAGGGTCGATGTAGCCTTTGAGACTGACTAGAAAAAAGTCCTACAACTTTACGGGGGCTTGGGAAGGGGGCAAGTTGAATTCAAGGTTTCAACATCAGATCTTTGAATCAAGGATGATGCCAAAATAAAGTTTAATGATCTGATTTTCTTTCCATATTATTATGTTATTATGAATTTCAAGGGTATGCTGTGAATCTCCACATTTGAGAATATGATGACAGATGAAGCTTGATTTTTTTTTTCCCTGAAGATTCCTGAAGGCTTGTTGTCATAGCTGCCAATATTTTTATTGTCAACTGTTGAATAACCCAATTATCATCACAAAGAGCGCAATCTGCTTTGTGCAACTCCGGCTTTAACCTTGTGAAAGCAACAAATTTGTACTTTTAGTGGTGACAACAACAAAGATAAGAAAACAGAGAGCGGCAGAAGAGGTTTTCAGGGTGACTTTGTGCCTTGTTTGAAAGTAACTGGTCCTCACGCTCTTTGACGCAGGAATAAAAACACCTCAAAGTGCCTTGGCAACGTTAGTGTGACCAGTGTGAGTTGCAGACCTGTGGGTGCTGACGGAGTTTATGATCTGGATTTGGCAAAGCTTCTGTCTCCTTCTTTGAGGGTCAGTAAGAAGAACCTCATTTCTCATGTCCTCTTAATTTGTCCACCAGGACGACAAGACTGCTTTTCATTCAAAGGACAATGACTATGAGGGCTTGTAAAAAAAAAAATGTAAGAAGAATTTTCAATTGTGTTTATCACTGTTTGTAATTCCTAACAGGAACCGGCCAATGGCCCCCTCTTACCTGTCCACAAGCTCTTGCGGACAGAGGGATCAGCAGATGAAGAAGTTGGGGATCACCAAAGACCATTCACAAACCGGCTACCCATTTTTACACTGATGGAGACTAGCTGTTTCTGGTTTTAAATGTTCCCTAATGCTATGACAGACGACTCACCAGATTGTGCTAACAGAGATTAACGAGCAGATAGGTGCTAGCTAGTTCGAAACTGGGTCTGCGACTCTGTGAGGTCAGTGAGGTAGTGCAGCTTCTTTTACTGCAGTTCTAGCTCGAGCCAGTTTGCAACCACACACAGTTTCCCACTGGCGCGAGGGACGGCACCTGTCACACTCTTTAACCGTTTTGTGACCTTACCCTCTGTGTGCACCGCCGACACATACGTCCAGTTGTAGCGCTTGACGATGTCCAGCAGGGCCCTGGCTTGCAGCGTGTCTGAGGGCACCACCCTGAGGAAGTACTTGAACAGCGTCTTGTCGCTGAGGTCGATGCTGGTGGCCGAGTAGGCGATCTGCGGGATGTTGAACAGCTGCAGGAGGTTTTGCACTTGGATCGCCACGGAGCTCGACCCGGGCCCGATAACCCCCACGATGGGCTTCTTGGTGGGCGGCGGCTGATTGGACGGTTGCCCCTCGATGCACCACTTGGATCCATCGCTTTCGTCCCGGATGGAGATGAGGGAGTCGCGTATGAACTCAATGCTCTGCTCCAGAGCCACCGAGGAGTGCCAGCAGGAGTCCCTGATCTCGCAGCCCAGCGTGATGTTGGGCAGCAGGTTGGGGTCCGAGTTAATCCGATCGAGCGTGTGGAACATGGCCTCCACCCTCTGGATGCCGTACTGCTCGCGGATTTCGCCGCATTTCCTATCGGCCACCTTCTCGGCGGACGGTTGGTGGTGAACGGAGAAGAGGGCGCCGATTATGATGTCCCCGTCCATGCGAGCCACCAGACGGGAGGCAGACGTGGGCACCGCTGACCTCTCATACTTACCTTTGGAGAGCGCAAAGGACTCGAGGAGCAACACGGGCAGGTAGAGAACGCTGATGGCACTCAGGGGGATCATGTTGAGCACTGTGCGGCAGAGGGCGGGCGCAGAATCATGTTCTCTTGGCCATAATCGAGCTCCATCAAATCCACGATGAGGTGAGTTAACTCAGCCGCTTCTCCTTTGGCGTGGATGCCCTGCACACACAACATGGAACGTGAAGTTCTGCAACATGTCTGATAGCAGTAGAGTCACTTTAGTCATATTTAGAATACCCAGGGTCAAAATAAACAAAGGTTTGTTCTGTGAGATGTCAGAAAGGACAGTATTATTTTTTTTTTTAGCACTTGACACATTTTTATAGCCAGAAAACAACAAATTTTGCATTATATGGGACCTTTAAAAATACTATTGGAAGGCAGCATCAAGATTTGATGTATCAGTGTTTTCAATAATCTGTATGTTAAGATGCAGATGACACAAAGTCAGGTGCATTTGTGATTTAGTTCAACTTTTTATTCTCTATACCATTTAGCCATGAATTGGTTGGATTAATAACCACATTACTGAGCATTTACATAATACTTTCAAAATAATAATAGTAGCAATATTACTTCTATAATATACACACACGCAGACATATTTAAAGTTAAAACGTGCAATTTCTTAAGCAAAGAATATGCACATCAAAAGTTGCACTAAATCGTTTAAAGTTGACGGAATGTAGAGGAAAAAGTGCCGGCGAGGATTTATACAGCAGTGACACCGCAGTCGATGCATCTTGGCTGATTCCGAGCAGGCAGCCTGATCAACCTGTGACTGTTCCTTCAACTTTCATCCCTGAACGCATCGTCTCCAGACAGTTCCCTCTGCATCCTTCCTGCCATTTTTTCCCCCTCCAAGAGCTTTGGCTCCTTAGTGTGAAGTCGGTGTCAGTTACAGGGCAGACGACAAACCCGACGTCGCCACTCATGCACATGCATCCTAATTAAGAGAGGTGGCGAGGAGGGGCGCGAGCCTAATTACCGGAGCAGGCTGAACATACGTGCACGGCTTAGGGGAGAGGGGAAAAAAAGACATCAAAGCTCCCGAGTTAAACCCAAGGGGTGTGTCTGGAAAAAGACTGCGTCTCGTCTGGTGAGTGGCATCACTTTACCTACCTGCACCAGGCAATCCGGGACATAACGGGTGTGTGTCTCTCAAGCAGCCCGACTGGACTCCAGCTCTTCTGCGGAAGAAACACTGAGCAACTCTCCTCCTCCCTCTCTCGACACCCGCCCCTGCTCCCCCTCTCTCTCTCTCTCTCTCTCTCTCTCTCTCTCTCTCTCTCTCTCTCTCTCTCTCTCTCATCCATCCATCTTTCCGTCCCCTCTCTGCACTGATCATGAGGTCTCCGCTTCTCCTCCCTGCGTCCTATAAGCGGGTCACATTCTCTGCAGTGCCCCTGATTTTATAGACACAGCCCTTAAACGTTCAGAGGTTCGTTCATCCGATTAAACATCACGTTTAAGTGAGTTCTGTTTTTGAATGTACATCATGTGCGTGAGAAAATGCTTAAAATCGCATTTTTAAAAATGCACGAAGAGGTGAACTATTTGAAACGATTGATGTGTTGATTGGTGGTCTGAATGTCACGGTGAGTGGTCAAACTTTAACATGAGGGTCGTTTCGGTCAGTGACCGACGTGGAACAACTGCAGTTTACCGTTGTTAAGATCGGACTCTGCCGCCGTCGTGTGGCCATTATGAGCCCCTGCATCTACTTATAGACGCGATAGTGTTTTGTTTGTTTCATTTGAATCATTTGAATGTGCTTTGAAAAATAAAAAATAAAAAAGATGCTATAGTTTATGGTTTTTGATTGTGGTGTAAATTCGAGAAAGACCAAGAATATCAGACATATATGCAAAAATAATATGTGTTTTTTTCCTGTATTTATCGAAGTTTTTTTTCTCGATGAGTATAATTTTTCAAATTATAATTTCTTAGCTATTCGAGTTTTTATTTACTTTACGATGAAGTACATTCTACTTCCAAAAAAATTACAATGAGAATGCAATATAAAGTATAAAAGTGAATTTGATGTCACTTCCTGTTTTGAAAATGGCGACTACCAGCGCTCCGGTCGGCGAGAGAAGTCTGTTTTGGTGCACACTGGCGTGATCGTCCGATGCTGCTGGGATGAAAGAATATCGTCGGGGGTGTCGATAGAAAAGCAGCAAACTGTGCCGGAACCTCGAACAGTAATTGTGCTCATTTTTATTTCGCTTATCAACAGGAAGCAGCCTTTGTCTTCATTGTGTATCTGCCCAGAGACGAACTGTGCTTTGAGACGATACTAATGACTTGCCTATAGCAAAGATCTGTTGGCCGACATGTATATTAATCTGCATTTAGTTTGAGATAAGTTCAGACATTGAATTGACACATTGAGCTACACTATAAACGGTCCGATGTATAACTACTTTTCCGTCTCAAGCTAACAGTCTTCAGATCCTCTGAGCCGCCAAGTTGTTTTTATTTTGACTTATAATGCTAATTTAAACATGGATGTTGATGATTTCAATATTCCTCCCTGGGTAAAACAAGGTGACGGGATCACAACTGTCATTTACTTTGTTGCACGTAGGGAAACTCAACTCAAAAGTGAAATCAGGTTTATATTAATGTTGTATAATTAACGACGAGTTTTCCTTTGTAACTCCCTTGTCTTATGAACCGTGACGTCACACCAGTACGTTAGATGCTTTAAGAGCTTTCTTCTAATTCTTTTTCATGTCGTGTGACACAGTGGCACCAGATCCATTGACTGCATGCATGTTCACAGGTGCACCATGAGTAGCAGAAGGAAGAGGGCCCCTCCGGTGAGGGTGGACGAGGAAGACAAGAAGAGGTTGAACTGGAACATGCTGGAGGACTGCAAGGCCGAGGGCGTCCCGGAAGAGGATCCAATTCCAACGTGCTCCCTTCTTGCCGACGACACTTGCGCCGGGAGCTCCTTCTTTGCAGCAGCCTCTGCAGATGCTGCACGTTCGTCAGTCCACTTTGCAGAGGAGCTTCCCGGCACGTCGTCCGATGCCGCCGCAGCCTCAGCCACCCTGGCCCTCACCGTGGAACCGGCCTCAAAGCTGGCCCACGTCTGGAAAGCGCTGATTGGCGAGTTCAGCGTCCGACTGGCTCGGACCCCAACAAACTGTCAGCAGAGGGCGTTCGTCCTGCACAGGGTGGGCGCCCAATTGTGCGCCAGTTACAGCAGCGGTGATGACGGCGCCGGGCCGCAGTGGAGGCCAGATGAGGACAGCACGTGCACGGCCGTGTGCAGCCTGAGTGCGGTTCCACTGGAGGACCTGGACTGGATGCAGAAGAGGAGGGTGGTGCAGCTCTGCCATCAGGAGGAAGAAGGTTCGGTCAAGGTATGAAGGCATCCAGCCACTGGCAATGTTTATTTCATATCACAGATACTGTTAGTAAACCAGTAAACACAACAGTGGATCTGTTGTATCAAACACATGTGTGTCTCTAGTGTTTCCTCAACTTAAAAAAAAAAAAAAAAAAATTTGTGTGTTTTTTTTTTTTTTTGGCAGGTTGGCATTTATGTGCTGGAGGCTGGGCTGGGCATGCCAGAGTTCCTCAGCGAGGGAAATTCCAGACTGAAGAAAGCCAATCAACTGATGCAGAAACTTCTGGAATATTTCTATGATTTTGTCATACCTGGTGGGTGTCCGGTCCAGTTTGGTGTTTCCAGGCAGTAATCCAATAATCTTGATTTCCCCCCTGTTGTCACTGCGTAGAGGTCGTAGAGAATGAGGAGGAGGAATGTGACACGGACCTGGAGAGGCAAAACGTGGAGGAGCTGTACGACTCTGTGAGGCACCTGCACCAGAGTGAGAGCCAGGAGGAGACGTACGACGTGCAGCACAAGGCGCTCATCCCCGTCCTCAGACCCTACCAGAGGCAGGCCGTCAACTGGATGCTGAGGAGAGAGAAGTTCAGGATCACGTCACCACGAGGTATTCATAAAATGTCGCCCGTGGCGGCCCGGTTCTAGAGTCACTTTTCACCTATAAGACACTTTTCTATCCGGCTGATGTTTTGTATTTTCTCTGCAGAACAAACGCTGCATTTTCTCTGGAGGGAGCTGATCACACTGTGCGGGAAGAAGTTATTCTACAACCCTTTTACAGGCTGGTAAGGAATGTAGTCCTTCTAATTTTACCAGACTTGGTTTATTTCAAATATATTGCTAAGCATTCACCTGTAGCTGGGGACATTATACTGCCCCTTTAAGAGGGTGACAGAGCTGTGGGGATTTTTGCAACTGTCTCTTTCTTGGCGCGAGTTCAGGGAGAAAGCCAATGTGCATGTAAATTAAATGTTTTGTCGGAAATTAAACGTCTGGCGATTGACGTTTCGTTTCCAACGTTCCAACATCTGACGATCCAGATCGCAAAATGCGGCAGGGTTGCCAGAGCGCAATTTGCACTTCTGACTCACCGGGTGCCGCATTTCTGGACGTTTTTTTTCACCTGCACATCGTTAGCGCAAAAACCTCTATGGATACGACGCAAAGATGGCAGAGACAGTAAGTAAGTAGCTTTGTCGTCTATCCACACTGTGTTTTTGTGTGCGTTCTTTGCCGTCTTCGCCGTGCTATGTTAGCGAGCTGCTTCCACTTTAAATACACAGGGCTTAAGGTCTTCTTCTTCACAGCGCCACATAAGGGCTGGCGTAAGTTTTCTTTTGGAGACGGCTTTGTGTAATCGCTTTTTATTCAAATGCTTTTCTTAACCCGCTCACTTCAAAAAAGTCCTGTGTAAACAGGGCCAGAAAAATGGCTAAAATATATTTCCATGTTATTAGGCTATTGTTGTTGTTTTTTCCAACGCTAAAGAGAGCCGCAGGTTGCCGACCCCTGACTTAGACCAAGCTGCACCCTCAGTCAAAGTCTATCAAATTTTATCGGAGCGCCACCAACATGTCATTGTTATAATGCTTTGTCCAGCTTGATCCGAGAATTCCCCCTGGCTGGTGTGGAGTGGCCTGGAGGCATCCTGGCTGACGAGATGGGGCTGGGCAAGACGGTGGAGGTTCTTGCCCTTATCCTGTTTCACAGCAGACAGAACGTGGAGCAGGAGGCCCTCACTCTGCCCGTGGTGAGGGTTTTTACTGATTTCACATTAACTGTGAATCAGTCACTGTCATTCATGCGAGACTATTTCAGCCATAGAAGCAAAACTTCCTGCGTCTGATGTGTTATTTTCTTTGTCCCTTTTCACTTTGTAGGGAAAATCTGTCAATTATTTTGTGCCTCCTCCCCCTCTTGAGAGAAAGACAGTCGTCCCCAAGATTGAAGTGCAGCCGAAATTGAAAGTGTCGTACCCAGGTACTTGGCTTACTTATCCTCCCCCTCCTCCCTGTGGCATTACTCCGTAACTCACTTGTCCTTGTTTTTCTTTGTGCAGCTGTGCGTGTCATGCTCCTCACTGCAATCAAGGAGATGAGAACGGGCAAAGGGGCCTCCAACAACGCCATCTTCACCTACATAAGAGCCACCTACGGCTACGACCTCCTGAAGAATCGCACCCACATCAGGAAGACTCTGGCGAAGCTGATCAGCGAAGGGCTGGTCGACCAGGTCAAAGGTCGCGGCTTGGCAGGCTCGTTTCGGCTGGGCAAGAAGTATAAAGAGACCAAGAAGATGTCAGCATCGCCGTCCAAGTTTGTAAGAATAAAGAGCCTCCGATTTGACGTGAAATGCAACAAACAACATTGTTGGTTTATTGTTGTTGTTTTTAACGTTCGATGTCTGCTTTCTTCTTTCCTTTCCCTAGAATTGCAAGAACGCAGAGAGCACGCCGAGGAAAATGTCTCACAGGCGAGCCAAAGACAAAGCGGAAGCGGCTCTGCAGAGCTCCCTCGCCGAGGGCGACGACCCGTTTGCTGCCAGGTCTGACGGCGAGGCGCAAGAGGACGGAAAACCAGAGGAGGCGTGGGACCCGAGCGCCAAGGCCAGAGCGGACCAGTCTGGCGACTCGCTGGGTTCCTCGCACGATCACTGCGACGCCGCACACCTGCCAGCGGAGCCTCCTCCGGAGGAGATTCAGAACCCCACCAGAGCGTCCGTGGTGCCCTTCAACACCCCCGACTATCGCTTCGAGTGCATCTGCGGCGAGCTGGGCATCGTGGACTACAAGGCCCGCGTGCAGTGCATGAACTGCCAGCTGTGGCAGCACGCCAAGTGCGTCAACTACAAGGAGGAGAGCCTGGAGACCACGCCCTTCTACTGCCCTCACTGCCTGGTGGCCATGAAGCCCGTCTCCACCGGCGCCACCCTCATCATCTCGCCCAGCTCCATCTGCCACCAGTGGGTGGAGGAGATCAACCGGCACATCAGGTCCTCCTCGCTGCGGGTGCTGGTGAGAGCACTTCTGCTTTTGTTTTAGAATAGAATCTTTAAAGGATGGCTTCATTTTGGTGGCTCTAATTCAAAGGTCTCTCTGTAAGGATTTTGGACTCTAGCGGAACAGAATAAAAACAAAATGCATTAAAAACGAGATGTTATAGGTTCAGGCAACCTGAAGGTCAGACCGCAGCCACCGCTTCATTTCTCTGCTGTTACCTCAGAGGTTTGAAGGGTCCCATATTATGTTTGGCGAAGTCCCTGCTTTGTATAAAGTTGAATTGAATTTGAATTTAGTTGAATTCCTTATTTATTCAAGCAAAAAAAAAAATCCCTCACGATTACTGTAAATAAAATAAGAAAAAGAAAAGAGAAAAAAAATACAAGCCCAATACTCAAAGAAAACAAATATCCTTTCACCTGCATCTCATTACTGTCTTCATCAAAATGCATTGAAAACAAGATATTATATGCAGCTATTAAACATCATCAACTACCACATTACTACAATTAATTTACCAGTATATTACACAAGTAGTATGCTACACAATTAGTGGCTCGAATTCAAAGATCTCCCTTTAAGGATTCTGGATTCCAGTGGAGCAGAATAGAAACAAGATATTTAGCCCGCTGTTTACAGCCATCTGCAAAAAAAAGCAGGGTTTTAGCTTCATTTTCAGGGCGTAGTCAAGGACTGGCTGGTGGTGTTGTCACGAAGCTGGGAGAGGGTTTATTGTTGCCCTTTGTGACTTCAAAAAGAGCCCATTCCCAGCAGTGTGCTTTCACATAAACGTCTGAAAAGTGGAATAAGGGCAGCAAGGAAAAGATGGATTTTTTTTTTGAAAAGTTCATTGACAGGATAGCACAGGATATTAATTTTAGACAGTTAGAGTGAATTTTTCCATTCATAAAATTGTTTTTTGTCATTTTATATTTCAGAGCAACACATCTGCACATCACTTATCCACAGTGTTTAAATGCAAAAAGTCTGATAACGTTACACTTGTTTGTTCATTGTTTTGCGGCAGGTCTATCAGGGCGTGAAGAAGCACGGCTTCATCCAGCCCCACATGCTGGCCGAGCAGGACGTGGTCATCACCACCTACGACGTGCTGCGCTCGGAGCTCAACTACGTCGACATCCCCCACAGCAACAGCAAGGACGGCCGGCGCTTCCGCAACCAGAAGCGCTACATGGCCATACCCAGCCCCCTTGTGGCCGTGGAGTGGTGGCGCATCTGTCTGGACGAGGCCCAGATGGTGGAGTGTCCCACGGCGAAGGCAAGACCAAGTGGAAAAAACTGACGCTGCGTCGGAGAGTTCATAGCCGTGACGGTTTTGTCCGTTTGAATTTGAACTTTTTGGCTGTTCTGACAGGCTGCTGAGATGGCTCTTCGTCTGGCATCCGTCAACCGCTGGTGTGTCAGTGGGACCCCTGTCCAGAGAGGCTTAGAGGGTAATGCTAACTCACTAGCACACTTGCACACTCAAGTGTTTCTTAAATTTAAAAAAAAAAAAAAAAGCCTCTGAGGATATGTTGAAATAACAAACGGCTTTTTCCACTGATGTGTGCGCAGATCTTTACGGCCTTGTGCTTTTCCTGGGGTTGGATCCGTACTGGGTCAAACACTGGTGGGACCAGCTGCTCTATCGGCCGTACCGCCGCGGGAACACCGAGCCGCTGTACTGCGTGATTGCCCAGATACTGTGGCGATCGGCCAAAAAAGACGTCATCGATCAGGTAAGACCGCAGCCAGCGTTCATTTCTCTGCTGTTACCTCAGAGGTTTGAAGGGCCCCCATATTATGTTCGGTTAGGTCCCTGCTTTGCATAAAGTTGAATTGAATTTAAATTGAATTGAATTATTTATTCGAGCATAAAAAATAAACCACAAATACCGTAAATAAAATGAGAAAAAGAAAAAAGAAAAAAAATGCAAGCCTAATACTCAAAAGAAAACAAATATCCAGAAACTTAAATATGCTCGAAAAGCCATCAACTACCACATTACTACAATTATATTACCAGTACATTACAGCACTATATAATTAGTACATTATAAATATACACTAATTACCATATTCCACATACTATATATTAACATTAAGTATTATACACACTAATACCACATATTACAATATATTAGAGTACAATATTACTGTACCCATACAAGCACCAAAATATACACTATTAGCACATTATTTTTTAAGTGTAATAAGCTATGTATAAACATTGCAAATATTATGCACACTATTACCCATTCTTACAAACACATTCCTGTATTGAAAAGCATCAAAACTATGTTATAAATATTATATGCATCCTATACATTTGGATATTATACACTCTTATTACCGTAATCTTATTACCGTACAATTTTGTATATTACAATACAAAATTACAGCATCACATACAAGCACCAAAATATAATACCAAATAAGACTATTTATTCTGACCATTATTACCTATATAATACATACATATATAATATATACATGTGTACACACGTGTAAATACATTTAAATACACCCACGCAAGTTGCATCACATTTGCAAAAATGTAACCCTCTCTCTGCCTCTTCCTGTGTTTTCCCTCCAGATCCAGATCCCGCCGCAGACCGAGGAGACCCACTGGCTGCACTTCTCCCCCGTCGAGGGCCACTTCTACCACCGGCAGCACGAGGTCTGCTCCCAGGACGCGCTGCACAAACTCAGGAAGATCTCTGACTGGAGCCTGAAACTGGGCAGCCTGGACAGACGCACCGTCAACACCATCCTGTGCCCGCTGCTGCGGCTGCGGCAGGCCTGCTGCCACCCGCAGGCTGTGAGGGGAGAGTTCCTGCCTCTGCAGAAAAGGTAGAGTGGGATATATATTATATATACATATATGTGTGTGAATATATGTGTGAATATATGTGAATCGTGATAAATCGCGATACTCGATTAATCGCGATTAATTGCATCATAGCCCTCTGAATCGATGGGAATTGAATTGAATCATCGGGTACCTAGCGATTCCCACCCCTGACATGATTGCATGTGTAGCTCGCTTGCCGGGCTGCATGTATGCTGATTTAGAGGGTGTGTGTGTGTGTGTTTTGTTTTGTTTTGTTTTTCGTTGAGCGTCTTTGTCGCACCTCTTCGCCCGCAGCACCATGACCATGGAGGAGCTCCTCAAGTCGCTGCAGAAGAAATGTCGAGTGGAGTGTGAAGAAGCCCACAGACAATTGGTGTGCGCACTCAACGGCCTGGCTGGAATCCACATCATCAGAAGTAAAAGTCCTCACTTGCTGCTCTTTAGCTCTGCCGCCGCTTTCCCATGGGAATCCCTTCCAACTGAAACCGTCCACGTTCTCGGTCACAAGCTGCTTTGTTGCGGCTGCTGCTTTCACACGTAACATATGTATAAATTGCTGCCGAGTGCACTCGGGCCGGTTGGTGTTGCGCGCCTCATTAATCCCACATGCGACAGGAACTAATTAGTCTCGCTAATAACCCCGGGTTCCTTTTTTCTGCTTGCAGATGAGTTTGGCGAGGCGGTGGAGATGTATAGGGAAGTGCTTCGCTCATCAGAGGAGCACAAAGGCCGGCTGAAAACGGATTCATTACAGGTGCGCACCTCTGCCCATTCACGCCTCTTTCCATGTTAGCCATTTGCATATGAGAGGGTTTAGATTACGAGATCCGGCATCTGCGGCTCGACAGAAGACTGCGTATGAAAAGAATTAGATTATACATGTGTAGGATCCTTTTTCATGTTTTCCAAGAATTGTTTCAATATCTTGCTAAAGTGGGTGCTTGCATGTATTTTTTTTTTGCCATTGTTGTAAAACAGAGGCTTCATGCCACCCACAATTTGATGGAGCTGCTGAGTGCAAAACACCCAGGGATCCCCCCTACACTGAGAGACGACCGGTTGACTGAGGAGGTCATTCAGAAGCATTTTCTCTCATGCACGTTTACTCCAAAATGAAATTTGTACTTTGTATCAAAATGTATTTGTTTGTTTGTTCAATTCTGTTTTTGCAGGCGGAGCAGCTGCGACAGCACTACATGACCAAGTACGACTCTGAGGTCGCCGACGCTTATCGGAATCTGCAGCCAGTGCTTCAGAATGGCAAAGAGTTAAAGCGCAAAGTGAGTAAAAAAAAAATCTTCAATATCTACCAGTGAGACAACTTGCCTGTCGCACCTCAGAAATATGAGTAACCATAGTATCTTAATGATGCATTGTCAGTGTTGAATTATAGAATTTGAATATTTGCCTGAACCTGCATTTCAACTTGAAGTAGTTCAAGACTTGAACAAAAACAACTGGCACGTTTCATAGAAAAATATATACGAGAATTGTCTTCTCTGTGCAGGTTAAGTTGAACTCCCCCTGGTGGCTGGACGTGATCCAGAGGGCCGTCCGCAGCTCATACGACGACGACCTGGTGTCCCGCGTCAAGAATGAGCTCACGTGCAGCTACAAACAGCAGGCCCACAAGCTCTCCATGGCAGACAAGTGAGCAGAAAATCAATGACAGAAAAAGATAAATGTTAATCTTACGAGCTTGGAGAGAAAAGAAAGGCAAATTTGGAATCCTGCAGGTTCCGTGACGCTTCGGCCTGCAGTTTATCCTCACGACGCAGATGCAGGACCTGACCAAATCCCAGAAGACGGTGCAGGACGCCGTGAAGAGCCTGGAAGGTCCCGCCTCGCAGGCTGTGATTGACGAGGTCACCATCTGTCACCTCAGGCCAGTGAGGCTGCCGCTGAACAAGTGAGGCGTCCTGACAGCAACATGCAGTCAGATTTCACTGCGTCCACGCCTTGAATTACATCACGGCGCTCTCTCTCTCTCTTTTGCCCCTCAGCTGCGTTTTCTGCAAAGCGGACGAACTTTTCACCGACTACGAGTCCAAGTTGTTTTCTCACACGTAAGTGCAGGAACGTCTGACGGTTACGCGTTTCCTTCGGTGATTCGTCAGGATTTTTGTCTTTCTTTAACCTCGCCCCCCTCCCCCGCCGACAGGGTGAAGGGCCAGACGGCCATCTTTGAAGAGATGATCGAGGACGAGGAGGGCCTGGTGGACGACCGCCTGCCCACCACCAGCCGAGGCCTGTGGGCGGCCAGCGAGATGGAGCGCACGCTGAAGGCCATCCTGGCCTTTGCCAAGTCGAAGCGCCTGGACCCGGAGCTGGTGGAGGAGGGCAACACCTTCATGGAGCTGTTTGAAAATTGGAAAAAGGAGTACAAGGTCAGCGCCGACGTCCAAAACCTCCGCAGAAATGAGGGGGAAAAAAAGGAAAAAAATCCTGAAACTTCAACTCGGTCTGAGCTGCAGTAGCTGCGTTTCCATGACAGTTTTTTGGATATACCTCTATATCGATATGCCTGAAAAAGCACCTCATGAGAGCGTAAAAACCTTTTATTGATCTTTGAGAGGTTTTTCGAAGTTTAGGTGTTTCCATTACCAGTTTTTTAATCGCAATATTTAGGTTTTGCGCAATTCTATGGGTGATGGAAACGCAGCTGGTGAGAGCCTCCCCTGCCTCTCCTCAGGTGCTGCACGAGTACTGGATGGTGCTGCGGAATCACGTCTCGGCCATCGACGAGCTGGGAATGGCCACGGAGAGGCTGCGTGTGCGTCTGCCCGACGAGCCCAAGCCGAAGCTGCTGCACATCATCGAGCCTCACGAGGCCAGTAACAGATTCCTGTCACGTGGCGTTTCTCTTGTTTACACCAGTGGGACGAGCCGCACTGCTGTGCTTCACTTTGACTGAACTATGCAGCCGTACAACATGTTGGGCCCCATGAATAAGCATTTAATTTATGTTCATTTTGTAATAAAAATGAAAAGATGACATACACAATGTGTATGCATGAGATGCATTATAATACACCATTTTGCAGTGATTCCAAAGCAAATGTGTCTTGAGATTTTCAGTTCTTATTCAGTTAAAAGTTCCAGTCAGCCTGCTAATGCAAAATGCAAAAAAAAAAAAAATCTTTGCAAAAATATATTTACATCTTTGAACTTTTTTTTCCTTAAAGGGACAGTGCATATTAATGAACATGTAAATGTAAATATGCCAGAATTAGCCAAAGGCTACTTTCCATCTGCAGTCTGTGGCAGGTCAGAAGAAATAACATTGCAATGACAAATTAACAATATTGACTCCCTTATTCATAAGTCTTTGACTTTGCTTGCTGAACTCTGTTTTGTCATCCAGCTTTGAGCTTGTTGCGCGTCTCCTCCTTGACCCGGTGCCATTGTTTTGCCGCTGTGTTGTCTCCCAGGACGTAATATCCCGGCGGACTATTTTTACTGCATTCCTGACCTCCGACCTCCGCTTGTTTTGCTTCCAGGTGGAGCAGAACAGAGTCAAGCTGCTCAACGACCAGGCGGTGGCCAAGTCTCAACTGCAAAAGAAGCTCGGCCAGTTTCTCTACCTCACCAACCTGGAGAAGGTGACTTGTGATGCGCGGTCGGCGGCTTGGGTTTCATCTCACATCAAATAACTCTTCAAAAAACTTCTCCTTCTCTAGTCTCAAGACAAGTCCACTGGGGGGCTGAACCCAGAGCCGTGTCCCATCTGCGCTCGGCCTTTGGGGCAGGAGGTGAGTGAGCTCTGCCGACTGAAAGGTTCCATCTTATACAGAGTGCTGTTGTGTTTTGTTGTAAAAAAATCCATCAAACTTGCTCCAATTTTGATCCACAAACGCGCTTCTAGCCCATTGTGATGTCACAGTGAGGGAGGGTTACACCTCACGGATGCTGTTCTCAGGTTTCGTGACATCAGCCCCACCCAGGAGTTGGCTCCGCCCTCCAGCCCGGCCTTGTTTTTGTCCCTAAGTCCACTGAAGCATCAGCTTCAGCAGGCTGCAAACAGAAGGCTACATATAGTGATTTGCAGAGCTCTATAAAGCAGCGATTCTGAACTGGTGGGTCACAACCCAAATATGGGTCTTGGAGCCGTCTTGATTAGGTTGCGGCTTCGGGTACAGTTTCATTTTTTTTTTAAAAAAAAAAGGGACTTTTCTTTTACTGTGTGTATATTGTAAAAAAAAATTGATGTATGGATATATCGTTGTAAGGATGCAATGTTGTATTTGTATCTTGGTTTCATTAGACCCTGTGCAAGGCGGTACCTGTCTTGGGACTACAAGTTCCCTAGTTGGACGACAGTGCCCATGAGGTTGTGTTGGCCTCTGCCATGCCTACACAGGTGTCTGGCATTATCACAATCAGATGAAGTGACGGCCACAAGCCCTTTGTATACATCACACTCACTCACTGGTTGTCTATCTATGCCTGAAGAAGGTCGGAAGGGCCGAAAGCTTGCTAAATAAATTGATAATTTGCACAAGGTTATGTGTGTGCAGCCGCTGTTTTTTTGGCTTTTAAAAGGGATTTTTAAATATAGATATTTATAGAGAAAATGTTGGGTGTTTGTTTTGCAGGAAACACAATTCAACAATTTCAATCATTCATTTGCCAGACATGACAGAAAGTGGACTAGATTTTTTTTATTTTTTGTGAAATAAATTTGGGTAGCGACTTTAAGAAAAGGAAAAAAATGTGGGTCCTGAGATGGTTGAGAACCACTACTATTGCAGATGCATGTGAGCTTTCTCATCTCTCTCTCTCTCTGTCTCTCTGTCTCTCTGTCTCTCCGGTCCACCAGTGGGCGGTGCTGACCTGCGGCCACTGCTTCTGCAACGGCTGCATCGCCATCATTGTGGAGCAGTACAGCGTGGGCTCTCGGCGGCGCGCCATCAAGTGTGCCATCTGCAGGCAGACCACATCGCACACCGAGATCTCCTACGTGTTCACCGCCCAGTCGTCCAGCCAGGACCAGGACATCCCCGTCAAGGTCGGACAGAGACTCGGGATCGGCCCCGCTGATCCAGACATGACGCCATAGTCATCTTCTTTCCCCCTCTGTCCTCTCAGGGAAGCCACTCCACCAAGGTGGAGGCCGTACTTAAAACCCTGAAGAAGATCCAGGTGAAGGACCCCGGGGCCAAGTGTCTCGTCTTCTCCACGGTAACGTGACAGCCGTTCACAGCGGACTGACATTCACCCGAAAGGTGCTGAGTCTGAATATGAGCTTATGTTGTCTGCACAGTGGCTGAGCGTCCTGGACATCATCGCCAAGGCTCTGTTCGACAACAACATGGAGTTCTCCCAGATCAACGGAATTCACAAATTCCAGGTTAGATCGAAGCTGAAGCACCAGATCAAATGTTTCCCAGAAATTTAGTGGAACTGTCAAAGGTTTGAGAAGGAGAAGAAATAGTCTAATAGTAACAACTAGTTCCATTAGACCAGGGGAGTCAAACAGTACAGGGCCGAAATTTAAAACTTGGACGAAATTGCTGCCCAACATTGATATTTACTGAACATTTTTTCCTCCAGATAGAACAATAAACATTCATATGGACCCATATAAAGTTTTGCTTCAACCTGAATATGAAACAAGCAAAACCTAAATGTAATAAATTCCTTAATATTTCACATATGCAAAGTCAAATTTCAAATTTAAAAAAAACTCAAAAATAAATAAAATGTAAATATAAATGTAAATGTAAATAAAAATAGTATGGCCCTCTTTTTTTGCAGCCTTCTGATTTAAATTTCAACAGTGACCTTTTTCCACAAGCTAATATTACATTTAAAAATAAGATAAGAACAAGAAACCAATTAAGTAATAATAATATCCTTCAATCAACTTCCTGTTCTGATTGATCACAGAGCATTCTGGGATTTGTAGTATTACCGGTACATGTGCTGTAAAATAGAGGTGAGCCAGCTCTAGTAGTGATCTTGTATTGCCTCGCGGGCCAAATATAATTACAGTGGGCCAAACTTGGCCTGCGGGCCAGAGTTTGACACCTAAGCATTAGACCTACTTCTCCTACACACGGTAAAATAGCGCTCATGTTCTCCAGGAGAACCTGTGCTCCTTCAAGTACGACGAAAAGATCAACATCCTGCTGCTGCCCCTCCACACCGGCTCCAACGGGCTGAACATCATCGAGGCCACGCACGTGCTGCTGGTGGAGCCCATCCTCAACCCGGCGCACGAGCTGCAGGCCATCGGCAGAGTGCACCGCATTGGACAAACCAAGTAAGAGGCGGAGAGATGGAGACAGCGCAGATCAGCACTCAGTGCTGCATTAATGCATGATTGTGCACAAATCATTGCCCATCAAAAGAAAATGGGTTGATCCTAAAAGTTGTTGACTTACTTTAATTTTCATTTATTTATTAATGTTCTTACTTAAAAAAAAGAAAAAAAAAAAAGAAAGGTTTGGACTGTTGGTCCAGTTTGAGGGTGATCTTTGTCAAATTGTAAGGGGCCATTTATGTATTCTTTTTTAGCAAGAGTTATAAAAATGAATTAGTGCATACGCTTTATTTTATTTTTATCAATATTAAGTAAAGTTAAATTAAATTCGACATAGTTTTTTTTAGTTTGACTCACAATACACCCCTTTTTTTTTGTTTTTTGTGGCGACTGTAGCTCAGGAGGTAGAGCGGATTGTCCAATGACTGAAAGGTTGGCGGTTCAAATCCGAGTCTGTCGTTGTGGGCAAGACACTTCACCCAAATTGCCTCGTACGAATGGATGAGTGGATGTTGGGTTGGTGGTCGGAAGGGCCGTTTGGTGCAGATTGGCTGCCACGCTTCCGTCAGTCTGCCCCAGGGCAGCTGTGGCTACACATGTAGCTCACGACCACCAGCGTGAATTAATAATGGGTTCAATGTAAAGCGCTTTGGGTGCCTTGAAAAGCACTATATAAATCCATTATTATTATTATTACTCACTGTGCATTGTGTCTCCACCATGCTGTCCTGCGTCCGCCAGGCCCACGTTCGTCCACCGGTTCTTAATCAAATCCACCATCGAGGAGCGGATGCAGGCAATGCTGAAGACGGCGGACAAGAGGTGACAAGCACTAAACACGCTACTGGAGACGTTTAAAGTGAGCACGGGTTGATTCAAAGGGGGCTGACGAATGATTTCTTCAACTCCAGCCACAGCTGCGCAGCCATGAAGCAGTCGGAGGCGGCCGTGCTGACGGTGGCCGACCTGGCCGACCTCTTCACCGAAGACGCAGAGCCTTTGGAGTGAACCACAAAGCCTGGACTCACAGACTCTTCTTTACGCGCTGACTGTTTGCACATTCCACTTTTTTATACGTACACACTCGAGTTGTGAAATACCAAAAAATGTTTCCGACCTTTTTCCCTGATGGTGTGTATTTTAATCTCTTTGAATTGTGTGTGTGTGTGTGTGTGTGTGTGTGTGTGTGTGTGTGTGTGTGTGTGTGTGTGTGTGTGTGTGTGTGTGTGTGTGTGTGTGATCTGATGTCGGTCACAGCTACGATGACCACGCTGCTGTGACGTCATTGGATGATCATGTCGGGTTGACCTGTACAGCACCGTGGTGGTTTGTGATCTAATCTAGTGGCACGCGTTCATGCACGACTTATGTTTGTTTAGTCTTTTGAAATTTCTTTTGAGAAAAAAAGCTGTTGAAAAGGACTTTGAGCAGCAGAAAGGCGGGTCGCCGGCCTGCTCCTGACCTCTGCCTCCGCTTGCGTCCTCTCCCTCCCTTGACTGCGCTTTATTCCCGGGCAGTAAAGATGGGAGCAGGAAGGGAGCCATTGACTCTCTTGCAGGGGAAGTGAAAGATTTTTTTCCGGGCCGCCAGACGATCCTCCTCCTCTCGGCCGAGCAACACAATTGGACCTCACACTTGTGCCGTGTCTTATTTGCAAGACAAAAGGGAGCACTGTCATGGAAACTCATCTTTCAAATTAAAGGCACAATAACTGAAGAAAATGTGAGAATAGTATTTTTTCTGCTTTGCACTGACCTCGCCTTTGTTTGTCGCTGTTTCGTCTGGCGCCCACTGTCCGAGAATATTAGTCTTTTTTTGTCACACGTCTGCTGCTCCAATTAGCTCTCCGCTCCTCGCTCAATCTTCCTCTTGTATTTTACGGCCTGTTCCGCCACACACGGGACCCTTGCGGCTCTTTGAATTGCCCTCGACTCGTAACGACTCCCTTTTCGCCGGGCTGAGTGGGAATCCTGCCCCAGTAAAGATTTTAAAATGGCCAGACAAAGGGTGGAGACAACAAAGAGTCCCAGCCCGCCGCTCTTGTCCCCTCTCCTCTCCTCTCTTGTTCTTTTTCACCGCAACTGCCGTGTTTCTCGCAACAGCCGTAAGATGTTTACTGAGACAAGACACACGGCACGGCGGTAGGCGGTAGCGTGCGTGTTACCGCGGACTCCTCTCCGTCCTCCCTATTCATGTGCGGAATCTCATTGTGGGCGCAGACATCATTCACCCTCTGTGTTTTAAGGCCAGAGGGAGGCTCTCAGTTCATTAGAGCCGTGTTTCGAGGGCTGGAGCAGGAGAAGGAGTGCTACGTCTTCTGGTGACAACTGGCTCTGGTTGGATAGAACCCCCCCCCACCAACCCACTATCATCACCACCACCCACTATTAGACTTAGGAGAGTCTGCGAAAAGGGCCGAAAGGTGTGGTGTGGTGTGGAGTGGCTGAGCAAACAGCAGAGCGGAGGGAGAGTCCTGGGACGATGGCACCTGTCAGTTTGCTTTTGGCCTGCTTGCTGGTCACCATGTGGATGTTCGCCTCAGCATCTGCCGATCTGGAGCAGCAGCAGCAGCAGCAGCAGCAGCAGCAGCAGGAGAAAGAAGGTGAGCTCACGTCGCATCTCACATGTCCAGGAGTTTTTTTTTTTTTTTAGAATGAGCTAAAGGAAAAAAAGACCTCCAAAGTGGTTAGTTAAGCATATATTTTATATATACATATATTTGCATATTTCTCTTCACATAAAAGTTAAGAGTGAATTTATTTGCAAGGGTTTTGCACCACAAAGCATGTCATTACATAGAAGTGTTTATCATTAAACATATGCAAGTGTTTAAAGTGCATGTTGAATTTAGAGTTCAACAATTGGAATGGGTGGCTGGACGACAGATGCTGACAGAGTTTTTCCAAAATGTTGTATTTAAAGGAGGGGTTGTGAATGACACATCCGAATAAAACCAGAAATGTTATAAATAAAAATTAAATGTAAAAAAAAATTACATTTATAATCATGTATTTGTTTTTTTTTAAATTGTTTTTTAACTATTTAGTAGAAATCAACGAAACTGTGATTTGTACCAACGACCACATGGAGGTGATCATCCCCAGTGCCTTTTTCCTCAACAAAGTGCCGCCGCTGTATGTGAGTAACCAAAAACTCAAAAGTGCTTTTTTTGTAACAAAGAGTGAGAAAAGGAAAATGAAAAAATATATTTACATATATATTGAAGCCTCTCCAAGCACGCAAATCATTACTGCTGGATGCCTGACAGGAGTCGATCTGTCAGCAAGAAAGTTTCAATTTTTATATTTGCATAGAAAATTAGAGAGATAAGAAAGAGACCCGGCTGTCGTCTCTCTACAAAATTAAAATCCAAAACCACTTCAGGGAGAGAAGTTTCTTTTAAGCCCAACAAATATTTATTACAACTTCAATTCTGAGATAATAGATCAAATTCTAAACAAATATATTGACAATCTTTTCCACTGAAGTTCTAGGTCATAACCAAATTAACATTATCATGTGTTTGTGTGAATGCGTGCATGAATGTAATAGAAGTCAGAGAGGGAGAGTTTGGAGATGAGTGTGTGAGGGGAGCAGGGGGCTCATCTGAGAGAGCGCAGAACAGAGAGGTTCCGATTCCAAAAAGGCCTGAGACTGCCTGCCTGTTCCACGTAGCTCCGTCCTCTTCCCCTTAAAACGATCCTTTAGTGTGCACCCAGATCACTCACATTGTCCAGCATTTTATCCCAGTTCTGCTTTCCTTCCCTTGTCTCGCTCCTCACACTGTTTCCGCTTCAGTCAACTTGTTTGATCTTCCCTCTCTTTCCTCCTTCCTTCAGCTCAGGTGTATATGATTAGCAAACTCCTGTCCTCCTCCTCCTCCTCCTCCTCCCTGTGTGATGTCACTCCCTATTCACATTACTTCCTGTGTCTTGTCTATGCCTATGTTCTCTGACTATTGTGCTTCTTCTCAACACTTAGGTCTGGGATTTGCATTTGAATGACCCGGAGTGCCGCGGCGTGGAGGTCGGAGATGACTACATCTTCAGCATTAAGACCAACCTGTCAGACTGCGGCACGGTGATGGTACGGCCGGCCTCCCATCTCAAGCCTTGACACTCGCTCTTCCCATCTGCAGGAATCAAACTTATAAATCACTTTGCATTCCCCCGGACATCCACAGCAGCCTCTGTCAAAGGACAAATACAAAAACTTGAGCTTTCACTTCAGCGAGAACAAATTGCACTTTTTATCCCCCTTTGTTGACAACACGAGGACGCTGTCACCATAAACGGGCGATTTTACGAGGCCTCTGCCTGCTTCATTGAGCTTAATAAGGGACTGAAAAATGCCCTGGACGGGATTAAATTCTTTTGCCAGCCTCGCTCCGCCGCCCTGTGACGTCAGTGGGAATCTGTGGGGCTCCGTGTTTGCCAGGGTGGGCCGCTGTGGAAATAGCTCATAGCAAGTATAATAAGATGGACGGAGAAAGGGGGCACAAACGGCGTGTCCAGACAGAGAGAGGGGCGGGAGGAGGCTGTCTGTCAGGGAAGAAGGGCTGCGTTGTTCCTTTTGCCTTCCGCAACACAGGGTCTCATTCAGAGGCGGGGGAGGAGCCGTGAAAGGCCTTGTGGATCTAAATTATCAGGATTTACATGGAAATGATGATTGTTTGTTTATGCTCGCTGAATGGGAAGGCCGTAAATCACTGCCCGAGCGGCCCGCTGACTATTCCGGTGGCGGGCCACTCTCACGGATTAAACTCTGGCAAGATTTTCCAAATCCCCTCTTCAGTCGCACAAGTGTCCCTTAAGAGCTTGATTGAAATGCATGAGGCTTTTTTTTTTTTTTTTTTTTTTTGCGAGGCAAGAAAAGGTTAACGCGGCTTTCAGCTCGGAGGAAAATCTCCCAGCCGCTCACCTCAGCGCGTTTTACAAGGTTTCCAGCCAAAGGAAAGTGGGCCCCGCTCGGGATTAGAAGGTTGCCAAAGGAGAGGAATGCCGCGTCTGTCCGTCCACCCGGCCTTCACCTTGACCTTAAGACCTTTTAAACGCGCCGTCAGAGGAGAATGCGGCCAAATTGTTTTGGTTTGAAGGTCAGACGTTTTATTGAAACATGACAGCTCGAGTCCTGCGGCCCGCGAGAGCCTCCGTGTTGCCCGGCGATGAGTGCGGGGTGCCGGTGGGGTTCCGCGGCGGAGCGATGAGGATCCGTCCGTCGGTGTCGGCCGTGGAGACGCGCCAGCCTGGGTGTGTTTACCCGGCGGCAGTAAACGACGTCCCTGAATGCGGCAGCGCGGGCCGGGTCGGCCCACAGGGCTGAGCTGTAGAAGCCTCCAGCTTCACCCACAACCTTCTACACCCGTCTGTGTTTTACGGCCTCACCTACGTCAGCTGCCAGCGGCTGAGCGTTGAGGAGAATCCTCTCGCTTACGCCGTGCCAATACGTAAGAGGTCCAGTTCAGACAGGGGATTGCGTCAAAGGGGCTGGAATCAGTCCAGTTCATCCTCGGCCGGAAGTTGGTTTGTGCGTCATTTTTCTGTCGTCTTCTCCGAGCACAATTTCACTCACTTTTCAAGCAGAATGTTGCTTTTTGTTCCTTTATGGAGGCATTGTAGATTTTGTCAAATTATATTTAAATAGTTTGTTGTTTTAATGATTTAATTATTGAAACTCAGATTCATCTATAATCTAAAAATATGATAAATATATAATGTAAGAAATTATTATTATTATGAAAACATTGATAAATAAATTAAACAATTTTAAAGTAATTTATACCAGTAATTAGTCCTTTTACCTCCTGTTAGGATGTTTTGTATTGTTTATAATAATATGTATTACTTATTTTTTAGGTTCTATACAAATAATTAGCTGGAATAGTTTAGTAAAAAAAAATAAAAATAAAGGGGTGGCAGGAATTAAATACACATTAATCAACATTTTTAAGGATGGATGACTTAATTTGCTGCACTGATTTTTTTTCACACTAGCATGTTTCTTATTTGGTCTTTTGTTGTTGTTTTCCTCTCCTCAGGCCTCTGACGAAACACACATCATGTTCATAAACACGATACACAACAACGACTCAGAGGTTATAACCAGGAACTACATCAACATCACGTTTGTTTGCCGCTATCCCATCAACTACATGGTGCAACAACCCAACGGGGAGAACATGATCAGAGTCGACGTCAGGTTGGCGTTTTATTTCAATAAAGTTGCAGTGATTTACTTTATGGAATAAGAAAAGCGCAGCAGGTTTCTTTTTCTGAGATCGAGGAATGAAAAGTTTTATTTTGGAACATTTTGTCAAATTTTCTTGATATACGGATTTGACACACGCAGTTACTATGAGAATAATCATATCTAGAACAATCGTGTTCCAAAATCATAAACTGATGATGGACAAAATAAACAGCTTAACTGTCCCAATGCCCTGAGGTTATTTTATTTCTTGCTTCATCTCCAGAACCGTCACTCTCAACACAGAGGATGGGAACTTCTCGGTGTCGATGTTGCTGTACAAAGATGAAGCCTTCGAGGACAGGTGGACCACCGTGCCCTCGCTGACGCTCGACGACGACATCTTTGTGAAAGTCTTCATGGTAAAGAACCCAATACCCTTTAACCGGGGGATTGTGTCACATCCACAACAACAACAACAACAATTGGAAACAACAGTGTGCCAGAGCGTGTTTTGAAATATTCCTATATTTGGCCTGAGCTGAAGCCACGCTGTCACACACGCCTTAGGCAATATGCTGTGGATGATACCCCCGGCAATCCAACACTCCCCGCACGTGAGCAGATAGCCGCCTGACTGTTGTGATAAACAGCTGCAGCTACAGCTGTTGTTTACCCCACAATGTGGAAGGGACAAAATGAATAACACGGCTTGCTTGCCGGATCGGCCGGCTGTGTGTTTGTGCGACAGATACCGGCTCACCTGATGCTGCGTATAGAGAGATGCTGGGCCACGCCGACCAGGGACCCGTACAGTAACATCCAGTACACCTTCATCAGAGACAGGTGGGTCAGAATGCAAACTTTCATAATACACACAGGATATAACAACGCAATTTAAATGTATTTCTTTTTTTTTGCACTAAGGGGATTCCGTCTCTTAGCTGGATGCTCTGCTGTGAGTCAGTGCAGTCGCACTGACGAGCTGTTGAAATCTGAAATATGAGAATTTGTTGCTTCCACAGCAAAGACAACAGCTCTCAGCGGGTCGGGGGGGCGGGAGAGGAGGGGGTTTCGGTCATGTGACTCCAGTCTGAGGGGGGGCCACATGCGCTTGGGCTCAACAGCTGTGCATGTCCTTGACGACCGCGGCAGTATTTTGGTGCCGTTAGCAACAGCGCCGCAGTGAAATGCCACAGTGGAGAGCCACACTAAACCACTTAGACAGTGTTTACACAGTGTCTCCTTCCCTCGGAGCTCAAGTTTTTCGCGGTAGCGCCGGGCCTTAACGTCCCCGAACCGCCCCTTGTCTTCTCCGGCAGCTGCCCGCTGCTGACCAACCAGCAGACCCTGAGCGTGCTGAGGAACGGCCAGGGAGCCGAGGCCCTGTTCAGGATCCAAATGTTCAAGTTTGTCGGCGGCTCCTACACCAACGTCTTCCTCCACTGCAACGTCCAGATCTGCCACAACACCGTGGGGCCGTGCCAGCCTGTGAGTGAGCTTGCGCAGCACTCATTCCTCGAGCCGCTAGTCAGAGGCCAGTTCAGACAAGCAGTCCTCTCTATAGGGCCCTAATATAGACCTGTCCGCCTGCCCGCTAGTGTTTTCTTCCAGCCACATGAACATGCAGTGAAACTGTCCCGATTTCATCCCTGCCCTCCCTGACCCCCATTTCTCCTATTGTGTCTGTGTTTATTCTACCTTTAACACTTGTTTTTGCCAAACAGAACTGCTCTGCGGAGGATGGGTTGATGAGGATGCGGAGAGATCTGCCCCTGTCCCATACGGTGTCTTACGGACCAATCAGACTGTTCAGTGATAAAGAAAACACTCATTTTAGTATGTAATTGCAAAAAAAAGACATCCCTTAAAATTCGGTGATCATTGATCCCAGAGCTACCCCTTGTCGGTTAGCAGTCCTCTGTGTGAGAGTTTTGAGTTTCCGCCTGTGTCCGTGTCTTTGTGGATTCAGGCGGCGTCCCTCCCGTGGAGACCTTCGTCCTGGGGGGTCTTCTGGTCGTCTTGCTGCTGATCACAGGAGTTTTTGGGAGGCTGTGGCTTCGCTCCAGACGTTTCTACCCAGCGCAGGAGGTGCAGCTCACTCTGTCCAACATTCACAGCATCTCAGAGGTGGCATCATGAACCTGGGACTCGGAGAAAAGAGAGAGACTTAACATGTACAGCTGTTAAAGAAAAAATGTAAAAAAAAGTCACGATAGCTTTTATAGAATACATTCCTTGAACTGTGAGAAATACACTTAATAAAAATTTCCTTCGAATGTTGTTCCTGTGTGCTGTTTAGCTATTTGCAGGTTATTTATCTGTTTGTTTTTATTTGTTAGTTTTCTTCTGCCTGTCATTTATATTTACAATGTTCACCTTATGGTTTTTGCCACTTAACGAAATGCCAAATTATTTTTATCTGAAGATGTGGTTATTTTATTCCCGTCTACATACAAAAGTGAGCACTAAGTTAAAAGTTGTCAAGACTAACTTTTAACACTTATTAACATCAATGAACAAACAATTATAATAATAATGTTGGGTTGACACAGGAACGCGGTACTGGTGGTTCACATGTAAGATTTCAAAACAAAAATGTGATCATATGACCCAGAAAAATTATTGAGAAAAAAAAGGAGAATTTGGTGTTAAGGACAAATATGTGATACTGACTTTGATTGGATTCAATCCCGTTTAGAAACTTCCTCTCTGAATGAAATGCGAAAGCAAAGACCTTCAACAAGTGGATATGTTTAAAAGTGCAGAGCCCTCGGGGTTTTTCCCACTCCGTCTATTTCAGCGTCTGCGGAAATAAACCCCCTGCGTTACTTACGTGATGACGTAGCACCCCTCTCCATGGTCTACACACAAACGCCGACCGAGTATCAGACCAGCAAAGGACTCAACCGGAGAACCAGTTGCAGCCAGATCACATCAAAAGAAGATTTTTGGGGTGGACATTCAATTCTGCGCGGATGTCACTGTTACTTTTCCGTAGTCAGTGTCGACGGTGCTAGTAGAAGTGTATATATACGGCTACGAAACAATCCCGAAGATCCCCGTGAACTGGGTAAGCAGTTTTCAGCTAGCAGCTAGCAACCTGACTATGCTATTTAAACGTAGCCGCTAATGCTAAGCAGTTGGCCATGTCGGTGTATTGTTTGTGTAACTTATAAAAGCCGCGCCACTGACAAACGTTTAATTTTGCTGTTCCCAAGCATCACGGAAGCTTGTTTTTAAATGTCATCGTGACATTGCATCGTTTTGGGTGCGGGGCTATTTTTACTTGTTGCTATTAGAGCCCAGTGTGTCACAGTGTTTTTAGCTGTTTGCTAACCGGTGGCCGCGACCATCTGCGCTTGCGTAATTCAGCGCGTTGTTGCTAGTGGTGGCTGCAAAGACTCGAACAATAGTTCCCCTGTGCGGCTTCGCAGGTTCAACTGGTGGCATTGTTGTGACTAATAACAAATTATACCCTTTAAGTCGGCAAATCCCCCAGCACCGCCGCCGTTTAGCGCCACCATTTCAGCTCGGGGTAATCACAAAGGGGTTGTTGCATCTCGAGCTGTATTGACACACTGTTTAATGTGCCCGGCTCGACACCGACTCTCTGGAGGAAGAGCCGGTTTCTGTGCCTAAAGGTGAGAGGTCGGGTTAATCCTGTAGTCCTGGAACGACCAGTGTCACCATGAAACCCAAGAAGGCTGTTGTGAAACTTACCGACCAGTCCGTAGATTCAGTAAACATGCTGTGAGGCAGGGCAGTTGTGACTGCACGTGTCTTGTCAGATGGTGGCGGTAATGTCAGCAGGCTAAGGTAACAGCAGAATGTGTTCCTTCAGCTGGCTCCTCTGCGGCGCTTACTTCTAACCAGGCGTTACCGTGACGTGTTGTCCCCCCCTTCCTAATGGTCGCAGTTGAATTTAAATCTTCTTTGTTTGTGTTGCAGGGTTGATCAACATACCTGGCAGAGATCATTTGGCCAGGGGCAACGAAGACAACATGGAAGGCCTCCACTCTCACTGCCTTAAATGCATCAACAGAAGATGTATGGCAAGGCCGGAGACGGGCGTCTCCTGCGACCTCATTGGCTGTCCCCTAGTGTGCGGAGCGGTTTTCCATTCATGCAAACTAGAGGAGCACCGCCTGCTGTGTCCGTACGAACGGTCGCCGTGTCTCAACAGTGGATTTGGCTGCCCGTTCACCATCGCAAGGGTCAAAATGGCGAAACACCTCGAGACATGCCCGGCCAGTATCGTGTGCTGCACTATGGAGTGGAATCGGTGGCCCGTCAGCTACTCCGATCGCAAGTCCTATGAAAACCTGAGCAAAGACTTTGACGAGGTGGAACAGCTGGACATGGCTCTGGCGCTGCAGGATCAGAGGATGTTGTTGGAGTCCCTGAAGGTGACAACCACCGTGTCGAAGAGCGGAGAGAAGGAGTCGGACGAAAGTGGGAAAATGGCCACGGCGTCGAGTCTCCCAGAATCGGCCAGTAGAACGGTGGAAATGGGAGACGAGCCGTATAATGAGTTGTACAGAGCCTCGGTGGAGTCTCGGAGGAGTCTAGCAGTGGCCCTGGACATCGTCTCCAATTCCAGAGACGCAGGTGTGATTGCTGGGAATTTGACCGGGGAAAAGACTGAGAAGAATAAAAACCCCCACCATGGGGAAAACGGAGACCGGCTTGGTGTTTATGTTGCCGAGGGAGGTCGGAATGTGGACATGCACGAGAGTGACTCTGACTCCGAGTGTGAGCTCGGAGCCGTGGGTGGAGTGGATTGTGCTCTGGGAGGAGATCGAGGGGAAGGCGTCAACGGCTGGCCGGAAGACGAGTTTGTTGAGGTGTACTTCGAGGATGAAGATGTTGTGGTGGAGCCGTCGGGCGTTTCCAACCCTGTTTTGCCAGAGATGCCTCAGGACTACATGCCCATGCAGGAACATCCAGTGCCTCAAGAAGCACCGCATTCGCCTCCGATGCCATTCCTTGTGTCCAATCACGTGAGAAATAACTTCCTGCAACATTTACCTCCTGAACTCAGGTATCGGTGTCTGGAGCGCAAGCTGCAGAATGTGGAGGTCCTCCGGGGAATAAGCATGTTTACATTCAACGGGCGCCGGGCCGTGCTGTCCGACCCGTACTTGTTCAGAGTGAAGATGGAGGACAAGGCGGTGGACACGTCGGACCTGGAGGTGGCGGACGACCCGATGGGCCTGCACGGCATCGACCTCATCACGGCAGCCCTGCTCTTCTGCCTGGGCGACTCCCCGGGGGGCCGGGGGATCTCCGACAGCCGCTTCGTGGACGGCTACCACATCGACTTCGGCACGCAGACGTTCTCCTTCCCGTCGGCCATCCTGGCGACCAACACCATGGTGGGCGACATCGCCTCGGCCTCGGCCTGCGACCACGCCAGCCCCCAGCTGTCCAACCCGAGCCCCTTCCACACCCTCAGGCTGGACCTGGTGCTGGAGTGCGTGGCCCGGTACCAAACCAAGCAGCGCTCCATGTTCACGTTTGTGTGCGGCCAGCTGTTCCGACGGGACGAGTTCTCCTCGCACTTCAAGAACGTGCACGGGGACATCCACGCCGGACTCAACGGCTGGATGGAGCAGCGGTGCCCCCTGGCTTACTACGGCTGCACCTACTCCCAGAGGCGCTTCTGCCCGTCGGTGCAGGGCTTCCGGATCATCCACGACAGGCACCTGGGCTCGTTTGGCGTTCAGCCGGGCCTGCCTCCCAAGTCGGCGCGCGACCTCCAGAGACACTCCCGCCACCTGGATCAGTTCAGCAACCTTCCACTAGAGGTGCTGCAACACGTGGCAAGCTTCCTGGACAGCTTCAGCTTGTGCCAGCTGTCCAGAGTCTCCCGCACGATGAGGGACGTGTGCGCCAGTCTGCTGCAGATGCGCGGCATGGTCGTCCTGCTGTGGGACAAGAAACAGCGTGCCGACGGGACGCCTTCGTGGCAGATCACAGACAAGGTCGGTAATTTGTGGCGTGGAAGCAGCACGTTCATTTCATTGTCATGACTCGAGCGATGATGATGATGATGATGATGATGATGATGACGATGATGTCGACTGTGTGTTTTTGTGACTCAGGTGTGGCGATTCAGCACCGCTTTCGGCACCGTCAACGAGTGGAAGTTTGCCAACATTGCCAGCATGGCCGACCACCTCAAGAAGTGCAAGTTCAACACCATCGCTCGGCGGGAGGAGGCCATCCCGCTGCCGTGCATGTGCTTCACCCGAGAGCTCACCAAGGAGGGCAGGTGTTTACGTTCCGTTCTCAAACCCGTAGCGTAGGTGCGCGTCGAAGGCGAAATCTTTTTTCTTCCCGGACAGTCCAAAGACTCGCCACGCCCGGTTATCTGTTTGGTTTTCTTTCATGTTTACAGACTGTCATTTTCTGCCCTTAAAAGGAAAAAGTGCGACCGACGGAGCTTCATAGGTTTCCTGTAGTCGACAGGATGAAGCCGTAAGAGTGGACGAGCTGTGAAGCAGAATATAAACTGCTAGCGTTGTGTCTTCCCCCTGTTGGATTTTAAAACTACAGTGTTGATGAAGTTTGTACCTCTTGTTTTGCGCTGACACTGTGTAAATAATAAGACTAATAAGTCACTTTTTTTTGGGGGGGGGGGGTTTGTTCTTTTTTTATTATTATTATTTTTATACCAGTGAGTACTGTGCTAAAATGGAAGCAACTGTAGCGCCTTACGATACACTTGATTTTCTTGCCGGGACAGCAAAGTCGGGGGCGTAATCGGTGAGAGTTCCTCCGCCGCGTCTCGCTAGAACAGTTTACTGGTGTTTTTGCATGGTTTTCTACCGTCTTCTGATACCTGAAGTGACCACGGGTGTACTCCTTGGAGCTGTGATCTCACTACTTAAGCCCTACGTTTCTCAGACTGACCAAACACCTGCGGTAGCCGTGCACACGGTCAGTCGTACTGTATACACTGTGAGCGATGATTCCTGTTCATCAGCAGAAGCCGCAATCATTGCTGCGCTTGCATTTTAGCGGGTTTTGACTCATCAGCAGGGGTCAAATGGCGTTCCCAGCCCCCTCGCCTGCGGGCTGCCGTCTTAGTGGCTAGAAGCAACGAATAACACTACGGTGGTGACGGGGGGCGCTTTAGGATGTTTGTCTGTTCCATCCTGCCGTGCAGCAGGTGTTTATTGGCCGTGTCATACATGTAGCAAGGATAAAGAATGAATGTTGAACAGCAGGTATTGGTCCATGGCTGCAGTGTTCAGAGAGCGAAAAAAAAAAAAATTCTTCTTGTCGCACACTACGTGGAAGCCTGCAGGTCAGGTGTAACATAACCAACGAACACACACACACACACACACACACACACACACACACACACCTCACTCCAGTTTTTAGCAGCACAGAGCGCGTTTGCATTCATTATTCATCACGGTTCGTTTTTGTTTCTTTGTTTCTCCACTGTGTCCGGAATACTGTTGGTGTCTCAGGGTTGCAGCACGCAACAAGCAGATTCTGTGGGGTCAACAGTGTAGATGAGAGAAGAGAAGAACTCTCTGGTGTACCACTCAGTATTATAGCAGGGGAGCGGTGTTGCAGTGCTCAGCCCTCGGCACGGAAACTACCTACTGGCAGCAGCGGCCCGTCAGTTTGTACGTCATTTGAATGAACTTTTGGAGTGGCGTGAAACTTGTGAAACACACTTTTGAACATCTATTGTTTGGCGTAAAGTAAATTGTGGTGAAAAAGGAAGTGACAAAGATTAAAGAAAAAAGTTTCTTCCTTTAAAAGAAAAAACATTTTTGTTTTTGTTTTGAGGTAATAGAAGAGCACAGGTTGTGTCAGAACTAAGCTTGTCTTTTTTTTTAAGCCCTGAAAGTTTTTTTTTTTTTTTTTACTGGTACGTTTATTTTGAAAGAGAAAAAAAAATCAGCCTCTGCAGTGTCTTCCTTTTATATTTAAAGTTACTTTGCACACAAAGGCATGTACTGTAAAGAATAATATTTTGAATCATATTACTAATGGTTTGTCTTGATTAATCTTACTCGCTGGTGTTTTGCATGTTAGTTTGGTGTCTTCAACAAAATCATTCAAGTTGCAAACTCATGTACCCTTTAGCTCTCAGGCAACATCTGTTCACTGTAACATGGACTACCACCAGATTGAGTCATAGGACCTTGTTTTTCATATTTTATTTATGGACTGGACTAAATGACTGAAAAACTAAACAGTTTTATCTGCCTCACAACTTTTGTTTTTAGGACAGTATTTGTGGGCATCTGCAATATATCCCCTCTTTTAAAAATGTTTAAGGTTTTGTTTTCACTCTTGTTGAAGTGTTTTTCTCACCACAGTATGCCAGCTTCATTTGTTTGACTTTTGAAGCATTTTAATAAAGAGGCTATCAGTTTACCAGTTTGTAGGGTCTCTTTTTGTTGCTATATATAACAGCATATTTTCCCCACATTACAAATAAACATCCTAAGACGTCTAGGTCAGAGCATAGAGCTACACTGTCAAATAAACCCACTGAAGCATGCTATTGGCTCTTGGGTTTCTTAACACTGTACCGTAACTCGTTATCCAAGTCGCTAGCTAGCCAACCAGGTAAGAAGGTAGGTAGGGTAGCTCGGCAGGTTCGTTCTAGCCCGTTTGGTAGTTTGGCGCTCACAAGAAAAGGCATACAACACACTTTAAACTTGTTCTAAATAAGCTGTCCGTAGCAAGCAGTTAGCTTAAGCTTGCCTGAAATGTGGGTCGTATTGAAGCATGTTGAATAAGTGGTAGACATCTTGTTAGCTTCTACGAGGAACTTTGGAACCCACCGTGTAGTTTCTCCACCGTCACGCCTCATTGTAAGCAGCAAACAAAGTTCTCGCTCCCATTGCACAACATAGATTTAGTTAGTCATCAAAGGGATCTTAAGGTATATTAAGTGCTCCTTTATATTTCATATGGGGGCAAAAATGGAGCAGAGGTTCGTCCACTTTGGGCTTCATCATGTGAGCACGTGCAACGTCAGTCAAATTACGGGCGCTTCACGTATCTTACCACAAGATGGCGCCAGATCCCCACAAGTCATCAAAAGCCACACGTTTCACCCTTGCACGTCAACATTAGACCTGGTATAAGGAAGGGAATTGACAAAACAGCGATTTACGTTTGCAATACAACTCCCCGCACAGCGCTCTTGTGGCCCGTAATCGCAGCGAGAGGAGTTCGTTTTCCCTTTTAATTTAGGGGATGGATTTAATTCCCGGTCTGCTCGATCTGCTTCATTCATTTCTTGAATGGCGAACATGCTCATTCCCGCTCCTTTGAAAAACTGGCGCTACCAGGAGTGGGGTTCGAACCCACGCAGACGCTTTGTCTATTGGGTCTTAAGTCCAACGCCTTAACCACTCGGCCATCCTGGTACGATCCGGTGCAACGTCACTCCCACCTACGACTGGGTACACCCACCACCATCACCAGGAAGTGTCACTGTCCAGAGGTGGAGCAGAAGCGGTGCGTGACACCCTCTGCTGAAACAAGGGTGAGTGACACACGGCCTCCCTAGAACTGGCGAGGACTGGGTATCTGGATCAGGACTGGGTATCCCAACACCCTCGCCAGCGCCTGACAGACCTCAACACCAGAAAAAAATAAAGAGCCAATTAAAAAGGGGGCTGAGGGGAATGGGCCAGCTGCGCAAATAGAACAAAATACATCATCTGGTGTAATCAAATTACCCGAACAAGTAGCGTCAAACGTCATAAAGTCTTTGTCGTTAACAATGAGGGGACAAAAACTGCTCATGTGCTGATATAACGTCACGTGGGCCAATGGCAGAGAAGCTACAGACAAAAACAAAGATGAGGCGGAGGACAGCACACGCAGCGAAACATCCGCATACTTTCTGGTCTCGCAAACCACACTGGGGCATTGCTGCCTCCCCCTGTGGCTTTCCTAAGCCTTGTTAAGCAACACGAGGTGATGAAATGAACCCACGCTGGAGGTGGTGTTAAAATAAATCCAACACGTTTATTTACAACACAATTAACTCTAGGCATTTGCCCGGAGTCAAACCACAACGTGCATAAACTTTGAGATGTGTCTTACACTGCAGACCTGATGCAAAGCTGCTGTGGCGATGAGGAAATCTAGCACCCATATCGCGCTGTGCATTTACATACGGACGTGTGGTTTTAGCACACGTTCAGGGCTGCTCTCTGGCTTGTGCAACGAAGGAAATTTTACAAGAGGGTGCAATATGTAGTCGCAATAAATACAACAAACAAAAGCAGGCGTTTCAAGCGCAGACGGCGGTGGGCAAGGGGGCGCTCTCCTCAGCGGCAGCACGGGAAGCAGCAACAGAACAGCTTCTTGCACGGATTGCTCTTCTTGTACCTCACGGCCTTGGTGATCTGAGCTGTGGCCTTCTCCACATAGTCCTGGGTGGTACACACATTGGCCTCAATGTTGTCCAGCATGCAGCCCTGCTCCTCCACCAGCTGGGCCATGTGGAAGAAGAGCTCGTGGATCTCCCTGATGCGGGCCTCCAGCTCCAGCAGCTCCTTGTGCCGGCTCTCAATCTCATTGAGGGCCGACCTGGCGCTCCTGCCCTCCAGCAGGATGTTGTCTGAGAAGACGTTCCACTTGCCCGTCTCGATCATCTCTTCGATCTGCTCCCTGCTCACCTCCTTGCCCATGATCTCGGCCTGCCGCTGGATGCGGGTCTTGCAGTTCTCCCGCTGCGTCATCTCCGCCTCGTTGTACTCGGATATGGTGCTGTGGAAGGCGGCGGTCAAGGAGACGTACTGCGAACGCACCATGCGGGCCACAGCCGACGCAGGGCTTTGGTCCTCCTGCAGCTCTTTGCTCAGCTTCCCCATCTTCTCCAGGCGAACGTAAATGGCCTTCGCCCTGTTCTTGATGTCCCGCCCCAGTGCGTTGGAGTCCCGCTTGATGCTGCTGATCCTCCTGACGGACGTGAGGAACCTGGTGTTCTGCTTGCTGAGGCGCTTCACGTCCATCTTGAGCAGCAGCATCTCCTTCCTCAGCGCATGCACCTCTCTGTGAAGGTCGTCGATGACTTCCTCTCCCTCAAACAGGATAGCCTGGTGCTCCAGGTGCTGCTCGTCCTCCTCCCCGCTGCTGCCGGCGCTCTCCTCAGACCGGAGATCCTCGCCCGCAGACTTGATGGTCTGCAGCTCAAACAATCTGTCCTTCATCTCACCTGGATTGGGAATGAGTCCATTTTTAGGAAGTCTGCCGTCTCTCTAATGAAACACTTTAGTTGTACCAACAAGAGCCCTAAATCTAGAACAGCCTCTGTCCAGGACAACCTAAAATAAAATCTCTGTTCAAATACTAAAATAAAACACAGGTGCACCAAATTTAATTAAAAAAAAAAAAAATCTAATTCTAGAAAGTAAAAGTAGTTAAATGTATTCCAATTCCTTTATCAGAGCCACTACCTTTATTGGTAGAGTCTACTCATGGCTCACTTTAAATGGTTAGCAATTTATAGGTTATTAGAAAGAACATCTTTTTGAAATAAAAGTAGCTGGATATGGATATTGTATTGTATTTATTCACGTGTAAACTTATAGGATAACAATAATAAGTTTAAACTTGAATAAGTAACAGACATCTGTGAACTTAGGTAAGAGTGGAAAGTTGAAGTCACTTCCTCAGTTAACTGTTTCATCGCAAACAGGAATAAACAATGTGACGGGCAAATTTTGCATTTTCTAAAAAGGGTAAAGTTGTTTAATTAAGAAATAGCTTAATTCACGTGAATTATAAGGGCGCACGTTATGGGACAACTCCATCCAGAAGCAGAAGTCGAAAAGTCATCGATGATGAGCACCAGCAGAAAATCAGCGACGGTGTTTTCCAAACTTTATCTGAAGAAGTATTAATAAAGCACATTAAATACCTTTCTGGTGTGGTTTCCCCTTTCCGGAGCTCCTGAACGTCTCTCAGGTCGAAAAATGAGAAGATTCGACCACGCAGCGGATCATTTCCTCTTTCTGTCCCCCGTTATTTCACCATAGGCGTACAGTAGCGAGCGCGAGGCGAGTCGCGTGCTCGAGGGCGAGGAGGTGCGCTGGTTCTCTGCTGCTGCTGCTGCTGCTGCTTGTTGCTGGGACCAACACGGAAGATCACACAGACCTTCATCTGGTCTGACTTCACATGCACCGCCGCCTCCAACCTGCGGGCGGCTGCGGGTCAGTCAGTCAGGAAGGAGGCCTCCAAGTGCAAAGCACGCAGTGCGGTGTGAGGGCTGCTGGCTGCCGTGCTGTCTTTTGTGCCCTCCGCCCCCAATTCTTCCTCACCTCGAATGACACACGGGGAGTTTCAGAGACGTTACAACAATAGTTCATACGTCATCAATCAGCTTGAGTTGACGGTTTCTAAATCAGGTCTCTACGGTGGCCTTGAAGTGCAAAACACAACGGCAATTTTCAAAACAAGGGCTGCGGGTAAATGCATGGCTAAATATATCATACACAACCGCAAATCTAAAACCGCAACAGAAATGAGGTACGGGACAAACCCCGTCCCGTACCGATTCAAAACGGGACGCTCCATTTTACTGTCAAATGTATACAGGAGAATTCTGTATTTTAGGGACGGTTGGCAACTTTAGTGAAGAGGCAGCTGTAACTTCTCACCACATTGTGTACACTGATGAAGATGGATCTGCTCAAGATATCATGATTTCTACCCTGAGCATCACAGCTGCCATAAGAAAGACACACATTTGTACAAGATGAACATTTAACTCAACCTTTGACTCTTGTCAGATTTGACCCGTGTTGCCCTGCTCAGCTGCCTCATCCTGGACCATCGCCTCAGACCTGCCAATGTTCTCCACGGCAGCCCCTTGCTCCTCGGTCAGCAGCCACACGTCCAGAAAGACCTCCTGGATGCCTCGGATCTTCTTCTTCAGGTGCAGCAGCTCCGCATGCCGAACACGTTCAGCTCGCCGGGCCTCTGTCATGGCGTAAGGACATAAGGAACTCCAGAAACGATTTCAAGCAAGCTGAGATATTTTCATTTTAGCTCCACTTCAAAACAAGGATACATTTTACCGTTGCAAAAACATTGCCAGAGTGTCACCTTGACACCTTTTTGTAACGTGAAGGCCTTTACAGGCACATTGTGCAACATTAAGAAACATAGTGATGAGGATCTAGTGAATAAAAATTCATTCATTCATACCTTTCATGGTGGCTGCAGCGATACGTTGCAAGATGGCTCCTCGAAGCATCCTGTTTTGTGGTTCAGTAATAAAAGGGTTTGTTTTAGAACTGAAGACTGTGATGTTAAGCTGTTTGGACAATAATTTGTGCAGTAAAAAACAGAACCATTAAAAACACACACACACACACACACACACACACACAAAAACAAGCAAAAGGTTGACACAGAGTCATTTAAACTGGAGAGTTTCTTGATATGAACTAGATTTGTGGTTGGGATTTTACAGTGTTTTCCCAGTCAAAGTCAAAAGCACCAATCAGATTTAAATCTGTCCTGAGAGGGTTACTATTACTCACTTCTCTGTTGTTTTTTTCAGCAGAGGCGTCAGAACTGAGACTCGGGCCAGACAGATTTCATCACAACGCTGAGCCAGGTGTTCTGGCTCAACTTCTCCGAATTCTCAGGCCATTAGACGTGAAAAATTCACATCTTTCTATATCAAGGCCAGAAGTAAAGTGAAAATCTAATGTTAAAAGAAAAAAAGAGAATGTTTGAAATGTCATCTTCTGTAGGGACGGAAGCAGCTGTGATGGAGATAGGAAACACCGTGACAAAGCTCTCAGAGAAGTTCCTCATCGCGCTTGCTTGTAGAGTCTTAATAATAATCCGAAAATAATCTCAAGACAAGCCAGTACGGCGCAAAAGGGAAGAAGTGTATTCAAACTGGTAAAATTAGATGGTTTGAGTGGGAGGTGGCAGTGCGGCCGTCACACTCATCTCTGTCGCCTGCGAGCGCATCATGATTTCCAGAAGCCTCCGTGAGTCACGCAGAGGAGAAGAAGAAGTCGAGTGGGCACGCGGCGCTCACGCCTCCCAGCAGTGCGTCTACTAACCGAACAGTGACAAACTGAAAGGGGCGGACAAATAGACCCAGGCCACAGTGGGTCTTTTTTACTTATTCATTTTGAATTCATTTTATTTGTGTTTTTCAAAAATAATATTTTATTCGGATCCGTTCAGTCGAAGACATATTGTTTTACACTGTGTCATACATTCATAGGATTATGTGCAAATGTAACTGCAATATGTAAGTCTGCAACAATTTACCATCTGAAGGACCTTGTTTGACTTGACATGCATGTTTGTTTTGTGCGCATTATGTGTATGTTGTGTTTGTGCAGCTGCTGTAGGCACTTTTGAACCAAGGCAGAATTTTCTTCAGGACTCTAAAGTTGATCTAATATAATCTAATCCATGTCAGTGTGAGCTGTGTGTGACCGTTTGCCCTCTTCAGTCATAAAGTTGGCCCTGCCCTGCCCTAGTTACTCATGCTCATTTTTAGACAGTCAAATGGTAAACCACTAGAGGGCAGCCACGAGTTACAATGCAACTGCCTTCAGGGCGATGTCGAATTCAGTTTTAAACCAACTAAACACACTGATGAGTTTTGCTCAGTTTCTCTCAGCGTTGGATTAGCCAGGTATGCATTAGCAGTGCCCTTTGTGACATCACGAAGATGATGACATGATATGGCAAGCAAAGGAATTACAGTAGAAAATACTTTTGTCACAGTCCAGAAGTCAGTCATAAGATCATAAGACAGAGGCGTGCATTATGTAATACTATAATATATTGTAATCCGTAATAGTAATATATAATACAATATTACACATAATATATTTACAAGATTGAGTAACATACTTTCAAAACAAGTGAAGGCAACACAAAATCCCCACGTGTGAATTTCCCACAGTGACGTTCACATGCACAATATGTCTCACAGAGTCTTTAGATGAAAATGATTAACTTCTTAAATGCTTCTGATTCTCTTTGAATTAATCTTCAGAACGGCATGAACAACATTCCGGCCGAAAATCTAGTTAATGCTGCGTGTCAGCTGGCTCTCATTTTCAACAGAATGGTTTTCTTTTTCAATCAGTCAAATGTATGTTTCATTTTCTCCAGTGTGAAATTTCCCCTGTCACCCGTGAGGGACTGAGACCGAGCATGTGACCCGGTGAAATGCTGGCATGCTGCATAATGCATTACCAGTGTGCCAAGAACGTTTTTCCTGGGCCGGACTCGGAAATCTGATCAGCTGGAAAACAAAGCTCCTTTTGGTGCAACTGCAGACTTTGACTGTACATCCTAGAGCCCAGCCAGACTGCTGTTTGCATTAAAGTGTCTTTGAAGCCTAAAAAGGTCCTTTAAATCCACTTGCATCCACTTGTCCTGACTGCGACTCCTGCACCCAGGGATGCAGTGGGTCACAGCCCAATCAATGGCTCTTGGCAGACATTTGGGTGGGCCGTTGCAAAACTGGACATTCTAAAGGCTAAAACTAAAGTAGGATAAACGCTGGCCGGCCAGAGTTTTAGCTCTAATTCTATGAAAGGTGAAAATCAGCTAGCGAAGATAACTGTCAACAGGAGCAACCGACTTCTCCTGCCCAGTAACTTCTGCTACTGTAGCTAATTTAGGATTGGACGGAGAAAGTTCAAGGGAGGGGCTCGTTGACGGCTCAATCATGTTGTTGTTTTTTTTTTGTTGCAGTTTTAACATCTCGTTAAAACTGCAAAAAAAACAAGCAAAACAGTCTTAAAAAGTCAACAACCACTCGATTTTGCATTCACTTGTTATGACTTCTTGTGAAATTAAAAGACTGTAATAAAGTATTTTTGCTCGAACATCGATGGAAAGGCCAGTGACCTGTGTTGGTGGCACCAGGCCGCTGCTCTGGGCACAACTCGGTGAGGTTCATCAGAGATGAAACACCGGCCAGTGAGAAACTGCAAAAATGCAAAAACAAAGAAAGAAAGAAAGAAAGAAAAGAAAGAAAGAAAAAAAATTATTTGGAAATCAAGTTCATGTCTGAGAAAGAATTAACGGATAATTAATTTTGTCTACTTCTAAAATAAAGTGAACAAATGTTTTCACATTGTTGATGACTCGATCTTATGATTCATTTGGAACCGGCTACTCAGCACCAGCCCTCTAATTTCTGAGCAATAACTGGAGGAACATTAAATAAAGTACTCGCCCTCCATCTTCTAATTTCCTATATTTTGATACTCTGGTCACACTGTAATGTTTCACATCATCCAATCAAGTCTGATATTGCGATAAACGCTATAAATACTACATGCATTCACGCAAACTAAAGTTTTATCTGCCATCAGATGAAGAGGAGAAACTCTCCTCTGCATGTTTGTGTTTGGATGTCACAGCGGGAGGATTCTCTCCATTTTCACACGGATAAAGCAGCTAAACATGTTTACGAGAATTTCTACGCATCAGCTGGAGGGATTTCTCTCGCACCGTGGTTCCGATTATGCAATTAAAGTGGTCAACAAGTTGTGACAATTGATTTACAAGTTCTTATTTACACGTACCCCCCCTGTACTGTACTGTAGAACATAGTGTAAAGTCATTTAGTGCAATGCAAACTAATTAAATAATCTAAATTTAATTGATAATTTCCCCCCCCAATCATGTTCTTGTCTATAATAATAATAATAATAATAATGATAATAATGCAGTCTTCATCAGAAGTGACTTCTGTGATGTTGTTGCGTTGCTGCTGTGCCAGGCAGGGAGGGATGTAGTGGTTTGTTGATCAAACCTGCATAACATCAGCTGGCAGCAACAGCAGCAGCAGCAGCAGCAGCAGCAGCAGCAGCGCCAAATGAACCAGCTGTTTCTCAAACTGTCTCTTGCTACCTTGATGTTGCCTTTCAAACCTGTAGGCCGACAGCAAAGGGATTCTGACAACCTCTTTTCCGTCTGAGAGCAGAGGATGGAACGGACAATGAATTATTTCAGCTTACGCTAAACTATCAGGTGCAAAGGCTGTGGACTGACCTGCCATTCTTGTGAACAGTCACTCCGGGCCACAGGGGCTTCGTTTGCTGCGACTGGTGTGGAAAACATCAGCTGTTTCAAATTAGTCAAAATTGTGACTCTAATTAATTTAACTTACTGGATTTAGACCGAAGACGAGCACAACACCACGGTCCACCCACATCTGATCCAATTAACAGAAATCTTTGTCATGAGTTTCTCTTCGCTCCGAGATCGGCCCAAAGACGGACTTTGTTCGACACCTCGGCCTTCATGTGGAGGCTCAGCTCACTGCCCGCTGAGTCACTGGTACTCTGTGTATCTGTTCACTTACCTCCAAAACAACAACAACAACAACAACAACAACAACAACAACAACATCCATCTTTCCATCTAATCCACCACTCAGGGTGATGGAGGTGATGGAGGTGCTGGATCATATCCCAACAGACTTGAGATAAAAGTAGGCTTTCTCAATGGACAAGCCACCAGGTTATCGCAGGGCAACATAGAAAGAAGAATAACTGTGTGTATGTATACATATATATGTATATATATGTATATATACACATATATATATATATATATATATATATATATATATATATATATATATATATATATATATATATATATATATATATATATATATATATACATACATATTGAAAGGAGACTATGCAAACTGCACATAGAAAGGCCCAGGGTGGGAATCACACCATCACCCTTCTAACTGTGAGGTGACAGTGGATCAATTAATCTCACCTGTGATTATAGCAACATCTATCTAATAAATCTATATATAAAAAATATGCATTACAATTAATTAATTAACTAAAACAATAATAATTACAAAAATAAGAAATACAATAACAGAGTGGCCATTTGTTTTATCTGAAAATGCTTAATAGCGGTGTCCTCTGAGGGCCCCCTGGACTGCTAGGCCCATTAAATGGTCGCTGCTTCCCCCCTTAGCGGTGCCCCAGCTGGCAGGACAAACTGTTACATCACATACGCCAGAGAATTCTTGGTACATTGTCCAAGATGGATCAGACAAGACACACAGCAGAGCGCAGCGGCCAGGGCATAGTGGGGCTGTTGTGATGCTGGCACACTGATCAAAAACAGCGTCTTTTTTTGTTTGGTTCCTGGCAGCGGAGCAGTAAACACTAATGTTAATTAGTGGAGACGGGGGCTAAAGCCAAACTTCACTGGCGTACTTGCCCTCCAACAACATCTGATGGCGAGAAAAAAGACTAGCTGATTCTGTCGGTAACTGCAAGGATTATGTATCCAAATAAGAATTTAAATGTATGTTATAGAAAAAATTCACACAAAAAATGATGATCAATTTAATCGCTATCCACATGCTACAGGTTCAGGCACTAACTTGAGCAGCAGGGCCTACATATCAAAAGAAAATCTTTCACTTTGATTTTAAAGCATCAAACATCTAATTAGATTATTATTATTTTTTAAATTAAACTGCAGACTTCAATGTGAATAGTTGCAGTGGGAATTTAAGATCTATACATCGGTCAACCACTAGTGGGAGCTCAATTTATTTTAGCCTGCTTTAAGGGGAGACGTCTTTTGTCTTATTGTTTGGTGTGATCGGTTGTTGATAGGTAATGATGATTGAATAGACGATGCGCCACTCTAATGCTAAGCTAAGTAGCTACTGCTTGCATAACTCTCCTTTGCGCCCTCTTCCCCTTTTGATCAAATTCTGACCAAAACAAAACAAGTTAAACCTAAAACCATTGACGTAGACTTTCAGACAGGACATAAAGGAAGCAGGAGGAAAGGAAATGTTTGTAAAACCAATAAAGCAGCTCCATTTATAAGCGTCTATTTAATACTAATCTGTAATAAATGCTCTTATTGTTGGAGACGGTATATGTAACATTGCAATTAATCTCATTTGGTCTTTCTAAGAATTGCTGATCAACTAATGTCATGTAAGTCAATAAAACAGAACCCTGTGTCTGCAGAATGACCTTCGACAGAAGACATAACAACTAATAAATAGTGAATTAACAGATTTACAGATGAGTGGAATCCAGCCCGGTTTACAGCAGCAGAACTCTGGACAGTCTGCCAGACGACTCCCTGCTTGTTTGTTATTCTCCCCCCCACCGCTTATATTGCCCACACATTTTGGTTTACTTGAAGAATCACATTAAATCTTTTTTCAGAACTAAGTCCATTGTACAAATCAGTTGACTCCAATTTTTAGATCTTTATTTCTAATCTTAGACAAACATTCTCAATGTTATGATATCATTTCGCTCTAAATTTAAATAAATACTGAGAAAGCACACAGAATCAGAATGAAAAGCTTGAAAATTAAGTTTTTACAAATTAGCTAATTATTTCCCCCAAAGACAGAACTTGCCACCCGGAATCTCTTGCAAAGAGCTGAAGAGTAAGTAAGAGCAGAAGAAGTAATAAGTCACCTTATATGGTAATATAAAGTATTGTAACATTCAAATCCAAATGATTTATTGTGATAATTCACCATGCAAAGCTGCAATTACTGATGAATTATGGACGGAATATATATATATATATATATATATATATATATATATATATAAATTCAATTTGTCTGATATGGGGCCTTTAAATTGCTTCGAATGCAGCGTCATTCCCCTGTAACTTGAATATTGAAAATGAATTATTAAACATAGATTCCCTCCAAGTTTACAGGAGTTTAGTGATGGACTCTCTCTGAGTCTCTGTGAGGACACAGCCGCTCACTGATCCAAGAGGTGGTGACTTCAAAACATGAGACCAACAGAACGGAACTCAGCAGCATCACCGGCCTCCAATTTCCACGATCATGAGTTTTTTACATGGCAGGCCTCGTGATCAAAGATGTGTTCCAGTGATTAATATCATCTTATTTTGTTCTGTTTTTTAAGAAACGCACTTCGAACTCCTCTCCTGTAAATCAAATCCTTTAAGATTCGATTTTGAAATGCTATTACCAGTGCGTTTTGGCCGCTAGGCCAGGATTCCTGACGTTCCTTATCGCAAAAAAGAATCTTTAAAGGAATATTGAAAAGATAACCCTCTTAACACCCTTTGCAAATAGACAAAAGCAACGTGTAAAGTCCACAATGAACTCACATGAATCGTCTGATGCACTTGTGCGTCAGACTGTTTGGTGGGAAACACGTTTCTCGACCCTGCAACACAGCCTGCAAATTGTTCGACACAAATGTGGATTTGCATGCACAGCTCGGCCTTTGGATGCGGTCATGTGGACCTGACAGTTTGTTTTTTTTTTTCTCCCCTTGTCTCTGATGTAATGAGAGGCGGGCCGGACCAAACTGGGCTGCATGTGATTCTGCAGGGAGAGGGGGAAAAAAAACACTTTCAACTTTCGGGCTGCAGCATTTGAGAGCCGGCCGTCTCCCTCGCACGGAGACTCCCTCCCTTCTCGCCTTCTTTCTAGTGACCGTGCGGGATATTTTTTTCCCCCAGCGTTCCGGATTGTGACACGCTGCAGTTCCGAGAATGGGAGACACTCAGTCTGCGCAGCGGGAGGACAAGCAGGATGCAGCAGTGGAGCAGCAGCAGCAGCAGCCGGAGGAGGAAGAGGAAAGAGGGAAGGTGGATGATGCTCAGACTGAGCAGATCGTGGAGGCGAAGGTAAGTCCGACTTCACCAGCAAACTCGCCATGTCGACTGTTCCCAACGCATTTGTTGGTGCAATAACAATCATGGGCCGTTGTGTCTCTTTAAAATGCTGAGGTTGCATTTTTTTCATGCCATTATGGAACGGGTGCTGCTTGCCAACACATCCATTAGGATGAAAAGGCTCTTTTGAGTGAACTGCATCGTCGAGCTCTCTTTATTCTGCCGCAGACTCATTCTGAATCATTTTTCCCTCTGCAGCCATATCGAATTACCAGTTGTTGAAATATTTTCCCTCCTGGAACTCTTAATGGATGCAGACGCAGAGAAGTTTTGAGATGGCACACTTGTCTAATGTCTTAGTTGCAATTTCTACTATTACTGTTTTTCTTACTTTTATTATTATGATTATTATTGTTATTATTTATCAGATTTTCTTAAATTGACGGACGCAAACAGCAAACTGCGTGCAGAAAAACTGACCTTCCAGGTTTGTTTTTAGATTAAGCCCAGTAAAGCTCAGGGGACGGATAGAATTTCCCTTCATGCTGCACTTGGCAGAAGGCGGAATTGATTGATTGTGGATGTTGGCTCCTGCACAACAGGAAGAAGCTACGGCAGCATCATACTGTCAGAAGAATGCAAAAATGTAATTGCTTTAAAGCTGCAAAAAAAAAAATAATCCAGAAAACTGTTGCTCATTGACACATTTGACAGCTGTAAATGACAGCAGATAATACATATAACAAGTTTTAAATCTTGTTTTGATGGGTTCAGTTTCAGCTCGTGTGGCAACAACAATAACTAAAATAACAATAACAACTTCAATAGTTCCAACAAATGTCCCCATTTTCACTGAGATTTTCATTTTATAAAAGCACTTTTAACTTTTCCGTCTTTCCAATCAACCTGAGAAAACCTAGATGTGCTACATTACTGGTCGCTCTAACTAACTGACCCAAATGCTTCCTAAACCACTCCAGATCTAGACTTTAAATGCCCTCAGTCTGTGTCCAGTCAGCGGCTCATTACAAAGCACGGCCTGTCTGCAGGCCTGAATGAATGCATGTGAACCGGTCGACCATATTAAGTGGAAAATCAGTTCACTGGCACGCTGTAATCGGGTTATTCCCTTTGATCTCAAAAATTGAGCTTTAACTTCCCTCGTTAGACGGACATAAAAGATGATTCATTTTATCACTTGGATAACAAACGTCATTGAGGATGTGAAATTCAGTTGTGTTGCTACAGTTTAAAAAGAAAAGAAAAGACTAAGTGTTGCCTGGAAGAAATTTAATTTTGACATTATTTTTATGGGCAGCACCTGATCAGTGCAGCTGCAGAGAAGTGTTGATGATACAGAGTGAAAATTAGAGTTTCTATTTTTCTTCTGCTGATTGACAGTATAATTAACCGTTGGCCTGTAAATACCCGGGCCAAAAGCACTGCTTTAATGAACTAAATTACTTTAGTCCACTTGTCAGAAGTGTTACTTGTTTTCTTGCCACTGGCCAGACATTCCCGAACTAATCTGATTATTGGTTTTAATAGCGAAACAATCAGTGTTACTTGGATGTAAGGCTACAGTTACACTGAGGGACTGGACCGCATTGTTTCAATATAAAATATGACTCTGGACCACAGGTTAATCAAAACTTAAAATGTATAGGTTTAAATACAAATTTACATGGCTGAAAGTATTACATCAGAAAAGATTTCCTAGTTTATTTTATACAATAATTTCTTTAGCTATTTAGCCAGAAACTCAGCTGCAATCTGTCCAGCGGTGAAAGGTGAAGAGCTAAAACAAACAATGAAAACAACCCATGACGGACATATCAGCTATTTCTCTGTGGCCATGCCAATTACCTGATCCCAGTTCAAAAGAGCGAGCATGCTGCTTAGTCACTTAAGGGACACAACTGCAGAGACAGACACATAGAAGCAGGCAGCAACTGTGTCTAAACTCAACATCCCAGCAAATTAGTTATCGGAATACTCACTAAAATAATTTGGTTATTAGAACTACTTAGCAGATTTTTTTTCATCCCTAAATATGGTCATCTTTTTTGTGTGACAATCTGTAACTGTATATTAAAATATCTGCAATTCCCAATTTATGTAACTGGCTGATGGGATCAAATTTTTCAGAAAGCTTGCTTGCATTTTTGTCAAAAAAATGTTTAGTTTTTTAATTCAATGTTTTTCACAATACTTGCAGTATTCTAAAAATGACGGGACGATCAAGGGGACAGCAGACCACTCCCTAGTGGAGGTTAATGGTCACCGTGAGGATGAGATCACTTCCCAGGGTGGGTGCTCATTATTAGACTATTTCTGTAAAGCCAACATTGAAGCAAGTACTTTGACTGGATTGATGATCAATGATTAATCCCTTTTCCATTTTTTTAGTCATCTTTTTACCAGAGGAAGACGTTTCAGAAACAGAGAAGCCGCTCAAGGAAACACAAAACAAAGTCGATGCCAATGAAGACGTGCAACTGGCAATAATTGAAATGGATGCAAAGCAGAATGACATCAATAGTAGTTTCCAGAAATTCTTCAGCAATATCGGTCTAAAAGTAACCGTTAAAAAAGGCTCTAGTGATCCAGAAGAAAATGTTGAAGAGCCAAAAATAACAGGAGACACCGAGGCTAATGAGAAAACAAGTAAGAATGACGCTCAGGAGAACCGTGATTCGACAACATTTTTTACCGTACAACATACAATGCCGGAGGATGTGATAGAAAAGGCAGAGAAGATGGCGACGGCCAGCAAAGAGGAAGTGCAGTGTGAAAACACGGATGCAGAGATGATCTTTTTTGTGGAAGACCAACAACATGAGGTCACGGCAGAGGAAGAGCCACACTCCACCTTGCCAGTTAGTCCTGAAGACGAGATGGTCCAATCTCCAATCAAAAGATTTTTTACTACTGGAATTTTTTCAGGACTACGGAAGAAAAAGAAACTTGCAGAAGATGAAACTGCCAGAAAAGAACAAGAGGCCACGGGTAAAAAAGAAGCTTTGGAGATAACAGAACAAAGTGTCCAGGACCAAGAGCAAGACCCAGAAGCTGCCAGCCCTGCAGAAGTGGAGACACGGAAAAAAGAAGAGAAGGAAACAACGAAGATGGCAGATGAAAGGAAGATGTCATTTGAGACAGAAATGTTCAGTCCCCAAGAAAAGGAAAAAGTTCAAGCAAGCCCTCTGAAAACGTTTTTGTCAGGGTCCAGCCTTAAAAGAAAAACGCAAAGAAGCAGAAGGTCAAGTGATGCCAGACTGTCTGATTCTGGAGAACACGTCGTAGATCAGATCCCGTCACCTCAGTCAACGGAGAACCAAAATGACAACACTGCAGAGGCACCTAAAGGAGAAGAAGGTGCATGGGCCTCCTTCAAAAAACTCATGACTCCAAAAAAACGCATCAAGAAAACCTCCTTAACCAACGAGGAGTCACAAGTACCATGTGCAGGAGACGAAGTAAAGCAAACAGAAAGGGAGCAGTTGTCAGATCACAGCACAGAGGAAGGCAGGAAAAGGAAAGACTCGCTTGTGTCATGGGAAGCTGTTCTGTGTGGATCAGGAAGAAGGAGAAGTCGCAAAACATCAGACTCCGAGGATGAAACACCACAGGCAGACAGTGGATCCAGAAATTGCACTCTGGAACGCAATAAAAGAGCAGAAAGCCCCTATGACAGTGAGCCGGGGTCAGCATGGAACTCTCTCAAAAGAATGGTTACCCCAAAAAGGAAATCCAAAGATGAGGATGAATCCGTAAGAGACAATGCCCAATCTGACAATGAACTGCCGCGAGATGATTCCTCCTTTTCAATGAAGAAACTACTACCTGGGCATAAGAGGTGCAAGTCCGATGAAAAACAAGTTGAAGTGTCTTCAGATGAGGCTAATAAGGATGTGGCTTCAGATGATGAAGACTCTGAGACACCGGCTGTGGTTCCTTTGTCTGAGTATGACATGGAAGAGACTGATATTTGCATACAAACAGAGCCAATTGCAGAGAGTCAGTCACCTGCGGACAAAGACGAACAACTCCAGGAAGACCTCCATTGTGGAATGGCTCCACCCGTTCCTCCTCCTTTGCTCAAAGAACCTGCCGCAGCTGAAGAGCCCGATGCTATTTCAGATTCCATCAGCGAACATCACCTACTCAGTGACATTCCAGAAGAGGGCATCATAACCGAGACCATGGCCACTCCAGTTCTGGTTCTTGAAGAGGTAGCTACAGATGAAACTATCGCTGAGGAGCCGATAGAGATAACATCCGAGGCCATCACTGCACCAGAGCCCACTTCAGATATTACTCCGGAAGATGAAACAGAGATGATCTCTGCCGTTTCACAACTGACATCACAGTCTTCAAAAACATCAGGCAACACAACACCGATCCAAGCGAACTATGACACGGTGGAAACTGACCAAGTTCTCCTGCATGTTGTTGAAACAATCTCTCCAAGTCCACAGACAGATCCGCTTGTGGCTGAGGAGGTGATCTCACAAAAAATTGCTATCTGCGTGTTGCAGGAACCACTTGAAGCCTTTGAGGAAAAAAAGCCAAATATTCTAGAGCTACACAGAAGATCTGATGCAACTGCCTTCAAGACCGGCCTGAATGTTGAGGAAATTGACACAATCAGTGAATTAGCAGCTGAATCAATGAGGGAGTGCATATCTGAAATGAATGGCTTCATTCTAAGCGAGGTTGTACATGGAGTTGCGAGCAACAGGTTTGACACTGCTATTGTCTCAGTTGACGAAATTCAGGAAGCCAGTGTTAAACAATCAGAAGTGAGAATAAATGAATTGGAAATGATAGAAGCGAGGCATCCTCTTGTGGAGAGCCCGTCTGAGACTCTAGTCACTCCAGAATTTAAAGATGTGTCACCTGAAGAGGATAAAATTGTCATAGACACTTGTGCTCAAGACCCAGCACCTCAAGTTGAAACCAAGACCATTAATAGTGAAGAAGAGTGCAATGCTACCACAGTTACAGGTGAAAATGAAGACGAGGCTCTGAATGAGGATGTCCTCACTTTGAATAAGGATGAAAGCAAGATCAAGTGCAGCATTACAGAGCAAACTCAAGCTGAAGTCAAGGACGAAGCATCAGTGGAGGTGGAGAAGATGAATAAATCACCTGAAGACCAAGTTTTCACACTGGATTCAGGGGAGAGTGTTGCATCACAGGTCATCAGGGAAACACCTCTGAATGAAAAGCCTCCAAATGACAGCTGTCTTGATGAAGGACATGCTGCTGAAACAGCCACTGTTAAAAAAAAAGAAGCTACTATAATGGTTGAAACCATGCCATCCACTACTGAGAAGAGAACTGGTCAGACTCTGACAAAGGAAGTTGAACTAGGTGCTGATTCACTTAAAGAAACAGTTGAAGATGCACCCGGACAGTCAACGGGACTTCTAACCAAAGACAGCGTTGATACACAAAATGATAGACAAACAGTAAAATCTGAGCATGTTTATGAACCGAAAATATTACAAACTCTTCCAGCATACACACCAGATTTAGAGGAGGACAGGATGCTGAATCAATTCAAGACCTGTCTAAGAGCAGCCAACTCACAGAAACAGTTTCAGATGAATCCAAAGAAGAACCTAATCTCATCACTGAAGTCAACCTTCAGCCAGCAACTGTCATGGAAACAGAAGAAATACAAGCTGTTCAAGAGCCACCACAAGATACGGTGGAGGGCCATTTTCAAAGAATGGACAAACAGGAAACGTCTACAATAATTCTTGAGACAGGAAAAGATGACTCAGAAATGAAAGCCGACGTAAGTGAAAATGTTGAAGAACAAGAAGCAGCTGAAATGGTACAAGCACTACCAAGTAATTCCGAGAACAGTACCATTCATTCATCAGGACAGGAAGCTAAACCGAGAGCTCTTTCACTTGGAGAAACAGTTGAGGATGAACCAGAGCAAGAGACAGAACCTCTTGCTACAGCAATTTCTGAACCAGACAGACGGCAGCCAATGAAGGATGAAGATTTTCAGAAATCAGAATGGTTCAATCTGTTCAAGGTTCAACAGATTCAGAGGAATTGGTCGTTCAACAGTTTGAGGAGTCCATACCTGAGATCAGTCCTGAAGCAGAAACAGTTTCAAGTGAACCCAATGAAGAACAAAGTCTCACTGAAGTAAATCTTGAGCCATTAGCTGCTGTCAAAACTAGTGAAGTAGAAACATCTCAAGTTGATCAAAACATAAACAAAGGAAGCATTCAATCATGTGAGAAGGAAATTCTATCTGAAACCATTCCTGAAGTGGAAACAGTTTCAGGGGAACCAAAGGATAAACTAAATCTCAATGCAGTGAGTCTTGAGGAGGTACCTACTCCCAAAACAGTTGAGGAAGTAAAAACACCTGAAACTGTTCAAGATAGAGAGGAACATAGTATTGAGTCTTGTCTGAACAAAACTCTAACAGACACCAGCCCTGAAACAGAAAGAGTTGCAAATGAATCCAAAGAAGAACAAGTTCTTCCTACTGCAGTGGGTCATGAGTCAGTGGATACTTCTGAACATGTTCAGTCACCAGAGGTACTACATGCTGTGTATGATGAAGGCAGTGTTCAATCATTTGAAAAAGAAGACACATCACAGATCATCCAACAAGCAGAAACTCTTGCAGAAGAGCACAAAGAGGACAGTTGCACACAGTTGCTTCCTGAAGAAAATTTGGTGCCAGAGATCACTCCTCAGGCAGTCAAGTTAGAAGCTCTTCAGGTAACCTCACTGAAAGAAGAGGAGGCCAGCACTGAAGCAAATGAAAAAAAGTTAGAGGAGGAAAGCATTCCTAAACAAGCATTTGACGAGACAACAGCTGATTACAACCTAACAGGGGCAGATGTCCCCAGTATTGGAAAAGAAGTGGAAGCAGTTCAAGCTGTACAGACACTATCACTGCAGTCAGAGGAGGGTAGTAATCCTTTATTCGAAGAGGAGTTCATACCTGCTGAAGAGGAAGCAGATGAGGATATACCAAAAGAACAAACATTACTTCTTAGTCAAGTCAATGATGAACCAGCAGAAGACACTAATAAAACACAAGAATCAAACGAAATACAAGTTGTTCCTAAAGTTCCCTCATTAGATCCCGAGACAGATGGCACTCCTTTATCAGAAAAGGAGGACATGCCTGAGACTAGTCTCGAACCAGAAACAGTTACAGAAGAACCTGAGGGAGCAACAGTTCTCTCCAACGTTATTCTGGAGCAACAGGACACTTTCAAAACTGTTCAAGAAGCAGGAGTATTGCATGTTGAAGAAGAAGTTGTAACACCAAGAAGTTCTCAATTGGTGGAAGCAAAGCCTGAAGAAACACTGTTGGAAGCAGAGACCAATACAATACTTGCTGAAACATCAGAAGTACGTCAATTTAGTGTGATACCAGAGATGAAAGATGTAGCAGAGGAGAACATAGTCCAAGTGCAAGAAGCTGTGCCTGAGACCAGCCCCGAACCAGAAACAGTTACAGAGGAACCTGAGGGAACAGTTCTCTCTGATGGTCATCTGGAACAAGAGGATGCTTCCAAAACTTTTCAAGAAGCAGAAGTGTTGCATGTTGAACATGAAGCTGCAGCAAGTACAGTGGTGACCAGGCCACAATTACTCGAAGAAGTTATAATGTCAGAAAGTTTTCAATTGGTGGAAGCAAAGCCTGAAGAAACACTGGAAGGGGAGACCAATACAATACTTGCTGTAACATCAGAAGTACTTCGATTTAATGTGGTACCTGAGACAAAAGATGACAAAGAGGACATAGTACAAGTGCAACCAGCTGTGTCTGAGACCAGCCCCGAACCAGAAACAGTTACAGAGGAACCTGAGGGACCAACAGTTCTCTCCGATGTTCATCTGGAACAAGAGGATGCTTTCAAAACTGTTCAAGAAGAAGTCTTGCATTTTGAACACAAAGCTGCAGCAAGTCCAGAGGCGACCAGCCCACAATTACTCGAAGAAGTTGTAACACCAGAAAGTTCTCAATTAGTGGAAGCAAAGCCTGAAGAAACACCGTTGGAAGGGGAGACCAATACAATTCTTGCTGAAACATCAGAAGTACTTCAATTTAATGTTATTCCTGAGATGAAAGATGTTGAAGAGGACATTGTGAAAGTGCAAGAAGCTGTGTCTGAGACCAGTCTTGAACCAGAAACAGTTACAGAGGAACCTGAGGTAACAACAGTTCTCTCTGATGTTCATCTGGAACAAGACGATGCTTCCAAAACAGTTCAAGAAGCAGAAGTATTGCACGTTGAACACAAAGCTGCAGCAAGTCCAGAGGCGACCAGCCCACAATTACTTGAAGAAGTTGTAGCATTAGAAAGTTCTCAATTAGTGGAAGCAAAGCCTGAAGAAACACTGTTGGAAGCAGAGACCAATACAATACTTGCTGAAACATCAGAAGTTTTTCAATATAATGTGATACCTGAGATGAAAGATAAAGAAGAGGAGAACATAGTACAAGTTATGGGATGTATTGAGACAGAGAATAGTCAGAAACATGAAAAGGAAGACATTTCAGAGGTCGACAATAACATTGTCAATGGTCTGAGTGAGACTATTCCACAAAATGCACAGATTGAACAGGAAAACTCAACTACTGAAACTGTAGAGGAGTTTCAGTCTTTAACAGCTGTGTGTATATCATCAGTCAACATGGAGTCCTATAATGTTGAAAAACCTGCATTTCACAAAGAAACACCTGCACCTGATCAAACCAATGCAAAATTGACTGACAAACGGCAACAGCAAGTTACAGTTGCTGCATCGCAAACGACTGACGAGCAGGAGAAGGAAAGTGAGTTTACTGGCATCGAGATGAAGAAAGCTGAACTTTCTGACGAGCCCCGACAAGAGGTGCAGCTAGTTGAAATGAAAGTCAGTGTCGAGCAGGAAAAAGAGGCTGAAATGCCATGCGCCGAAATAAAAACTGCTGCCGTTACAGGTGAACCAGAACAGATGGTGCATGTCAGTATCGAGCAAGTTGGCCGTGAGCAGGAAAAGGAATCGGAACTTCGAGGCACTCAGGCTAAGACGGTCTCTCTTGAGCATGCCATGGTGGCACAAGTTGGTGTGTGCGAAATCAAGGAAAGGTCAGTGGCATTACCTGATGTTCTGATAGAGGGAACATCAGAGATTTCTGAACCCATGATAGAAACCATGTTTCCTGAACAAGAGTTCAGAGAGCAAGTCGAGACTCTTGCACCGTTTCTGATAGAGAAGGTTCCTGAGGCATCAGCAAAAGAGGATGACATAGTGGTTATGGTGAAGGCGCCATCAGTAAGGTTTGAGGACGATCACAGAATTCAAGTGCAGATGTTTGATGCTGACCTACAATCTGCAGAGACAAAAGTGGACTCAGTCCTTAATGTTGGGGTGACTGATTCCAGAGAAATCGTTGATGTTTGTTATGGTACACTGGAAGAGGTGGACTCTACCTCAGCAAATGAAGGGATAGAGGAGGAAACAGTCACACAAGATAAAGAGGTGACTGTGGAGGAAGTCATTCAGCATGTACTTGAAGATCAGGAAGAAGCGGTAGCTGATTTGGATTTGGAACAGGATGAGATGAATATTCCTGAAGCTGTGAGAAGACTGAGCAAGGCGTCTGAAAGTGAACCGAGTGAATTTGAGTATGACACAGCTGGGGAGGAAAGTGAAGATGAAAGAGTTCCACTAACCTGTGACACAACTGAACAGCAACTGTCAACGGATGTTGAGCAAAAATCTGACTCTGAAGAAAGTTCTGAAAGGCCTGTCCATCAGGCTGAGGCTGAGGCTGAGTCTGAGGCAATAGCCACAGTCGAACAGGAAAGCTCCAAAGAGCACATCCCTGCAGAGGTACCCAACTCCACCTGTGAGACATTAGAGGTGGCTAAAGATCAAGAACCAGAATATGCAATGCAAAACAATCAAAGTTCAACTCTATCTCATAGCACAGAACTGGTACTTCCCCCAAACACTGGAATCATCTCGTCAAGAGGTCACGTGGAGTCCATGTCCAGTCTGTCTTTAGAAGTAAAACTTAACATTCAAATTGGACAACCAAAGGGACCAGAGTCTCCACCACCTCCAACAGTGATAACCTCAACTCTAAAACAGATGGACGGATCCAAAGTTGGACTAAAAGCAGAGGAACCGGGGGAACCAACAATTATAACCGAAACTGTAGTTCAGAAGACAGAAAGTCTAGAGCAGGGATCAAATGAAGTTTCTGCACGTCCGGATGTCAGCATCCAAAAACGTGAAGCAGCAGAAGCAGAAGACCAACCTGAACCAGCAGACAGTGCAACCTCAGAAGTCCAGGCAACCAAAATCACGGAACCAGTTAGCACAGCGGAGCTGCAAGAGCCTCCTTGCGCTCAAGAAGCAAAACCAGACAAGCCCACCGAACAAACAGAGGAGGAGCCTGACCAGGACATGTGGATGGATGCTGAGGAAGTCATCTCTACTAAGGAGGAAACTGACATGCTCTTTTGCGATGTGGAGGAAACCCTAGAACCTCCAGCACCCTGTGAGCAGGAGGACAAGACAACACCAGAGCATGATGCAGAACTCCTCACAGACTCCAAGACAAATGAGGAACTGGAAATGGAGAAGACAGGTGGCGCGTGTGAGGTGGAAAGTGAAAGTGAGGATTTTGCTGCGGCACTTGAAGATCTAGAAAAAGAAAACACAAGCGACGCCTTGACAGAGTGGGATTATTGTCAGTCAACGCTGCAATATCAATTACAGGTAAAAAACAAAACAAAACAAAAAAATCTTTCTTTACCTGTTCGTCATTAACAGTACACTCATTGCAAAACTGATCAAATAAATTTCCCCTTCTTCTTTTAGGAATGAACAAGAGGCATCTTCTTTGTGAGAATATTGGAAGTCAATCAAGGAGAGCACCAACTCAAAATGTGCAGATTTCTCAGCTGAAGCGGACAAAAGTTTAGAGCGCACGCAAGCATCGGTAACGCTGTGTAACTTTGGCTGTAACTTAAAAAAAAATACAAACAGCTGAAAAATGATTGAGTCCTGCAAGGGGGATGATGAAGACTGAAGGTTTAACAATATAAAAAAAGGTTTCATTTTACGTCCCACAATGTGGCTCCTCCCCCAAAAGATCCAGCATTGGTGTAGTGGCACATTTTCTATTTACAGTTTAATGCTTTAAATGTTCTAGGAAATTTTCCCATTTAGTTCACTTTGGCAAATTAATGTGCGCAAAGATTCAATTATTTCCTACTTGGTGTGTTACCTGGTTTGTCATACAGATTTTGTTGCATCGCCTACATTTACCAAATATTCCCGCAGGACATTTGATGACAACAACAGTTGGACTTGAGCATGCAGTATTAGACATATATTGCACTGTAAATAATTGCAACTTCAACAATAATCCTGGCAGTCATGAACCGTTCCCACAGTGACAAGATACTATTGGTTACATGAGAACAATTATGTATGTATAAGTTTGTGAAGTTTGGATTTTTAGGTTGACATAATAATAATAATAATAATAATAATAATAATAATAATAATAATATGTGTATTTGTTGTTTATTATAACAGTTTGAGCAATAAAGGACTGATGAAGCCTTACTCACTTAAATTACTTCCAAACTCCCAGGATGAAAAATTTAGGTTTATATCTTTTCTTTTTTAAAACATATACAGTATATATATATATATATATATATATATATATATATATATATATATATATATATATATATATATATATATATATATATATATATATATATATATATATATATATATATATATATATATATATATATATATATATATATATATATATATATGTGTGTATACACACACACACACACACACAATTCTCTCTCTCTCTCACTCTCACTCACACACACACACACACACACACACACACACACACACACACACACACACACACACACACACATATATATGATGAATTAAAAGATTTTATGCAAATAAACTCTATAAAGGCTCTTGTGTTTTTCTCATGCTGGTAATTATCTTTTACCTTCTGGGTCATATAAAGTACCTTCCGATACTTCAGTCATCACTCAATCAGGTTATATGACTTGACAAACAACATATTGCATGTGGATCATGTGTTGAAATGACAAATATTTTATTGCAATTTCAAAAACAATGCATCCACAATTCATTTAAACATAGATATTACACCATCTTTACTGTGTCTTAATTGGTTCTGAGTTGAGTCTACAGAAAAATTTTACAGGTGAGGTGAGATCAGTGTTGCAGCTTGGAGCTAAAACTATATCCTTTATAGTGAGAATTCCTATTCCATTTTTTTTTTTAATTAAAAAAATAACAAGGAACCTAGGAAGACTGGGTCCTATGTAACTTGCTGACCCCAAAATATAAATGATGTAAAACGGATGAGGTACAATCTTTATCAGAAGAGCAATTAAACAGTAAAAAAAAAAAAAAAAAAAGACAGAATGACTGTATGCTTATGAAATTTTAACCTAAGAAGGTTTTTCGTTGACTTTAGGAAATACTGTAAATGACAAAGTATCTTCATGACTGTACAACATTTGTCTTTAAGAGCTTTTGGTACCGTTTTAAATTTGATATACCTTTTAAATGATGAAATGTCATTTCTGGGCAAACTATCCCTTTTAGATTGTTGGAGACGCAGTTCAGAAGATCATCTTTGCAAGTTCAAACAAAACCTAGAAGAAATTAAGCAAAAAGACGATTTTCCACTTTTAGTTCAAGGCCCAAAAATTTGAAGGAAAAAAAGTAAGTAAAGTAAGTAAAGTAGGCCCCCTGCTAAGTAGTTTGCATGAGAGCCTAAACAGCCTTACCTCAATGGTGATGAGGATAACTATCATCCACTCCAACCTCAAGCTGTGTTTTTCACTCAGGTGACTCCTCATCAGGTCTGTTAGCTGCGTGCAGTGCTCCAGCTTCTCGTTCACCACCTGAAGACAGCAGGGAATTTTATTGTAGTGTTTTTGGGTTGCTTGCCGTGCAAAATGGCTCTCTAGCAGCTGCTTGACTTACATTCACTCTGCGGTTGATGCTGAGGAACTGGCAGGTCTTATCGTAGAGCTTTTCCAGATTTTCCCGGTCCCAGTAGAAATCTGGCGTCATGAGCAGGTCAGACCTCAGGTTTATACAGTGTCTGTCAAAAAAAAGATGGGAAACAAAGGTTTAACCTGCTGATCTACGACATTTACTTCAAATGCAGATACAGTACATGCTGCATTTATTCAACAAAGACAATAGGACACAAGACACAATATAAATCTGCTCGTTCCTTAGAACTAACTTTACCTTAGTGTGAAGAGCTCACCTATCTTCTTCATCACCTCATCAGAGGACAACTTCACTCTCTTGCCAGACTTCAGTGTCTGCAGGGAGACAAAAATGACAATCAATTCAATCAATGAGTCAACCGCAAACATTGACATGACAGATATTTTCGTCTCGCTGCATTGTGACATGTTCGCCGTACCTCTGGAATTGTTTGAATTGATTCGACAAAGTTGTCCAACAAAACCTCCCATATGGCGAGCTTCACTGGAGGACAAAGAGTCAATAATCAGTGGACGTGCTGAGCACGAAACAGAAGAAAACGAGTCAACGCGACCTCTCACCTGATAGGCACAATGCGTTTGAAAATGCAAATTTCTCCAGAACAGCCTCCTGCGGCTCCATCTGGTCACTCAGGATAAAGTTCCCACGTTCAAGCTTGGTATTTCCCCTGAAGGAGAGAATTTTCCAATCTGACACAAATCTGCGGAAGGCCTGGTGTTTCAAATCAAACATGAAATGGTGTGCGTTGACATACTCTCTTACAGTGTAATTAATCTCTTCATTCTCCCAGTGGACTAAAGCCACTTCATATGGCTGGATCTCGTGACGCTCCAGTATTCTCATCACTCTTTTCAGCTGTAAAAGTAATTCAGGAGGGAACTCTGCAAAGGTGTAATACGAGAACAACGCAAACACTTTACAATAAAAAGTTTACTTACCATTTTGTCTTCAACGTTCCAGAAAACTACCGAGCCTTCCCTGAAATATAAGTCAAAGAAGAATTAAAAATCCAACCAAAAAGGTGTGCATGATGAACACTGTAATCAATAACTAAGGGGGATTTGCATTTGAGAGAAAATGAAAGGCCACCTGAAGAAGAACATTAGTGCATCGTCTTCTGGCTTTGCAGTCATGTCTGTGCTTATCACAAGAGCGTTTGAGGCATCTGGAAAAAAAACGTAAGCAATTCTCAGCACGCCTTATCCCTGTAAAACACATATAGACACATCGGAAATAATGATTTTCAACTGTACCTCTTGGGAGATCTATCTCATGGAAGCCATGGCTGGTCAGGTCGTGGCAAAGTGTTGGGAGATGATACTGATCTGCCGTTGCGAAGGCAATACACTGCATCATATCCTGCAAAGGAGTTCAAGAACTGAAAATTATAATGTGTGGGTTCAAAAATGTACATGCGGCCAGTCTGACTATCCACCTGGTCCTTGCTCAGGGCAGGCTGATTGGCTCTTGAAGGTTGCTTGGTTCTTGGTCCCTTGGGAACCCTTTTCCCAGGCGCTGATGGTGGCTTTAACGCTGGTTTTAACATTGACTTCACAATATTGGATGAATAAAATCGCCTCTGTTCTTGTTTAGCCGGTGTTGTCCAGGGGTCAGTCAAATCTAATCCACCCACAGCAGGCAGAACATGTCTCGTGTCCCTCTGATGCTTGTGACGAGCAGTTATATAACAGTTCCTGGAGAAGATCCAAGTGCCACAAAGGTTTGAGTGAGTCCTGGGTTTGGATTCATACTTGTGTGACTGAGCAGTCTGGACGAAACTGGTCGAGGCAAAGATGAACCCTGGTTTCCGGTTCACCGAGAGCTGGGCTCCCGATCTGCACCACATCATCCGGAGAAGCATCTTAGGTGGAGAGCAGCACAGATGAGCTACAGCACAAAAACTTCGCGACACGTTCATTATGAACATCATAATGGCGCAATCAGCCGCGCAGCAAATATGAGCAAACCCATTGAAAACACTTTAAAAACCGCATCAATCTCAATTTAATGTCGAAAGCAGATGCTTGACACGACTGACCTTGACGTCAATATTGTACGGAATGGTCACTGGTGCACTTCATACATTGGGGGTTTCTTAAATTTCTTACAGACAAGGCGCGTTTCTACTTGGTCCTCATTCAAGAGACAAGCTGCTAGCACGCGACTGTGCTACAGCATTTATCGTTTGCTAGCATGTAGCCGCTGTCCTTCGGTTAGCAGTTAGGAAAATACGCAACGATTTTGACACATGACAGAAAATTCCAATTGTATTGAGTATGTTTAAACTCGACTGCGAGCCTCGAACATGCGACCGTTACTGACAGGTAGGCGTGTTTCGTATGTTTTGTCAATAAAGTTTTGCTGCCGCTCACTTCCTGTATTGCAGCACAGCGTTTCAATGATGCCCAGAGTAGTGACTTCCCGGCTTTGGAACCTGTCGTCTTCACCGCTGGGACCTTTTCAGCCTAAGTTGGGGCTCTGTGGTCAAATGTGGGGGGGGAAACATGGAGAGAAAAGTGCACTGTCGTAAATCCCATATTTGGTTTAGTGCATACGAGTTGTTGTTTCAAAAAGTTTTGTTTGTTTGATTTGTATACAACGTGATAAAAATCTAGATCTGCCGTCATTAGTCGTGGTTTAAGTGAGATATAGAGTTTTTTTTTAACAGCCTGTATTGGAAAAATATATATGGTACGACAGCAATACACCGTGAAATGTCCAAATTATTGATAGAGGCAGTTTGAGGTCCCATCCTGACCCTGTGTGTCTAAATGCAGGGATAAAAACACCAAGGACTGACCTTGACGCATGTCTTCATTAGTTCGCATTTTTAGTGTTTCGTTCATGTAAGACCATGACCCACCATGCACGAAACAAAAAAATTAAGTACGTGCAATTTAGATTTGTGAAACATTTCAATTTGATCATCATGACGGGGGGAAGACGGAGGTAATGGGTTGTCTAACGGTCGTAGTGGCAGCGCCCCCCTCAGGATCGCCGCGGTACAGACTGTCCTCTGTTTGTTGTTGCCAAGAGACTTTCCTAAAACAGAACAAGTGGCTACATTGACCTGTAGTCATGGAAGTAAAGGAAAACTTTGTTGAGGTATGTCAATCTAAAATTGATCTTGTAGTTTTCAGTGGATGCATCCATATGTACATACAAGTAAAGTTAACTCCTGTAAGGTGCAAAAAAATAATGTGTATATGTTCAGGGGGAGCCTTTAAAGGAGCGGGAGAGACTGCAGCTGAGAATCGGAGTGTTGGAGGAGAGTGTGAAGTCCTGTGAGTTGGAGAGCAAAGCCAGCAGGGAGACGGTGCTCCGGCTGGTGGAGGAGCTGGACCAAGAGAGACGGAGAGCCACCAGCAGTGCAGCGGCTCTTGATTCAGTCAAAGTGGTACTGGGACTAGATTTTAGCAAAAATCTAGGACGTTTAGGTGGTTCAAGGCCTGATGTGTAACGTTTAAGGGAATCTACAAAATGAGATGGTTATAAGGCATCGGTAAAAATAATTTTCTTTTACTACTGATAAGCCGTTACATTCACATGAAGAACAGGCACACTCTTAAGGTGCATCATGGATCTAAGGAGGGTTGCCTGATTCTACCTGACATCAGAAAACTGTGATCAACATGAGGGCGGCTTTGTCCAGATGGAACAAATGTAATCAAGTAACTAAGAGTAATTAAGTACTTGGGGCTGGAGGGGCTTACCAGTAGATGTTTTTGAATCCTAACATACAGATAAATGGCATCTGAAATATGCAAAATATTTTTGAATTCATTTTGGAGTAATAAAGCTGTAGATTGCCTTTTTTGGAATGCACATTTAACAATCTGATACTGATTTTTTTTTTTTTTTTTTAAGTTACTAACAATTTAGTTTAGTTTAAGTTTTATGTTTTCGTCAAGTCCAAACAAAAAGTTTGCTAAGTTAAGAAGTTCCAGTCACAGCCATTGTAAATTTCCTCTGGCACCCTCTCAGGTGTGACTTCATTTTCACCACACAGCAGTTAGACGGCCTGGTGGTGGGAAGGAAGAGCATTGAGCTGGAGAAGAAGACCCTAATGGAGGGTATTGAAGCCAGCAAGAGGGTGACGCAGGCGGCACGCCGGGAGTCCAGCTTCCTGGAGAAACAGCTGGAGGAGCTGGAGAGAAGGTTCCAGTCAAGTCAGCGAGAGACTCGGGCAGCAGAGGAGAAGCTGCAGATGTTCCTGAAGAAGGCGGCGGGCCTGCTGCAGGGGACGTCCGACGACGTCGTCCAGCCCACCGAGCAAGGCGTTTTACAAGCAGTGGATAACATCTGCCACAAGGTGAGGGAGGAGGCTTTCATGTGCAGAATGTGTCTCCCTTTGTGATGCATGAAAAAAAAAGATCTCCTCAGGAGGTACAGTTGTATAAGAACATTAACATTATTGTAACTATAGTGCTTTACTAACGATGTTGAGACACTTTCCAACACATTTGTATTTTACATTTAAGGTCACATATAAATTTAGAACCTAAAATGGAAAAAAAAAAATATTTGATGTGATACGGGACCATTAAATGGTCTACGTCTATAAAAAAAACAGTCTTTGCCAGAGATGGATGCTCGTCTGCGCCGCATCGCTGAGCAGCTGACCGAGCAGACGGAGCTCCACAACAGCTCAGCGCAGAGGGCTCAACTGGCAGGGCAGCAAGTCCAGGGGCTGAGGGAGAAGGTGCAGGCTCTGGAGACGGAGCTGCTGTCCGCAGACGTGCACCGAGAGAAGCTCCTGAACAGCCGACAGCACGTGAGTCAAGTTGTGCTAATGCCCCCGGTTGCAATCGGATGTGAGAATCCTATCAGTGAGGAATGTTACAAGCTTCCTGATGTTTCTCATGCCGTTTCCTGCAGTACGAGGAATTTCTGGATCAGCTGTCCGAGACCATGAAGGTGGACAGCATCGCTGTGGATCTCGGCTCCGACATGAGGATGAAAGTCGTGCTGACACGTGCAGAGCAGATGGTTCAACAGGAAACGGCCTCTCTGATGGAGAGCAAATGTCTGAGTTACAGCCTGCAGCGGAAGGTAGGCCTGAGATGTGCGGTGTCTGTATCTCATTTTAGATGCTGTTTGACAGTCACGTCCCTGCGGCACAATAGCTAAAGACGCAGAAAGACCAACTGGACAGCAAAGGGCTCCACATCCAGCTGCTGAAGAAGAAGGTGTCCGAGTTGGAGGAGGAGAAGAGGAGTCACTCGGCGCTGGCCACAGAGCGAGACGGCGTTCGCACTGAGGCCAGGAAGCTGCAGAAAAGGCTGGAGTGCCTCCAGGGAGACCTGAGGGCCAGCAAGCAGTGCAACAGTGAGCTCAAGGCCCAGCTGTCCCACACCGATGAGCTCAAGGTAGAGGGAACAGGGGTTCCGGTCCGGACTAAATCCAGGGGCCTTTTCACCGCCTAATTCCACGTATTTTATCATCAATTTCTGGCAAATTGTGCACCGGTTAAGTAGCTGTAGGCTGCTTGAGGTTGGTTTTGGTAGAGGGCCCCTGAATAACACAAGGCCAATTTGTGTGACGTGCTGAAAGTCCAAAGTCCTGGAGCAGAGTCGCACCGTGCAGGAGCAGAAGAGGAGGCTTGAGCGGCTGGCGGAGGGGAAGGCCGCGGTGGAGAGGAAGCTGGACTCGGCGGACTCGGACTTGAAGAGGCGAGAGGAGAAGAGCAGAGAGGAGCAGCAGAGTGTGCTAACGCTGCGACAGAGCCTGCATCAGCTGTCTGACAGGGAGAGAGAGGTAAGAGCAGGAGAGAGAGGCAGTTGCTTTGGCCAAACCGGACGGATCAAAAATGCGTATTTGCATTTTCTGGCAAAATATGCAGATGTTTCTTCAGACTTTGAGGGAACCAAACAGGCCTGAGAGGAAAGAATACACGGCCAACGCTTCAGCTACAGGCCCACAAATTTATAAAGAACAGTGTTGTCGAGTAATCTATTACTAAGTAATCCACTACTATTAAACTATTTTTTATATAACAGAGTATTGTAACTAGATTACTGTGGGAAAACTGGTAATTATATCATAACGATTTTGTTACTTTTCCGAAATTTTCTAATTATCTTAACATTGTGGGCTGTGCTAAAGGCACCAGTGCTGTACATGAGTTTGTTCTGTGAAATGTGCATTTCGTGTTCAGAGAGCAAACATTCATTCATGTTATGAGGACAGAGGCAATATTATAAAGTTCATTCCAAAGCACGGAGCAACTGTTACTTTATCTTTTGTAACTAGTAATTGATAACTTATGAAACAAAGTTGTTAAGGATGCAATTAAATTAATAAGGAGCAATCAAAGCATTCAGGTGGTGGCAACACACCACTGTTGTGTATGTGTGTGCTGCTGTTTGGTGTTTCCTGCAAAAGATTATCAAAGTTTCTACCCATACATTCATACAACTTCAATTGCAGCCCTTTAAAAATCACATCTTACCAAAACATTCCCTCTAGTTCACAATAACGCCTCCTCCTGCCTCCGCTGCAGCTGTCTGATTTCCGGATGGTCATTTCTCAGATGTTGGGTCTGGATGTCACAGCCGTGGCCTTCCCAAATTACGAAATCATCAAGCTGCTTGAGACTCGCCTTCTCGCCACTCACCAGCACCAGCACCACATGAACACACCCTGGCTCTGTCCCACTCACCGCTGCCTGCACGGCCACCGCTTCCCCAACAACGGCTCCTGGGTGGTGGATCCGTCCGCCTCAAACTCTCCTGGTCCCGGTGATGTGGCGTCTCCTCATGAGGCCTAAGATTTGTTCTGCTCTTCATCTGAAATTGCGCTTAAAATGCAAGCCTACAAGTGCAGGTTTGAGTACTGACAACATGCTGATGTCCTGCTTCCCCTGTCAAAGTTTGGCGCACTGTCTTTGGAAAACAACCAAGTCACCGTTGGAAAAGAAATAAACCAGAATAAAAGTGCTGATTTGGCATCCATTGTTATTTAAGGTTGCATATACATACATTTTTCATAGAATATTTCTTTAACCCTTATATACACATGTTACATCATGTCGGACTGTTATACACTTGATACTCGGATGACAGTCATACAAAATATACAGCAGTTCTATGTGTCATAAAATGTTCTCTTTACAAAGTAAAAACAGAAGAGTGTATAAAGAGCAGGAATGACTGAAATCTCCGCCTCTGTCCCGGCTTCGACCGTTAAAAACAAACATCTCAGTTCATGAATGTCGTGGCGTGAACAACATGTAGAATTCAAATGTTTACGTCAGACACGGTGGGGGTGGAAGATGTACGTAAAATGAAAGGAAGATTAGGATCGCATGCTGAAAAGACAGGTAAAAAAATAAATGCAATGTCAAATATATAATATAATAAACGCTATCTTCTTCTTTTGTTCTTTCTTAAGTTGACAAACATTTGAGACAAGCGGATTCACAGGCAAAAATCAGCGTCTAAACTTTGGTGCCGCCTGGTGTTTCAGTTGCTTCACTTCGTTCTCATCTTCGTCTTCTCCTCAGCCTCCGGCCACCGGGGACGCTCCGTCATCTGCGCAGCTTAAGACTGAGTAACATAGAGGGGTTATTGATCCTATGCGCTACACATAGATATTAGCTGTTTGATGGCGACTCTGATCCTTCAGTAACAAATGGGATGGAGTGAACGAGTTTTTCTACACCGGCGGAGGCCCGTTAGTGTAGCTGAGCATCGGGTAGAAGGAGTGGGCAAAGTTGTTGGACTGAGAGCAGTAGTCCTCCTCGGACAACGGCAGCATGAACGCCAGGACCACGAGCAGGAGCAGCAGGAAGTGCAGGGGCAGCGCCACCCACAGGACGCGTCGCAGAAATGAGGAGGAGGAGGAGGAGCCGCCACTGTCGCTGTCGTCCGGCTGCGGCACCGCTGCTGACTCCGCATCAGAAGGGGAGGAAGCGGATCCAGCGTCGCTGTGAGACCTGCTCGTGGGAACACACACACACACACACACACACACACAGATGCAGGCAGCACAGACTGATGTTTAGCGACTCATATTGATTGATGGGAATATACGATGATCGGACGCAAAATTAAAACTGCTGACAGATGACATTCAGATCTCATCCAGGTACTTCATGGCAGCAGCCCGGCACAAGTTTGATTATGAAAAAAAATGAACTTTTTAGAAATCAACACATTTAGCCGCCTGTTCAAAGCCTTCTGCTTAAGCTTCCTACTTCACTCGACGCTTTGTCGGTCGGACCTTTCATATATTTCAGAGGGGCGGAGCCAACACCTGACTAGGGATGTTGTCACTCCCCCGAGGAGCCCTTTGTGACATCACAAATTGTGTGTCAGCACACACTTTTTGAAAGAGGAAATGACGAGTAATAAGAGTTGATGGAGTAGAGACTGGTTTAATTACAACAATATTGTCATTTGCATCATCTGTCAGGTCGTTTTAATGCTGCAGCTGATCATGGTATAACACCTGGCTCTGTTCTCCACTAAATCTTTCTCCATTTAACTACTGCGTCATCTCACTCCAACAGGAACCTCACACCTACTAAACTATAATTGCCCCCTTCAAATAGACAGAGCCTAAATAAGCAACTACACAAATTAGGCTAACTCAATAACCACCAATCAGGTGCGTGATCTAATCTACCCACACAGACTTCACTCTGTAGGTGTCATCTACAAAGGCTTTTTTTTTCAATCCAAATAAGAGCTCAGTTCAGGAGGAGGTGAACTGCATGAGTGCTTAAGTTTAAGCATCATGCTGTGTTTGACAGACGTCGCCAACACAGGACACTGATCCGGACTGGGCCATGGATACGAACACGGGTATTCTTTTCTTTTGTTTTGTTTTTGGTTTTTTTTTCACAAAAAAAGACATTCACCACACAGCTCTCAGGGCAGGGACGCACCCAAACAATCCTGCACAGAACAAACACATTCAGTGAGTGAGTGAGTGAGTGAGTGAGCATTCGCTGGAGGAAGGATGTTAGGCCATACGACAAAACGCATGCTGCCTCTATCAGCGGAGCACTCAGACATTACTCTGAAAGGACTCTGTGTTTGCGTCCCGTGGAGAAATGCAAAGCATGCCAAGGTGAGAGGAGCGCAGCAGCACTTGGAGGGAGCCTCTCTGACTCGGTGTGGGCCTTCACTGGAGTGCTAACCTGCTAAAGTGGTCGAGGTGGCCTACAATACAATATAGTGTTGAATATCAGGGGTATAAATAAATAATCCAAATGTCACACTATAGTAAAACCCTGGAGTAAAAGAAGGATAAAAGTATAGAAAACATTATTATTTTATTTTTTGGTTGTTTAAAATACTAAATATACACTAATTCCACAAGACAGAAACCATTTAAAGTAAACTGCTGTTGAAAAATCTTTCTACGTAAGTTATTTTTGTTCACCATACTATAACAAAATGCCAGAAGTTCCTCCTGTACACAGTTATAACTACAGTGATCGTTGAATCCAGCACTGACTGCCGGATGATTATGGATTTTTTTTTTTAAAAAAAGGGTCCTGCACTGTACCAAATGTGCCCCTTACCACTTAAAAGATAATGGAGACCTGAGAGAGTGACAGGTGGTTGTGGAGGGGGGGAGGTGGAGTGGGTTGGCGGTGAAGAGTTGGTGAGAAAGCAGCAGAAGCAGCAGCAGAGGAGGAAGAGGAGAAAAGAAGAAGAGGCAGAGAAACGTGGCAGACGAGAGAAACCGTATCTTTGCAGCGTTGTTCATTGCAGACTTTTACTGGCTCGACAAGTGGAGGAGGCAGAGGAGGAGGAGGAGGAGGAGAGTGTGCGCTCAAGGAAGAGCAAGGAGGGGAGCGTTAGATCCAGAGTTTGTGCCGACGTGTGAGGAGCTTCCCCTCCAGTTAGAGACGCAAAGCGAGCTGAAGGACACTTGGCGAAGACGAGGCCTTTGCACTGTTGGTTGTGAAAGTCTTTTTTTTTTCTTTTTTTTTTAATACTAATCCCTCATGGTTGTGTGGGCTGCATTTCACCTCATCACCAACCCTTCACAGAGCGTCTTGACCCTCAGAAGATGATGGAATTCACTTTCATGAGCTGCTAATGCTGCAATTAGATTCAATTTGGATTTTTTTTTTTTTTTTTTGGAAAGCTTTAACAAGCTTTTGTTCCAAAAAAAAAAATTCGGTGGAGAGACCATGAAGCACAAATGGGCCTCCAGTGGTGCGAGTCATGCGCTGATGAGTTCCATTATCTTCTGGGTGTCCTGGAAACCAACAGAAAGGTACCTGTGGTGCGGACTGCTCACAGACGGTCCAGCCTGTGACAGACTACATTTCCCCCTTTGCTGTTTGCAATGAACAAGGGGGGGGGGAAGTAGGGGAGGAGTAAAAGAAAGAAAGTGTGTTTAAGTCCAGGCAAATCAAACAAATCAAAGCTACCAATGAAAAGAAAATCCCCCAGATGAGAGAAGAGCAGCGAAAAAACTGAAAGTAATAATAATGATAATAACTGAACGTGAGGGAGGCAGGTATCGTCGTAACCCTTGGCAGCAAGGATTGTGGCTCTTCAAAGCGAGAGACGACTTTGAAGTGCAGCAACAAAAGCGACTGCATGTAGGAGGCTACGCAATTATGCAGCGCAATGCATGACTTTCACATACACACACACAATAAAAGCAGTGACATGCTTATTTGGACTGATCTTTGAACAGGTGATACATTTAAAGAAACAGTAAGTTGTGTCTTAATGGAGAAAGAAACAGGTCGTCATGCATTTTGACATCATAAAATATCTTTTCTTTTCTTTTCCACAAATATAACGTTGGCTGTTTTTCTGATACAACCACAGGGATCAACTTGTCAACTAGGATTAGTTCATATTTGGAGTCAGGTCTAGTAGCAGGACAGTTTTTTTTTTTTTTTTAGGAGGAACAGGAAGTGTTCCTAGTGTTAAAGGCTGGAGGAGACAACTAGGGAAGGTGTTAGAAAGTCTTCTTAATTAAAAAAAAGAAAAAGAAAGAAAAAGAAAGAGAAAACCAAGAGCTGGGAAATAAGGTTCTCCATCCTCAGGCGGGACACGCTCTAGTGACAGATCACATGCGAAGAAGAGTTACAGGCTTGAGAGAGGGAACAGATCAGAGGGAGGGAGTGTGAAGCAGGTGGTAGAGAGAGGCGTGGAGGGAGAGACTCTGGGATGGCAGGGGTGAGTGTGGCAGTTGATAGGGGAGGTTGGGAGGAAGGGTGGGGTTTCTGGGGCACAGGTCACTGCAGGGACCGCTTGACCTCGCCTAGCTTCTCATAGAGCATCGCGATACAAGGCCCAGGGAGGAGTGTACTTTACCGATCGGCGGCGGCTCGGGGTGCTCCGGCCCGACACCGGGCTGAGGGAACCGGACGTGTCCAGCTCGTCGGCGGAAGACCAGGACGAGAGATCCTGAGAGGAGCGTTTTTTTAGAGAGAGAGAGCGCAAAAAAGAAAGAAAGGAAAGGAGCAAACAGATTGGTCGAAACACTCAAAAATGGTGGATGAAGTGTGTTTTTTTTCACTAGAATCTAAATATAATATATGAAATAAAAACATAGATAATATTAGAAAAACATGGTCAAATTTGCAACTAAAACAGTCAGTGAAACAAAATAGTTACTCAAGAACGCTCATCTTCCATGACAGCAAACCAAACCAATCTTTGGAGAACCTTCTCTGGTTCTGTGGCACCTTTGTGGCCTCTTACCTGCTGACTGCTGGTAATGTCCAGGACCTTGGCCAGCTCCCTGAGGTCCCGGGTCACTTCCTTCAGCAGCAGCTTGAGGCGGTTCCCAATCACGTGCACCTTCTCCTTGGCCTCCAGACAGTCGCCGCCCTCGGCGTTGACCAGCAACTGCAGTGACATGTCCTGGAGCGACGCCACCTTGAGCTGAGAGTCCAGCAGCTCCTGGCGGATTTGCTGTGTTGCAAAGCAGGACAATGGAACTAAGACATTTTACCTCTCGTATGTAATTTCTGCTTCACTCCTAAAGGGACCAATCTGGTCGTACCGTGAGTGTTTTGTGATGCTCGTGCAGGGTGTCGCTGTCCTGGATGGGATCGATGGGAACCACCTCGTTCCTCCTGCGGTCGATGTTCTCCAGCCAGAGCAGCAGACCGTGGCTCATCTCATGGAAGTCCTGTGGAAACACATGTGAATTTACCTCACGCTGAAAAGTCAGTGGAAGTAGCTTTGCCGCTCCTTTAAATCAGTGTTTTTCAACCACTGTGTCACAGGACACTGGTGTACCATCAGAATATGTCAGGTGTGCTGTGAAAAATTGTCCAATTTCACTTAAATCGTCTAAAATCTAAATTGTCTGCCTTTGTGCTTGGTTTTTAAACTACCTCCTGCTGCTATTTACATCCTGTTGTTGTTGTGCACCCTTGTCGTTAGTATTTAGGCCTACCTGACACTGCATGAGCGCCTCCTGCAGGGACGCCCTCCACTCCTCCAGCGAGCTGCCCAGGGCGTCCCAGTGGTTGTTCATGTCCTTCAGTTTGGCCTGCAGCTGGCGAGACTCGGCCGTGTCCATCCTCACGAACTCGTTGCTGCACAGGTTGACGGACAGGACGATCGGCTTGCGCTTGTCGTACGCCTTCTGCAGCTCCTGCAAGAAGAGCAGTCGAACATGTTGTTTCGCTGCTGTCGCACGGGGAAATGTTTAAAGCGTGCGGGAAATGTGTAGAGCCACCAGCCGATACCTTGAGCTTCTTGATGCGCTGCTGTATGGTCTGGATGTCCGTGCAGAGGTCCAGCCTCCGCTGCTGCTCCAGCTCCTCCTCTGTCTCTCCCAGCCAAGTCCAAACGCTGCTCAGGTCCGAGTTCAGCTGCTGCCACTGCTGCTGGTTCTGCTTGGAGCGCATCTCTTTGCTGAGGTCCTGAGCCTGCAGGAGCTCCCAGCGCTCAATCACGCCTGTGTGCGACAGCATCATGCTTATTATCAAGGTCACTTCAAACAAGTTTTAAAGCACCAGAAACTGTTCAAAGCTAGATCATTTCTGGCAGTCATTATTTAAAACTTTTTTCAGATGTTTGACAAGTCCCTATAGAACCATCTGCCGTCATTGCCCTATTTGGAATAACTCCACCAGATACTCACCTTAAGCCCCAGGTAAAGAATATGATGGGGGGTTGTGATGCTTATATTTTTAATATTAAAAAAAGACTTGGAGCAACAAAACAAAAAAAAGAAACGTTCATTTAAATATTGAACGCAAAGCTGGACTTCTTTCATCTTGTCGTTGTGCGAGTACCTGACGTCTGGGATTCTGAGCTACTGGGATCCGCAAGTCCGGACACTGTGTCCTCCTCTTCCTTCAGTTCGAAGCCCATCCTCTTCACCGTGTCGATGCTGCCGCGACACTCGCCCAGCAGCCGCATCTACGGGACAACAGGAATGACGTCAAGTTGGACTGAAGTCACAATTTGACGGAAATCTTGCGGAGGTGCAGCCCCGATGCGTGTGAGACGTACGTATCCCATGTAGGAGGCGTCCAGCTCGGTGCCGGTGGGAGTGCGACTGCGGCCGCTGTCCATTTGTTGCAGGCTGAAACGGTGACCGTCCAGCGGGTGAACGTGAGAGTCTGCGAAGACGAGACCTCAAGTTCAGACACTGATCTCCAGCTGCTCATGGTCACAAAAACCAGACGACCCGTTTTGGCCGCAGTTTACATCTTATTACCTCAGAGGAGGTGAAGACAGAGAAACACAAAGTGTGGTTTTAAGGAAGCTGATGGGAGCGTAGATTTTTCTGATCACTTGTTAATCATACTCGTGCATCTTTCTAAACATGACGTCTCTCTGTTTGAACAAATTTACAGAGACAAATCTGCCCTCCCTTCAGCGAGTTAGAATACAGACTACCAGTCAAAAGGACATGCTTCTCTGAGAACACAAAAATGATCCTTAACGAAACCCAAACAAGTTAGCCACACAGTAGAGTGCAAACAAGGTGAGAAAGCCAGTTAAAAAGAGGAGTTAGGCTGAATTCCATCTCTGTCCTGTGGGATTAAACTGCCAGCAGCTGAAATGGAATTGACCCTACTGCCCCCCAGTGTTAGAAAAGTGTGTCCGCTGGTTACATCGTGTGCCCAAGATGTGATTAAGAGAGGGAAATCAACAGAAATCCAAGCCGGTGAATGGCCTACAGGTGAGCTATCTGCTCAGAGTGAAGCTGTTAATTTCTGGCCCCGAACACGTGTGGCATGCTGGGGGAATCTGCCGTTGCCTACCAGTGGAGGACCTCAGTGTTTGCTGTGTAAGTTTAACATAGGTCTCAGCGCTCTCTGGGATGACTACATCTGGAAGAAACATTGTACAGTACACACACATACACATTCAGCAGCGTGCATTGCACCAGTTGACCCACCCCCATCCTGAAGTGATTTTACCTGCTGTCCATCTGTTGTGTGTTTAAGTGTCTGATTAACAAGAAATTGATAACTGGTCACTGAAACACACTCTGAATAATAATACAGTGGTCTGCTGGGGAAAAAAGTTTGATAATATTTTAGATCAAAATAAGGGGAAAAGACAATCATGAGGTTTAATCTCTAAATTTGACAGATTTTCTCAGCTCAATCAAAGTAAATGCACTTGGACATACCGTCCTTCCAAGGTCCAGTCTTCTTTCTACATATCTGTATATGAAGAAGAGTGTGTTTTTCTCCTGAAAAAAAAAAATACTGACCTGACAGGGCCGAGGCAGGTCGCTGCGGGAAGTCTCCCTCCTCACTCTGCTGCTCCCTCAGGGCCCTGCTGGCACTCTCCAGCCCGCGGCTCAGGTCGTAGTCGTGGTCCCACTCCAGAGGAATGGAGTCCACGCTGGCGGGCGTGTCTCTCCCCGAGCGCTCTGTCCGGAACTGGGCGGCCAAAGAGGCCGAGCGTCCCGAGGAGGGCAGTGGGGACAGGAAACCGTCGCCCAGGCGCTCGGTCCAGGGCAAGCTGGACAAATCGCCCGGCTCGTCCAGCTCCAGCTCCCGGTCCGAGAAGGACACTTCGGTGTCGTCATCTGCCAGCTGGAGAAAGTCACCAGTGCATCCGGTTAATTCTCAATCGACTTTTATTTGTACAGTGCTAAATCATAAGCAAAGGTGTCTCAAAGCACTTTGTACAATCAGAAGAAAACCAACTGAACCGACATTTTAATAAATGTCAGTTCAGTTGGGTGGCAGATGAGAAAATCGCTCTCTTTTGTGTCTCACCGGAAGTCTGATGAGCTTCTTATAGTAGCGCTCGACCCGACCAAACACTTCCTGACAGTAGCGCTGCAGCTCCTCCAGCTCCTCCTCGATGACGGCGGCGTCCATAGGTTCGCTCTTCTCGATCAGTGCCTCGCCCTGGTGGAAGATGTGCTCGATCTTGGCGGTGGTGAGAGAGATCTCCTGCTGGAAGGACTGCGAGCGCAGAGCAACGTGTCCTTAGTAAAACTTAGTCAACTCCACAAACAATTTAATCAAAAGGGACAAATTTAAAAAAAAAAAAGCCTTTGAGGATCTCAGACCCACCCGGAGCTGTTTGATCTTGGCCTGAATGTCACACTCTGAGAAGTGCTCGATGTTGGTCAGCTGCAGGTCCATCTCGGTCAGCCACACCAAGATGGCATCTCTGGCCGTCTCAAACTCTTCTCTCTGGCTGATAAAGTGCTGCATATTTGGTAGGAGAGGGAGAGAGAAAACCAAAAAAAACAGTGGTTAGAGGGATCTGACGACGTAGCAGCCTAGCGTAGTCGTCGCAACAGCGGGAGGACGCTTGCAATAATACCTTGAGCCTGCGGAGGATGGATGCTACTCTCTTCTGCAGGTTGTCCCACCGCTGGTTGGCATCCTGAACCATTTCCCTCAGATGACAGGATGAGTCGGTGCGGTTTTCTCTCGCCAGGCGGCGGTATTGCTTATTGATCAACTCCAGCTGTGTGAGGTTTTCATGGACTTGTCTCTGGAAAGCCTACAGAAACAGACAGACAATGAAGATTATCCCCAAAAGTTAAAATCTATCCTCTCTGGTGATAATCATTTAAATAGTTTGTATAATTCTTCTGCAGTACCTCAAATTTCTTTAGCTCTTCTTTGGCCACAGTGTACAGGACGCCCGAGGAGTTCGGCAGGGCGGCCGTCTTTTCCGAAGTGGCCAGCCACTCCTCAAATCGTGCAAAGTCGTCAAGGAATTTCTGCCATAAACGCCACGTCTCCTCAATCCTGACGGACGGAGGCAAACAAAATCTAAACTGTAACATCAGTCGCTCAGAGAGAAAACAGCCCGCTTCCTGTCATCATTTGCTCCTGTTTTCAACCAACGCGTGCGCATCCTCACCTGAGTCTCCTCTCCATGGACAAGGCACAGATGCTCCTCCAGCGGCGGTCGAGGCTACGGGTGGCCAGCTGGATGGAGTCGCACTCTGCGTCGGTGGCGCAGGCGTCGCAGTCGTGCAGGAGCACCTCGCACAGGTTCAGCACCGAGGCCACGCCGGTGCTGTGCTTCTCGATGTCACGCTGCAGCTCCTGGGAGAGACGCAACATTTAAAGCGGGGAAACAGAGGATGGAGGACGCGTGCTGTGCTGTGCTGTGCTGCGCTGCATGCTGGGTACCTGCTGCAGGTCCAGCTTCCTCTGAATGTCGTGGAAGTCACATGAGTCGTACGCAATGGGTTTGGACAATTCGGTCTCGATGTGGGCCAGCCAGGAGCGAAGGCTGCTCATATTCTTATCCAGCTGCTGCACGGCCACCAGTGTTTCTCTCAGCTTCTTCACTCTGCATAAATGAACATATTCAGCTAAAACAAGTCCTGGAGAGAGGAAAAGAAACAGCTTTTGTCGTGCACATAGGGTGTGTCCTCTCACCTGGCTCCAATCAGGTCCAGGAGGTGCTGCCAGCGGTCGCTGACCTTGCCCAGTTTCTGCTCGATTTCAGCAGCTTTGCTCTTGTGGCTGGCTCTGGCCAGGCGCTCTCCCAGCTGGTGCAGCTGCAGCTTGTTCTCCTCGGCAACAGTGATCTCCTCCTGGTAGTCCTGAGGCACAACACAGCACGAGCGAGAGTGAGAACGCTGTCACTGGAGGGCAACTTTAAGTGCAAACGTTTAGAAAATGTTTCCAAGATCAAGATCAAGATAAACTTTATTGTCTCACACGGTGAGAAATTTGTTCTGGGCCATCGCCTAAGCTGCAGCCACACACATCCAGCAATACAACAATTAAGCACAATACTTAATATCATAAAAATCTTAACATGGTGCCAGTGTGCAAAAACAACAAGAGAATAAAAAATAAATAAATAGTAATAAAAATACAGTGCCAACCTGTAACAAACACGCATTTATCAGAGCCCGGTCTATCTGACCTTATTTACTAGTTTAATGGACACAGGAATAAATGAGTTTTGACTGGAGTTTTCAGTGAGGAACTCTAAACCTTCTACCAGATGGTAGCTGCTCAAACTCGCTTTGCAGGATGTGTGATGGATCATTGATTACTGGCTTATTGCAGAATGGCCTGTTCATAGAAACTCTGACTGGAAAAGTGCTCTTTAATACCAATATTTTTTCTAGCAGCATGAATAAGCGGAGACAGTTTAGGGTTAGAACAGATGGGTTTCCAAACCAAGCTGTGATACTGTACCTAATTGAACTCTATAAGACAGCCCCATAAAAATTCTATTTTTTTTTCAACACCGTGCATTCTCAGACAGCGAAAGAAATGCAGCCGCTGTTGTAGTCTGCAAAGAGGCTGTCCACGTGTGTGCTGCAGGTGTTGCGCTGTCAATAAAGACACCAAGATATTTGTATGACTGCAGCTGAGCAATGGTTTGGTTGTGGATGACCACAGGCCTGTGGTCCCCTCAAACACAATTTCCACAGTCTTATTTATATTCAAAACAAGGTGGTTATCATTACACCAATTAACAAACCCTAATTTCCACAAAGTAGTCAAATATATCACAGTTCTTTTTCAAAAATGACAAAATTGCAGTGTCATCTCAGAACTTAATAACATGATTATTTGGATCGAAACTTCGGCATGTGTCTGTGGACAGAGTGAACAGAACCTGTGGTGCACCAACCGCGGTGAAAAAGTTGCTCAGAGTGCAGTGTTTCCTACCTTGCGGAGCTTCTCGATCATCTCCTCAATGCTGATGTCTCCGTTCTGCGAGACCTTGCTCTCCATGTTGGTGAGCCACTCGCAGAGCTCCTTGTACTTCTCGCTGAACACCGTCCACTCGTTCAGCTTCTCGCTCACCTGCTGCCGCCGCAGAGACAGCTACGAAACACAGCGACAGACGTCCGGTGAAGAACATCACTTTGCGTGTAAGAATGACAGAAAGCTCAGCCGTGTCTGGCAAGGAAGCAGCCACCGAGAGAGACGGCTGAGACGTGAGCGAGTGATTTGCATCAAGCAATGAATGGCGTTTCCTGTGTGCATGCACTTTTTTAAGCCATACACAGGATGCTGTGGTAAAGACGATTTTGAGAAAGAGGTTTTATGCGTCAGAGAGATTGGCACGCACAATATGCCAGCAACTTAAGGGTACATTTTCTATACTTTTTTTTTTTTTATTATGTTTTTGTGTTTTAATTATTTTCATTTCATGAAATTATACTTATACCTGCACCTTAAGGAGGATATGATAAAATCTCATGTGCATTAAATCAAACAGCATTGCAGTTTTTAGACCAACAGCTCCACTGATTGAAACCTGGATGAACTGCAGGCACTGCAAACTGCACGCAGCACGGAGGAAATCTAAAGCTCCTTGAATGCTGGTTTCCGCTGTGGCACTCTGCTGTACCTGGTGGCAGATTTCATCCCACTGTCGATGCAGCAGCTCGATCCGCTCCTGCAGGACAGACAAGTCCTCTGCACTGATGTAGCAGGACAGAGACTCTCGCAGAACAGTCAGATGAGCCAGATCCCCTGTCCAGCCATCAAACGTGTTCTCCAGTTCCTGGAATAAAATCAATAATGAAAAAAAAAAAAACCCTAAAAAAAACCTTGCATACTCAGACCTGTATACCCGTAAAACTGAAAAAAAAATTCTCTTTCAAACACCTGTGCTTGAAACATTTCAATATCAAACAATAAAACAATAAATTGTGTGTAATTGATATGCATGGAATGACTGAGAGACACTGCGAGGTTGATACCTTGCAGCGCATTTGTTCAGCTTGAAGGTCCTCGTGGTGATCAGGCAAAGGCTGTGAGAGTTGACGCTTGAACGCTCGAAGTTTCTCCAGTGATCCGCCGATTCCCCTCTCACACCGCTCCCAGTCCTGCAAGTGACACCAACGATGATCAAAACCAAGCCTCGCTTCATTTGTTATTATTATGACCTGATTTTCTCTCAAAGTTTGAAGTCTGTAGAGGGGAGGCGGAGACTGTGAACACCTAAAATGTTATTATACCTTTAACAAGGTGGCCAGGTCCTTCTTCTGTTCATCCAGGCAGATGCTGGTGTGTTTCCATTGCTCCTGGATCTGTGTCAGCTCAGCCTGCAGCGCCACCTCTGCCCGGTTATCAGCTGAAAGCAGCAGTTGTCGACCTGCCTCCACTGTCAGGATGTAGCTTCCCTGCTGACGCTGAAGCACCCTTTCCTTTAGCTGAATCAAAAAAACAACACCAAACAATGAGCTATTCAGCAACCAAACTATTTCGTTCAGCAACATCCAGATACATTTAACAGGTGGAGAGGTCGAGGTGTCTCCCCCTGCTTTTTGTGTGACGGGTACCTGGAGAGCGTCAAGCATGGAGCGGGCTTGTTGCAGAGGCACGGTGGCCCCAGCCTGCAGGGCCTCGGCAGGGTGGGAGATCTCCACCAGCCACCTGCGCAGCTTCTCCACCATCTCTCTGTAGCGCTGCCACTGGCGAATCAGACTGTCGATGATGCCCCGCCTCTGCTGAGCTCGCCGCACGACGCCCTGCCACTGGTTACTCAGCAGAGCCAGTTTCAGGTTGAACTCGTCCCTGCAGGGGCGAGGAAGAGTGGAAATGCAATTAATGGGGGATTGAGGGAGGGTCTTCAATTCAATAATATTCAAGTGTCTTACCGGTCATCCACCTGACCCTGCTCCAGCATCTTCTGTCCATCGCTAATAATAGAGTGCAGGATCTGCTGCCGGCTGAACATCTCCGCTTGGAATAACTAGAAAATAACAAATCAAAGTAAAGTACTGATCGATAATAACAGCAGCTTCTTTTTCTAACCCATCAAGACACTACCTCGTGGGCTTTCTGCTGCTCCATTAAACTCTGGTAGTTGCCAGAAATTTCCACGGCCAGATTCTCTTCCGTTTGGACTAAGAACTCCATCCACGTCTCACACTTCTCCAAGAAGGTTTGCTGCTGCAGCAGAAAGGACTGGAGCTTGCTGCCAGGAGCCAAAAAAGCATGTTAGCAAAAACATTGCAATTTAGATGTTGCTTGATTCTATATTCTCTGAGTCGTACCTGAACCTCTCTGTGGTCTGTGCCGAAGCTGTTGACCAGCCCCGGTTGAGGTTTTGCATTCGTTTGATCTCTGAATCATTAAGAGGGAGGCGGTAACCGAGCTCGTTGAGACGCTCCAGCTCTGGTGCCATACTGCTGAATTTCAGCATGAGCCTCTGCACAGGAATGAAAGGGAAATTAAAGTCAACCACATTTGAGAAGAATAAGTAAAATGATTTAAAATTAATAAATCAAAACAAACCTTCAGTTCCTCCATGCGGTCCTGGACCAGTGTCAGGTCAGTGGAGCCGTTGGGATCTTGAATCTTCAGAGCCCCTTCAGCTTCAACAATCCAGCGTCCCAGTGAATCCAGCTGACCATTAAAAATCTCATAGTCCTGGACTCCAGTCTGGGATCGAAGCGGGTGAAAATTTGGTGAGCGTGGAATCTGAGAAAGTTGCAGTTAAAACAGTTTGTGGTGGAGCTTTTTTTCTGTCTACCTGCAGAGTGGTGAGCTGCCTGGTGAGCGCCTGCTCCACAGCTGCCAGCCGCCCAGTGAGGGAGACATGATCTGACTGGATAGCTGAGGCGGAGGACGTGTCCACCTGCTGTTTCAGCTGCTCTCCCAGTTCTTGGAGAACCTGTAGAGAGGCCTGCGCTGGAACTTGAGCTCGGAGGACCTCCTGGGGCAAACAACGCATCCAGGAGACCTTATTAACACCCAGCCGGGAGACATAATGTGGAGACAAATCGTCTGACTTTGCAAACAACAACAACACACTCACACTGCATTCTTGGATCCAGTCGGAGACTTCCTCGTCAGCGATGTCTTTGCTGCAGGCGAGCTTGAGGAGCTTGTCGGCCTTTTCCTCCTGCAGCTGGACGCTCCTGCAGCTCTGCTCATAAAGCTCCTTGTAGCGCTGCCACAGCTGCAGCAGTGCTTTGCTGCAGCTCAGACGCTCCCCGATCTCTTCCAGCAGGCCGGCCCACCTGGGTGCAATTACATACCGGTGACTGTGATGTTCTGCCTCTTAACAATTGAGTGAATGGGTCTCGAACGAGTTTGAGATATCGGTAACAAAATTTCCAGCAGATTACCTCGCGTTGATGTCCTTCAGCGCATTGTTGAGAGAATCTGACACTGAGGGGTGACACTCCCTCAGCAGCTGGTGGGTGACAGCACCAAACCTCCTCAGACTGCTTTCCTGCTTCTCCAGTTCCTCCTGCAAATCCTTCAATAAGCAGCACAGACGCTTCTCATGAGCAAGCATGTACATTTCCACGGCTGGGTTTAGAAACTCACTCACTCACTCCAAACACAGAAAATATAACAATGTCACAATAGGACTCAAGTGATACTAGAGCAATAACGTTAATTAAAACAATCAATTTCTTTGAGAATGACTCACCTGCAAACTTTGCACCTGCAGCTGAACAGCCTCCAGGGAGCCAGTGAGGAGACGGAAGCGAGACACAGAATACCTGCCTTCCATCAGATAGCCATTGATTTCTTCTGAGGCGCGCTTGTACAGACTCCACTGATCCTGAACCGACTTTAGGCTGATCATTAGCTGCCCTATCTGTTGGAGGCACGGTACAGTAAATCGGGGGGGCGGGGTACATCCAACGAGGAAAGAACAATACTAAATGGATAGGTGGATTAGAAGTAGTGCTTAAAGAGAGAAGCAGGGAGCCTACCAAGTGGTCCAGGTTGGCCCAGGTGTGATTGACACCCTGGAGCGTCTCCATGACGATGGCGCAGGCTTCATCTGTCTTGTTCTGGACAAGGGCACAGCCCTGCTCCTCAACCCTCTCAAGTTCTTTCTCTTTTTCCTTCAGTAACTCTTCCATTTCCTGAAGTAAACAGAATTGGTGTTTATAAAAAAAGGTCTTGAAAATTACATCATGCACTGTGAGTAAAAAAAAACCCAATTGAGGTCATGGCTTGCTAACGCCACCTGGCAGTCTTTGAGAGCATTCTGCACAGATGTCAGATCCTCTATGCGGTGTTTCCTCTTTAGACATTCTTCTTGCGCTGCCATCCAGGACTTCAGTGTCTGAATGCTGCACTCGTACTCAAACCACATCTCCAGGAGGCTCTCCAGAAATTGGATCTGCAAATAATTTATTTAAAAAAAATAAATAATATCCATCCGTAGAGAAGACAAGCTCTGCTAACGGCACTGACGTCCTCACCCTCTCGTTGATGCGGCCCTGCAGGATCTGCCAGCGACGGTTCATGTCTCCAAGTCGCTCAGCGAAGTCTGTCTTATCGGTCCGCTTGCTCTCCATGTCCTGGCCACTGATCTGCAGCACTGACTGGTTGACAAAGTCCACAGTCAGCTGCTTACAGCTCAGGTCTACTCTGAAGCCCTGAATATCAGAGAGAGAAAAAAAAAGGCATCAGATTCACAGTTGAAGTGTCATTCAGTTTAGTTTTAATATTCATTTGGGGAAAAAAAATTGATTTAGAGCAGCAGTTCCACCTTGTATTTTTGCAAGTAATCCTGAATGACATTTGAGCCCACTGCACTCTTCAGGTTTTCTTCATCCTCCTCGATGACATTCTCCATTAACGAAATCCAGTTAAACAGCTCAGAAATGGCGTGACGGGAAGCCAACTTCTCCATCTGGATCTGAAAAAACAAAACAAAACACAACAGTGTCTTTAGCCTTGTCTGTTCAGAAGAAAGACATATTCCCATAGCCTGTTTTTATCCGCATATGATGATACCTGATGCAGTTTCTCCTGAACCACTGGGATGCGTGTGAGAAGCTCAGCCCACTGAGTGTCGATGCGTGCCAGGTCCGACCGCAGCAGCACCGTGTCCACCTTCTTCAGGCGCAGCAGTTGGTTGCCCTCAGTGACCACTGAGCTCTTCAGGCTGGACTTTCCCTCAACTTCCTTGGAAAACTCCTGGGGATAGAGAACATAAAAGTCATCATAGAACAGTTTTCATTCAGTTCCCCAAGCTAAAAAGAAAAAATCCCTCCTGATTGAGGAAATACCTTCGAAATGACTTGCAATAAACATGACATGCAAAAAACATGCACCAAAAGATTGTTGAGCAGAAAGAAGATTTGTAACAGATGCAACATGCACTGCACACTACACACTTCATCTTTTTTGCATGGTAAAGCATAAACTACAGGTTTAAGTTTCAAATCAACAGAGAATCAGAGAAATTGCTCCAATAAGATCGTCCAATCGGGATAACACAAACAGGGTGTGGGCTTACAAGAAAAGCAGCGAGATGGTCTCTGACAGTTTCCAGCTCCTGAGGTACTAACACAGCCTGCGTATTCCAAAACTCCAGACGCTCCAAAGCAGATTGCAGCCACTGGCTGAGATCGGCACACTCCCTCTGATACCTGCATGAAACAAAAACACAATTGTCGAATGTTTGACATTTAGCAAAAAAATCAAAACAAAACAAAATTGGATTTCTCTTGAGGCTTAAAAAACCAGCCTGTTGTGATTCTGACCTGGTCCAGTGTTTCAGTATGGCCTCCAGGCGCTGCAGCTCCTTGTTGACCTTGCTGGTGTTGTTGAGCCAGTGCTCCCCCAGCAGCGCCAGTTGGTTTTCCAGGGCAGGGGAGCACACTGACAGTAAGAGATGCTTTCCCTCATCCAGAACCTGGTACAGCTTGTGCTGGTGCTCTGTCAGTCTCCCTTTCAGGCCCTTTTCACACACAGAGTAGATGAGGAGGAGATGATGGATGAGGGTAAACAAAAAAGGACGTTCGCGATCAAGCAACGTGGCCAATCAGGAATGATAATCACTTTGCCAGACCTCTTCAGTGATGTCATAACATACTTGATACAGCGAGATTCTGTCCACAAGTCTTTCCTCACTCTCCTCCACGAGACCTGCCGTTGGAATGTTTGCCTCGACTGCTTCTAACTGGCGGTTCAGGCTCTGGTAGTCCTGCACCAAACGGCACCAAGTCTGAGCAGCAACAGCAAAAAATAGAAAGATGAAAGCCAGTTTGAAAAGATTTCCATTTAGGGTTAGAGCGACTGTTGAAACACCCGATAACATATATGCAGAGACACAAAGCACAGGTCAATAAGATGAGAGTTTAGTCTCTGACCTCCAGGATGAACTCCAGCTCCACTCCTTTGCTGTGTGCGTCTTTGAGGACGCTCTGAGCCTCAGCCAGGGTCTCCTCCAGCGCTTGTCTCTCCTTGGGAAGCATCAGCGCACTGCTTTTACTAAAGTACATCTCGGTTAGAATCATATGGGACTCCAGACCCTGGAAGAACTCCTGGAGAGAGAGGCAAAAAAACAAAAACAAGTTATTTTTTACTTTCATGTGCACCTGCCCCCCACCATTTCTCATCTCCTGTACACTGATTCCTGAAGCTCCTTCACAGCCTGACAGACCTCCTGGCCTTGCTAACCTTGTGTTTGTCCAGGTGACTCTGGACCTCCTCCACAGAGCTGGCGACGATCCTCTGATCTGCAGCCATCTTGTCCTTGGCCGTATCCACCAGGTCGGTGAGGTCCTGCAGGGCTCGCTCGTACTGCTCCTTCAGGGCCATGTTCTGGTTCAGCCCACTGCGGCGGGAGCCCACCGTCATTACCAGCTCCTCATAAGAATCCTGAAAACACATCAAATAACAGTGTGTGCTCTAGTGTGTTCCATTTTCATGTTTCATTTATTTATTTATTTTTATTTATTGATGGCCACAATCGTGAATACAAATGCAGCGAGCATTGTCACCTGAAGTTTCAGTATTTTGTTTGTTGATATTTGGTCTGCCTGAAGGGCTCCCCCTCTGGTTTTCAACTCCGAGATCCTCTGTTCAAAGTCTTTGAGGTTGTCCTCTGCATTGGCAATAACCTGAGAGAGCACATACGCAGCTTTAGCAGCCGACGACGATGTGTGCCTGCAATGTCGTGAGTAAAGGTGAGCCTACCTCCAGTTGCTTGAAGGCGGGTCTGTCCATGGCTCCTGCTAAGGCTTGAAGTATCTGGCACTTGGTCTCAATTAAGGAAGTTTGGAGAAGCTGCAACTCGGTCTGTATTGGAGGAAACAGTGGAGAGAACATATTAATAAACAACTTCTGGATCAATTAAAAATTGCAAATATTCCAGAGAATATTCCAGTCGTGTCCCAACAAAATAATGAGCGCCACCTGGTAGGCAGTGAGCTCGTGCGTTCTGGTCCTCAAGTGGTCGCAGCGCTGGCCCAGCGCACAACCCAGAGCTCCTAATCTCTCTTTCAGGCAGTCAAGGTTGTCCTCCAGTAGTGTCCTGTCCTCATGTCCCAGTACTGAAGACTGAGCCAGTAGAGCCTGGCTGAGCTTCACGTCCTCAGCAATGTGGCCCACGTCTTTCTCTAAGGTCTGGACAAAAGTGTTGCACCATTGAAACAGATTTAAAAAAAACAATAACAATAAACAAAATACAAACGCTGCAGAAAAAAACTTCATTGTACCTCCTGCTGCTGCAGTTGGGTCTCTGCATTCTCAGGCAGCAGCACGGAACCAGAGAAGATGTTGTTCTCCACACCATCCAGCCAGGAGGAGGTGGACGACACGGCTGCATAGAGCTGCTGCTCCATCTGCGGCACCTGTGTCTCATTGCCACCAGGCTGTTTGTACACAGTGGAGGATTGTACAGTTTAAATCGCAAGGTTTTAAGTTATAACATGGAGAAAAAAAAATTTAAGAAAACAAAACCTGTGTTGTCATGTCCTCTACGGTTTGCCTGAAGCTGTCATACAGAGTCTTAAGGGAAGAGCTGTCGGCCTGGGCCTCCCCTTTAAAGAGTGGTCCACTGGTGGCCACCCGAGAGGGTCTGGAATAAACCTGCAAATTAAAAGAAGCACCAACACCAGTTGAATGTGACTGACCTCAACCATTAACCTTTTGATAAACAGCAACAGTGCAGCAATTTTCTATACCGGCTGTTTGTGGTCCTGTTCCAGTGTTTTCTGAAGAAGCTGCAGTTTAGTTTTGAGCTCCAGCCTCAGACTTTCCCATCTCTGCCTCATCTGCTCTCGAGCCGCCTGAGATTCCCTCTCAACCAAAACAGTGGTGGAAAATGGGTCCACAGAACTGCACATGAAGGGAGGACAGATATTTAAATGTGAATTTTTATAATCCTCTGCTGGGAAGTATGACATACATATTCATTAGCATGACTTCATGTAGTTGGGGATTGATCTGATGTGAACTACCTCAAACTGCTGGGAGAGGCCTGTTGGATTAGGATCTCCTCTCCTCTGCTGGCAACTGATTGCAGCAGTTTTTTCTGTTCTGCAAGCTGTTCCTCCAGCTCCTAAAAAAACACCAAATACTTACTTTTAATGACTTGAACTGTTTGCTTCAACATAACTAACCAATGCATTCATTTTCAGTGGATCATATCATTATAAGTTAGTTACTATGCCCACTCAATGCATAACAACCAAGACAAAAGTGAGGAAAGTTTAAAAACCTGACATGATAACGTACCCTCTGTCTCTGCAGGCTGTCCTGATGTTGCAGCGAACGTGTTGTGCGGGCCTGGGCCAGCCAGTCCTGCACACTGGGACTCTGAGAGAGGCTGGAGTCAGACTCACTGTCCTCCTGTTCCTGCAGAGACCCCTGCAAAACCGTAGCAAAACACAGTCCATACTTTTGGAGTAATTAATAAAAAAAACTAAGTACAAACAGAGGTCCAAACAAATATTACATTATTATTTTTTGGAGCTAGGCTGAAATGTTCTTCTTATATTAGTTAGAAGGACAGACAAACACTGAAGTCAGTTTATTTAGTTTGCTTTACTAAATATTATGATCGCTGTCAGGCTGCAGTTACATGTTATTGTAAGGTATGAGGGACCGATGTGGGAAAGAACTCAAGGAATCATAAATAATAGGACTTGCACTACTAGCGTCTCGACTGTCAACACTTCAAACGTGAAGCCACCTTCACCTGTATGTTAATCTGCTTGTCTTGTAGTATCCTCTGCAGCTCCAGCAGGCCGGCCTTCAATGCGCGCAGCTTCCCTGCCAACTGCGCAGCTTCCTCCCTCGTGTCCGCCCGGCCCTCCAGCAGCAGGTTCTCGCTGCGCATGGACAGCTCGGACAGGGCCTGCACCTTCTCGCCGATCTCCAGCAGCATGTTCTGCAGTAGCAGGAGGAGAGAGGCCATCTCAAACATGACGGTGGGAGTGAGAGTGGGCTCGTCCTGGAGGCGGCTCCTCTACACCGGCAGTTCCTCCAAAGCGCTGCGAAGGCAGGGCTCTGCTGTCGCTGTCATCCTCGGCCCAGCTCTCCCGCCGCCTCGCCACCGCTGCGACAGACTACCTCTAATCCCGTACCGTCCATGCTCTGCAGCAGACATGCTTGGAATACAACTTTTAAAGGGTTTCTACTCTACGGCCGCTATTCCACGTTCACAAAAGTCCAAAGTTGTGCTCGGTAAATGCTCCAGTGAAGCTTGCGAAAACATCTTGGGAGGTGAACGCCGTGGCCCTGGGATCAAAAACTAGGCAGGTTATTCCGAGGATTCCAGACAGTCACTCCGCCGCCTCCTGTACGCCTTCCCCCTTCGCCGCGTCTTAGGATTCCCCTACTTGAATATGCTAGTGGCTTTGCCACCGACACCAATCCCAGCAGCGGGATCCATTAATCGTCTGTAGGCCACGACGCTGACCTCCCCGCCCTATGCAGCTAACAGGCCCCTGTCACACACAACCATCTGCATAATCTTCTTAAGACCAGTGATGCGGTCGCTTCACAGAAGCCCAGCCTCCTGATTGCCCCTCTAACTCCACTAATACTCTTGTTTACCATCTGAAAAGGTTGCGGCCCCTTCCAGGATGATCCACGTGGGATAAAGGGAATTTTAAAAAATTTGAAATGTCAAGGAATGTAGATGATCCCCTTCAAAAATGTGCATTGATGGGCTGAACTAATCACCCAGAATATAGTCCGCCATGTAATATATCTCATTATTTAACACATTAAAAAATTAAAATGTATTTATTTATTTTTTAATTAATTCTAATCTCAATTATTGCAGTTTCATGCAATGATCTACATGGACAACAGAGGGAGCTCTTACTTCGCACTCAGCCAGTTGATCCTCATTGTCTACCTCCGCAGGGGGCGTCTGTTCAGCCATAGAGGTCACAGCAGTGCGCATTCCCTCCAGCCACTGGTCCAGTTCATGAGCCTGGCTGAGGTAGAGCCTAATGGCCTGTTCTTGTCGCTCGCCCTCCAGACGGTCGCTGACACGCTCCTGGAACAGAGCACGGCAGGTGCCTTTTTTAATGCTACATTGGGGAAACCCGCAATGTAAATGACCAGACCAGTGAAAGTACCTCCAGCAGTTGCTGTTTCCCCGTGGCTTTCATCTGAATGGTGGCCATCCTCTCAGCCAACACAGCGAGGGAGGAATGCATGGCCAGCTGGTCAGCCATGTCTGAGTCCATGGAGTTTGAGGCCAGGTCCTCTGTGAAGCTCCTCTGCAGCCTGTTTATGTCATCCTGGACACTCTGAATCTCATCTGACAGGTGCTAGAAAAGAAAGGTGTATAATATTAGATGCACACTGCCTGCATTATTACAGTATTTATACATTGCATTGCAATGTGAAGCAGGGATTTTTTTAAATCATTGTAGTGGGATATAATTGATTCACTATTAACTCTATTGACTCACCTCGTGCGCCCTAATGTGGCTGTCTGGGCTTTTATCTGCCTCCAGAGGTTCACTAAGTTTGTCCTCCAGGGCCTCCATCTTGGACGAGATTGACTGCAGTGAACCCTGGTAATGTTGCTGTTTCTCCAGAGCTTCATACAGAGACCTCTGCTTTTCGCTAATCTGATATGAAGACAAATGGTACACTCCTAACGATGCTCAGAGTAAAAGCCAGATGATAATGACTCTAGCAAGTAATGAATCCAACCAAACGTTTTGCAGGGACCACCTACCACGTTTTTCAACGTCTCCCATGAGCGCTGCAAGTCGTCCAGGTTGGCCACAGACTCAAATGTTGGGTCGTACAATTCTTGGATTGGAGCTCTCGTCAGAGTTCCTCTCCCCCACTAAATTTAGCAAGTAAATTACAAGTTTTACCGGTGCTAAAACAAGGAATATATAAACAGTTATGTAATTCAGGTGAATAATTAGAAAAAGGAAATGTATGAATCATATACAAAGCAGAGATTAAAAAAACAAACAGGAGTTAAGTCATCGGGGTAAAAAAAAAGAAGATGGATACCTTGGTTACAGTGGCTTCAGAGTGAGAGGTGGGAGAAGGAGAGCGACACACAGGAGAGGAGGAGACCTCGCTACTGGTGCCCTCCTCTCCTGACTCCTCCGTGACAGGAGACAGGAGGGTGTGACAGCGGCCAGCCGTCATCTGACACACCATGCAAGAAATTTGGGGAAAAGACTGATTACAATCTATGTGTTTCCAAAAACACATATTTTGTCATTATCAGTGGGACAATTAGCAAAAGTGAAAGGGGTACAGGTCTGAGACCCTTGGAAGCTAAAGCCATGACGTTAGTGGTGTGAAATGTTTGCGGCTTGAAGCGGCTTCCTAACCATGACAGCCTGCGCTGAAGATTTCTTGGATTTCTCCTCATCGATCTCCTGCAGCCCCTCCGGCAGTCCCTCCACATCGCTCACAGTCAGCAGCATGGTGGCGTGCTTGGCCTTCACCGCCAGCATCTTGCATTTCGAATTTAGCGAGGCAATCTGCTCCTGGTAGCCTTTGATCTTCTGAGCCAGTTCCTTTCAAATTAAAAGAAAAAAAGCGTCTTACAATAAAATTATGCGGAGAATGTTAGTACCAAAAAAATAGTAAATTAATTAATTTCATTGAGTCAATTACTTATTCAATGCACTCATTTCTAAAGGTTTCAGTAACATTTTTTTTTCTTTCCTATTAAGAAAAAGATATTTAAGATATTTTTTTTTACTTCATGGTGAAGGATTTGGGCCTGTAGCTCCTGGATGTTGTTTGTGGGGATGGGTCGGTCCTGTATGACACGGTGCGCTTCCTCTATCAGGCCCTGGAGGTCTCTCATCTCTTGTTCGTACTGTTCGTATTGCACCACTGCCTCCTAAAAGCAATGCATTGACAATTTCAGAATTAAAAAAAACAGAGAAAAAGAAAGCGCTAGCTGCTAGTTCTGTCCCTCTGAGGACCCTCGTGTTTAAAAATGAGAGACGGCGTCGTACTGATTGTGCTCCTGCTGTACCTGTAGGATGTTGCACTGCTGAATGGCCACGTGCTGCAGTTGACTGGCTTCCTGCTGCAGACGCAGTGCCGTGCGGCAGATTGCAAGATTGTGCATGACCTCCTCCGGGACCAGCAGAGCGCTCTGACACAGCTGCACCGCCTGCACCTGCTGCTTGAAGCTATCCATATCTGACAACAGGCGCTGGACAAAACACACACACACACAACACATTTTGAGAAAACAGCAAACAAGCTGATACAACTTTGCAGAGGAGTCAGCAAAGGTGCTGGATAGATGGTTTTTCAAGATGGTCTGGTTACTTGTCTCTGAGCCAGCTGCTCTTTGAGGCTCTGGCGAGCCAACTCTGGTGACGTCAGCGTGGCTTGAACCTGCTCCAGGGCAACATGTAGGGCCTTGACCTCATACTCCAAGGCTTCCATACTCTGAGGACAGACCATACAACAGTGCAGCAAAATTTTATGATAAGATACAAGTAATATTACTGTAGAAAGAGAGAGAATGTCTTAATCAAATATAGCAAAAAATATTCTGAAGGAAATTTAATAGATCTTTTTTTCTCCCTCTCAGCACCTTATTTGCATCCTCTAAGCTCTGCAGCCGCAACTTGATGCTCTGCTGGAGCTCCTCAGAGTCTCGGCTGAGTTCGCAAACTTGCTGGCTCATGGGCTCGACCTGCAGCACTTCAGACAAAAGCTCTACTTTCTCCGCCATGGATTCCATGTCGCCGTGGAGCTCCCGGGACTCACGCAGCACAGCCTAAGCAGGGGTGAACGGTTAAGTGTGTGAACAGGACAATTACAATGCATTATAATGTCAAGTCTGCCTGGACCTGTCACTCACCTGGTACATCCGTATTTGCTCCTGCAGATGAACGGAGGAATTCCAGATGATGTTTGCCCTCAACAGGCTTTTGGCTTTCTCCGACCATCTCACGATGAAATCCAGCATCTCGTTGTATTCATCCAGATAGCACACAGCCTGCAAGGGGCCAACACAAGCAAGTGAGTGGTCAAAAAACAAAACGACAAACAGGACAACAGGCGAACCGAAAGAAACTAACCTTCTTGAGCCAGTTGTTGCGACAGTCTGCCAGCCGAGTCGTGTGGCGATGCATTTCTGATAGCTTGCTGATGGCATCGCCCAGTTGTTTGGCTAGCAGCGGATTCCGCCGACCAAACTCTTGCACGGAATAATCCAGTTCTATGAGGACACGGCCACAAGTGTCCAGGTTCTCTGACAGGCTCTGAGATAGAAGAAATAAAAATGTGGTTTTTTCCAGAGTGAACAGTTTGTATTTCCTGGTAAAACACGGCAGTTGACCCACCTTGACTTCTTCTTTGGCATGATCCACATCCGGGGACTTTTCCTTGAATTTAGCAGATATTGCTTTGAGTTTCTCGGAGACGTCATTAATTCTTGAGCTGAAGTCGTCTTTGATTTCTCTGGTTCTTTGAATTTCTCTCTCTTTGGAAAGAACCTGAAACAACACAGCAGAAATGTCAACTTGTGTTTCCCAGTGGAGTGGGTGCATATGCCCACTTAAAATAAAAAAATAAAAAAAAATCAAACAGCACCTGATCTTCAATGGCGCCCAGTGCCAGAGAGACCTCAGCCAACTGCATGGAGATTTCAGAGGGCAGAATGGTGTAGAGGTCCAGGTATTTGCTCTGCTGCTGCTCGGCTAATTTATCCACATTCTGACGATAGGTGATTACATCTCCATGTACAACCTGCACACGAGAAATATTAAAATTCACAAGGGAAAGTAAGTAAGTAAATAGTAGTCCCTTTTTTTCCATGTACCTCAAGCTCCTGCAGCAGTGAATCAATGTCTTGTGTAGGGTTTAGAAGGAGCTCCCTGGTTTCCTGGATCCAGGCTTTAACAACACTCAGTTCCTTCTCCACTTCCTCTCTGTCCCGCAGTTCCTGCGCCGCTTGAGCGCGCTTGGTCCTGGACTGTGTCAGAAGGCTGACCAAAAGAAAAGAAAAAAAACAGAACAAGTGAGACTCTGATCTTGAGCAGGACGCCTCTTGCAGGAAGACATTCAGGGTTTTTTTCTTGTTTTTTTTTTTTTACCTTTCCATCTGGTCCTGCACACTTCTGATCTCCTTCAGGCCGGGCAGCTCATCCTGCTCACTTGTTGGCGAAGGCACCTCGACGTCGTGCAGCAGGCTGAGGGCATACTGACGCAGGAGCATGAGGGAGGAGAGCTCCCTCTCCAGATCCTGACTCAGCAAGTCGTGCTGGTCGAGCAGCGACTGCAGGGTGGCTTTGGACGCCTTCTCCACCGCGCTGTCTGGGAAACGCCTCTGGAGCTCCTCGGACACACCTTGCACCTTCAACATCTGCACAAGAATAGGTGTTGCAAGTCAGCTGCAAGCACGGAAGTGCAACATGTGATAATGAACAGATGATAATTCTCCTCTTGACAAAGAGGGAGCTGTCGCGTACCTTCTCACAGAAAGTTCTCCATTCCTGCGCCGTGTCTTCCAGCACGCTCTCCTGGCCCCGGGCCACACTTCGCAGCCGCGTCCAGCGCTGCCACACGGTGGTCATCGAGCGGCTGATGGTGGCTTTGCTGGCGTCGCTGCCCACCAGCTCCAGCTGAGCGGCTTGATCCTCCAAACCGGTCAGCTTCTCCTGGAAGCCGTTCACTAGTGACACAAGGGACTGAGGAGACAGTCGAAATTGAGTTTTGAGGTTGCCATTGATTTGTGTGGAGTGGCGTGTGAACTCTGGGATTCTCTTACCCGATGACTGCAAAGCTTGTCTTCAGCCTCTTCACTTGTGGCTGCTTTTGCGGTGGAAAACTCTGTTAGTTTTTTTTCGGCCTCATTCATGAGCTCGATGACGGTCTGCCTCGCTTCCTGGTACGACATCCACTGAGCCACACAGCTGAGAGGCGGAGCAAAAGGAAAGAAAAAAAAACTATTGTCACAAACAAAATTTCAGCATTGTCGCACGGCATGCTGTTTTTTTTTTCTCGCCACCTGTGAAGGACATCCTGGTGACACTGTAGCTGGTCGCGGACCTCCACACCTCTCTGCCTGGCCGACTCCACGCTCACGTGCAGTTGTTCTTTGGCCGTGGGGTTGACCATGTTCTCCAGCTGAGGCAGAAGCACCTGCAGCTCCTCCAGGTGAATGAGGAACTCCTGCTCCGTGGCCATGATGTCCACCTGCTGCCGGAGACACTCCTCGTAGTTCTCCACGTCCACGCCCAGACTGGCCTGCTGCAGGAAGGACACGGCGTCCTCCAGCCACTCGCAGGCCGACTGCATCCGGAAGTGGTACTTCTGGCACAAGACCAGGGCGTCTTCCAGTGTGATCTTAATAATAATAATAATAATAATAATAATAATAATAATAATACATTTTATTTATAGAGTGCTTTTTGAAGTTCTCAAAGACACTTTACAGAAATAAGGTAACATATCAGAGTAAAATTTAACATTAAAAAATACTTAATCTACTTAATATACAAATAAATTAATCAAATGCAGTTTAGAGTAAATATAAATGAACACAAGGAAGTTAATATCAATGGTAGTTAAAAGCAAATATTTTTTGCAAAGGAACAACAAGATGACAGCATTGGCGTGAGGGTTTGCATCATCCCACCTGTTTGCCACTCAGAGCTTTCTGAACGTCCGCCTGCAGCTTGGCCATTTCTCCAAGGCTCACGTCAACGTGTCCCGGAACAAGCTCATTTGCGCTGGTGTACTTTTGCTGCTCCCTGCTGCTTAGCGCAGCCACTATCCTCAGCCGAGACTGCACTTCCTCCTGCATGATCTGCTGCTTCCTGATCTCCTCCTGCACCTTCTCCACCCTCACGTCGACAATCACCGCGCAGTCCAGTTCGTCCCGGACGTGCTGCAGCCAGTCCAGCGTCTTGTTCATCTCCGTCTCAAAGTCTTTGCTCTGGACGAACCTGTTTTCGCACTCCTCGATCAGCTCACCAACGGCGGCCTGCAGGGATCGCAGCTCGTCCTGCCAGAGGATCACTTGCTCCTTGGAGGCGTCCTGGGCGGCCTGGTCCACTCGAGGCGCCAGAGAGTCCATCTGCTCCATGAGCCTGGACAAGTGAGAGTTGGCGCTCTGGAGGCTCCCAGCCAGAGCGTGGTAGTTCTTCAGCCTCTCCTCGGCCGACTGCGTCTCAGCGTTGACCTTCACCAGCTGCTCCTTTGTGGCCTTCAACTCCGAGTCCACTTGCAAGGCCATGGCCTTGTGGTCCTCAAAGGACTCCAAGGTTTCATCCAGATGCTCCACTTTCTGCTCGATCAGTCTCTTGAGGCTGTTGTACAGGCTCACCAGCTGCGTCATCTCGTCCGGGCGCCACGGCTGACCGGTGCTACGGAAGCCCTCCTTCTTCTGGTTCAGCTCGCTGACGGCCAGACCCAGGCTGCTCAGATCAGTCTGGATGGCTTTGTAGTCCCTCTGCAAGCTGACAACCTCCTCTGTCTGCAGGCCCACGGGCTGCTTTCCCAGACTATTGAACTGCTCCTCGAGCTCTTTCAGGGCCTTGTGAGTGACATCTATGAAAGACGTGTACTCGTTCCTGGTGAGGATGGCCTGCTGGATTTTCTCCTGCTTTTCCTTGGCTAGCGCAAGTATGCTGTTGTACTGCTGGGGAAGGGTGTTGAGTTTTTCATCCAAGTAACAGTGGTCCACTTCATTTAGACTGGGCAATATTTCCTGGCCGGCTCGCTGCACAATCAGAAGAAGGTTCTCGTATTCAATGGCCTGCTCGATGATGTGCTGGTACTTCAGCAGCTGAGCTTCCAGTTCAGCATCCCCAACCATCAGGTTAATTTCGGGGAAAGTGACAATGTCGGCTTGTTTTATCCACACGCATATCTTCTCTAAGTCACTCTTGAAGTACTTCCTAGAAACAAACACCTTTTCGAGTTCCTGGAGTTTCTGGCCGCACCTGTGTAGCGTCTTGTCAAAGATGTTCTGTAACTCCTGCAGCTTTGTGAGGATCTCATTCTTCTCCTCCTCGCTGGCATCCCTCATGAGGTCCCTCCCCTGAGACCACAGGGAGGTCAGCTCGCTCTGATAGGCCTTCAGGCTGCTCTGGATGTTCCTACACGTTCTGACCTGCTTGGCGAGGTCGTCGGGCAGCAAGGCGGTGTACTCCTCGGCCTGCGCCTTCTTCTCGTTCTGCTGCACCCAGGAGATGGACTGGCTTACAGCCATGAGGAACTGCGTCCTCTCGGTGAAAGCCTTGCTGAGGTGTTTCCTGCGCTGCACCACCTTCACGCTCAGAGACTCCACCTCGGATTGCGTGTCGGCGATCAGCTGCTGCAGACGCTGCCGCTCGCTGAGGCCCAGCCGTGCCAGGACCCTGTCGGCGTCGGCCATGGCCTGCGCCAGCAGGAGCTGCTTGGCTTCCAACTCGCTGCAAATGCTCAGGTGGTCAAACAGGAAGCTCTGAGCCAGCTCCGGGGGAGGACTCATCTTCATGGCCTCGGACAGAGCGGGCTGCTGCTCCTCAGCCCAGTCCCGAGCTTCCCTCAGACGTGCCTCCACCTGGCCCATGTCCTCCAGGGTCAGGGCTGAATCCTGGATCTTTCGCTCAATCAGGTTTTGCATCTGACACCAACGCTGCTCAAAGTGGCTGATCTGCTCTTTCACCAGCTCTTTGTCGTCAAGGTTCAGGTGCTGGATGACTTTTTGTTTCTGCTCCTTGAGGTCCTCGAGAGTGCCCTTTTGCTCCTCCAGGGTGACCGCGAGCTTACGCAACGCCTCCAAATGCTGAGATGAACTCTCGGCATCCGTCCTGGGACACAAAAATGAAAGATTAAATAACATGAAGCGCCATTTGGTAACAAGACTCAAGAGTACAATGTGTGCTATGTGACATACCTGGCCAGATTGTCCCACTCTTTGGACACCTGTTCAAACAGCGACTCCACTGTGGCGATGCAGTCGTGGTATTCAATGGATCTCTGCAGGTCCTGCTCTCTCTGGCCCTGCAGCTGATTGGCCTGGTGGCAGAGCTCCAGCCAAGAGTGGCTCAGGCGGCCGAGCTCGGCGTGTTCTGGAGAGTCTTGGCCACCGGTCAGTCTGCTCACAGTCTCTGTCATCTTTGTCAGGACGCCCTGTTTGGACTGCAGCTGCTGGCTGCATTCCTGTGCGATGAGCATCATAGTGGATGGTAAGCAAAGATACAATCAAACCAAACCAAAAAGAGATTTCTCTTTAGTACTGACACTGCTGAGTCATCAGTAAGAGCGTAACTAATACTACAGATCAAGACATTCTGTGACAATTTTCGCCGTCTCTACCTTGGCCTGCGTCAACATGTTTTGCGCTATCTTGGTCTCCAACTCTGCTGGCCGTCTGGAGAAGCTGAGGAGCTGCTGCTCCATGTCGTGAAACAGGCTGCTGAGATCTTGCTTCTGCTCCTTGATCTCCCTCCAGCCCTCCGAGAGCTCCTGTGCGGTGGACATCCGCTCCTCGATCTGCGAAAAGAACATCCCATAAATGGGAATTTCTTCCCACTTCCTCTCACATCACACAGAGGCATGCGTGAATACAGAGGGCGTCAGTTTCTAACCGTGAGTTTGAGTTCCTGGACCTGAGCAGCAGCCACTCTCACGGCGTCATCAGACAGATCGCACACTGAACACACCAGGTCCAGATATGTGCTGGCCTGTTCCTGAAGGGCTCTATAGTGTTTCACCTGTGGTGTGTAAATGGAAGACAATTAAAAAGTTTGAAATAATGACACTGAGGAAAAGAAGGCAAAACTGTTAGTGAAGTATTAACCTGTTTCAAAGCTTCCTGCAGACCAGAGGGTCCCTGATCATTGAGCTTAAGCTCCTCTTGCACAGTCGTCAGCCAGGTTTGACACTGCTGCAGTGTGTCCTGATGGTTGACGTGCTTCTGCAGCTCTCGGTCCAGACTCTGGTACAGCTTTTTAAAAGACACGAGACAAGACGCTGGTTGTCTTTAAATGACAAAGAGCAGTGTCTCTTTCTTAAAAGTGATCACAAGTGAAAACAGATACTGGGGAGAAGGAGAGGGAGTGGCCTTTTTTGACTCACACGCTGTGCTGTGCTGCAAATTGCAGAGTAGCTGTCTCTGGTTCCCTGTTGGTGAGCTTGGACTTGTTGGCTGATCTTGGCTTGGACTTGGTCCGTGCAGCTGGTAACAAGATCTTCTCCTCTCTGGTTCAAACTGCTGAGCCGTTCCTCAAAACTGGCTATTTCCTCCATCAGCGCCTGAGGAGGAACAGCCAAATGGTTGAAACATTCCTAAGTAAATATCCTTTCACAGCAAAAGAAAACAATGAGTACAGTGGATTTCTTTGTTTTTTTCTTAAGAGTAATTCACATTACGGTTCAGTTCACCTTGTGACGGGCTAGCTGCTGGGTGGCCATCTCCATACCACTGGTCTGCATGGAGTCAGAAGTGACCAGCCTGCTGGACATCTGCAAGAGCCATTTCTCGACCTCTTGCAGTTCACTGTTGTACTCCTCATGCTCCTTCACCCATTCCACCAGGTTCTGAACTTGAGTCTAAAACACAGAGGACAGTGGATCACGAAATATCCCCGAATCTCTGGCTTTGGGGCTAAAACTAATTTTTAAAAACTTTTAATACTTGTGCTAATACCTTAGCTGCTAAGCAGATATCTTGGTAGTCAGCTTGCATCTTTTTGATGTTGTCACTGATCGTGGTGTCGTGGACGATGTCCAGCAGAGCCTGCCCTTTCTCAAAGACACATCTCAGTGCAGACTCGTGAGACTGCACCGTCTGCTGGATGGTCTGTACAACAGAGAAAGAAAAGAGTAATTTCATTTTCTTTCTCTCTTTTTACGCAGACAGAAAAAGAAGGAGAAACTGCTGTGTTAGGTTACCTTATACTTTGCCAACTGGGCCTTCTTTTGGTAGAGTTCAGCTTTAGGCTCAACGCTGGATGCTAAAAGGTTCTTGGCCTCCATCAGCCACTGGCACTGGGACTTGTATTTATCCATAAAGTCTTTGGAGAGAGAGATGCACTTCTCCAGGGAGCTGTGTTGAGCACGCAGATCTTCCATCAGTCGTTGCAGTTGAACAAGACGGCCGTCCACGTCCACCTTCAACTGCTCGGCTTCAGGTTCCTCTAGGAAGGCCACAGCTTTTTCTGTTTTCTCCCGCACAGTCTTCAGGTAGGTGTGACCCTGCTCCATGTCTGTCTGAAGCGCCTGAGAAGTGCACACGCGTGGCATTGGTGTTATCGAAGAATCTCATTTTTGGTGACTCCAAGCACCATTTTTTTACAAGAAATTAACATTTTTTTATGTCAGCATGTGTACCTCGAGTTTCTTCATCTTTCTCTCCATAGCCAAACGGTCCACCGCGTCAACTGGGATCGCCACAGAGACGAAGTTATGCTGAGCTGAGCAGAGCCAGTCTGAGAAGGAGCCGAGGACAGTGTGTGCCTCCTCGATACATGACACTTCTTCCTGGAGCTGTTTGATTGTCTCCTGCATCAGTAGGCATGAGGCAAATGATTAATTTAGTTGGAAGTAACATTCCTTAGGTGTGAAAATTCAGATTATTTACAGTTAATTTGGTTGGGTTATGTGTATGTGCACTTAAATAGAGTTCACCAGTAAGTGCAGGAGCAGGACATGGTAGCGAGCTGTGATCTTGGTGGCTCTGTTGCTGATCTGGCTGCTGATGTGAGTCTCGTCGAGAACCTGCTGAGCCAAGAGACTGAGTCCCTCCATCTCCTCTTGGTAAACCAGCACCTCCTCCTGCCAGCTCTGATTACACACACACACACACACACACACACACACACACACACTTATGGATATCAATAACTACATTACAGCACATTATGATGTATCTGGATTAGGTTAAATATAAAATGCCCATAAATTGACCACAACATGTGTGTGTTTATATATCAAAGAAATCAAAACATGAATTAAAGCTGCAATTGACAGTGGGTGTTTGTGTGGCATTGTTTAAGAAAAAAAAATCACGCTAAACGACCTGACCTTTATGAGCTGCAACTGGGCGTCTTTGGTGGCTCGGTCGGAGCGCCGGTGGCTTCGTAGTTGTGCTTTGGTTTCCATGCCTTTGAGCCAGCTGTCGAGACGCTGAAACTTCTGCTCCATCTGCCGCAGCTTGGCCAGGGCACTGTTGAGCTGAGAGCGGGTGTCGGCCAGTCTGGCCTGGTACAGCCTCCACTCCTGCTGCAGGTTCTCCAGTGCTCGGTCTTCGATCTGAGGCACGCCCAGTGGGAGGACCACCTCTCGGGAGAGCTGCACGGTGTTGAGCAGAGCCTGGCCCTCTGTGCAGTGCAGCTGCAGCTCCTGTGAGCAGGCAGGCAGACAGACAGACGTCCCATTAGACAAACAAGTGTGAGCTGCCGGTTACACGGCTAAATTGTCATAACGTTACCAAATATATGCAGCAGCAATTCTCCTGAGTATTTTCTGATACCTGCAGCTTTTGCAGAGTCTCCTCCAGCATATCAACATCGCCCTCCAGTTGGGTGTAGCAGCCAAGTTTCTCTTGTTCCTGTTCCAGCCAGTCCTCAAATGCATGCAGGCCGCGCTGATACTCCTGGTGGGCCTTCACTAGGCCCTCAGCTTTTCCCACAGCCCTCTGATCAAACAGAGACAGTAAGTGATTAGAAAGTGCTAGAAATATCTCTTGTGAAATGCTATTTTCTGGATGTCTTTTACTTTTTCATTTAGACAGAGTTTTTAGCACTGTGATTGTTCTGGCTGTCATGCTTGGATAATCTTATTTTGCATCATTTTGCAATTAAAATATGGCAAATAAAGTTTATTGGAATGGCAATGGTCACTATAATTGTTTTGAAATTTGTTTCTTCTGCACTTCTCCTTTGAAAAAAGCATTTACTCGAAATAGATTTAAAAAAAAAGATTCACAGTCGGACAAATGGCCCATTACCAGGGCATTGTCTTTGATTGCGTTGTAGCGCTCCTGTAAGTCCTGGAGCTCCAGCTGGGTGACAAAGTTCTCAGAGATACTGGCACTTTTTGCAGTGATGGTTTCCAGCAGGGTGCTGTGACTCAGCACTTCTTCATGGAGCAGCTGAAAGAGACAAACGCGTCACGCACGCTGCTGCACTGCACACGCACAAAATCATCACTACAATTTGAAGGCACGCAGTGTGATTGAGAATAATCCCGATACCTTGGCTTTGCTCAGATTAGCCGTCTTGTCGCGCATCTCGGAGTACTGCTTGTCCGTGGGGTCGAGACTGTCCTCGACACGTTCCATCCAGGCGACAAACTGCCGTGAGTCCTCCTGGTAACTGGTCCACTGAGACAGGGACCCTTCCAGCTGACTGTTGATTTGAGAAAGTAGACAGATGTTGCTGAGAATAGTGCAGAGCAGCAGCAAAAGCAGCAGCAGCTGCAGTCAGCCGTGCCGTGCATGCCACTGTTTTCTTTGTTTTATCTCATTTACAGCAACATTTCTGATGTCATCACACACTGACCTTTTACACTGAATTGAGGCGGAGAGCAGAGCGTCCCAGGAATCTTTAAGTTCCTGTATTTGCTTTTGCACTGCAGGCACTCCCTCAGCTGAGGTGTTCCTCTGAACCGACTCCCCTCTCGTGATTAGCATCTTAAGCTGGATCTCTTTCTCCTGCCGAGCTGTCAGCAAAGCCTGGCGCAACAAACACCACATATGGATGAGTGACTCTCAAAATTGGACAGTAAATGGCCAACTGACGTGGTTAAATATAGTGGAACGTTTCATACCTCCAGCTTGATCATCCGGCTATCGAGAACATTTTTGTCAACGGTGGGAGCACAGTAGGTCTGCAGCATGTGGCTCGTGTCAGCAACCCAGTTCTGCAGCTCTTTTAAGCCTTGCGAGAAGAGCAGGTGCTCTGTGACGATTCGGTCAATACGTGATGCCTTCTCCTGCACACCCAGAATAAAAGAAAATGTAAGAAAAATCCAAATTCATGATGACAGCAACTTATAGATTCTTAATTAGTAAGTCAATGAATTACTCTAAATCCACATGCAATTTTTTGATGGCTAATAAATATTTAATACAAAGGACATTAAGAAAAACAGAACTTGCAATTATAACATGTACAAGTTAAATTATAAAAACAAAAACTGGTTAATTAGAAAGTGTAGTGTTAGTGCCTTTTACTATTTTTCATCTGTAAAACAACATCAAGTCAGTGCTCAATCCAGTCTAGTGCCACTGTCACCTCTCCAGCTCTATCCCCACAGTAAAGCCCCAGTCAGTACCCGCACAGACGACTGTACCTTGGTCAGGTTGGTTAAAGCTAGGTACTGAGCAGAGAGCTGCGAGACGCGATGCACGAAACCCTTGCCGGCCGCATGTTCACCCCACAGCAGCTGGGCCTTCTCTTTCAGCCTGCTCAGCTGAATCTCGAGAGAGGCTAACTCCTCAAGCACAGACTGGAAGAGCACAAGCAGGTTAACGGAGAGGCATGCAAGCCTGACACACGCACACACAGAGACTCACAGTGAAGGAGACATCACGTACATTCATTAAGACACTGGCCGAGGCGTTAGAGATGGCAGTGTGGAAAAAGAAAAGCAAATAGCCGATGTTTTGATTGACGAGCTTTTGCCGTGCAATGGAGGTCCTTCGTTATACAGTATGTTCACTATGAATTTCAACACTTGTTAAAGCTTGTGAAAATAAAAAATATTTATATCAATTACATAAATTATTCTAGGTCACAGTTGAGGGGACATGTAAGAGCAGCAAAGACGACAAGAGAAACCATGCTAGAAATATGAAGCACATGGCAGTTTGCAAAGGTTTCAGAAAAAAGTCATAAAAAATACTCTGGAGGAGTTAGAAAGGTGAGGCTGCAAATAACTAAGAAGAGTGACGTTGTCTCAGAGGCACTGAGTGATGGCTGCACTTGGACATAATGATCGATGAGCATCAAGCCATTTTCTTTTTTTGTTTACATATCTATTTTTTTTACCTGCAGCTTGTTCAGCTCCATCTTCTTGGCTGTGAGATCATGGAGTCTGGTGCTGCTCTCTTGCACCGCCAGCTCCGTGACGTTCAGGCACTCCTGAAGCGGCTCGGCATTGGCCTCAAAATCTTTCATCTGAGTCAAAAGGTTCTGGAACACACAACAAGACTGTGAACAAGTCGACGGGCGACAAGCGAGTGTCAGACTTTGATGTCGCTCACTGCTCACCTGCAGACCCGCTTCTCTGCTGTGCAGGTTGGACATGAGGTTCTTCCAGTCCTCTCGGGCAGTGCTCATTTTTGTCCGAACCGCCTCGACTCTGTCTTTCGCCGCCACGACAGAAACCAGCTCGCCGCTCGCGACCACGGCGTTGAGCTTGGACTGACCTTGATCTCTGTCACTGAGGAACTCCTGAGTGAGAGAGTAAAAAATGTGGCTCAAAATATAGAAATAAAAAAAAAGTTGACGATGGCAAGTCTGCCTGGATCTGTGTGCTGTACCTGTATCTTCACTAAGCTGGATGATGCCTCGCTGAGATTTTGAGGTACGTCAAAACACTTGGCGGTGTTGATCCTGGCGTTGACCAGCCACTGCTGGAACTCTCTGAAGCCCAAACGGAAAGCCTGCTCGAGAAGCTTCACTTTGCTTTGGCACTCTCTCGACGCTTGGAGACTCAGACTATAAACCAAATCAGAAAGATGTCATGAAACTTTTATAAAAATATATAAATAACATATATAAATAAAATATATAAAAACTATAAAACCTTTTAATCCATTTCTTAAGGAACCAAGAAAAAAGGAAAAACTAGCTAGTCTAACAAATCTTTCTCAAAAGTCTCTGACCTGTTGTATTCTTTCATGAGGGCAGACACTCTGTCTGATTGGGAAGACATGTCTTTGGAGAACCGGCAAAGATCATTGAGTTGAGTCTTAAGACTCTCAGATGTTGGTTCAGCTTTGACCAGATCCTCCAACGTGTCCTTGTTGGAAAAGAAAGACCCAACCACTGATTAACAGCCGTAGTGGGCTGCTTGATTCAAAACCACTGTAGGAAATAAGATAAGTCTCACCTTCGCCAGCTGCCAGCCTTTGACGGCCTCCTCCCCGTCGTTTTTGCCCTCCGCCTGCGACAACTGCAGGCGCCACTCCTGTAACTGATGAGTGAAGGCACCCAGGTCCTGCTCCAGCTGCACCGAGCGGCTGCTGAACTCCTGCTCAGAGCTTGCTATCTGGGAGAGGGTGGTCTCCAGACTGGCTCGTGTCTGCAGAGCTGAACGCTCCCACTGCTCCCACGCCGACACCAGGGTGGCCTCTTCTCGCTCCATTGCCTCATAGCCTCCTGAGCCGGTGTGATCTCGAGCCATGGCGCCGCACCTCTGGACTCGGCTCAGGCGCTCTCGGCCGCGCTGCTTTGAGTCGAGCAACTCCTGTAAAAAGGTATCAAGATCAGTTGAAAACAGTATGTCACAATGTCTTTGTGTGACAGGTGTGACAAATTGCGCTCCTCACCTGGACCTTCTGGAGTTTTCTCTTGATGGCGACAGAGTCTCCAGACAAGTCTGACCAGCGCTGGAGCTCCTCCTTTGCTGAAATCAGCCAGTCATTGAAGTCTCTCAGCGAGTCCAGGTACTGCTCATGTTCCGACACAATGTTTTGCATGGACTGCACTTTGCCCTTTTAGAAAAAGAAATAAATGAAATCACCAGTTAGATTATTTTAATAGTGAGTCTGCATGGGTAAACCCATTTAGGGAAAAACAGGTCACCTTCACGACAGCAGAGATATCGGCAAAATGTGCATTGAGTTCCGCCCTTGAATCCGGCCCGAAGGTCTGGTCGCCAGTTTTGTCATGCATCTCCATCGCCTTGTCTGCCAGACGCGACAGCGCCGCCGCGTGAGCATCCACGTCAGCCTGGATGGCCCTGAGGCGTTCCAGCAGGGCCGACTTCTCCTTCAGGCCTGGCTGCTGGGGCAGTGTCGTCCCCAGCTCCTGCTCCACCGACTCCATCCACTGTTGCACTTGGCCTTTGCTCTCCAGGAAGCTGCTCCACTGAGCCACCGTCCACTCCAGGCGGCTGCGGACCATCAAAGCATCTCCGTCAGAAACTAAAAGGGTGCTTCCTGCCATTCGTTAGGACCAACTGGGGACGGGGAGACCCACCTGTGGCAGCTCATGGAGGTCATCAACATATTGGCCCATGCGTCTTTGAGGCTCTGGAGCTGTGTGCATATAATTTCCTGTCCTTCCACGCTGTTGTGCTTGAGCATCTGTTCCCCTTTTCCCACCGTCATGTTGAGCTTCACCTCGCCTTCACCCTTCATCAACAGGATGTCCTGGGGAGAAAAAGGTAACCAACAATTTGAAAGTTCAGTGTTTACCAATATAAAAATCATAAATCATAAATCAAGCTAACATACAACATTACACACTGGACCATTTAAAGACTGTGACATCATTTAACTGGGTCCAAATTCCAAGATTTTTTGTTGAGCTGACCTGCACCAGGCCGAGTCTCTTCTCCAGAGTCTCTTTGTTGCCAAGCGTGCTGTTGAGCGATGCCAGGCGCTCCTGGACCCCATTCAGCCACGTCCAGGTCGTCTGCAGCGTGTCTTCAAAGGCCTGCTGCTCCTGTAGCGTGAGCTGGCAGCTGTGCAGCCGCTCCCTGACCCGCCTCAGCAGCGCCTGGTGCTGCGACTGCAGCTGAGCCGACACCCTCGTCTCGCTGCCGTCACCACGGCCGCCTTCGTTGAGTGCCTGACCCTCCTGGCAGAGGCGCTCGAAAGAGTCCCTGAGTGAGGAATTGAACACCTTCTGAATGTTTGTGACTGAAATACGAAAAAAAAAAGGAAGGGATTCTTGGGAAGAGACCTTTGTCAAACATGTTTTAAAGACAAACCTTTCTTTGAAGACCTCCTGCTGGTATTCCTCCACTTGCTCCAGCGCGGCCTTTTCAGGGCCACGCTGTTTGGCTTCCAGCAGATCTGTGGTCATCCTCTTCTCCATGTGCTCCAACCACCACCTGAGCTTCTTTAGGCGGCCCTCAAACCTACACGTAATTTTACATGAAATGTTTGGAATCGACCAGCCTACTCAACCATTTTTTTCTTATTTTACAGGTCTCTTACCCTTTCATGAGAGATGCACTGTCCTCCAGAATCTGTTGGTTCTGCCTGCACTGCTCCACGAAGCTGTCCCAGTCCTGCTGGATGGAGGACAGGTGCTGCTGGACCTGCCCAGCGCTGGCTTTGGGAAGATGAAGCAGGAGCTTCTCTCCTTCCTCACAGACCTGAGTAAGACGAACCTCGCCCTCCTCCACACGGTCCATGGCCCCCTGAAAGAAACGCAGACGTTTCTGAATAAAATATCTGTAGTGGCTTTTGAACTTGGCACCAGTGACGTCATCAGTTCCACCTTTAGTTTCTGCAGTTTGCGTTCCACAATCTGAGTGTCTCCAGATCTATCCGAGCATTCTTTCACAATCTCCCTCTGTTCTGACAGCCAGTGATGGAACTCCTGGACTAAGTCTTGAGGAGGCACGAGATACAGAGTGGTTTAGAGGTGTTACAATAATGAGGGCATGCAGCGTGTCAGATGTATGCATTAGTTTGTCCTCACCATTGAACTGCTGCTGCAAACAAGCTTGCAGCGACGTCAGCGTCCTGGCAGCAAGCTGGTTCACAGACTCGTATGTCTTGATGAGGTCGGTGAGGGACGAGCCCAAACTGGCCAGTTCCTCCGAGGGGTATTTTCTGCACAAGGTGTTGAGACCCTCCCGGGTGGAGTCGATGCTGCCCTGCTGATTCTGAAGATCTTTCTGGAGATCCTGTGAAACATTTCAACAGCCTCGATTAGTCTGTTAGTCACCGCCGCTTCATTTATTCCTTTGACATCAACCAACAATCAACAATTCACAGACTGGTAATTAGTGGTTAGACCTGTTGGACTGATATTATTTAAGCCTGTACCTTCACTCTGCAGATTTCCTCGGGATCTGATCCAGTGGGGGAAGAATCTAGAGAACCCTCCATACTTTTTAGCCACGCAGACATCTGCGAGATGTAGTCTTCCAGCTGTTTCCTCTGGAAGGTGAAGTCCGTGAGGTATCCCCTGGCCTGCTCATGCAGCTTCTGAACTGCGCTGATCTTTTTGCGGAGATCATTCTCCAAGACCTGGTGAATGTGGAAAAAAAAACTTGCATGAATGACAGCAGCTACGTATTACCATTAAGAGCAACCAAAGGGGTCAAAGAGGATGTCATCTCCAGTACCTGTAATTTAGCCGGGGTCTCTGGGATATTACTGCACTTCTTCAGCTCTGATATTTTGATTTGCAGGGTTTCGAGTTTCTGTGATTTTTCATCCATTTCCAACTGTGGATGCATACAAAGAAAAATAAAAGATTTGTTCAAGTTCTAACAAAATTTGCGAAACAAATATTTATCAACTGATTATATCATGGAATTAGAAATCATACCTGTGACGCAGAGAGCCTTTCTGACACTTTCTGACTATCATTGAGATGATTCAGGATCTCATTTAAGTCAATCACACTGCTGCTCGTCCAACTCTCAATGTCCTCGTTGATTCTTCGCACGTCTTCCCAGAGCGTCAAACTTTGGTTCAGAAGATCAATGTTCTCATCAATCCTCTCAGACACCTGACAAAAAGGTTGCATCACCAGTCAGAAAAACATTCACTCTGTTTGTTCCAATCTGGTAGAACTGACCACAGCATCTACTCATGTCCCACTTACATCCAGCCACTGATCAACAAGTCCATCTATGTCCTTTTTAATCGTGTCAGTGTCACAGTCAGGGATCTTCTTTAATTCAGACATCAGTTGTTTTCCTTTACAGGAAAACTGGTCCAGTTCATGCTGCTTGCTGGCCATCTCTATCTTCACTACTTCATGCTGAAAATCAAATCAAGACACAGTTTAGTGAGAGATGATTAGCGGCAGAACTCATTTGAGCCTATTAAAAAAAAAGACATGGGGGGAGAAGGACTTTGGTCTGACCTTGGTGAGTGACCGTCTGGTTTCCTCATGGTCTTTTAAAACAGAGCTGATATCAACCAGAGGGTCGGTGCTTTCTAAGACGCTGCTAATGGAGGTTTTCAGTGTTTGAAATTGTCTCATGAGGTCATTCAGGACACTGCACTGCTCTTGTCTGCAAAAAAATAGAAACACATCAATCAGAGAGCAACACTATGGAATCACATTACACCAGTGTAAGTGTCACAATAATATTAATGTTTCCACCATCTGCACAAGCAATATTTCCTAATGCAGGCCCCTAGACTTCCTCGATTTTCTTCAGTACCTCTCAGCAATGACCCGTTTGGTGTCGCCCCACGTGGTTTCCAGCAGACTGATCTCCCTCAGGACCTCCCCAGCCAACTCAGCATCTCTCTGAGCCAGCTGGTTGCCCTTATCCCTCAGCCACTGCTCCTCATGTTGGTGTGACTGTAGCTCATCCTCCATCTGATTAAAGAACTTTATCCTGGAACAAAAAATTTCATAGCCTATTAATTTTTCACTCTGTTAAGAGGTCATTGGTGTATCCAATAAAGTCTGCTATCTCTCAGATCTATGCGTCTGAGTCCTGCCTTGAGTCCCGGCCTGACAAAGACCGTTTTACCTCTGCTGCAGTGCATGCATGCTGGCCTCTTTGAAGCTCTGGTGGTCAGCTTTTTCTTCAATGTCCTCCACAGCTTTGAGGAGCTGCTCTTTTCGCTGTCTGAAGGAAGTCCACAGCGCCCCTAGGGCCTCGGCTTCACTCTGCTTAGTGCCGAGCAGGTTCCTCAGTGCATCCATCTCTGCACTGAGGGAATCTGACATCATGCGACATGACTTGCGGGATCCCTCATTGGTGCCAATGTGGAGATGGCTCTTGCAGAGACTGCTGTCCAGATTCACTGCCAACGTCTCCAGCTGGCTAATATCCGGCACAATGGTTGCCAGCTCTTGCTGCAGCTCCTCGACTTTTCCTCGATCCCAACTCCCGGCACTTTCCACAGTCTGCTTCAGACCTCGCAGCACCCCCGCGGCCACGCTGCGTGTCTGCAGGAAAACCTCAAGTCTTTCAAGGCACTCTATCTGGAGCTCAGCTATTTGCCGAGCCTCCAGGTAAGGCTGCAGACAGCTCTCCGCTCTGCTGCGAAGGAGCTGTGCGTCGCCAGATTCGCAGAACTGACAGAGCTTCTCAGTTTGCTGCTCCAGGCTCTGTCTCACGCCAGACTGTTTCTGCAAGGCCACCTGGACCTCCTGTCAAAGGCAATTCACAGAGAATCATGTGTTGTTGTCCATTTGTAAGTTCATCAAAGTGCACTAGCGTCCTGCTTCTCACCTTAACTTGTGCCATGGAGGCCTGCAGGTTGTTAACGTTGACTTGAGAGGCTGAGTGCAAGTTAGAAAGCGTGTTCTCACTGCACTGAGAGAATGTGATCAGAGCCTGGTCAAACTGCTCCACCAGGGAGACGTGACTCTGAAGCTCTGTGATCCTGTTAAACAAAAAACAGGACAGGACCAACTTTCACTGATTTCTATCTTAAGATTTTTTATTTCTTAAGATTCTTGTGTTCAGACACAGCTTGGGTACAAATGATATACACATGATATTACCTTTGTGGGATGATTTTATCTTGAACATTTAATCTTGTCAGCAGGTTCTCCAGTTCTTCTTTCAGCTGCCTCACTCTCTCTTCTGGTGCGGTCGGACACAAGGACATGACCAAATAAGACAGTGCGGGCAGAGCGGGCTCCAGTGACTGGACCTCAGAGTGTAAAGCCTGCGAGGGAAGACATGCTTTGTTGTTGTTGTTGTTGTTGTTTTTTGTTGTCTTGTTTTGTCTGTGAGAATGTTATCTATTTGTCACACGTTGTGAGTTCACAACGTCCCATACGGGGGCAAAATGGATGCATGGGATTTTGCCAGCAAACAAACCTGCATGTCTTGTATCTCAGTGTGCAACTTGACTTTATCAGCAGACAAGTGTTGACTGTCTGGTTTCGATGCAGATTCGGCCCTCTCCAAGCAGGAGGCAAAGTTTGAGCTTTGTTTCTCGTACCTGAAGCACATTTACATGTAGTAATTACAAAAGTACACACAGCTGTAACTGTATTATTCATTCATTCATTCTACATCTGACTTGTAAATGCATTAGTTGAGGAGTCGTACTTTTGCCAAAGACAAAGGAGGTTTTCTAAAGCGCTCTGTTTGTCTTTTGCCTCCTGTAAGCTGTTCTCATAGCTGCTGCTCAGCTCTGTCAGGGTGCGCTCTGCCTGTTCCTTGTCACTGAGCCTTCGGGTTCCAGCCGACAGCGACAGCATGGCTCCCTTCAGCTTCTCTAGTTGCTGACAGGCATCCTGAAGGACAGAGTCACAGGACGATCACACACACTGTACATGACACGTGTCTGGACGTACTAGATACAAATACAAAAGCACGTTAGGGGAACGCACCATGTGTGTTTGAAGGGCTTTGAAGGTCTCTGGCGAAGAGGTGCAGGTTTTAATAGGCTGTTCCATTTTTGCTTGAAGCTCACGGAGAGATGTTTGCACCTGTCAGGAAAAGAAGGTCAAGACAAGCTCCATATTTATATTTCCTCTATGGCAGTGACAACGTTAGGATGTCAGTAGGCCCATTTACCTCCTCGAGGCTCAATTTGAATTTCTGGAGGTGAGAGGAGCTTTCCTCGAGCTGCCCATCCAGCTGCTGGACGCTCTCCTTTAACTCCTCCCAGTACCTGCCGATCTGGGTCAGGCGGGCCTTGATGCGAGCTGCCTCCCCTGACGATACAAACTGGACCAGGTTCTGGGAACCGACCTCCAGCTGCGAAGGAACCTCTGCCCGCTCGCAAAGCTCTGCAGCAACAGCCTGGATGCACAAGGTGGTGATGCAAAAGATGGTGATGCACAACGTAGCATTTGAGTCAGAGCAGAGTGGCCCTTAAGGTTGTTCAAAACACTGAGAAATGAATGGCAGTGCATGGGACGGCTGTGAAGACACAACACTGTACCTTCACTGTGCTGATCTGCTGCTCAAGAGGCAAAGCGGAGGATTTTAATACTTCCAGCTGCTTTTCCTTGTCAGATATCCAAACGGAAAATGTCTCATATGCGCTTCCAAACTGATCCCACTGGTTTTTCATTTCCTCCAGACATTTTACACTGCAAAAACAAATAAATCATGAATTGTCGAAGCAACTAGGCAACTGTTTAAAAGAATCCAGTCTAAGTGTTTTTTCTTCTAAAAATGACACAATAAACTCATTTTCTTACTCTTTCTTTAGTCCAGCCTCCACCTTGTCCACTTGCTCACTCAGTGATCGAGCTTGTTGCAGAAGCAAAGTCTTGTTCTTTGGCCCGAGCTGGATTTCTGTGGCTCTCTTTAGTAAAGTGTTCATATGTGAGACCTCTGCTTCACACTGCTTCAGCAACACCTAGTTGAACAAAAGAGAAAAAAGAAAAACATTGATGACTTCAATGATGTTCACAGCGTGCCCACAGATGATTATGCAGTGACAGATTCTACTCACTCTGGCCTGGTCCAGTTCCACCGCCAGGCTCTCTGGGCTGCTGAAGTTTAGGTCTCTGTCCATTGTTGAGCGCGCCTTGTTAATAAATTTCAGTGCTGCCTCCTGTTGACTCTCAAACTCCTGCCAGGCAGCCAGTGTGACCTGAGCATCAAGGCAAGCATTAGCTCACAATGAACTATGGGTGATACCGATGGTGTCAGGAGCTCAAATTCTGTGAGAACTTTCCCTGAGTGCTGTGCGCATCACCTCACCTCAAGACTTTGCTCCTGTGAGTCCATGTTCTGCTCCATTTTGCTGATTGTGTTCTCCAAACTCTGCAGGTCCTGCTGCAATGTCTCTCCCAGGCCCTCCTCAGCTTGGAGCTGTTGGCCTCGTGTTATCAGCTGCTGGACATCCTTTCTCTTGAGCTTCAACCGCTTTGACAGTTGCTACAGGCCATAAGAAACGAAAATAAGACAATGAGATCTTTCGGAGCAAACTTTGACAGCAAAAAAAAAAAAATGTGGAGGGTTTCCCACAGCACCTGGTGGATCAAAAGGAGTTGTTGTGCTTCTCTGTGTGTTGGGCAGTCCAGTATTTTTGTGACCTCCACCTGAGCATCTTTTTGTCCCTGTACGAGATCATCCAGAGTAGTTTGTACCTCTTCCCTGAACTGCACACAGTCCTCCACAGCGAGCACCATCTTCTCAGCCTGGATGACACAGCAGAACAAAATTCCTCACAAGTGCTCTCAAGTCTGCCTTGTGCCTGCAAAACCGACTCAGTGAATGAACTTCACTCACCTCCAGGAGAGACGTGAGAAGACCCTTGAAATCGGCCGAGAGCTTACTCAATGCACTTCCCTGCTTCTGGCCATCGCTGTCGGCGCAAATCTCGATGAGTGCAGCCATACGTGCTTTCAGCCAGCCGAGATTCCCCTCCTGCAGCTCAGCATCGTTTCTCAGCTCCTGCACGGAACGAGAATGGAGCAGTTGTATGTTGAATGTACAGCATACTTTGATGCATATTCTCACTCAGACAACTTTTAAAGGCGTACTAAGGTTTATACGTGCACAGCAGCTATAGAAATATTGCAGATTACATGCCAGTCAGCATATTCAGAATAAGCCTGTGTTCCCAGTAAATGAGGCTTTGCGAGGAGAGCAGGCAGACTGGTGCAGCGTCCTACTCGAGTCCTTTAGTGCAATACTGGAACATCGGAATCAGAATCATAAGAGAAGTCACAGAGAGTATGATTGGTCTATGGGGCATCAGCTGACTCACCAAGATTGTTGTCTTCACCTGGCCGTATTTCCTGGGATCATTTGCTCGGTTTCTCAAGAGCCGCAGTTGACTCTCTTTGGATATGAGCCAGCAGGAGAATTCAGCGTACCTGTTGTAAAACACATGGGAATATCAAATATTATTAACACATGTTGTTTCTTATTACGGAAAAGTTTCCTGTTCACCACCACGAGTGGCTTTATTAAAAGTTCAACAGTTGGGTCGTAGATCTTATTTTCTGACATGAAAATCTTTCTGATCGTTACAAATGAGATGAAGACCCAACCATCTGTCTGCAGACAATATAAATAAAGCACTCAACAAAGACTTATTATCAGCTTTTAGCACCTTGTATTGTACTCCTTCCATTTATCGGGATGCTGCATCAGCTTCAAATGGGTGTTATTGATTTCCTCTTGAACCTCGGAAAAGTCCTTCCTTGCTGTTTCCAGGGTCTGGTGAGCAGCGTCGCCCTCGGGGAGCTTCTGGCAAAGCTCCTCCATCAGCTGCAGCCTTTTCTCACAAATAGACTTGGGGCCCCTCTCCTTGAAAAAAGCCTACAGGAGATGGAACACAATAAAGTGTTCGAGGCAAGCAAGGCAGAAATCCTGGTGGGCGCCCCTCCACCCCTCTCTCTGTGCTCACCTTGTGCTCTTTAATTAGTCTTTCGCTCCCGGTGCTGGATAAGTGGCGATTCTCCCGGGTGAGCTCGGCCTGGCACTCTTGCAGCAACCCCATCAACTTGCTCTTCTCCACCTCAACTTTAAGATGTATAAGGTGAAAGGGTGTGTCCGTTTGAATGTCCTGAGAGAAAGAAATTAAGATTAAGGGTCATTTTTAAAGGTTTTGATGTAATTTCTTCCATGAAACTATAATTTTATTCAGAACTAGAGCTAAATCTCTGTTTTCCTGCGATATGACTAGACACACAAAAATGACGAGGTACTGACCTTCCAGTGTTTGTGCAGCTTCCTGACCGTGTCCTGCAGCGACTGCTGCTCCTGCTCTGGCAAAATGTCTGTGAGCTCATCACAGGCTTTGAGGAATGTATTCAAGACACGCTGGTCGAGCTGGCCAAAGAATTCCTGCAGAAATACATTCAAAGAATACATTAAATTTATTCTTTTTTTCTTTTTTTACAACATGCATGTTATTACCCCATTTACAGAACTGCGACAATCTACCGTGACATCACCCCCTGAGGTGATAAGTATTGCACCCATACGCCCAGTGTGTGTTTTCTCACTGTGTGTTTCTTGAGCAGCTCCTCTGGGTTTCCTCTTTCCGTCAGACAGTTCTGTGCCAGCCTAAGAACCTTCTCCAGCTCCACCCGGGATTCATCGAACCTTTTCATGAGGCTGCTGTTGGCCTCCATGTGCTTTCGCCACTCCGTCGACTCTTTTATGAGGGTCTAGACACAGAAACAGGTGGCCCCCCTCCCTCCTTAACAATAGGTGCTGAGACTACAGCAACGGCAGAGTAGTTATAATTGAGTTTATTTTTAACTGACCTGCGAGGAGGCCTGCAGGTCGGCCACTCTTTTCTGCAGAAGGCTCATGTCCAGGTGCTGCAGCGTTTTGCTGCCGTTTATTATTTTCTGGATGGTCTGGTGGTTCCTCTCGATCACGGTCAAACACTTTTTGCAGCTCTGTGTGAAGGTCGCCAACTCCTGCAAGGTTCAGTGCAGAGCCGTTTGTCAGCGGTTTGCTAAATCGAGAGTGAAAGTTCTCCTGCGTGGGTGCGACAGACACTGGCGCTGATCTAGTTACCTGGCATTTCTGTTTAAAGTCCACTGGTCCCTCGGAGTCAGTGTTGCTGGTGATGTGACTTGCCTTCTCCAGAGCTTGGTAGAAGCCTGTGATGTTCTTTTCCATTTCTTCCAGAGGAGGCAACAGCGACTGCGTCTCTTTCAGCAGAGGCACACATCTCTCCCTTACCTGACCAGAGCAAAGTGTGGCATTTGGAGTAAACCAATTCACTGCATGTGTATTTAGTATCTCTGGGGTAACTTTTTTTGTGATAAAACAAAGATTGTGCATCCTTGAAATTTGCAAACAAAGAAAACATATATTTTAAGCGAGCACACACACACTTTGCCTAGCTGCTCTTTGATCGATGTCATCACATCCATCATTTGCGCAACCTCATCCTGCGGAGTGTCTTTGGTCAGCAGCTGAGCAGTGCGACTTGCTGCCTTGGAGGCGGCTTCCATGGCTGGTACTTTGTGTTTGATTTCCTGCAGCAGGGTTCAACACACAGAATATTAATCCAGGCAAAACTGAACACGACTGTCCAGCGGGGAGATGTTTACCTCGACGTCTTGGGCAAAGGCCCTGACGTTGAGGAAAGAGATCTGGACAGGAGCAGTCATCTTCTCATTGGTTGCATCCATGAACATCTTCAAGGTTTGGATGCCATCTTGGTAGTCTTGCCTCAACCTGTCCACCTCGTCGGCCCTTGCATACTGCCAAAAGCACAGATTTTTTTTTCCTTTTTCAATAAATAATTTCAGAAAATCTCAATTGATGAGATATTTTGTCACATTAGAAAAAAACAAATTCAAACCAAAATGTGCCAATTTACATGCTTGACTTTGACAAACAGCTCCCTCCATCTGCCATTGAGAAGCAGGAGCTGCTGCTTCAGATCGCGCGAGACCACCTCATCGCAGGTCTCGATGAGGAAGTTGCCGGCATCGTTCATCTCCATGTGCTGCTGCATCCAGTGAGGCAGGTTTCGGAAGAAAATCTGGAGGGCAAAACAACACACATCACAGTCGTGTAGTGCGAATTCTATTCGGCGTAAGTGGCGCCGCACTGGTTGCACCCGCCTGACTTGTGCTTACACGCTTGGTGTTCTCCGACTGGCTGAGCATGCGCTCAGCGTCCTCCAGCCAGGCTTGGAGAGCCGCCACGCTGCTTGTGTACTTCTCCCAGTTGGAGATCACCTCCTCCAGCATGCTGCGCACGCTGCGTACCTCCAAGGCCAGGTTCTTCCACTGCGCCGTGGCGTCGTTGAGGAATTTACTCACCCCCTCGACTTCGTCGACTGGAAGCAAGAAGATACATTCTCGATTCAGCAAATGGTGACGCGTGACGACAGTCGCTGGGTCACACGGCGACTTGGTTTGATGCTACAGCGAATTGGGAAATTAAATCTTAAAGCATTCTAGCCGATGCAATTATTGTTACTTTTGTCATGCATCAAGCAATGTCATGATTGTTTTTGTTTTGTTTTTTAGGTGGAAAAAGGGCAAAGGTCTTCTGAGGAAAAGTGCAGTCCCACATTCACAGAAAGGAGGCGCTCAGGAAATGGAGAACAAAAAAAACGGTTTTAAGACTGTCAGGCTCTTTTTTTAGACTTACCTCTGTTACAGGTTTTAGACCCTGTAACATGAAATTGATAATAAAGACAAGCAGTAAGATAGGTTTATAATAGGCCAGACAACAATAATTGCATAAAAGTTAAATAACAATATACAAAAAAATGTAGTCAGTAGATACTATAACAGCAAAAGAACCAGATGACAGAACAAAGTCTTACTTGAACTGTCTGACTTGACGTAAACTTCTGCAGCTTGCCTGAGGGCTGCAAAAATCACGTCATACTGGTCAAAGAACCTGTGGCCCTCTATGAAGGTCTGGAACAAAAAGCATTAGCGCAACGTTACAAACCCAAAAAGGTCTAATAGGAAACACCAAAAACCGTGAGCTAAATTCCAAACTCCCCTGTGCACTTACGAGGTAACTTTGTAACAAGAGCTCGACAGAATCCCTTCTGCCATATTTGATGATCCAAGACTTGAGCTTGGACTCGGCCAAGATTAGGAAGGCCATCAGCCGATACTTCATTTCCCAGAATTCCATTTTAATCAGGTGAGAATGTGACGACATGGAGACAAAGTTGAATCTGCAAATGAATCACGTGTCACAAAAGAAACGCTGTTGTCGCCATTGTTTCTGTCATCGTCCTACTAACACAGTGAGAAGCACATATGGATAAAGAAAGAAAGACATGACAACTCATCAGTGGTCCTACCGTTCGGCCATGTCATGGAGCTGTTCAGGTGGAACCGGCACCCCGTTCACTGATCTGTCCCTGTGGATCTGACTGAAAGTTTGCCTGTGCAGCTCCAGATTTTTCAGTATCTCCTGCAAAACAGCAGCGTGAATGTGGAGGACTCGGCACGCAACACACCGCGCAGAGTGACACAACGGACCCGTCGCCCGTTACCTTATGCTGCTCGAGTTTCCTGTGCAGCACGTTGGCCGTCTCCTCATGAGCGTGCTGGAGAGGAACATCCTCCCTGAGAGCCAACTCTGCCCGGTGGAGCCAGGCTCCCACCACTCCCAGGGGGCCGGGAAGAGACTTGTCCAGGTGGATGTGCCAGTCCAACAGCTACATTTGACATCCAAATTTTTTAAAAAGAATGAAAAAGAAGAAGAAGAAGTAAGATCCTGGTGTAGTCTTCTCTGTTCAAAATATTCTTACACGTTAAAAAGGTGGGGCGGGAGGGAGTTTCTGCCACTCTAGACAGGCTGTGGATGTCCAGTGGAGCAGATTGACCGATGAACAAAAACCTCCTCTGTTCTCGTCCCCTCCCCTCTGAACACACTCGTTATTCAAACACTTGTACCCCACTTGGTTTGCGCTGGCAGCCACCAAAGAGAGAGAGCCCTTGTTTTTTTGTCTTCCTCAAATGATGATAAGATTCACTGTGGTTATGCAACTATTACACACTGGCAAACAGCAAATAGGCAATCTGTTATGTCCAGCGACAGCTTTTTGCTGAATTTATGTACGATTAATCTTCGTAATTAATTAAACCAGTCTTCTTTCAGTGGCTTGGTCATAAATTATTCATGCACTCACCCTGGCAGACACCCGGTCCCAGGCCTGTTTGACCAGCGCTTGGTCCACGGACAGCTTCCCATCTCGGTGCACCGGCTGCAGCAGTGGCTCCGTCTGCTTCTTCTTCATTTCGTACTGCACGCTGAAGTTCTTGAAAGCCTGCAAGACGGCAGTAGATCGGAAGGCAGCGATAAGAGCCGTGCTCAGTAAGGCGCCACTTTCTCTCTTCAGGTGTGACTTACCTGATACTTGTCAGTGAGATTTCCTTCGGCTCCCTGAGCCCGTAGCACGTCTCTCTCCAGCTGATCCAAAAACACCTTCAGCTCTCTCAGCATCTTCCGCTCCTCCCTCTGATACAGCGCAGGAAACACACTCAGCCACAGAAACCAAAACCATTGTATTTTCATCCTCTCCTCCACCCCCACATATTTTTTGTGAAGAACTCACACCACAACAACAGTTCTAAAACTACTTGAGGGAAAGGAGTTAAAAAGAATTGAATGGCAGAAAAAAACATTAACGCTGAACCAGCTCAGAAAGTCACGCCAGTGGTGATTAATTTGACATTCCCGACTTAGGGGAAAGGTGAAAAGATGCTAGTGTTTAGTCCGTTAATTTTGTGAAACATACCTCGAGCATTTGCTCTATGTCTTGGGGAGCAAACTATCCAGGAAAGCAGCAAGGCACACAAAGAGATGCAAACACACCAGAGAATGCATTAGGTGCATAACTTAAGAGAGGCAAAGAGGAAGAGAGGGTGGATGACGGCAAGCCAGGGATGCACTCCAGACACTGAAGGGACATGCAGCAGTGCTGTGGACTGAAGTCTCACCTGCAGCACCGGTACTGACAGTGCAAAAGTGGGAATTGAGCCAAGAAGACGCTTCATTTAAAGCAAAAAACAAAAAAACAAATACACGGGTGGAAAAAAAAATTAGACGGGTGACCAAAATGATTGGTGTATTACCGTTTGCATGCCATGATTTTCTTGATTACTTAGACAACCATGTGATAAAATGACACAATCACAAATGTGCAGATATGTTACACTGTGCGAACTTTGAACATTTAAACAACGATGACAACAACAGTACTAACAATCTTTGAAGCACACAAACAACACATGACACACAACACAAAATCTGAAAGTTTTGTTACCTCATCGTGCTGTCCATCGGCTTCGGAGTGGTGAGGGTTGGGGTAGTGCTTGAGGAACTGAGCCACGTAGGTCATGATGGACTTCTCATCTGGTTTATCCACGTCCACATCTTAAGAAATGCAGCACAATGAATACACATTTGCAAAATTCTGATGACTTTTTGCACCAAAGATAAACTTACAGAAATAAATAAAGCTAATGGTTCCTTGGCTTAACATTAACATTAACATTGATGAAAATAATAACATTTTTGCGTAAATTTTGATTTGTGCCCGGGAAACAGTAGGCAAGGAGTCTTTTCAGAGGACTCAGGAGGATGAATCTCCACGGGCCTCGGAGCTAATTATACACATCTACTTTCATCTCCATGATTGGCCTGATGTTTTCTGAAATCAGGGTCAAGCTCTCGTAAAAGCAGGAACGCTTCAGTGCAGCGTGTCTGGCAATAAAAGGCATCACGACTCTGCGAGTGCAGACAGAACTGCAGAGTCACTGCAGGCTGCCCTCACTTCTACAAACTAAGAACAGGAGCGAGCGCTGAGTTTAAATCTCCAGGGCTCATCATCAATGTTTTAGAGTTGTTAAATCCTCACCCCAAATAAACAAACAGACGACCGAAAGATTGATGGAATCACGTTAATCGTTACGACTGATGCAAATCTGTGGATGAGCAAACTTCAAAGCGGAATAACCATCAGGAGAGGCAAAGATCACCTTCGGGATCCAGCAGGCGGGGGATGCCCAGCTCGTTTTCAGCGAGCGCGAAGGCGTCCTCCAGGTTCTCCCTGTTGCTCCGCCTCCGCACCACCTCCATGTCCACCAGGTCAGGCCTGATGGCGTGCACCACCGACTGGAAGGCCACGCCATCGCGCCAGCTGGGGCCAAAGTCCCTCACTTCGATACCGTGATACCTGACGACGAAGGACAGAGCGTCTTATTCACACGGATTGGGAAGTGGTGCTTTCGCGACAAGAGAAGGTGGCATACTTGGCCGCTGTGCACTGCACCCATCGGAGCAGCGCCTTCTTGGCGTTGCCCTGGAACCTGTTCACCACCTTCCTCTTCATTGGCGGGCTTCCGGTTTCCGAGCTAGCGAGACTTTCCACAGAAGAGTTGCTATTGGAGAGGGCCTGCAAGGCCGGCAGGTTACTGGTTAACTCCTCGATCTAAATGAAGAGGAGCCACAACAGGAAGAGAGAGATTGTGACCATGGCAACATCAAAAGAAAGGAAAATGTCCGTGATGTTTTTGTTGTTGATGTTGCTTGTTTTGTTTTTTTTAGCTGCAGTTTGTGACACAATCCATAATGCGTTCATCACTCAATGACCCCTCACTGTTAAGATCCCTGGAGGATAAAGACTGACCTGAAAGTAGAGGATCACGGTCCAAATCAAACCCAGAACGATGGATGGTCGTCCGTCTGCGATGTCTGTGGCATGAATGTTGACAAGCTTGATCTAAAACAAATGAAAAACATCAAAGCAGATGACTTTACAGAAACACAGTGGAGAGGAAAAGTCCAATACAGAGATTGCTTTTTCCATTTATTTTTTCCATTCAAAGTGTACACAAAAGTTCTCTTCGGAGGATTATCGCAGGCTTCTGTCTTCCGCTGCTGATGGACATCAAAGTTGGATCTTTGATGCTTGCGACAGCTGTAATAAAGCAAAACTGGGATAGAACGGAAACAGCGTATGCCAAAAAAGTGCACCAGGAGGAAGAAAGGAGGGCGATTTGGTTCAGCTCGGCATGAAAGAGAAAGCAGAGGCACCACAGCACTGCAAATCCTGCCTGCGGGCAACTGTCGCAGTCTGTCATCTTTGCGTATCCGAGGTCTAGAAGCACACAGGTTTTTTGTTTTTTTTCGGTGAGCCAGCCGCCATTAAGAGGCGTTAGAGTCGCTTCATCAAAATGCGCGTCAACAAAAGCTCGGCAACTCGGCGGCAGTTCAGGAAAAAGGAGAGAGTGGCTGCACGCATGCATGCATCAAAGAAGAAAAAAAAGAGTGCACACAGCAATAGAGATCACACGAGGCATTCACACGAGTGGGTGACTGACCGGGGATCCTCGGTACACTGACTGAAGCCACACGTGACGAGGAAAAGAGATCACAACAATGTCAGTCTCCGTCCTCAGGGAAGCCGGACTAAAGTGGGGCACGGGCTTCACGCAGCCAGGGGACTCAGAGACGGGTTATGTAATCAAGAAGTCCCTTTTCTATTGGCCACTTTGCTGAACGTAGGGCAAAGCTGAGCGGCAAAAGAGGCACATTTGTTTTGTGTGTGTGCAGGGCCAGAGCAGATTTTTCAAAAACGAGCCGAAGAATAAACTGATTTATTTAGGGATTTGTGACTCACTCTCTCCAAAAAATATTTTTCAATACACACAACACATATTTCTAGCTTAGTGTGTGCATCAGTTCATTTGCGAACCCCTTTGATTTGCATACGGATGGTTTTTATAATTCACAGAAAATGAGAAATATTTATTGGTGCATTGAAAAAAGTAAGTCATTCATATTTGATATATAATTGCTGAATATATTTTAAGACGTTTCTGACCCCATGCTTGTGCACCAGCAAAAAAACAAACAAACAAAAAAACATACAGTATACGCTGTAAATGTGTAAATACGCTGCAAAGAGCTGCGGTGAGCGACCGCTTACCTTTCTGCCCTCGAGGAACTTGAGCGCAGTGCCGATGTTGGAGACCCAGTGGATTCTTTTCAGCTGGCGGCCCTGCTCGGACGGCTTCAGACGGAGGGCAGAGGAAACAGGCGGGACGGCAGGTTAGCAGAGTACCACAACAAAGCTTTTCAAGAGAATCTACAACTTTTCAGATTGGACACCAGGTTTGTTTATATTTTTTCCCCATTGCACCAGTCACCGCCGCTGGTTTGGGCATGAAGAACCAATTTAGGTTAAAAAAATAAATAAATAAATAAAAAAGCAACATTCCCCGCAACCAAAATCAATTACTTTATTGGCGTGGATATAAATGGTATTTTTGAAATTTGCTCCGCAACCCAACGGAGTACTTTTTACTGAAGTACATGAACTTGTTTGCCAAGTAACAGCTCAACAGATGACATGACAGTTTGTTCAAAGACGCCACTGACTGCTAAATCCCTGCTGGGTTTGAGGCTTATGTGTCTGTATGTGTGTGTGTGTGTGTGTGTGTGTGTGTGTGTGTGTGTGCTGGGTGAGAGAGAAGGAGAGACACCAGTGAGCCAAAAGCTTCCCACAATTCCCAGGATCAGTTTATATTAGGGGGATGCATCTGCTTAATGCGACAGACATCTATGATTTGAATTGCACCTGACTAATAGATGCCAAGGACTTCATTATAAACACAAACTGTATTTTATTATATATACCTGTGAACAGGTGCATAAAATGTATTTTTATTAGTGTATATTGGCAATGATGGTCTATTAACTTCTTAACTGATCTCTCAACAAAACATTGTGAATAACATGTTGAGATATTTCTATGCTTTGATTGAATTTTACCGTTTTAAACAGCAGAATTTCAGAATGGGAATTGACATTGATCATAATCTCCTGAAAAACTACATCAGTTCTTAGTAGCTCGTTCTACACTCAATCAAGGTTGCAGATCATCACAAATCGAATCATTTTGGCACTTGGCAGGTAGAATGAGGATAAATTTGTGTATTCAGTCAATTTATGATTCAAATCCATATTACGACTTACAAGTCTTTGTCCAGAAAGCACTTCCAGCAGAGCCAGGAGCTTCACCCCATCCTTGATGTCCTCAAACAGGTCATTGACCTCCAGCGGTGGTTTATGCTGAGGGTCAGAAAACACAAGGTTAAAAACATGGACAGCTGAGTGGCACAAGAAAAGAGACCTCAAATAACATAATTTATACAAGTGTGCCACATATAGAACCGAGAATATCGCTGCCGTGGAAAATATTATTCCTGGCCCTGAGCAGTGATGAGGAGGAAAATCAAATGGTGCTGGTGGGAAACTGGCTTGTTAGCGGCGACCGCAGAGCCTCCCTGCAGCTGAAAAGATGGTGTCTCTTCCTCGCCAGTGGCTCACTGCCCAGTCCCGAGGCGACGGCACTCATCTGACCCTCATGCCTAATTCCACTGCACCGAACAAACTCAGGCGCGCGTTTCAGCATCATTGTCTACAGTACACATACGCGAATAAATGAAAAAGAAGCGTCTTCCCATCAAAGAGAGACAACTCAACACGGGAGTTCTTTATTTGGCACCATATTCAGGTCACTTCACAGCTCATCATAGTCCATGATGGGGCGCTGTCGACCGGCTATTTGGGACAAAACAGCGTGAAAACACTCACGTCCCAAATGTTATTTGTTCTCTATCATGTAGAACTAGAACTACTCCAAAGAGGCAATATTTAATGTTGTAGCAGCACTTTTTTCGATACGGCTTTTTAAGTGCATGCATTTAAGCATGTATATGCAGCATCGAGCAAAAAATAAAAAACAGCATCTATAATGTCCCACCCTGGAAAAAAGCCTCCATGGAGCCACATGGAGTCACATGACGCCTCTCCTCAGTGGAAAAACTGTGAAAATGACCATATTGTTTTTGAAGCTAATACATTATCAAAGGAAGTAGAAGCAGTGAAGGCTGAGTGGAAAGCATAACAACTGTGAGGAAGTGCAGACCCAGATAATACAGACTTTCGCTCTGTCAGAGGTTAAAGGTTAAAGGTTTTATTCTTATCAATTGTTCACACATGGACATAAAAAAGGCTTGCAGTTCATTAAAAGAGAGCGAGGGTGGATCCTCCCAACTTTCATTTGGGGTGAATCCAGCAACGTTTCTCTTATTAGCATGCAGAGTGCATAAGATGGACTGCACTCCTTGAATAATAAAGAATCAACATCCAATAGAGCGTCTCTGCACCGGATCACCCCAAAAACTTGGACTCGTCTCGAGCGTTGGCAGCCACAGTCCAAAACAGGCGCACAAAACAGTGACGGTGCATTAAACCCATCAGGAGGAAACGCCGAAGCAGAAAACGCTTGATTCAAGTTCAAACACGGAGAGTCGAGCTCACGTTATGAACCTATCGGCTCGGTTTAACTAGTGCGAGGAAACTAAAGTACAGCTTGCAATTTCAGAGTCACAGCGTGATGTAATGCAGCATGTTGTTGCTGAGCACTGCTTGTAATTTTAGCAGACGACGGCCTGCAGGGGACCTGTCCTCCTCACCCTGTTGCTCTCCATCTGCACCCCTCCGCACTGGGCCAGCCAGTCCTGGCCAAGAACACGCACACACACACACACACACACACACACACACACACACACACACACACACACACACACACACACACGTAACTAAACACCCACCCGAATGCCTACACACTCCCACACTGCATTCGCACACACGCACTCATAGATACCGAATCCATAGAAACACGCACACGTAGCCCACACACTCCGGTCTCTTGCTTTAAATTCTTCGTGGGCCCATCGAGACACACGGTCAGTGGCGCAGAAGCTAAGCTGTGTGTGTGAACGCCGTTCATGAGCGTTTTAGAATCTCGCTGCGCAAGAAAAAGGTCTTATTGAAACATGACAATGCACTCGTTTTTTTTATCTTGTTAATAAAGCTAACTTTTGGATTTTTATTTTTTTTTGTTGCATGGTGAAGCTCCACCAACTGCTCATCAGTCTGACATAACACTGAACCAAGAGAATTAGCATTGTCACGATCAGCTGATAGATCTCAGCCAACCCTACTGATGGATAAAGGTCAAACGACCAACCAACTGACGGCTGCGATCTGATTGTTACGACAGGCCTGGCGAGCTTGTGAAATACACCTACAGCCGTTTGGCAATTCACGACGGATGTGCAGTGCAGAGGTACTCAAAGGCATGAATTCAAAGGTGGAATAAATCACTCTTACCTTTGCCAAATGAGAATTGATCCACTTCGTGAAGGTTCTCTTCTGCACCGCCTCTTGTTCATCTGTAAAATTAAAGGCACGAGTCAATAAATACGACTTACGAGAGGCACCATATGCTCCGGTGGTCAATGTACAGCCAGAGCCCTGCACACTTCAGACTGTGGGATCAGGTGGCACAACAGAAAGGAGGGGAAAAAAGGAAACGGTTGAAGATTTCACATCTATCGGCGCAAGATTTCAGTGATTTCATTCTATAGGTGAATGTTTGAGGTGGTGTTGAATGATCTGCTTGCCGATAAGAGCACGTTAGCAGGAGATCGTCCAGGTCTGTCCCTTCAAACTGAAGCAGCTCAGTGTATCTACACATCGCTGCAGATGTTTGCTAATAGAAAAAAACCTTTCGTCAGTATTTGGCGATGCACCAAAGAAGCCGGTCTGATCTACTGCCTGACAGCCACTACAGCTCTCTAGATGTATAGCCTGGCTTGCGTGCTTGCATCCGCCAAGCTCTTTCTCCTTAAAGGGCCAGAACCTGTCGACATTCTCTGTGCCTAGAAAATACATTTAAAATGTCCTGAACCTCAGAGGAAACAACAAAACACTTCAAGGATATCCGCTAATAAAAGCCATATCTGTAGCAAAAGGAACTGTGCAGAATACAAAAGCCATCATTTCATCATTATCTGCCAACCTCCAAACTTTTTCCCAGTTTTTGGAGGCAGCGATGACCCCTGAGGCAAACGCCTGCAACCAGTGAGTGTTTGCAATCCAATTTAAGCCAGCACTCGTGTATGATTGCCCCACAGAAATGCTTTCAAAAAGAGGTCATATGAGGAGATTAGGGAATGAGTAGACAGAAAATTCCTTCTCGCACCCTTGGCGGGCCGCCTCTCATTCTCAGCAACAGCACGCGTGATTGTTTAGGTCGCCACACGCCCCCTTCGCGCCCCACTAACGTATTCAGCCACAAAGCCTCATGAATTATGCAACGAGCCTAAACAAAACAAGTGATTTCTTTTGCGGCGGCCGTGCATGCTAGCAAGGGGGCGGCATGGGGGCTGATTCCAGCCCGTCACGCATGCCGGCAGGCTGCACAGTGGCCATTTTTAAACATCCACCCTTGGTGATATTGGCGGCGTGTCACGTGTTCCAGGGGAAACCGACGCGGACGCTAACACAGACAGCAGAGGCGGCAACGGTGACCCACGGGCTAATGCTTCATCATCGCTGGATGCACCGTGGGGGGTCGGAGGTGGGAGGAGATGCCCGCTGAAGCAGAAGGAGAACAGGCAGAGGCTGCAGATGCACACGTGAAAACATTAGCACAGGACGCAGGCGAACGTACAGCTGTTTGGAATAATTGGATCCGGGGGATTCACCCTTCAACCATTAGCATATGTCACTGCGGACGTTCACTCGTTCCAGATTAGCGATGGTTACGCTCACGCGGACGGCAGATGACGGCTGCTGCCGCCCTACTTACCGCGCAGATACTGGAAGAAGCCAGTGACCAGGTTCAGAGAAGTCTTCCTGACAGACGCATCCTTATAGTGAGCCATTCTGCAGCCCACTCTCCGGCTCTCTCCCCTTGCTTCTCATGAGTTCCAGCATTCATGCGCGTAAACCATGCGCACAAAATGAGGTCCACGGTGGAAAAAGAGAAAACACACACACACAGCCGTCCCCTCCTCTTCCCCGGCCCCCCTCCTGTTTTAAAATTTCCAGCAGGAAGCCAAACAGATCTGCCTGCCCTGTTTCCCCGGTGAGAAGCCAAAGCTGCTGGGAGCTCTGGTGAAAGCGTTGCCCCTCCTCCTCCTCCTCCTCCTCCACCACCTTCCCCCCTCGCTCTCACATACACTGCTCCACGCTCACACACACACACACACACACGCTGACAGAGGAGAGAACTCTAGCACAGGAGGTCACAGACAATCCCGTCTTTCCGTCTTCCTGTGATTTTTTCCCCCTGTGTGCGGAGGAGCCATGCCTGTGTGGATGCACACAGCCCCCCCGCCGCACTGCCTCGCTGTATCATCACACAGGCTGAGGCTGGAGAGGGATCAGCCACAAGCACGGCTCCGCCAATCAGCGTGCGGAGGATGGTGGCGTCACAGGCCTGGATGCATTATCCCCATGTGTGTGTGTGTGTGTGTACGTGCAGGGAGGAGGGGCAGGGGGATGTGTTTGCTGTAAGATTTGTCTCATCTTCAAAGAGATTAAACAGTTCATGAATTACCTTTTGAAAAAAAATGTAAGTGTGAATAAAAGAAATCACGATAATAATCCCCTCCGACAATAATTGCATTGTTTTAGCTTTTACAAACATTGTCGGCTCCCCGGGGGAATTATTGATTAAATTAGAGGGAAGCTAAATTAAAAGAGTGCTGCACAAGGCTCACCTCCGGTGCAGCAAATCTTAATAATTGATGCTCAGCCTGCTGAAAGACACGAGCAACACCTGCTCTCGCTGCCTCTCCATCAGTGTCAGAGCTATTGTGACGACAGAACGGACACACCCACCGCGGGATTCCCATCACACACACACACACACGCGCGCGCACACACACACACACACACACACACACACACACAGTGTTCTGTGAAAGCTCTTCTGCTTCCTTGTTGTTTTTTTTTGTCTATTAAGAAATAGCTGAGTGACTTGAGCTTCAGTTAGTCCGTCTTCTATTGGCCCGCGACTCCACTTCCACTCTCACACAGTGCAGCACAGGATCGCCTCCTGAAGAAAAATCTCTTTATTCTTTCAAAACCACCGGCACACTAAAAGCTTTTCTGACATACTAAAAATAGAGCCCGGGTTTCTATTATTATTGCTCTATGGAGCACTTGTGCGACTGGCCCACAAAAGCTATTTGGGTAAAAATAAAGAAGGTTTATCCAACCCCACCCCCAACATCAAGACACCAAAAGGTTAAAAGAAGCAATATTTCATCTATGTCAAAAACGGCATTAACTGGGCTTTTGGAAATTACAAGGGAGGTGCATTAGTTATAATGATATAATAACTATAGTGACTACCCTTTTATTGTTGTACATTTCATTCCCCGCACAATTTCCGTAATCAAAAGATCAAAAGTCCAGCAGAATATTGTAAATTCTGCCTTTTGTACAGGATCAGAATTGTGTCCCTCTAACATTTATGGCGCAAGTCAATAAAAACAAATTTAGAAATTAATAAACGCTAGAATAAAAAAATATTCATGACTTGACATAATATTTAATTTAAAAAAAAAACATTTAGTCATCTATCAATAAAGTTGATAGAAAATGGGAAAATGTATCAGAAAATTGATAACACCCAGTCCTTTTTTTTATTTAAATAATGGTTGTTAAAATTTGGCTCCTGAAAATTGATTATACATAAAGCAGCTTCACCTGAAATGGGACAAATGCATTTCCATAAATTGAATTTAGCAAAGTTTGTTGCACTGTGAGAAATTCTAATACTGAAACTAAAATATAAAGCAATTCCCAAAACAAGAACCAAGTAACTTTCTAACTTTTGGAGCAAAGACACTTTTGATTTTGTACCTGAAGTTATTCTTCAAAAGTTATTCTTTAAAGTAATTAAAAACAAAAAAAAAGTCTGCAAAATAAAAATTCTCCTGATATTCCATAGTCACAGTATTCGGGAGCTGTCCGGAGTCCTGAACTCAGATCCTCTGATGACTTGACTTTGGAGGATGTATGTTATGTATGCACAGCTCAAGCTGACAAACTGGCTCTGACAGGCATAAAAAAACAGCTCCCCGTCACTGAGTCATTATCTCTTAGTCAACTGATTTAATTAAGCCCTGTGTAGCATAGTGAGCTAAGTGGCAATTAAAAGTGAGCAGGCCAGGCTACAACAGCCCACCAAGCAACAAAACCACTAAAGCATTTGCAATTCACAAGAGTAATGGAGTACTTAAAGTGATCTTAGGACAGATGATACCTTTGGCAATACTCTCTTGCAGGTGCTCGGCTTCACTGGCCTGTGTCGGCCACCGGGGAGCAGCATAAAAGCCCACTCACTTTGCTCTTGTTCCGTTTTAGCCAAGAGCAGCGCTACTTTAGCTTCCGACGAGCAAACAACAATGGGACAGGGGATGACTGTCCAGTCTCAGACGCTCGACACAGAGGATTTATTACCCACAGAGTGGATTTTCCTGGTCAGCAAAGCAACATGGCAACAACTCAATGCAGAACAAAACAACACGGAGCGGCAAAAATGAAAATAAAATCGATCTAAAACTCAAACCCACAGTTTTAGACAGATTTGGCTTTGAGAAGATGATGTGGGGATCATTTCTCTGTGACGCCTGCGAGTTCCCTGGCAGCTGCAGGTGACACCGCAGCCTTCAAGCATCGCCCACAGCTGACAGCACGCACACTTCTTATCCTCGCACTCGCTTTTCACTCCGAATGTGATTAAACTAATTTAACCAAAACTGTCTAAAATATATCCCCTGGGGACGTCACAAATGGTTCTGATACCCCCCCCCCCCGCCCCCCCCCCACTAGTTGCCACCTTGTTGCCATCTTCAAACATGTGCATGGTAAAAACCCAACACGTTCGTGGAGCCTACAGACATAGGGGGTAAAAATGATGAAGATCTATGCATGTTTTTTCGTTAATCATTTCACAAGGCTGCTTCACTTCCATTTGGAATTAAAAGTAAAGATCCCAAAATAGGTATTATATTAAAAAACCTCTTGATGTTGCTTAGGCCCTCTTATCACTAATCTGCAGGAAAACACCTAATAAGAAAAGCCCTTTCAGGTTACATTATGTCACTTAACCGCAAAGGTAGTGTCAGGGAGAGAAATAAGGACAATAAAGATCACGTATTTTCTATCTACCAACAAGCGACGGAAGAGGAGTTGTCACAAGATGAGATCTCACAAAGTCGTCACTGACTTCATTACATCCTGTTTGACACGCTGCCATAGAAGAAGCGAAGCTAACAAGTTGCCCACGAGAGGCTATGCGTGCGTACTGAGAACCCACACCCCACCTTGAGAAGTGACCGCGGGCAATTCAAGTCATAAACTGCTGCCCCGCTACAAAGTTGCGGTGCTCAGACTAAATACAAACGCACCAACAAGGCAAAGGCAACCACAGCTATGAAATGCTGTCCTTGACATTAAATGTTGAAAGAATGGGAATGCGTGTCCACAAAGGCTACACATTCCTAAGTTTCAATAATTAATTCAACGAGACACACTGTGACACTGCTTAGTGGGAGTCTGAAGTCTGCAGGATGTCTTTTTATGACAGGAAGCTTTACTTGCCTTCCAGCAAAAAAAAAAAAAAAAAGAGTGGGGGTAGGGGAATGGGCCCAGGCCACCTTTTGCTGTTCGCCATCCTCATGGCTACTAAAACTCCTGGCACTGTAACATTCTCCAGGTGTGACCCAACACCTAATTCCACTTCCTGATGTGAAACCTCAGTGGCAGCTGTCACTTTGCAACACAGGTTTGCACACTGTTAAGTGAACGTTTTTTTGAATTGGAGGTTATGATATTGCCAACAGAAAATGTATCATTATTCTTAAGCAAGAAAATGATTCTGCCAATTAAAGAAAAGCTTGTTTATTTGAAGGTAATAATTTAAGACATACGGTAGAGAGAAAGAGAGAGAGAGAGGGAGAGACGGACAGAAAGAGAGAAAAAACATTTGTTTGAGACTCAACTTCAAAATCAGGGTCTGTCACTACCTTGATTTTGGGGTCAATACTAAAGTTCTAAAAGGCAATAAAAATGGTCTGTTGTTTACATAATGAGGTAAGAATGACTAAACCATTTTGACCAAAAAATAGTCATTATGATGCACTGTCAAAGACAACCAATTACACCGGCCACCAAAGTTTTTAGGCTTTTAACAGGTGATTTTTTTTTTTTGTCACTCTCTATCTAATCAAAATAAATATTAATAAGTCTGTAGAGGTTGCTGTGGAGCACGCAGGAAACTAAGACTGTCAACTAGGTACTGTTGGCATAACCACAGACCCGTTTTTCAAAACAGTTGTTATGGAAACAATTTATAACATTTCTAAGTATAACATTACTACAGAAATACATCAAATCTGATCCAAAGCGGATGCAGCATCGACTCGGCTCAAGATGTCATCGTAGTGGCTCAATGCCCTTGTCACAAAAAAGGGGAAGACAAAAAAAGAAAGTCCCAGTATTGATTTAGTCTCCTCGCGAGGGGAGAATGGGTGTCGGGTTTTAGTGCTGTTTGAAAGAATGCCACAGTTCCCGTGAATCCAAAGTTAGTGTGGCTCACTATCTTGAACCAAAATAAGTGATTATCACTGATGATATTGATGCTTAGAAATCTCAAAAAAGACAAAAGAAACTCTATGAAGAAGCTAAATAGCTAAGTAATGGAACATTTTAAAATAAAAACGTATTTGAGAAAATAGAATTATCCAAATCATATTTCCTTAGATAGCCTCCCAATTCACAATCAGATAATTTGCTATTCTGGAAGGAAATGTGCTGACAGAGGGAGGGCGTGTCAATAATACAATGGATAAGGAAAGCTTGAAAACTCAATTTGTGGCTCATTAAAAAAAAAAAGAAGACTTTCAAAAATGGACAACTACTTCAGTTTTTCACCAGAAACATGGAATGCATAATCCTTCCAAAACTCATGAATGTGGCGTAATCATAATCATATTAAACAATAAAGGAAGCCGCTTAATTCCAATTAGACATATTCTCCAGCTGCATGCCTGAATGGTTCATTGTGTGTGCAAGTGTGCGTGTGTGTCTGTGCGTGCAAATGTGCGTGAGCATCCTACCTAGCAAACTTTCAGATGGGCATGCAGACCGGGCTCTTGAATCAGCACAAAATGACTGTGCAGCGGCGCAGGAGGAGAGGGGGGAAGAGTGTTTTTCCGTCTGAAAGGCGGCTGAGAAATAAAGAACAAGACTCACCCTGCAGCCTCTGCATCACGTTGGCGATGTCCAAGTGCCTCGGAGAGGCCATGTTCTCCCGCCGCAGCATCACTGAAGGGATCGACAGAGTGATGCCGGCTTGGCAGCAAGAAGAACCTTCACAACTGTCATGTACGGGACATCCCCTCTGCCCCTCCTCCCGTCTGCTCCTCTCTCACTCCCTCACTCTGTCGGTCGAATCTCACTGCAGGGCCAGGTCCAATTGAATCTCAGGTTTCATGCAGGGACAAGACGCCTGACTGTCCAATAGAGGTGACTCTTCCAATTGTGGTCTGCAAAAGGCAAATAGCAAGACAGCTTGGAATGGCAGCCAACTTATTTTTACTGCATTGCAACTGCTATTTATCTTGCTTTTATTTGGTTTGCTTCAGTTAATTTTTTGACCTAAAATCTTCTCACGAGGAATCCACAAACAATCCTTATATCAACTCACTTGTGGGGCACTTTTGAACCTGGTGTCCCGGAGACATCAGACACATTATTTTATGTTTTAGAAAACGCTGTATGGAAATAATGCAGTGCAGCGTGTTAAACTATTCAACTGAACCGTGACCACAGCCACAAAGACATTGAAGAGCATGCAAATAGACAATGACACAACAAATTGTCACATTTCCTGTTTGAGAAAAATAGATTTGCTTTAGTGATGGTTTTCCATTGATTTTTTTGTTTGTCTATAAATAATAACAAATTACACTAGGGAGATTTTGAAAGCCCACGACACACATAAACGTCACCACCACTAAACGGGAAGTGCATCTGTTCCGCGTGAACTAGCTTGAAACTAAGTGCTTTAACATGTAGAGTATGATTTTTAAATGACAAAATCCCCGCTTAGACATGTGTATGTGTGTATTACAGGCAGAAGAACAACACAGTACAGTTTATTGCGGCCCGAAGAGATGCTGTGGAGCAGAGGCGGGGTGCACACCCCATAGAAAGCCCCTCAAAAACGCACATGCAAATTAAAACAGACACGGCACGCAGTTAGCTAGAAAGCTCAAAAACATATACAGACACACACGGTAGCGTGACAACGAACAGGAAGCCGGAGACCGAGAGAAAAATGCATATGGCGTTGCGCCTTACCGCTTCCAGGAGTGCAGCGAGTCGAAACTTCGTGTTCCGTGTGTTTCCCTTGTTGCCAGGGGTGACCGCGAAACATGGCACGCACGCGAGCCGAGGCGTGCGGCGCGAGAAGGAGAAGCGACGAGAAGTCAGTGCACGTGGTGGGCGCGTCGGAAGTGTGACCCGTCCCCGTTCTAATGTGTGACACACGGCAGCGGGGCGGACACAAGGCTTCATTCTGCGGCTCGGTACGGAGGAATTCCACACTTTCTCCTCCGAGTGTCTCCTGGAAGTTTGTCTGTGGCGCTTCAAGCGTCGTCAGTGTTGTGACGCTGCGAGACTTCCGGCTGTCATGACGTTAAATTCCTGAAAGAAATCAGGTGTTTTGACAGATGCATTCTCGTTTAAAAAAACAAACAAACAACCCAAACAAAAAAAAAAACACACACACACAAGCAAATTCTGATAAGGGTTCATCATGTAGTTGTACACTCGTGTTGGTTTTTACCTTACATTAAAAAAAATAAATAAATAAAAAACATATTTTAGACTTCATGGTCCTCTCAATATAGCACAAAATATACCGTCATCGTCTGTGTGAAAAGCTCCCTCAGTATATCCTATCAATAAATAAATAAGCAAACTAAATGGTAACTGCAGGGGCATCAGTTGACACCGCAGACCATCTGGTGGCCCTCTGCTGGTTGTATGTAATTAACGTCCTCCGGTTTAAGGATGCTGCGGTTTCTCGGATGCATCATTTGAAGTGTTTACGCGCCCCCTGCTGGACATGTGCGTCCTTGTTTATTTTCCAAAGCCTTCCTTTACTTGGAAGTTGTGCACAGCTGAATGAAAGGAAAATTATGTGAATTGGTCTTGATTGTGTCTTCTTAGAGGCAGAAAGAGAAAGGTAAAAAGACTTTATATTTGTTGAGTAGCGGTAGTCGGTTTTTGGAGACTCTCAGCCTGAAGACGACAGGGACAGCGCAACAATAGAAGGACATGCCAAGACAGACTGTGTGCTTGACACTCAACAGACTTTCTGTTGGGATTTTCACAGGGTGAAATTGTCCAGGCCCTTGTCAAGGAGCTTGGAAGTACTGACAGCGGTGGGTTTTCTTTTTAATGAATTCATTTATTTTACTGCACATCCCCATCTAAAAACTCTGTGTTGCAAAAGGTCTTTCCTTTGCTGCAAGGGAACCCGAGAAACCCGCCATTACTTGAGGTCATAAAGCCATTGTTAAAATGTATTGATCGTGAGGAAATGATGCAAAAGGAAACAGCCTGTTTCCCAGTGTTATGTCCCACACAGATAAGCAGCACAACTGCTAATTTTAAAGCCGGAGAAGGAAGGAAGCATGACAGCAAAGTTTCCGCTATGCCAAACACTGTAGGGGAGGGGGGGGGAAAATCAAAGTGCCTGTCTTGGAAAAACTTGAGTTAGTCTGACTGCTCGGTGTTGGTGTGGAAACTAACGACACTTGATGGTGGAACTATGGCGTATAATGAAACAAATCCCTTCTGGGAAATAATGAAATCATTTAATTATGGTAAGTGTTTCTGTTTTGTTGTCAAAATAGAGGGATTTTTTTTTCTAAAACTCCAAGGAGAGCACACAGGACATGGTTCGCTTGTGATATTCAAATGTTTTTCCAGTGATACCCTGAGTGTCAGTTTCTCCTCAGGAACAAATAGTTTGCATATTGAGATGAAGGACAAAATACTTGTTGTTCAAATGTACAATTAAGACCAAATATGTATATGTGGACTGACATTGTCTGCAGACTTATAACTTTGTGTCTGTATTGTAGCAAAGTGACTCTCAAAAAAAATCCCTGCACTATAGTAGTTTAAAATCATGCGGTTGCAACTGTCTGCTTTTTCCGTGATATTTCACTTCAGAGACCATTGTCTTGAGACACTTGGTTTCCCGTCGTCGCACACGGGTCAACGTAAACTTTTGTAATCTCTTTCTATTTACTGTTAGGACATAACGTCAGAGGCAGCATTCTCAGTCTCCTTAACTTTTTCCTTGATACTTTACTCCGACGATAAGGTCAGTTTGTTGCTTCAAGACAATGATACACACAGGCTGAACCCACGCACAGGTATGATGTAAGATTTTATGTAACTTATTCCCAGTTTAGCCATGCATTTCCAGAAATGAAAAAGAAAAGAAAATCAATAACAAGAGTAACCCTGCCTGCAACATATCTGGCAGACGGTTACAAGATGATACACTGCTGTTGAAGCTGGAGTGCCATTTCTGATTAGAACTCATTTTGAAATGGCATTGTAGGGAAAAACATCTGGAGAGACAATCAACCCCTTTTTGGAACATCGGAATGCATCCTGCTTCACAATTTACTAAACAATTGCAACAATGATTTTAATTGCCAAACGCTTCCTCCTTTGACCCTCTCAATAGATTTTTTTTTTTCTTTTCCCGCCGTTGCAGGAAACATGATTCTTGCCTTCTGTTTGTCCATGTTTGTGGGATTGGTGCTGGGTGCTTTGATCTACGTTCTGTTGACCTGGGCGTCAAGGCGCCAGGCCACCGCCAGGATCACCAGTCGCTCTAAGAAGAGATCCAACACTTCACAGTCCAACAACCCCATGAGCAACCAGATGGGTCTTTACAGAAGCACTTTCCTAAGCGTCTACCGGCAGCCTTCCCTGGAGCCAGTGGGCCCCCTGGGGAGCAAACCCGGCTCGGAGACATCCACCTTCCGCCCGTTGCCCAAGAGAAGCCGGGCTGCCCTGGACATGGGAGAGGACACCCAGATCAGCATGCCTGACGACACGGCAGCCACAACCTCGTCGGATTCAGAGGCGCTGGTTCCAAACAAAAGACATTCCTTTTGGCTGGGCAACAACGGACTAAAGGGTTTCCTGCCTTCCCAGACCCCACCCCCTGCATACGACAGTGTCATCCACGCCTTTGAGGACACCTGCACCTGAATTGGTTCGCATAACATCCACAAGAACTAAAATGTCGAATGGAACGGGTCTTTGTTGTTTTTCTTTGAGGGACTATCTTATGTGGGACATTCATTACAAACGCATTGTGACCCTTATAGCAGTGGACGCTTTTACAGCCGTGTCAGTCGTAAACTCTTTGTGTAGATATAAATAGGGGCTTTTTAAAATCACTTAGAACCATTTTTTTGACAGAAGTCAAAAGGTTTTTATGGTCTTGATTCTTTTTCTCTTCCTGGACTTAACACTTGCATTTCTGAGAGCTACTATTTTTTAGCAGATAATCCGGTGGTGTGGTGCTGCAGTCATAATAAACAAGTTGTAATATAATTATCCTCGGTCACACGTGAGAAACACAGGTGGAAAGCTATATCACAGTAGTGACAATTAATAAAGACACAATAAAGAAACCATAATGCCTTTGTCCCAGTGCTTCTTATGTGCCAGAAAAGACTAAAGATATATTTATCTGAATGTGAAATGGGGCATCCAGTTCCATACATTTTAGTAACGACCACATCAAGGTCCTGCATGTCAAGAAAGTCACATCAACTAGCGTTATACAGATGGGGTGCGCCGTGGTGTGAGGTTGCCATTCTGAAAGAAATCCCCCTTTTGTGAGGTGCATCAGAAACAACAAAAACAAAAAAACAACAACAAAAAAACCTTATCGCCAGACTTAGCAACCACAAGTACTCATTTTCCATTGAAATGCTTCCCTCTTGTATTGAATCACGCTTTATAGCCTCGCTAGGATAGTTCCCCGCCGTCCTAGAAGCCGGACTTCAAGTTCGGGGCTCCATTTTACGTGCTACCTGTATCATGGCAACCCGCTTTAAAGGCACAACCCCAAAGTGCGCCAGCGGAAAAAAGGAAAAAAAAAAAAAAAAAAAAAAAGAAGCGCCTGGCAACACGACCGCACCGACCGCCTCTGGATCAGCGCTCCTGTAACGGCGACATAAGGTACGTCTGGCTGCTTAATCGTTGATATTTGGTATATATTATGTGTACATAGCCGTATATGTATATATTTTATAATGTCGTGTTTAACGCATTCCATCCTTGACGGTCTAGTCTGTGGTGCCCTGCTGCATGCGGCCACACGGGTGCATCTGAATGAGACATATGTAACCGATGGGACGTGCGTGCGTGCGCGAGTGACATCTGCCCAGTGTACTGCCCTGTCGTTTGGAAAGCAGTGAGAGGCGTCTGTGTATTTTGGAGCCCTTCAATATTCTTACCGCGGCGTCTGATTTTTCTGCATGTTGCAGACTGAAAGAGAGTTTCTCAGCCTCTTTGCCTGCCGTGGTTTGACGTCAGATGGGAAGAGCGGACAGTAGCAGTACCCATGGAGACTGCGAGTGCGCTGATCTCCGATGCAGTGTTGCGGTTGCATAGAGACTGAGGAAGGAAAGACAGAAAGAAGAAAAAACCCACTGAATTCCAAGGTTGATGCACTGAATGACAACGCGGTTATTTTTAAGCAGGAGCATCCAGCCAGCCTGCCTCCCTGCCTGCCTCCCTTCTCTTCTGTCCTCTTCCTCCCATTTCCGTCCCTGATAATTGATCATCGTTTTCTATTCATCCATTTATTTATTTTCAAAGGCGACTGCAGAAGTCTCCAGAGCCACACACCAGAGGCAGGAAAGCATGGGGTGGACCACTTGTCTTCAAACGAGCCTCTCGTCGTTCGGTGGGAAACTCTGATGCGCAGAGGCTGGTGAAAAAGATTTTTTTTTCTTTTTTTTTCTAAGCGGAGCTGGACAACATCTGGCTGTATAATGCACTTCAGCTCCCTTTAGATTTGACTGTAAGTACTGAGAGCATCGCATCCAGTAGCATTCAGTGCTTCATCTGCATGGAAATATGGACACGTTCAAAGGAGGAATTTTGATTCAACATGTCCAGGAACTATGAGGTATGTTCGACTGCTGCCATGCTTCACACACTCATTATATAATATCTAAACCACCACAGATGTTTTGCAATAGCCAACTACTTTTTGAGGTGTAGCGCTTTCATTTTAAAGGTATTGCAGTGTGGTGGTAAAATTAACTTCTCCCCAGAAGTACAATTCTGTCCTTTTCACTGTTCATCTTGTTTTTAAGCGTGTTCTAAAATACAGAGTCCTGGAAATTATTGTGATGTCCCATTGTGATGTCACAAAGGGGACTGATACCTCTTCCACTAGCCAGGTGTCACTCCGCCTTTTAAGGCCGCGTTGTTTTAGCTCCTTTCTAAAGATGTGGAAAGTCCGACAAAGCGTCAGTTTTAGCAGGAAGCTAAACCCAACGTTTTTGAGAGAAGCTGTAAACAGAGGGCTAAATATGCTGTTTTCTGTTCTTGAACATTAATGAGGTGAGGCTGCTCCACTGGTGTCCAGGTAGAAAAATAAAAACCTGAAAATGGGTGCTTGTGTAAATTGTATTTGTACAGACAAGACATAAAGAACAGGCAGCTAAAAAATAGTGAGTTTCATCTTGAACAAATACATTCACACCCTTCGTTTGTATGAGATTATACAAGCGGATTGGTAGTCTCAGGCAAGAACAATAGATTTTAAAAACTAGAATTTATTGATCAATTCTGCTATTAAATGTTGTATTTTTTATTGAAGTATTTTTAGTTGACATAAAAGAAGTAGTAGTGAACGAAGGGCGAGTAAAAAACAAAACAAAAGCAGTGCCGTATTTTAAAGGGTTAAATAGAATGACTTGAAAGTGGATTAATCCGCATTGGTAGAGTATTTTATTTGAAAACGCAGATGGTTCTTCTCTTCACAAATTACATCTGAGCCCTCTGGGACATGGTGCTTCTAGTCAGCCTACTCCCGATGGCCTCGGACAAGTATTGCATCAAACATTAAAATGCCAAAGACTTTTTCATAATCTCCTAAAATAGAAAATATGTGCAGTGCATGATTGTGGCTGTCACGAAAAGAAAGGAAACGGCAGACCGTTTGATGATGTCATCTGGAGCAGCTCCACGGACAGTGAATAACGGGACAACAGCTAGAACACTTTAAGCGGCAGCCATGGTGATTTTGCTGCTATCAGGGCACATTTACTGAATCACTGTGTCCGGCTGCGTTCACGCCTATAATGCCGCCCTGGGTTTGGAGTCTGAATTAGCTCCTAATTTGACCATCATCTGTGCCTGACCATTATCAATCCTGACAGTTACTCTTTGGGCTTTTTTTTTCCTTTTTTTTCTTCAACTCGTACATTTTAGAGACAGAATTTCATTGTTATATCCGCCCGAATGCACCAGCGTTGATCCTGACCTAACCTGACGTCTCAGATGGAACATTTTCAAGACGTTTTTGAGTCATTTCATGTGTTTATCTGGTGAGAAGCACGCAGAACAGCTAAAAATGCTTAGGATTGAAGATTTCAAACACAGAAATTGTCACAATTCAGCTCCATTGGATGCTTGAACACCCCCTTAAAAATTAGTTGCTGTGGTTATCAGTGGAAATTGGAAGGTAACCCTGAGCTGTCATCTGATTTCATGCTATTCCAGACTGACCCAAAACATTAATATTAATTGATCGGCTGAAGCATTTAATAGCACTCAGTTATATCTTCACAACACGGTCCATGAGCTCTTGATCGCTGTGCATTGAGTGTTCCCACAAAATCCATCACAATAACCCCCCCCCCGCATTTCCCCCTGTGCTTCGCCCTGCAGCCTGGCCACTCAGTAGGGATGTTGGCTGCCGTGGAACATGGTCCCATCCTCTGCAGCGACTCCAACATCCTTTGCCTTTCGTGGAAAGGCCGGGTCCCCAAGAGCGAAAAGGACAAGCCGGTGTGCCGGAGACGGTACTATGAGGAGGGCTGGCTCGCCACTGGGAACGGAAGAGGAGTTGTTGGAGTGACGTTTACATCCAGTCACTGCAGGAGGGACAGAACTACGCCCCAGAGAATAAATTTCAACCTGCGAGGACACAACAGTGAGGTATGGTGTACGTGTTTTGTGCCGCGCTGCCACCGCCTTCCTATTTTAGATTCTTTATGACCAAATGAAATGGGTTTATGATAGGACCGACCACAGTGAGTCACACTGACAAAACAAAATGATAGGAAGCTTTGATGATACTGATAGCAAAACTGAATAACTGCAGTATTGCTGCAACAAAATTGTTATAGTAGATTTAAAAAATAAAAAAAAGACAATAGGAAATAGCATGATGAAGATTTGTTTCTCGTAGGGTTGCATGCCTTACTCAGCGAAAACAACATTATTTTAACATTGTGCAAAGCGAGCTGCAATGTTCTCTGCTCTGCTTGTCTGCAGGTTGTCCTGGTGCGATGGAACGAACCCTTTCAGAAGCTGGCCACCTGCGATATGGAAGGAGGCATTTTTGTTTGGATCCAGTACGAAGGAAGGTGGTCTGTGGAGCTGGTGAACGACAGAGGGGCACAGGTACACTGGCTGATTAATGCCATCATTCCCCTGATGAAATATTGAAAAAGAAAAACATTAAGCCGTCTGTTGTTTGGTTATGTGGGCATTAAATGCAATTTCTTCTGATGTTAACGTAGATTTTGATTATTTTGTGTTTTTTGTTGGTCAACTCTGTCTTCCATTAGTTAATATATTAATTTGCAGCTCATACATTTCTTTGAATGTTGACTGTATGGCATAATTCAGATGCCACAAGGTGTTTTACATTTTGTTGTGAAAATGGGAGGTGACATTTGTGGCAAAAAAAAGATTGCGCAAAGACTCACATGTCGTATTATTCGAACCGGAGTCATCCAAATCACAGAAAAGTGTCCAGTGTACTAACGAGAGCCTTCCTCTCCCCTCAGGTGAGTGACTTCACTTGGTCACATGACGGCACCCAGGCACTCATCGCCTACCGGGACGGTTTCGTCCTGGTCGGCTCCGTCAGCGGACAAAGACACTGGTCCTCTGAGATCAACCTGGAGAGTCAAATCACCTGCGGCATCTGGACGCCTGACGATCAACAGGTGGACGGACAGACGCCTCCTTGCTGTTGTCTGTCTTCCAGTGACGTTCCAGCGATGTTGTGTAGCCGATTTCAGTCAATCGGGAATGACCCAGATTTTTTTTTGTGCAATGTGCATCGCCTGCCCAGGTCTTGTTCGGCACGGCCGACGGCCAGGTGATAGTGATGGACTGTCATGGACGAATGCTTGCCCACGTCCTGCTGCACGAGTCGGACGGGATTGTCAGCATGTCCTGGAACTGCCCCAATTTCCTGGTGGAGGACAGCACAGAGAGCGACACGGACTCCGACGAAAACGTCCTGCCTCTGGGTAAGAAAACGTGCCACCGCGTCCGCTCGTATCTATTCAGCCAACAGAGACAAAAACCACTAATTGAGAGCTTCACCGTCCCTTTCAAGTGCGCAGGGTCAAGCCCCTGCTGACGGTCACCTTTTTGTCGGGAGATATCAGCTTGATGAACAACTATGACGACCTCTCACCTGCTGTGATTCGCTCGGGGCTAAAAGGTAAAAGGCCAACTGTTTTTATATAAACGGGCTCAGTGATCGCATTTCGTCACACAACTCAATTTCTTCACCTTCACCGCAGATGTTGAGGCCCAGTGGTGCTCCCAGGGAGACCTGCTAGCTGTGGCCGGCATGGAGAGAATGGGGCTTAACGCTGAGGCTGCCTGTGCCTCCATTAGCAGAAATGCCCTGGTGAAGTTCTACAACGTGCAGGGAGAGCACATCTACACGCTGGAGACGCCGGCCCTAGTAAGCGCCAGTTAAATATTGAAAGAATGACAGTATTTCCCTTTAAAAGGTCAGTGTGTAAAATTCAGTGGCATCTAGCGGTGAGAAATCACGCTGAAAACAGTTGTGTTTTTTTATGTGTACAGTTACACCGAATGAGTATCAAAAGATTAATTTGAAACTGTACCGATTGCCTGAAATGGATCAGGTCAATCCTCTGGTAGAAACTGTACAAACATCATAACATATGGATTTTCTAGTCTATATTAAGCCAATTTATATAAGTGAATATTACAATAGCACCTTTGGTTAACTGGAAATCCTAATGACTTGTACCTTTAGTCTCTAAGACTTTCTATTTGAAAATAGTGTATAAGATTAAAGGTCTTATTTTAACACTGTCTGAACTTACATGTCTTATCTGTTTCTGTGGAAAATTCAAAATAAGCAGTTCACCGTCATTGAATGATTCTCTCTGTAGTTACTCTTCCACCACTGCAACTCGGCAAATAAAATAAAATATGTATCACAGAAGAAATCTGCTTCCACAAGTGACTGATATTTGAAAATGCAGTCAGCACAGCAGATCGATAGAGTATTTATCCCCAACGAAATTAGCTTTGTTGTCACGATGACTGAAAATAAATGAAATCGACAAAAATGATGAGTCACATGTCACGTGACCTGTGCCTGTTACGCTAACGAGTGGAACGACGCTGCTGACGACCGTACCGAACTGTTGTTTCAGAGGCCCATCACTACCATCTGCTGGGGCCACAGAGACTCCCGCCTGTTCCTGGCGTGCGGCCCAGCGCTGTACGTGGTGCGCGTGGAGCACCGGGTGGCCAGCCTGCAGCTCCTGTGCCAGCAGGGCATCGCCAGCGCCCTGCGAGAGGAGAAGGACGTGGGCAAGCTGAACATGCCCTCGCTGCTCTGCTCCTACGTCACCAGTGCTTTCATACCTACCATCAAGGTGCGAGGATGATCCCTCAACCGTGCTGCCTCTCCAGCAGCTTGGTTGCACTTGGGGGAAAAAAAAAGTGCAAACAAAAAAAATGCTGACATGTTTTCTCTGGGGGGTGCAACAATTTCACAGCCCTTTCCTCTCTTTGTCCTAGCCCCCAATCCCTGACCCCAACAACATCCGGGACTTTGTCAGCTATCCCACAGCTGGGAACGAGAGGCTCCACTGCACCATGAAGAGGGCGGAAGATAGTCCTGAGGCGGGGGGACCCTGCTACACACTCTACCTGGAATATCTGGGAGGGCTGGTGCCCATCCTCAAAGGGAGGCGCATCAGCAAACTCCGGCCTGAGTTTGTCATCATGGACCCAAAAACAGACAGCAAAGCGGGTGAGTCTTTTAATCAGTAGAGCCCAAAGGAGGCGCCAGTGGCTCCCCATTATCTCCTCGCTACGCGTATCTGCCCCCAAAGACATCAATCTTCCTTTTCGGCTGCTGGCAAAACAGCAATAAATGACTGTCCCAAATGTTTTTGACAGGTTGTGAAATAGATGATGAGCTGTTGAAATAGTAGTGATGCAACGGAGGCACTGAAACAGGCTGCCCCGGGAATTAAAACCCAGTCAAAAGGTCATCTTCTTTTGGCTGGGTTTGCATCTTCTTCAGTCGTTCAAAGGGGGGAAAAAACGATCCTACTTCACTTTGTGCTCCATTTTTTAAACGGTTTTGCATTTTTTAACAGTTTGACCATCGTTCACCTTGAGAAGGAACAAATACAGACTGTGGCTTTGACGTCTCTGATGCAACATGCTTGAAGGCTTTGTTCCCTCCGCGAGCTGGCCTCACCAAGGTTGCGCTCAGCCTCCGAGTTTTGATTCGCCCTGGATTATGTTTCTAGAGAAGGAATTTAACGCCACGTTACGGCTTCGGTTGAACTCACCGACTGTGTTCAATATTCTTGTTGCACATGCAGAGGAAGTGTGTGTGAATCCCATGATCTCATACACCGACAGCTGCAACTGCTCAGACTCCAGTGACATTGAGTTGAGCGATGAGTGGGTCGGAAAGAAATCGCCCAAGTTATCCAGAGGAAACAGGTCAAACATGCTCCGCCTTTCAGAAATTATGTAAATTATCCCCCTTTTTTACAGTCTATGTATGTTTTTTGTCCGTTGTCTCTTAAATTTGCTAAAGACATTCATGATCCCAAATCTAAATGAGTACATTTTTGTTTTATCTGTGACTTAGGATGAATATGGAATCGAGGAAATCTCCCAAACTTTCACGTGCCAACCATGAGGGCCAGCGTTCTCCACGGCTACCAACAAAGAAGCCTCCAGTTCGGTCTCCCAGTCTGACCCGTCGGGAGTTTTCAATGGATGGCATCACAGAGGTAAAAGTCAACTCCATGTCCTGGGTTCTTCAGAACCATCCACAAAATGAAAAATTACGCTTTCTCTATAGCTACTCAGCTATAGAGAAAGCTTAAAAGAAAGCTTTTCCATTACCCCTAGAATTGCGCAAAACCTAAATATCGCAATAAAAAATGTACGGGGGTCACGTGACCAGTTCACGTCAACTGAAAATGGCACGTTATGTTTGGACTGAGGAGGAGGAGATGGAATATTTTTTACAAGTCATCAAAAAGAAAAATATAGCAACCATTCTTGACAGCAAACTAACCTTTCTTGGAATCCTGCGAGATTTGACAAGAATTACGGCTTATGCACTTCACACCATTCAATGGAAAGACCTGCAATTCGCAATTGTACTTTGTCGAAATTTTAGACACAGCTTATGTCTTTGTGTTTAAAGCACAACTACCTTGCTCAAGTCACGTCTAACATATGGGGGACCAAATTCAAGATTGTCGGCCTCGCCTCTTTCCTCCCTGCCAACCTCGGTGCAGGTAGAAGCAACACACACACACACACACACACAAAAGTGCAACATTCGTGATGTGATATAAACAGCAGAGAGCTCTTCTTTTTCTCTGTTATGTTGCAGTCATCTACAAGACAAGCTTGCTTCACTTGCAGCCGAGGCAGATGACAATCTATCTCCCAGAAGTGCGAAAGATTTCTCACGACTTCATGAGCCTGCCAGTGTTCAACCCAAACGTTTTCAGCGAGGATGAGGACGACCTACCAGGTAGGAATGATGAAAGCGACATTTCATGTGCATGTCTTTTCTTATTGCTAAACGTCACTACAATCTTGTCTTCATACTGTCTTCATGTTTTTTCACCAAGTCATGGGTCCATCCGGAGTGGCAGGAGACAACCCACCCTGTACAGTCAACATTCCCATCGCTCCCATACACAGTCCTGCCCAGGCCATGTCTCCAACTCAGAGCATTGGCCTTGTCCAGTCTCTTCTGGCCAACCAGAACATCCAGCTGGATGTTCTCACCAACCCTACGGCCACCGCAGCAGCTGCAGCTGCAGCGGCAGCTGCCTCTGTCCCAGTGACTGATCATGCGCAGGACACAGTTCCAACGCCGTACCCTGTGCCAAACAGATACTCAAGTCCAGGTCAAGTGATCTTTAACAGGCTGGAGATGGCTCCTCTTCTTCCTGGGACTCTTCCTCCTCCGCCCCCACCTCACCATCTACCACCACAGCCTCATTCACAGCGCTCTCATCTGCAGCAGCCGCGTCAGCAGCCGCCCAAACAGATGCAGCAAATGCAAACGCAGCAGCAGAAAATGCATCATCATCAACAGCAGCAGCAGCAGCAGCAGCACCATCATCAGTCCCAAGTACAGCATCAACAACAGCAGCTGCAGCAGCAACAACAGCAGCTGCAGCAACAGCTGCAGCAGTTGCACCATCAGCAGGCACTCCATCAACTGTCGTCCCAACACCAACAGCATCAGGTGCAGCAGCACCAACAGCTACAGCAAAATCAGCCGCCACCGCTGCCGCTAACGCAGCAGCAGCAGCAGCAGGCCACACCGCAGCAACTTCAGCAGCAGCATCACATCCGGCAGCAGCAGCAGCAGATGCAGATGCAGCACGAGCAGATGCAGCAGCAGCAGCAGCAGATGCAGCAGCAGCAGCAGCAGATCCGGCAGCAGATCCAGGAGATGAGGCAACAGCAGCAGCAGCTGCAGCAGCAGCACCAGCAGATCCAGCAGCAGCATCAGCAGATGCAGCGGCAGCACCAACAAATGCAGCAGCAGCTGAAGATGCAGATGTCGCTGCCACCCCCTCCCACCGGCTACCCGACCATTTCTCTGCAACAGATTCACCTTCTGCCCCAGATGCCTCCACCGAACACAGAGCCTGGGCTCAGCAGGGGCGATCACGGACACACGCTGAAGCCCAGTCTGCCGCGCACTTTACCCCCCTTCTCTGACATGGACGCATCTGTGGAGATGCAGATGAGGAAGGCGAACCCTCCGCCTCCGTACCCAGGCACCGTTGTGTCCGCAGCGGCAGCGACGGCCGCTGCCGCCTCTCGTCACAAACTGTGACAGCCCAAGCGTCCTGGCGCCTGACCCCTGTCTCAAGAAAGAGGAATTCTTGCTTCACCCTGTCACCTTACAGTACCCGACACCTCTGGGGTACGAAAGGATCACAACCTTTGACAGCAGCGGCAATGTGGAGGAGGTCTGTCGGCCCCGCAGGCGCCTCATTCGCAACCAGAACGCGTACGCTGTCCACGGCTCGGCCACGCTCAAAGTCACTTCCTCGGAGAGCAAAAAAATTCAGCTTCCCTACAGCTCAGCAACACTGAGTCGCCTCTCTGTCCCTCGGTACTCAATACCGAGCGGAGACCCTCCTCCTTACCCCGATCCGGCCAATCAAGTGAGCACCACACTTCCTCCTCCGCAAAGGATTGACAGCAGTCTGATTCATGCCACTCTGCGCCGCGAGCGCAGGGACGTGGGACTCAAAGTGCCACAGATGATGGAGAGCTCCAGGACCCTCCCATCCAAGGCCAAGATAAACAGCGCGCTGGCACTCAGCTACCAGCAGAGGGTGCCCACCGCCTTGTACACGTGCACGCAGTGCAGCAGCAACAGCAGCAGCACCAGTGTGAGCGTGAGCGGTGGTGGGACCACAAGCAGCGGCATCGCAGGCGGCACCGTGGTGAGGCAGGACTTCCCGCCAGGCAAAGGGGCACATCACAGCACCATCATCGTGCACTCGAAAGGGACCTCCCCCATGGCGTCCCAGTCGTCCTACAGTCTGCTGGGTGCGGTTGACAACAGCAGGGACAGGACAGTGTATGTCAACTCTGCCTTTACTGAGGATGAGACTTTGAATCAGCAGTGCCACCTGGAAAAGTCTGTGCGGCAGCTGACTCTGGGCGACGTCAGTCTGACCGTCAAACACCCTCCGCCGTACCAGTGGGACTCCTCGGCCGCCTCGGAGGAGTTCTGGCTCACCCCCGAGCAAACCATGATTGCACCCCCGCCGGGGCCTCACAAGGCGCCGCCGCTCCTCATCGGCCAGGCTCAACATTTGGATGTGACCCGGCTGCCGTTTGTCCTTACCACGAAGCCGCCAGCCAGTCCGAGCACGAGCACTCTGGCGTTCCCGTCGGGCTACCAGATCTCACTGTCGCCTTTCCCTCCCAACGTGGCTCACGGCAGCCCCTCGCTTCAGACCTTGCAGAACCCGCCACCGCAGTGCTCTCCCAATGACATGGTGGCCTCGGTCCCTTATGCCCAGCAGGATCCAAACTTGGTCCTCCCACCAGGATACCCTCCAAACCTGGCCAACCTGGCATGCTGTCCGCTCCCTCCCATGTACCCCGGGGCCAGTTCATGTGCCGGCCTTCAGCTGCACCCTGTTAGCCTCCACCCTTGGAATCCTTACCCTTGCCCCCCTCCCATGCAGGACCCTCCAGCACCTCCTCTCCCGACAAAAACTCACCAGGTTTTAGAGAAGCCCATTCTGTCCCCGCCGCCACCGACTGCACCTCCGCCGCCACCACCTCTCCCGCCTCCACCTCCCCCTACTGATCTACCGCCATCCAAAAGTGCCGCAGAGGACCTCGCAGACTCTGCCAACAACTTTGCCGAGCCGTCCTCCTTGAACGAGAGCCCTGTGCCACAGGAGTCGGAGCGCTTCAGCAAGAAGAGCCGCAAAAGATTGGACAGCCGAGCCGAGGAGGCCGGCATGTCCACTGTCTCCGAGGGCAAATCCAGGAAGGAAGGTCGCTCACTCTCCGACTTTAACACTCTAATCTCCAGCCCAAGGCTCAGCAGCAGAGAGAAGAAGAAGCCCAAGGGGCAGAGGGAGCAGCTGAATAAGACAAAGAAGATGAGCAGGACCACAAACGAGTTCCAGGACAGCTCAGAGAGCGAACCGGAGCTCTTCATAAGCGGCGATGAGCTCATGAACCAGAACCAAAGCAGTAAAAAGAGCTGGAAGAACAAGCGCAGCATGCGCATGGCGAGTGAGCTGGAGGAGATAAAATGCCGCAAGGCTAATGAAAGAGAGGATCGTAGTTTGGGAAGCCAGGGATTTGTTTATGTCATGGCCAACAAACAGCCACTCTGGAATGAAGCCACCCAGGTGTACCAGCTTGATTTTGGAGGACGGGTCACACAGGAGTCAGCGAAAAACTTTCAAATTGAGCTTGATGGTAGACAGGTAATGTAATAAGAGGTTATAAATGAATTGATTATATATTGTGGGGGCAAAATAATATGTATTTTAGGTGTTTTACCTGAGAAACTAAAATGTACTTTCATCACTACCTGTTGTAGTAAATGGCATGAAAAAAAAACCCTGTTAAAATCAATTGTAAAATCAACAGGAAAGTTCTTTCATGTTACTTTTTTATCTTTCTTCAGGTGATGCAGTTTGGACGCATTGATGGGAATGCGTACATCTTGGATTTCCAGTATCCTTTCTCAGCTGTGCAGGCATTTGCTGTTGCCTTGGCCAATGTGACTCAAAGGCTGAAGTGAAAAGCATGCTTTTCTTTTTGCGTTGAACAACTTACAGTAACAGGTGTGGCGCCACACCTGAGAAAAAGTCAGTGCGCTAGTAACATAAAAGAAGTGAATATAAGACAAAGTGGTCTTGCACATGTAGAGCCTCTGGTGAGTCTAGAAAAGGTAATACCAGTCAGCATCAGAAGTCATAGAGATTAAACTAACTACTCGTTTGTAGTTCATTTGTTGAATGTACTTTAATGTTTATTATTTAAACGTTCTTTAGTGTCGATTTCAACCTTTTGTAGTTGCAAAACTAGAGAACCAGATATTTAGGACTTTAAAAGGTGCCATATCATTTTTTAAAAATATTTATATATGTTTGTGACATGAGGGTTTAAACTATATATGCACAGCGAGTTTTGATTTCATCGATACCTGAAAATCATTGATGTGTAATTACAAACGCTACACTGATTAATTTTGTTTTATGGATCTTTTAAAGCAAAGTGTATGTTGTTTTTAATCATACTATGCTATCAGCTCTGTTGGATGTAGTCCAACTGGTTCCACGTAGTGTTTACATTTTGTCATTATTGTTCCACGTTTTGTGAAAATTGCAGTTACAATTCACTGATTCAGTAACTAAAAGGTTTATTACACTTACTCATAGGATGTACACTAGTCATGATACTTCTATGAAGTTGTGCAACACACATAAGAAACCTTAATACGATGGCTACAATACAGCATAATGCAAATTATTCATTTAGGGCTTTGATGTTTGAACACTGTATTTTTTTATGTATTATGTTATTTTCAACAGCCACCTCTACTTTACTGTGGTCAGTAAAGTTCAACTGTAAATTAAAGCTTGCCAGATTGTCAAACTGTTATTGTTGATTATCACAGAGTTGATTGAGCAGAAGGCATCTCGGGGTTGAGGTTAGTCAAGACAGTTTAACAAGAAATCAAATTCTCAAACAAGTGTTGTTTTCAGTCTGTGTTTTCGGTGCCTCTATGTCAGTATTTTGCCCTGGTGGAAGTCAGTGCTGCTTTAAGTAGATAAAGCTTGTGTGCAATAATGCTACTGCATAGAAACAGTGTTATAAATACAACGCTGCTTGCATTGTGTGATTGTAAATTACCTAATATCACTATATGCTTAGAACTGTGTTTCTGTGTTTCTGATTTAAATATTTTTACTACACCTTTTCTTTCATGATGCGTGTTTATCTCCCTTGAAAAAAGAATGACAACAATGAATGTGTAGAAATATTTTAACACAGATTATTCATAAATTGATAATCATGTTATCTGAAATGAGATCAATGTGGATTTGGTGCTAATGTATAAAGAAAACATTGAAGGGATTTTATTTGCGAATAGATAGTTATATGAAAGTTCATGACGGGTGTGACTGAGAAAGTCAACGGGATATCTCTTGAAGAGTTTTCATTTATTTGTCGGCCTTTTTCAATCTATTTTATTGTTTCAGCTTAGGAGACAGTGTGTGTGAGTTGTCAGCAATACTGCCTAATGAATAGCTGGTTGCCTGGTTTATCCCCACACACCCTCCCCATATTGTGAAAGAACAAACTTTATGACCACGAATTTACAGAGTTCTTTAGGTTGAGCAAAATGGAATTAAAGTACATTCTTCTGATTTTGGAGTCTTGATTTTCATTTACAGTTAACTGCTCTCAATCCAAGTGTGTGTGTGTTTTGATCATATTCATACTTAGATGTTCCATATGTACACGTAAAACTAAAATTACTGAAAGATTATTAACTATTATTGTATTTTTGTTTTTAACACTGATTCTTGAAATTAAATGAGTACCATGAGTAGCTAATAAACATGAGCCATGAGTCATATTACAGCAAAACATTTTATTTTATTTTATTTATTTATTTATTTATTTTTTATTTAAATAAAACAAACAGCGAGTTTCACGGTGCTTTTATTTTGAAGGCAGTAATCGAAAGTGCGTTGCATACGTGATGTGTGACGCTGAGGAGGAAACGGCCGCACTCAGCGTGGCGATGTCTCCGCTCTAAGCGCCGTGGAGTTCGGCCGTCGGGAAGCTTTGCGCCCTTTCTGTCCGCGGTGGATATTAACAGCCTCGGTCCGACAGCCCGACCTTAACATGTCAACGGCCGAATTTCAGCCGTGATTTCCGGTGACTGGATTGCGAAACTTCTGCCACCTTACAAGCATGGACGGGCACGTTGATATCCAGCCAGCAGGTCGGTGACTTTTTATTACCACTAATCGGAGTTAAGCAGCATTGTTAGGTAGGTGATATGTTCAGGTACGTCAGAACTTTATTTTCTTAGATTGTTTGTTTGTTTCTTGTTTGTTCCCGTTTCTCATTCCAAACAGAAAATGAAGCTGCCCCCGAGACTCCGGAGCCTCCTCAGAGGATGACCAGACAGCAGACTCTCACATTAATATCCGTAGCATCCGTCAACTTCAGCTCAATGATCTGCTACTCTATACTGGGCCCTTTTTTCCCCAACGAGGTGAGATAACTGAACCTCGCATAAAGGTCTTTAAGTGGATGTTATGCTCCGAACTTGATGGACTTTGAGAGCCTGAAGACTTTCGAGCTGCCATCTACGACCTTTCCCTTTAATATTGACCTTTTGACCCTCCTACTGCCTGTTCGAGTTTTATTCTGTGTTCCTTTCTGTAATTGATGCATTCTTGTTAAACCCAAGCCAATAAGCTTGTTCTGACACAGTTCTGTTGAAAGTAATTGGCCCTGATAATAATCCAAACTGACTTAAAAATAATCCTATAACTCCCACTTGCTCTGCCACACAGAAACAAAATATTTTTTCATTTTAAAAACTTCTTGCATGTTCTAGAAATTGCGCTCACTAGTGGTCATTTTTTTCATGTCTGGCTATCAACAAGTCCCAAAGCCAGTCAGTCCATTCATTTGAAGCTACCGGTACCTTATTGCCGATACTTTTTTTTGACTTGAGTTATTGATGAGGTCAAGCATGACAAAATACTTTGGTGTGGCCCCGATTGACTGCTGTTCTGCCATTTGTTGCCGTCTGATTCAGCGTGGGCTTGTTTCTCTTCCTGCTGTAGTTGGAAAATGCAAATGACGCAAGTGTTTCAAAGTCAAATAGCAGAAGCAAGACTCAATTGAATTGGGAACAATGTACTGCCTTCAAGAAACTGCTTAATTCAGCATTAAAGCATGTGAAAGAATATGCGATAGAGGGAAGAAACAAAAACAGTTAGGGAGATTCTGTCGAGCACATTTTGGCACAGAATTCTTTAATTTGTCCGTTAAAAATTGGACTGGGGCAAGAAGAACTTGCCCTATATAGCAGGATGTAAAATAGAGATCAAGTCAGGCGAGGTTCTTTCGCTTGTTGCACAACCGTGCCGTAGATTTTCCCCATGGAATGAGGGAGCAATCATGTGCTAAATGTTACAAAGCCTCCCCCCAGGGCCTGTGAACGACGGCTACTGTTGTCCTATTATGTATTGTGTCACAGCTGTCAGGAAAAGGTTAAGACACTGATGAACAATCAGCACGACAAAGCATTGATTTTCGAATGTTCCGCGCCTAAAGTCTCAGCAGACTGAGGCGTCAGCAGGTCTTGTACCCAAAGCAGTAATTATTAGGACAGAGTTTTATACAACACACACCTTTAACTTTCTAAAGAATTGACACTGTAGCCTCGGTTTACTGTTATGTGAATGTGGCGACATCACAAGGAATATTTTGTTTTTGATCCCCTTCTTTCACTCTATTTGCCGTGACCGTGTCTGTTTTGTTAGTGTATCTGGTCATGAAAATTCCTTCGTGTTGGCTTTTCCTCTGCAGGCGGTAAAGAAGGGAGCAAGTCAAACTGTCATCGGCCTCATTTTTGGCTGCTACGCTGTGTGCAATCTAATTGGATCCCTAATCATGGGGAAATATGTGAGTATATGCAATGGTCATTTATCGGGTTCATGTGCAAAATGTCGTGCACTGACCCTAATGTCTTCCTCCCTGTCGCCATGTCAGATTGTTCAGATTGGTGCCAAGTTCATGCTTGTGATGGGCATCTTTGTGTCGTCCATCTGCACCATTCTCTTTGGGTAGGTCTGCAGACCGCTATGCAGAAGTCGGAGTGATACCTGCAGAGGCATTTCATGTTTTTTTTTAAAGCTTGTACTTTGTTATGAACTCCATTGCAGCGTTTTTGTTGTTGCACGTGTTGAAAGGTAGGTGTTTGGCTCCACATCAGTGAAGTCTGTTTACAATAAGGTGTTCTAAAGACACAGCTTGTTGTAAAGTTAAATGACAGTGAGCCTAAGAGCTATTGTGTAAACATTTCAGATTACAGCCTCATTAAAACGATGTACTCAACATGTCGATCGTGATTTCTGTCTACATGTTTTGCTTTCGCTTTCTCTTTATTTTGCAGAATACTAAACCGAGTTCCCGCAGGACCAGCCTTCATCAGTCTGTGCTTCATTGTGAGGTCCATCGACGCTGTGGGCTTCGCCGCTGCCATGACCTCCTCGTTTGCCATGACAGCAAAAATATTTCCCAACAATGTGGCGACTGTTTTGGTGAGTGCAGAGTCAGTCCTGTGCGGTCGGTATGCTGTTTGGGCTCGAAGAATCACGAGAAGACACAAAAGGCACCCTATATTTGCAGACATATTGTATGTCTCATTACGTAAAGCACAATGTGAAATGATTAACCTCTAATCACAGAGCGCTAAATATACCATTTTTGTTTTTGTTTTTTTGTCAAATAAAAAACTTTGAATATGTTCTAAAATTATTATTTAGGCTTTATATATAGCATATGATGCACTTTGTTTAATTTCACATTTTCTTACTCTCTAGGGCAGTTTGGAGATTTTCACAGGACTTGGTCTCATCTTGGGACCACCACTGGGAGGCTGGTTCTACCAGGCATTCGGATATGAAGTTCCTTTTTTGATTCTTGGGTGTCTTCTGATGCTCATGGTCCCCTTCAACATATACGTCCTGCCATCCATAGGTAGTATTTGGGATTGTCAGCATGTCGTTCATGCACACTGAGTGGAAAGTTATCCTCTGACGGTCCCTGCGGGTGCTTTTTTTGTGCTTCAACCTCTGCAGAGGCATCGTCTTCAAAGGACTCCTTCTTCCGTCTTCTCGCCAAACCAAAAGTTGTCCTCATCTGCTATGTTATCTTCACTCTCAGTGCAGGACTGGGCTTCTTGGATGCCACATTGTCACTGTTTGCCATTAATACGGTAAATACAATATTGTTGATAGTACACTACTCACTGCGGGAACAAATATGTGCCCATCATTCTGTTTGTTTAATAATTTTTTTTATCACTCTATGTCAGTTTAAACTCTCACCTGGCTCCGTTGGGCTCATCATGCTTGGTTTGTCCCTACCATATTGTCTGGCATCACCAGTGTTGGGTTTCATTGCCGATAAATACCCCGTAAGTTTAAATGTGAATCTATATATATCTATATATGTGTGTGTTTGGGTTTTTTTGGTTTTGTTTTGTTTTTCTTATAATGTTTTATGTGTGTGTCGATGTCCATCAGGCCACCCGGGGCTGGTTTATGGTCATCGGGGGTACAACCACAGCTATTGGTTTCTGTCTACTTGGTCCGGTTCCCTTCCTGCATATTCCAAAGTAAGCACTGGTTAAAAAAAACAAAAACAAAACAAAGAAAAGCTTCCTCATGTGGAAATCGTGGTGCAAGGAAAGTTAATACTATTCTTAAGCCAGAAGGGGAAGTTTAGAGTTGTTTTTGTTTGTTTGTTTGTTGTTGTTGTTCTTGTTGTTGTTGTGCTGCGCGAATTATTATCCAGAAAACTATTCACTTTGTTTTATGGGCGTGACTTCCCGTCGCGTGGCGGAACTTTGGTTTGTTTTCGTGTCAAGAGCATGCGCAATTCTTTTTTTTTTTAACTTGTGGGTATTAAATGTGCGACAACATCACATGTCCCGGATCAAACAGGGGGAAGCGTTGCACTTCTGTTCTTTCACTTTTCATGTTTTCTTGTTTCCTGCTGTTTACAAACTAGACACACTTTTGGTGATTTTGTTTATTTCATCTTTGTTTTATGAATTTTGTTGTTTACAGTCAGCTCTGGTTGATGATCCTCATGCTCGCTGTAATTGGCTTTTCTCTGGGCATGACTGCGATCCCTACGTTCCCTGTGATCATCACATGTGCATTGTAAGTAGCACCACGTGTCTTACTCTCGCGTACACACATAGGACCCGAGATGTTAAGTTGAGGAAAGACAAACTGCGTTTGCTCTTCTCTGCAGCGACACTGGATACGAGGATGGACTCAGCACTCTTGGCATGGTGTCCGGAATGTTTGGGGCCTTCTGGTCTTTGGGGTAAAGTCCTTTTTGGATCTCACCTTTTAACTCACTATACAGCCTTATGTTTTTCCTGTATGTTGCAAGCCAGATTTTGAGTTGACGTGAGGTTCTTTTCTCTCAGGATGTTTTACGGGCCAACTGTTGGGGGGCTCATCACACAACACTTAAACTTTGAGTGGGCAGCAGCCGTCCAAGGGAGTTTGGCATTTCTTGGCGTAAGTATATGTTTGGTTCATAAGATGATATATGGAAAATGTGTTCTATGCAGATATAAGACAAAAGAAAGATCCCACCAAAATACAAAGGAACTCCTTCCCTATTCTGTCTTCAGGCCTTTTCCCTTGCCGTGTGTTACCTTGTTCAACGCACGCCGCAGCAAAGGTAATAATTGACCTCAAACACTCCCACTGACACCATATACGTCTACGGTGTTGATTTGCGGATAGGCACAGTAAACGGTGGACCCAACAGTGTTTAATACCTGCGTTTTGTCTCTTCAGAAGAGTTCGAAAAGACAGTGAAAAGGTGAATGAGAGCTCACCTCTCCTCGGTGAGTGAGGCCACACGAGGAGCCACGTCACTCGGGCAGAACAAACAAGTTCTTCAGCATCAGACTGACTGCGAATCAGCCAAGTGACACAGACTGTGGCTTTCTTTTCATGTACTGTCCTTGTGTGTTTTTATTTTATGTAAATCAGTTGGTACTAGTATAGTTGAACCACTGGAGTGGATTTTGACTGACAGATAGGTCAGTCACCTATCATTCAAATTTGTTTTTATACTTTGCAGCTGCCTACCAATTGCACTTTCTATCAATGTAGTTCAGAGCCTGGATCATGAACAAACTGTGCCTTTTACCCGGGACCACGAACAGTTTTACATTTTGGCACCACAGGTCGGATTTACTGTTGATGTGTCGCATGTTAGGAGCAGTCGAATGTGTTCAGTTTTGTGAAAGGAATAATAGCACATACATATTAAAAATATTTGCAAATGACTCATCTGTATTTAACATCAGTGAGGCGGTAGCGTAAATATGTCCATTTCTTTTACAGGCTAAAAAAATATTTTTGTCTGTAAAAATATCACGTGGGAGGCGTGTGTATAGTATACTATTTACAGTGAGAGCATTAATACAAAAAGATCTTCAAAAATGTCATTTGTAAAAATCAATCAGACTGTGAATGACAGTACACTGTACAAACATTTAAAAAAAGAGAAAAGCAAAATAAAAACGTGAACAGAATAACACAAAAATTATATAATAATAATAATAAAAGAGTGATGAAACAAACAGAGATGTGTCCGTGAGGTCTGTGACTGTTCCGTTTTTACTGGTTATTATCTTGCCTGCCTTTGTTGTTCAGTCGCAACTTTGTCTTTCAGCCACTTCATCGCCTAGTCTTTACTTTAAAGTCAACCGGTAATTTAAGAGACCTCAAGCCCAGAATATGCGTGGGAATTGTGAGAAGTCATAACAGGCAGAAACCGCATTATATCTGCCATTTTTCAGAGACAGATGGTCTTCTGCTTTGTGTACAGAAGTATGTCAGCGTGCTTAATGATTAAATAGTCACTCAAACCTTATCAGCATGTGGTGTGTTCAGATGTGCTCTGTGCTGATAAACAACTGTTTATGCATCAGACACAAAGGCACCATTGGCCCGCCCCATCGGTCTCTTTGGAAGTGGCCTTCTTGCTCTGTTTCCTCTCCCGCTGTTGGCTGACTCGGCAGCATCTGCTTCTGAAAATGTAGACTGATGTGAAGACTGTGCAAGGACTCCTGCCTTCTTTACTTTCTTCTTTTTTCTTGGTCTGTTGAGAAGGAAAAAAAATAATGTTTGAGATTTCTCAAGATAGTGAAAACCGTCTTTTCAAATACTGAAATCAGGATGTGATTTACATGGATGAACAAGGAAGACAATACTTCAATTAAAAAAAAAGAATCATAGCTGAGATCCTCACTTATTTTGAGTCAACTCAGGTTCCGTGTCGCTCAGAGTCGGTTCGGAGAGAAATCGCAGTTCGCCAGAGGAGCTAATCATAGCCGAGACCTTGCAGAGGAAAATGAGAGGAGACAGTAATATATAAAGGAAATAGAATAATTACTAATTAATAAAAAAAAAAATGTTCTTGAAAAAATTGTTCATATGACATCAGTACAGCAGCTAATTATTGATTAATGTCCTTAATGTCACACTTTATAATAATTAACATCGCTCTTACCCTGGTAGGCGTCGACCTGTCAACTGTCCCGTCAGACGAGGCTGCATGTCCCTCCAAAGACTGAAACGCCTCTTCATTGACATTCTCTACAGTTTCAAAGCAGTGAGTGGATGTGTTTCAGAGAAGCGGCCCGTGCTGTGTGTTGCCAAGCAAAATAAAAAATTACATTAAATCCGCTTACTGTGATCTGCCACGTAAGAAGCCAGAAAGTATCCCTTCTTGCCATCCGGAAGGCAACCCAGCCACCAGTTGTCATTGTCCTTGAACAGCACGCGGACGACATCGCCGCGTCGCAGCGTGAGTTCATCCAATCGAGCGGCCGTGTAGTCGTACAGAGCCACCACCTGGACCGTGGGGAGAGGCAGGGTTGCCAGTTTGAGTGGGGACTCTGTGTTGGATTAAACTCACTGCTGGAGCGCGTACTTACTAACTCTTGAGGACTGGAACTTGCGTCTCCATCAGCCCCGGCAGACAAGTTGTCAGAACGGCTCTAGAGAAAACAAACCAGTCACATGTTGAAAAAAGTAATAATTTTACCAGCGTTTTCTTTCAACACTGCTCCACTATTCAGAAGGGTGTGGATGTCAGCACTTTGTGACATCACTAATACTTCTCCCAGGTGAGTGACATACACCTGCAGCCAGGTGTTGGCAAGCTTGCCCTGCCTCTTAGTACACCAACCAAGTCTTTTTGCAGCAGGCTGTGAACAGAGGGCTAAATATGCTCTTTTTCTAGAGAGCTGTGGAGTGCCTCTTTTGATAATAATGCAGCTGCTTTACTCACAGTTGAACATGGGTTTAACCTTTACATGCAGAGTCACCAAACACACAACAAGGAAAGTGACTCACCGGCTGTGACTTAAGAGAGGAGCCTCCTTTCAGACGTTGTCCAACTGGGCGGAAAGAACCTGAACAAGCAAACAAACAAGTAAAAGAGCGGCCCTAAGTGCGTCACATTAAAGCAAAGCACATGAGACAGAGCTGGCATCACTCACGGACACAGGTGTAAATGGTTAGAGGTCCGTCTCGGTCTCTGTGCACGGTGTACATGGTCAGACTCACTCTGCACAGTCACGGCACGCTAAATCTACCTCGGCTATAGTCTTGAAAAATATCTGAGCCCGCTGACTCACTCAGCCGTTGGGCGGAGAACAGGATTGATTAAGTGAAAGAGCCACTCACGGGTCTGGCTGCTCAGCGCTGCCTGGGGGATAAGCTGCTCCACCAGGGAACCAGAAAGCTGCTGTTTGGAATGCGGCGACAGGAGAGACGGCAGGGGCAGCGAGGGATTTAATCCCAGCTAAAAGGAAAGGCAAGAATTTAGCGGCGCTGCAACTGGAGCATTTCAGCACGGGAGAAACATTTTGTATTAATTTCCCTATGGAGCGGATTGGCCATCCAAATGCAATTTCATGGCAAAAATGCAAGTTTATGTGCAGCACAAATCAATTCTGGACAACGGCCAAAAGATTAAACTGAAGGTTTTCTGTGAGGCAGTCGCATAATCTGGATAACAAACATCCACCGAACAAACAAAACATTTTCCCAGAGCATAAAGTGGTGCCTACAAATTGCTTCTACTGTGAAATTACTGCGCGGCAAAGTTCTAGTGAGTGTCAAATCTGAAAACAAAATGCTACGACGTGCATTTAAATGGAACAAAGGGTGACAGACAGCAGGATACTGCCTGATATACACCTTTAGTGCATACTGCGGCATTCAAAGTCCAGTCATTGTTTACTAAAGGCGGTACTTTGTCTTTTTTTGTGCTGATTTTTTAAATACTGCAATAAATATGGCACTTTATAATATATTGATTAAGATATTGTTAAATGACTCCCAGTCTAAAGTGAAGGTCTTTCTAAAATGAGATCTTAGAACTGACCTGAGTTGCACTAACTAACCCCTCTGAACCTGTGAAAATAAAGGTGTGTTCGATGTTAAGACTCACTGCACTGGATTCCGAGGTCAAACTCCTCCCCGTGTGAGCGAACTCTGTTTTATCTGCAAACAGAGAACAGCCGAGTGCCAGTGTGTACAAATAGGTGGCGCTGCTACGCAACAAATAAACAGAGGAGAGAAAAAAAACAAGCCTGAACTACCTGGCTCAAAGATGTATCCGGATGCTGAAGACCTCTGATGGGAGTCCTGGGACACGTTGAAATACAAAAACAGGTTTGGCTGGCGTGCACTGTTAGGCGATTCACCAAAGTTGAAAGGTGAAGAGAGGGTGTTCACTTACCAGTACAGAATCCAGCTGCTCCTTGACGTTCTGCATTTTGATAGCGAGTCTTGTCGTTTGGGCAAACTGATCCAGGGCGGAGGCGGCGGGCGTGTCTGGGTTTGGCGTGTTCCGAAAGCTCTTGTCGTCCACGGAAGCCGACCTGCTGGCCGCCGACCTGCTGGCCGCCGACACCGATTTCGCGTTGTGCATCTCCAGCTGAGACACTGTATGACAGAGCACAGGACAGCCTCAGCACGGTGGCCACAAACCTGAGCAGAGCCGAGAGGCGATTGGCAGAGCTGGTCACCACCGTCACCTTTGCGATCGTACAGGTACACGTGGACGGGCTGGCTGTGGCCGAAGGCGCAGAAGGCCACCATGTTTTCATGCGGGTGGAAGGAGACGCCGTGGAGAGCCGTGGGGTAGCAGAGCTCAGAGTAGACCGCCACCTGGTCGCCTGGAGAGGACCAAATACGAGCGGAAAACTGTCAGAAACCTTCAGAAAACAGAGCACGCCGCTCTCTGTTCTCCGAACACATGAATTCTCACCCGTGTCTGTGTTCCAAACGTAGGCCATCCCGTCTTCGCTGCCAGAGAAGATGAAGTTCCCACACGGTGTGAAGGTGCTGTAGATCCTCTCTCTGTAGTTGGTGGCGCCAGTGTACTTCTTCACCACCAGGCTGGAAAAAGGCCAGCGAATAAGTGGCAGGAATTGTATTTTATGACATACAGCATCTTCTAACATTCATTTTAAAACCCAACAAGAAAACAGATCATTAAGAAAAGTAATTATTAAGCAATAGCTGACTGTTTATTTTTTTCTCTTCAGATTTCATTTACATTCTCAAGTCCATCATTCTTAAGACGCTGTCCTGGGCGTGGATGAGCAAGCACCGCCCGTTGGGGTGGAGCTGCAGCATGGCGATGGGGACGCCTCTCAGGTCTCTCTCCTCAATCCTCTGAAAGGAAAAGGGGGACGCTTCCTTTAATAAAGGGCATGGAAGTTGTGTTTCCAGTCGATTACGCCACCGGTTCTGATGTTACACTGTCAGACAAATTTTTAAAGTGCAGTATTTGTGAACAAACCGGTTTGTACCTTTTGGACACACCAGCGCTGAGGTTCCTGGGGCCAGTTGTCGGCCTGCACTGTAGTTTTCCACACGATGATCACCCCTGCGTTGTCCGCGGAGAACATCTTATTTCCTAAATACAACCAAAATAGAATGGCTATGGAGTAGCTGGAGAAATGCGAACAACACCAACAGGATCTTGCAACTCACAACCCCAACAACGTTTGAGGCCTCCGAACCTTCTGGGTCAAAACACACTGTGTTGACGAAGCCGCCGTGGCCGTCAAACTCCTGCAGCAGCTGGCCGTTCACGTCGTCGACGTCGACTCTCCAGACGCGCAGCAGAGCGTCGAAGCCCCCCGTCACCACTAGGTTCTGGGCCGCCGGGTGGTACTGAGCGCAGTACACGAAGGACGGGTGGGGGAGAACCTTCTGGGCCGTTCCCAGGAGCCTCTCCACGTTCCACTCACTGGTGACGAGGGGTGAGAGGGAGAATGAATGAGCAAAACAAACGCACTCCGCTGACAAGCAGAGAGACCTGAGACAAAAAAAAGCTCACCGGACAGTTCCATCAGAGGAGGCAGACAGAAGTCTCTGATCATCTCTGGACCAGCAGAGGTCGTAGACGATTTTCAGGTGGCCGCTGAACGCGGCCAACACCCGTCCGGATGGGATCTCATACACTGGAATAACAACAGCATAAAATAAGATGAGCTGGCTTAGGGAGGTCCTAATATCACATCAAGTTGGAGAAGGTTAGATTTTCACTCATGGGATCTGGTAATCTTTTCAAAAGAACCTGGCAGCCCTTTACTAGTACTTAGACAGAGCATCTATTCATCCTGAAAGTTTTAAGTTTAGTTTCCACTATATTTTATTTCTTTTGGTACTTATTATTATTATCATTATTGCTGTTCTTATTATGTTCCCTTTTTCTATTTCTTATCAGTGTGTGGGAAACGGGTTTGTTCGTTAAATAGGGTTAGTTCAAGCCGTTCTGGCTTAGCTTATAATTGTTATTATTCTTGAATTACACTGTGTAAGACAATTTTATGCGACGCTTGAACTTGATCCTTTTGAATTGCTGTATGTGTCTGATGCTGCTGTGTATGTATGAAAATACAAAAAAACCTAATGAAATAAGATGAGCTGAAGATCAGACATCCGGCCGAGTGGGAGCTCTCTGCGTAAGCAGCAAGTTAGCTTCCCCGCCGTGGTCTCACACATGTGGGAGGCTTTTGCACAAAAACGAGGCGTCGCCTACCGACGACGGGGAAAGCGTCCCGGTCGGCGCAAGCGGCAGCCAACATGGTCCCGGCGTGAGAGAAGAGCAGCGTGAAGCAGCCCGTCTGGCCGCCACGGAACGACAGCACGGGCTTGTTGGGTATCCGACAGACCTTCAACAGAGAGACGACAGCGGCGCTTTGTATAGTCCAAAGAAAAGGTCGTTGACAGGTAGCAACACAGATTTTACATTTGACTTGGCAGAAAGCAATTTTTTCCTCCTAATATTTCCAACTATTCCACTCGACTCTCACCTGGCCGGGCAGCCTGCTCCATGCCAGCACCGGAGCCTGGCTGTCCATCACCTGACTCAGGTCTTTTTTAGTGGTCTCCTTCTGCAGTTCACTGTAGGAGGTGCTGCCTCTCTCCTCCTGCAGCGCCATCATGGAGCGGATACCAGGGTCCACCTGCCAGAACAGTAGGGACATATTCGAGATTACCCTTTTATTCGGTTTTATTCGAAATTAATTCCGTTTATCATTTCATTTTTTTAGGGGGATATACAAAAACGAGATAGAACCCCAGAGAAGCAGCAGCTCACTCACATGCTCAGGCAGTTTGATGCCTTTCACCGTGACATAGAGTGTGGAGGCGTATTTGATGCGGGGGTACCTCCTCCACCACTCCACCACTTCGATCACTTTTGGCTGCCGCTTCGCTCGCGGTGGAGGACAGAAGAGCTGCAGGCGAAGTTTGCTGCCGATATTCAGAGTGTCGTTTGTGCTGACGAGCTGGAAGAACCCGGAAAAGACAGTCAACACTAAAAAGAAAGGACCTTTTTTAAATCCTTAACTGATCAAACACGGCGCGCGCACACACAGACACACACACACACACACACACACACACACACACACACACACCTTGAGGAAGGCCCACGCAATCGTTCTGAAGCCTCGCTCATGCTTGTCAGCATCAATTTTGGCTCTCGCCTCTTCCATAGTCATGAAGTCCAGGATCTTTTTTTGGAAACACAAAGAGGGTTTCTGACAGCTCTGCTTAAAGGTGGACAAGCGCGAACAAAGGAGCAGTTTCTTACCTCAAAGAAGAGAAGCACCCGGGGCCTTTCCTCATTTTGCTCAACAAAATAACCAAAGCGCTCGTTGAAGATGATCTGCTCCTGCCACTCTGGCAGCACCGACTTGTTCTTCTTGAAGTCAAATGGTTGAGTCATGATGGGGATGATGTGATCAATGTTCTCTTGCTCGTAGAAAGAGGAGACGCGCCGATTGCTGTAATAGCCAAGGGAAACCATTGACAAAGTTGTCATTCAAACTGCAAAAGTGAAGGAAACAGTTTAGATTTGAGAGAATCCAGCAACACAAACAAGTGTCTTGGCCCTCACCTGTCTTCTTTTTTTACATACTGCCCAGTGACTTCGTCCACCACATGGATCTTGACCATGGGGTGTGAGATCAGCAGCTGGTCCTTGAGTCGATCCGTCCTGTGAACGTACACTCCCAGCACAAGGCTGTCGTCAAACGTTGGTTTCTGTGGTGCTTCCGTCTCAACGTTACTCTTTTCTGCCTCAACTGGAAAATAATCAATCAATCAATCAAATGTTATCTATATAGCACCTTACAACAGCCAAATGGTGCATTTGAGAGTAAAACATGATAAAAAGCAATGCTAACAAAAAATGGTTAAAATACAAAATTACCGCAAATGCGCAATTATAAAACAAGAAATGCAACCCTAAAATGCAAAATACAAGAATAAAATGCAAAAGAATGGAAATCAAGACTAGAAATAGTAATGAAGAACTTTTCTAACCCATTTGTTGACATTTACTTACTGTGCTTTTTCTTCTTTGTTTTCTTTTTCCCCTTGGTTTCCACTTCAGTCTCGGCACCACTATCCTGGACAGCATCTTCATCTGGATCCCTATTTGACCAAAAAGCAATTCAACTGAGATAAATATGGTGCCAAGGTCGTAACCACTTTTCATAACAAAGGTGAAAGGCAAACAAAAATTAAAATAATGGAAGATTTTCACACCTCTCTTCTGGCTGCGCAACTACAGATTTGAGCTTTTTCTTTTTCTTCTTCCCAATATCATTATTTAACGTGCTTTTCTGAGAGACAAAACTCTCTTCCTCAGTCTTCGCCTTCGGCTTCTTTAAAGTCTCGTCCTCGTCTTGTGTGATCCGTTGCTGATATTCAAGCAGCAGTTTATCCTCCACGTCCTCCACCAGACTCTCCACCTTAGACTCGAGAGCTGCTTTGCTTTTTGCCCGCTTACTTTTTTGTTTCAGTTCCTTGACTCTGCCTTCATCGTGGTGCTCCAAAGAGACCTCAGATTTGGAGGCATCCTGGACCTCCTGCTGGACGCAATCTGACGGGTCGTTAGGAGCAGGAAGGGATGGAAGTTCCCTTCTTGATTTTCTCTTGCCTTTAGAAGCTTGAAGCTCCTCTTGGTTCCGACTGTTGTTGATATTGATCTTTTCTGTCGTTTCCCACTCTCTTCGTTTGTTCTTGGTGTAGCGAGGGCTGCCCTGTTCAGGGTCATACGTGTTCTGGAGGATGGTCTCATCCTCTTCGGTGTCTTTCTCAAGATTGAGATTCTTTTTGAAATTCTCAAGCTTTAAAGATAAAATGACAACCATATGTTGATTACTGCAAGTTTAATATTAAGACTACTATAGACAGATTTGAAGATATCAGGAGACATACCGCAATCGTCTCTTGAGTTTCATCTCGCTTCTTTTTAACTTTCTTCTTTTTCTCTAGATCGGTGTATTTCTTAAACACCTCATTGAATCTTTCCCGTGTTTGCGCTAAATCTTCTTTCTCACCTGTGAAAAGATTGCACAATTCATCATACCAACAGTTTTAGGCTTTATAAGCTTTTCGCTCTCTCGCATTGTATATAAATACTTTTCAAAATGAACACTCACCCGCTGGCATTATAAAGCGCCGAAATGTCCCACGTTCTGAAGGCAAACGGAGAGTAATCCTAGGAGTGGAGCTTTCATTCTAATAATACATAACGTCAACAGAAATGGATGATACTTCTACAACAGGGACGAGTGTGGCTGTCTATTAGCCATTTTCAGCGACCACACAGACACAGAGAACGGTACACGATGACAACCAATGTTTAGCTGCATTTGATTATTTTTTTTTCGAGGTAACGACACTCTTGAAACTAATCAGTGAAACGTAAACACGAGGGACCGTTAGCCAGGTTGGACGGCGGCATGCTAATTGCTAACGTCAGCAAACCTTACAGCCATCTTGAGCTTATTATATGTGTTACGGTATCATTTAGAGTCGTTTAAAGGGCTACTAAAGATTTCGAAACATTGCCAGCCACATCGCACTCGTTTGAGAAGCGGCCGGGAGAACCAGTTGGCAGCGGAGGCTAACAACGTCCAACACACCCTGCAGTGATTAGCCGTCCTCTTAACTTCAGCTGCAACGCCACGACCGTTTCCAAGCCAACCAGGGGAAGGCTGGGCGCGGGGGGCGGGACGAGGTAGCCATGTTCTTGACGTAGCAACGTAAATAACAAAATGACCCAATGAAAATTGAGAACGGACCTGCGGTACGCATGCGCGTTGACGTTGGCCTGCTTTTTTGTTTGATTTTTTTTTTTTAAGAATTGTATTTCATTTAAAACATATGCTAATCTATGGCTGAATCACATAAAGTGGGGTTATTGCTAAAAACAAATAAATGTATTTTCCCATTGTATATAATTTATTTATGAAAACACATAATACTGATACATAATAGAACTAATTTGTAGTCAGGAGTGGTTAGTAATTGCTGGGTAACATGACATGCAAGCTTCCGAAATGTGATCTATTTTTGAACAAAATTATATCTAAAAACAAGAAGAGATTAAAGTATACAATACAATACAAATAGAATTGTTTTATCGCATTTAAACAGTCATTTTATGAGACAAGAAACCAGGGGACAGCTGTTCTAAATGATTTGGTCCTTTCTCCATTCCAAAATAATTTTAGATTATACATATCAACAGTATTTTCAGATTTGCTTTATTAAAAGTTCTATTATGTTATGAAGTCTAGAATATTATATGAGTCCACAAGTTGGGTAAAAACAAACCAGAGACGCAGCATAGAATCAACTTTAATTAACTATGGCAGACATATTAAACAATTTCAAACAGTGTAACAAATGAATGCTATAAGCAAGACTTAAACTATAAAGATCAACCACTGATAGTCAGATACATAAGCTTTTCATAAGTTTTCATAAGCTTTCAATCAACTAAAATAACTGGTGAATGCTCTGAAGAGTGACCACACTTATCAAAGCAACGGTCAGTGCAATATTTGATTTGTGCAATTCATCCTTGGATACAACACTCACAAAACTGAAGCAAAGTCTTATTTGGAAACTAGATTTCTTAGCAGCATTTAAATAGAGGATTGCTATACATTACAAAATCATACAGAAATATATGAATTCATAGACGGAAGGGAGTAAAACACATGTTCTCAATGCTAACAGCCACTAGAGCTATTATAAACCACTGTGACAAATCAAAGGCAAGGTGCTTTTTTTGGCATAAAAATATTAGGAATAAGCAGAAAGCATATGGCTGATACATGTTGTAAATATTGGCATGGCTATTCCTAGTATTTCACATAGGCAACTTCACCCAGCGTGCTCTTATTACCACAGTCTACATCTACTGCTGTTAGGCTAGTTATAATTTCAGGAAAATAAAACAAAAATAAATAACTCGGCCAGTATTTGTGCTACTGGTTTCACGCAGAAAAAAAGTAAAAAAAGTCAAATGCTGATGCACAGAATGAGAGACGAGGCTGTAGCTTTTACATGCTCGTTAAAGGGCGGCGGCGGCGGCATGCCTGGGATGCAGCACTTCCTGCGGTTCACTGAGAAAAACGTTGCTCTCCATCAAAGCTCTTTGAAAACCTGGCCGCCCTGAAGGTGCTCAGATGACCTCTGCATGAAAGAGGAACACAAAACTGAGTATAATATTTATATTTGGAGTTGGAAAGTTGATAAATGTTGCATATCTATACTGTTTTTTTCCTTGTGTACAAAAATCAACATATTCGTACACTATATGACACTAAGTGCTCACTGTTTGGTCCACAAGATTTGGTCGGCAAAAAAAGACATCACTGTCAATTGCATTTTTAATTATATGGGATGTTTAAACTGGTTTGAAGTTGATACTTCACCTGCTCGCTGGTGAGTCTGGATCTCCTCCAGGCCCGTTAGCGTCCTCAGCGACCTGCGTTCTTTGAAGGCCACCACAGGCACCATGTCATCCTCGTTAGTCAGTCCCAGCTGTAAGGTCTTAGTGCCCACCGGCAGCTGGGCAGCGTCTTCTATGGTGCCATTGTGCACAGGCTCTGTGTTTTCCTTTGGTTGTGCTGCATTTGGCGAGCTCCTCGCCGGTGCAGTTTTCTGTAGAAAAAGAAATATCAAAAAATGATCAACTTAGTCAAGGGCAAACAGTCTGGCTCTGAAAAGTAAAACTGGTTAGTTGTTAGAAGATCCCAGACATGCGTCACAAGAGCCCACGGGGTGTAAGAGTTTTCAGAAGCTGAACAGTAATTTCACCATATCTGGAGAATCTGTCCTCCTGGTCCGCCGCATGATCTCCTCAAGCCTCTGAAAAAGAAAAACATGCTTTGTGAAACGCCGCCGTCCTGTGCAACGTGCGTACAATGTCACATTTTCGCCACACGTGCTCTCAGTCATCACCTTCTTTCTGACTTGGCGGGCTGCCTCCTCCTTCGCTGCGAGGAGTTCTCGCTCCTGGCGGATCTGCTCCGCCTTGGCCCGCTCCCTGGCTTGCTCCTCCTCTCGCTGCATTGACCAAAACAAGCACGAGTGTCCATTTGCAAAAGAGTCGGTGGGTGCAAAACGTGGAATCTTTAAGCAGTTTGAATGACTTGGGTTTGCACCTGTTTCTGCAGCAGGGCAGCCTCCCGCAAGGCCTGAGCTCGCTCCTCCTCGGCCCGCCTCTGCTCCTCCTCCTCACGCCTCATCTTCTCCTCGATGAGACGCTGAGCTTCGGCCTGCTGTCGCGCCCGCTCCTCTGTCCTCCGGCGCTCCATTTCTTCACGGCAGCGCCTGAACATATCACGTGTTGTAATGTGCCGAGCAACGTCCAAACGCATGTAATGTTTGTGTTTCTGGGGAGATCTTGTGGGGTCGACCCGCTTCTTACCTGTCCTCCTCCTCTCTTTGCAGACGCTCCTGCTCCTCTCTCTCCCGCTGGAGTCGGGCTTCTCTCCTCCTTTCAGCCAGGAGACGGGAAGCCTCCTCTGGGTCCGTCGCCCTGGTTGCAGGCTTGCTTGCAACCTGAGGAGGTTGTTGAGGTGAGGGAGGAGGTGTTTCAGCAGGACCTGTTGGGAGTAAAACATCACCTTAAAAAATATCTCGAAAAACGCAATGAAATGACAGTTTTCACGTTGCACTTTTCTCCATCTTACTTCTGCGTTCAGCCGTCCTGATGACACTGGCCGCGTCCGTGTCAGGTGTGTTTGAACGAGGGGTGCGTGCTGGACTGGCGAGTCCCATTTTCTCCTGCCGGTTTTCAACCGCCGCTCGGACGGGCCTCGAGTTGCCAGGAGCGAGGGCAGGGACACAAAGAGAAAGATCCTCCTCGGGGACAGATGGGAGCTCCATGTACAGCGGGGCTGAATGTCTGCTGATGGGCCTTTTCCCAGTCCTTTAAAACCCAGAAGAAGAGAGCTCATGTCCCACGTTAACTTAAGATTACGACAACTTTTCTACTGACCCTCCCACCTCCACCTCATCCCTCAAAAAATATGACCGACCTATCCGGTGAGGGCGAGGGTGAGGGTGACGACGTTTTGCTTCTGGCGACAGGTTTGGCCCTTGTGTTGGTTGCAGGTGAGCTGCTATTTCTGCTGCTTGGGGGAGTAGCGCTCTTCCTCTTGGTATCCGGCGGTCTCACTAATTTGACCTGAGGCAAAAAAAACAAAACAGGAACCTTCGTTGGAATAATAAGACACAATAAAAAAAAAGGTCTCTTTTCAAAGCCAGTAACAACATCTCACCTGTGCCTGGTTGACACTCCTGCGCTGGCTGCTGCTGCTGTTGTTGCGGTTGGGACTCAGAGAAACAGAGATCTTGCTGCGGGCCAAACCCGAAGGCTGCTGCTGCTGCCGCTGCTGCTGCTGGTGCTGCCTCAGCTGCACCTGTGCTTTCTGAGGGCTGGTGGTGATGATGGTGGTGTTGGAGGTGTTTATGGAGTGGTATGAAGCTGCACGGGGACAAACACGCACAACTGAGACAGTGGTTTTTGTGACATCATTGTGGAAAATGTGCCAGGGGGAAGAAATAATGGAAAGAAATGGCAGAAACCAAGACAAAAAAAGGCAAAGTGACAATAAGCAGCATTAGTACACAAAGAGGCAGCGTTGGAATGTGGTTCAGGCTGTAATCACTGGGGGGAGAGTACCTTCTTCTCCTGACTGACAGCCAGCACTCTTGCTCCTTGCCAGATAAGAAAATGTGGGGGTAAGGAGCCGACTGACCAGGTTCTTCTCCCACGGAGTCGGCGGCGGACGACGTGGAGCTAGCGTATTGATCAGCAGGAAGTTGTGAGTGCGGCAAAAACAAAAGATGAGCCGCTCAACAGATGGCAAAAAGTCTGTTGTTGTCAGAGCAAAGAAAGAGAAGCAAAATAGGGAGCGCAGCCGTGCGTCCACTTACTAGTCTTGGTGGCCTTTCTTCCCCGTACGTTTTGGGTCTGCCGGACCTTTTGGCTCTTCTCCTGCGTCTTACGCACAGTTGATTCATGCCGCTCCTGCAAACCAGGCCAAACAAGCACGTCAGCGCCGATGCTCCTCCGTCCAGAACTGTGAAGCAACAACCCACCCGATCACAAATGTTGCGATTATTCCACCGTTCAGCACTTCACCTTTTCCTCTTTCAGCCTCTGATTGCGCTTCTCCTCCACGGCGGCACGCCTCGTTTCCTCTTGGAGCCTCTGCTCCAGGATTTTCTTCTTGCGCTCCCGCAGCTGCTGCTCATAGTAGCACCTGGCCCGCTGCTCCCGCTCCAACCTGTCGTGCTCCCGAGAGACTGCAGAGAAAGTAGACGGCGAGGTATTAATAGATAAATCGGTTACCTTTATATTTCTGGGATTCCGGGACGATTCATGGACATCGTCGAGGGAATCACTGGTTCACATACCGAGCAACTTCTGCTGCTCCTCCCGTCGTTCCCTCGCTGCTTTCAGCCGCTCGTCAATGTTGTTGCCATTTGACACTGGAAAGCCAAAGCATTACTTTTGAATCAGTAGTTTGATGCCACATATTATATTACATGTGTGTCACGTATGAACGTTGCATCCACATTTGTCCAAATGTACAAGTGTGATCAAACCTGCAGTGGCCCGCGGACTGGCTGGGCTGTAGATTTGGGGTGACTTGTAGACAGGAACTGTCGGGCTCTTTGCCTGTGAGTTTGGTTTAACCTCTAAAATGGAAGTAAACAGAGCATGTCATGTATCAGGAGACTTGTATTCAATTTCCCCAAAACTGTTGTCAAGAAAGAAAAATTCCAAAACATGTTGCCTTTCTAACTGTCATAAAAAGTTGCTATTGCAGACAGAGATGCCTTCAGGGTGCCAGTGAGAAAATAAGAGAGCCATTATGAGCAGGTTGGGCAGAAAGGGTGAAGAGAACATGCTAGCACCTGACTGTCCTCATGGAGCCTGAATAGGCAGCAAAAAAAAAAATCAGAAAACAGTCAGTGACGCATTTGACTGCACAGAGGGAGAAAAAAAAATCTCATCACATGGATCTACTGTATGCCTTCAGGACGCAGAGTGTGTTTCATTATGTAATCTGAGCGGACCGACGATGCCTCGTTGCCTCATGTTTATTGACGTTATGCTGAATAACGATAATTGATAATTGATTTTGCCAGAGGAAGGTGTAATGTAAACATTACACTAATGCGTCATCACAACAATCAGAAGATGCTATGCTGTGGTTTATCATCACCGATCTGTGCATTAAAAAAAGAAGAAGAAAAAAGCTAGCATCAGTAAGATCCAATATCTAAACAGATTAAAATTCAAATAAAAGCCACTGACCTCCCCATCTACCATGTCCATTGCCTCTCCTCTGGTTCCAGATGGTGTACGCTGAGAGCGGTCCCCGCGACGGAGGGATGGCACTCTTCTGCACAGCCATGCTTGGTACTGAGGCGGGCATACCACTGCTCTCAGTTAAAACCTCTCTTCTTTTGCTCCCTTTCTCCTCCTCCTCCTCCTCCTCCTCCTCCTCCTCCTTCTCCTTCTCCTTCTCTCCCCCCCACCTCCTCCTTTGAATTTCTATTTCCAGATCCCTTCGGGGTCCGCTCTCTCCAAATGCACAGTGCGAGGACCAGCCCAGTGCATCAGCTGCTTGTCCATCTGTGCCTTGCAAATCATCACAGAGAAATAAGCATGAAAACAAAGCATCCACTCATGTCCCTGTGATACAGCAAGGGGTTGCCACGAAGGGTATTTACGTCCAGCTCCTGTGAAAGCGGTGGGAGTCAGGTCAGATTCTGATCCTCAGCCAGTCTCGCCCGTTTAAAATGCTGCCCCCACCCCTTTTAAACACCCCCCCCTGTGAGCTGCTCTGCTTTACTTTCAGCACAATATAGCTGTGTCACTTTAATTCCAGCACCACACTGCCTCCTCGCTAGATGGCTGTGGCTTTAAAGGAGGCAGTCTTTGCTGAAGACAGTGAGGGGAAGAATAAAAAATAGAAGCGAGGCTGGGAACCTGTCTTCATAAATAATTATCATGTAGACTGCGATATTAGATTAACTAATGCATGTAGACTGCGTGGACATTTTCTCCCCGCGGAGCTAGCGTCCCATTTTCCTCCCTCCCATGATTCCTCCTCTTCAAAATAATTTAATAAATGAAATGAAATGAAATAAAACGCCTGACCACTAGATGGTGGTCTTTTGCATTAGAGACTGGTGAAAGAAGTCGGACTGATTTCTGAATGGTTTCATTGACAGCATTTGCTGGTTTTCTAACTGAAAATTAAAATGTTTTGCTAAAAGGTACCTCCTGCTGCTAGGTGGTGTGTAAGAAATCAAGCCAAGCAAGAGCAGAATTTAAAGTTATGAAATAAAAACTTCAAAAAAATGTATGGTTGTCGTTTCAACTGATGAACCTCAAGCTACAAAGATACACAAAAATGCCAAACTACGCAAAGTTTAGCCATAAATTATATTCTGCAAAAGCAGGCGTCACAAAATAGAACTTACCTTGTTTGACTAAACTTTGTCAGGCTAACTCTCAACTAACAAATCAAACTGCTAATCTGCTAACTACGTAAGCTAATTTGCTGACTGTAGCTAATCACCATCGCAACATTAACACGGTCCCATCCCTATCCCACAATTTTCTAAGTGGTTTAAGGAATTGTGTGCATCTGAATAAGAGGGGAAAATATGTCAAAATGGGCGACACGGTGGCACAGTTTGCATGTTCTCCCTATGTCTGTGTGGGTTCTCTCCGGGTTCTCCGGCTTCCTCCTACAATTCAAAAACATGCATGTGAGGTTAATTGAACACTCTAAATTGTCCGTAGGTGTGCATGTGAGTGTAAATGGTTGTTTGTCTCTATGTGGCCCTGCGATGAACTGGCCACTTGTCCAGGGTGTCACCCTGCCTTCGCCCTATGACAGCTGGAATAGGCTCCAGCAGACCCCCGTGACCCTGAGCTCGGGAAGAAGAAGGTATGGAAAATGAATGAATGAACATATCCGTTCAGCAGAGAGGTTCATTGGAGGTCAGATCCACCAGGCCACTGTGGGCTTGGTGCCATACACAGAGCTTCCCTCCTTACACCAGCAATAACAAAGCACTATGGCCGTGTTTCACTGCTAAAGCCTGCAAAAGTCCCCCATCTGAGTCTAAAATGTGTCATTCAGACACACTACACCGCAGTCAGGTGGTGCGCAGAGTCCAGAGTCACTGGAGCACAAACAGAGATGGTGATAACATGCCTACAACCAGCAGCCAAAAAAAGGCCCCTGGACACTAGACCTCCGTGGTATAAGATTGCACTGTTGGTATCAAGTCATTCTGAGGCTAACCCTAGACAGCAATCTCCAAAGGTGTCAGTTTAAGGCCATGCAAGTTTCGCTCAAGCATATTTATTATTAAAACCATATTATTAAGCAAATACACAAAGATAAACATGACAAAGATACCTGTTTTTTTTTTTTTTTTTTAAATCCTGATAACGATCCATGTTGATACTCTGATGTGTGGCTGCACTCATATTTTTTCTTTGTCAACCTGTTGTTGATTGGACATTAGAATCAAACCAGATCACGTTTCTCTGATGTCCACGTCCACCGCCAATGTGCTCAAAGCTTTGTTTGATGACAACATCCGTCAGGGAATGAGGCTAGTACATTAGACTACCGGGAGGAGCAGTAACTTTGCACGACTGTTGACATGCTAAGCGGACGATCTGGAGGAACTGGGACATCACTTCAACCCTTGTAGCTGTTAGCGAAGCATGTAATTAAGGTCAGAATCCTTCAGCAGAGTAGTCAGGTTAGTGTTCCTGAGAGTATCACAAACTTCCAGATGTCTCATAGGAGGAAGGTTGAGTCTTTCATGGTTCCTTATGAATGCAAGGGAGGACTTCTATGAAGCTAAGGACAGTCGTAGGCCATTTGTCTGCTCAGGATTGAATGCCACATTTATTCCTCAGGGAACGAAGGACAGATCTTCAACAATGAAATAATAATGATAATGAGTTGCCTCGTCGTTCCCCTTTTCACAAAATCTATTTGTTGTTGTGAACAGTGATACCTCCACATAATGAGGGTGCCCAATGCAACACTGACTGGGGCGTGTTAATAATTCAGCCACTTGTCTCATCAGACACTCGCAACTTTAGACTCTCGTGTATGGCATGCTGACCGGCCATATGTGTAATTGATGAGATGATGAGTCATACCTCTGCATTGAGGCTGCATTTGAATAGGAGTTGCTAAAGCGTGGCTCAAGCGGGCTTCATGATCAGTGTTTCCGATGTTTCCTTTTATTTGAGGTTATCATCTTCTGCAGACTAAAAGAAATCATCCTCTGTCTATTCAAGAGAGAAAGTGTTATGTAAAAAAAAAAAAAACAAATTCTAAAAATGTGCCTAATTGACATCCAAGAGGTTTGAAAGAGAATTAATTTGAAACAGGAAATCGTTGTGATAAGGGCAAGTCGTTATTTAATAATTCTAGGAAAAAGGCCACTGTGTCCATTTTAGAGCAATTAAGGATTAGAAAAAAAACATATTTCCTCAATCTGGTCTGCACTGATATGTCCTTCACTTCCACAAAATCCTTACAAAACACTGATATATTTTATTCAATTTACTCCTCGCACTATTTCTGAATATTTCCTCCTGTACGATCATTTTTACAACTAAAACAACAGATCCAAGAACCAAGAACTATTTAAACAAGCTTATTTTTGATCTTCTGGTAACATAGTTAAATTTACTTCATGTCAGCTGGTCCAATGTGTGCCCTTTTAAAGGCCCAGTGTGCAATGTTTAGTTAGTACTTAGTTGTACGCATTTGAATCGCACCCCATGACAATAGTGTGGCGGCTGATAAATCATTCACCCAAAATTATTAAAATTCTGTTTATAATTTTTAGTGTCATGCACCTGGATTGGCAGCCTTCGACTCACAGTGACGTCTCTCGGCAGACCCTAGTCATAGTTACCAGTCTCGGGTTCAACACTCATGTACTATTCATCGGCGTATCATATCACTCCTGGGCAACTTCTGCCTTGGACGAACCAAATTCTTTTCCCCGCAGCATTGCTCTGTTGCCTTGTTTCTCCTGCCGTGCAAACATCTATAATGTTCATGTAGTGTTCTCTCCATCCCAAGTCAGAAGAGAAGTCGCGTGGAGGGAAAACCTTTCAGACCTCCTCACAAAAGGGGAACGGGAGCATCACTTTATTGTATGGTATGTATTTTGACAGATTATTTTTGGTTGTGCATGCAAAAGGTCAGACTTGGTCTCCAGAGTATCTGCAACAAATATCTTTTCTTCACACTTTTTTACTGAAAAATAAATGCTCTCTGACAACAGAAATATGTTCTATTCAGTCTGAGGTACGTATTTTTGATGTATGAAGTTTACATAAAGCAAGAGCTTCAGCTGTTTGTTTGTTTTTAAATTGTTGCTCTTAAATGTTTTCTGTTCCCTTATTTTCTAACAGGTAGCTGATGAAGTGTCTCTTACATTCATTTTTAGTTTTTTCTGTTGCTGCTCTGTTGTTGTTTTCTGACATTGAGAGGTTCTAGGGAAATAAAGTTTGAATGGCCACATTACTGAAGGGAACTTTGCTGATTAATTAAAATGCAGAGATGCAGTTTGTCTTTTTACATGTTGCTTGTAAAATGTCCAATTTGTAATTGATCTGCAAAGGTCAACCAATTTGAATAATTTAAAGGCCTCTTTTTTGTTATTCCTGAGCCAGGTTTTTGCAAGCGCACAGAAATATTATACACATGCAATGCTTTTTATGTTAATCCTGCAATTTGTGTTAGTCCTAATATGTTTTGAAGTCAGTCTCAGTTAAGTGGCACTTCGTAACAGCTCAAGTCTAACAACTACAATGAGCTGATGTTTTTTGTCCTTGTAGACATATATGTTGCATCTTTTTAGGATTAAAAAAGTTAAATTAATTAGTTTATTTCTGATTTTTTTTTCCCCACGCAGCTCACAAAAAAGGGCGTCCTTGAAGCATGAAGCGCAGTAAGCACCGTGGACACAAGGAGGACAGGAATGGAGGTATTAGTGGTCAGGGTGACAGAAGATTAGGTTAAATCAGACAGGAAGTCCAGGCTTGGATTACACACTGCTATTCAGTTTCAAATCCTTCCAGGCTAGTTGACCTGTCAGAGAAGTTTCTGTTCAAGAAAATTTCTACATGTTGCTGTAATCTGGAAAAAGTATCATTATCTCAACTTCATCTTGCTTTCCTGTAAAATGTGTGAGCATTTTTCACGAAGGTTTCCTCTGATTGATCCAACCTTTTGATTGGTTGCTTCCCTGACAGATGAGCCGGCCATTCTTGAGACTGAGAACCTGGACCATCAAGCCATGTTTCTGGGAGGTGGCCTGGACGTGGACGCTATCTCCTTGGCTTCAGTCACAGCCGTCACCACCAACGTGTCAAACAAGAGGCAAGCATGTCTCCATCTCCTTCTCTGCCCTCTAAACACCAGCAGTGCTCTGATTAACTGTGTGCAACTGCCATCTCACAGGTCCAAGCCAGACATAAAGATGGAGCCCAGCTCCGGAAGACCAGTAGATTACCAAGTAAGAGCTCTTGCGCTCTTTTGTGAACATGGACGTTCACTCACTACCTTTGAAGAGTGTCATCAGTCATAACAGTGTCCATGAAACACTGACAGTCTGTGACCACATTTCAGGTGAGCGTGTCGGTGATTGAAGCCCGGCAGCTGGTGGGACTGAACATGGATCCCATGGTGTGCGTGGAGATCGGGGATGAGAAGAAGTATACCTCTATGAAAGAGTCGACCAACTGTCCATATTACAATGAGGTCGGTCACAGCAATCCATTTGGTAATTAAACTTGTGTGAAAACATCAGTATAAAGACTCTCGTCATTTTCCCTTCCAGTACTTTGTGTTTGACTTCCACGTCCCCCCAGATGTGATGTTCGACAAAATCCTGAAGCTGTCTGTGAGTTGTAAACACCGTCTCCTGAGTTCACACTATCACATAGTGATGAATAAATATGCAACAGACACATTCCATCAAGTGCTGTACTGAAGAATCATTTTGCAATAGTTATGCTCATATTACCATCTTCTCCACCACAGAGAGACCACTTTTGTGCTATTTGCTTCACTAAATTGTTGAAGATTGCTCAATGTCTCCTGATCCTTAAAGGACCGAAAGATAACATTTTCTGCCATCTTCAGACAGTAAAAACTAAAAAAATAATAATTTTAATAAAATTAGAAAATACTATGTATATCACGTAGAAAGTAAATGATAAAAAAGTAATTACACAACTAAAGTATGGCTTTTTAAAGACAAGGTTTAACAAATGATCATTAAAACTAAAAAAAACTAAATTGCCAAAAAGCAACAAACATAAAAGATTAATATTGATAACAATTAATTTGTTTCTCTGTCTCACCTCTACAGGTAATCCACTCCAAAAATCTCCTTCGTAGTGGAACATTGGTTGGAACATTCAAAATGGATGTTGGCACAATCTACTCTCAGTCTGGTAAATAATGGATGCATGGATGCATTTGATGAATGGATGATGCTGATGTTAAATGAGACTGTTTTTTGGTCTTCCAGATCATCAGTTTTACCACAAGTGGGCTTTGCTGTCCGACCCTGACGATATCTCAGCGGGATGTAAAGGCTACGTCAAGTGTGACATCGCAGTCGTGGCCAAAGGAGACACTTTAAAGACTCCGCACAAGGCGAACGAAACAGATGAAGATGAAATAGATGGGTAACTCATAAATCTTGATGGTCACTCTGATGCTTCATCCCAGCCGTCACCATCACTGCCCATTGCTTATCCTGTCTGGTTCATCTTTCCCAGGAACCTCCTGCTGCCGGAAGGCGTGCCTGCAGAGCGACAGTGGGCTCGTTACTATCTGAAGATCTACAGAGCTGAGGGCCTACCCAGGATGAACACCAGCATCATGGCCAACGTCAAGAAGGCCTTCATAGGAGAAAATAAGGACCTGGTTGATCCTTATGTCCAAGTGCAGTTCGCTGGGCAGAAGGTGAAGCAGTGAATTTCCTCCAAGATCAAAAAAAAATCACATTTTCTTACAATTGCAATGTGTTGTTGTTTTGTCACTACAGGGGAAAACTTCAGTGCAGAAGAGCTGCTATGAGCCCATCTGGAATGAGCAAATAGTTTTCACAGAGATGTTTCCGCCACTATGCGCGCGCATGAAAATCCAGATCCGCGACTCAGATAAGGTGAACGACGTCGCCATTGGAACACACTTCCTAGACCTGAGGAAGATCTCCAATGATGGGGACAAAGGTGAAATGTCAATTAAATTCAGATAAAATGTCTTTCCTTCCCAGAAAGTTACAGACAGATGTGAAGTAACCCCCGTTCGTGATGTCATGGGAAGAGTTGCTTTTGTTGCCTTTGATGACAGTTTGTTCTGCCGCTGTCACTGTCAATTATTAATCCTCCTTTTTTTTGGCCCACCATTTGAATAATTCACACAGTGTTTGCATTTACTCAGCTTGTCATTGTCTGTGGACAATGTAAGTCACACAGTAATTTCAGTAGAGTACAGTGGGAGATGACAATAAGGAAGGCAGTGAGGAGAGTGAGTGCCCACTTGGAGTGCATGCAGATATCTGAAAGGTCCCATATTATAAACGTCACTATTATGCAAAGTATCCACACCCTGAGCTGCTCTGCTGGGATCCCAAGAGACAATAAAGATTTGAAAATGTGTCTAACATGGGGACTTTAAACTCACGACCAGACCCACTCAGAACAGTTCAATTCCATCATAAGAGTCCATATATCTCACATTCCCCAGGCTTTCTTCCAACGTTGGGCCCGGCCTGGGTCAACATGTATGGCTCCACCCGCACCTACACTCTGATGGACGAGTACCAGGAGTTGAACGAGGGTCTGGGTGAGGGCGTGTCCTTCAGGGCACGTCTGCTGATAAGCCTGGGCGTGGAGATCCTGGACACTTCTTCTCCTGAGATCACTAGCTCCACAGAGGTGCAGGTGGAGGGAGTGGCCAACATCTCCGAGGTGGGTGGATGGCTGCTGGGATTGGGGGCCATGTGTGGGCAAGAATTGCTGTTGTCGTTGCCTTTGCTGTCAGGTCGTTGTGCTGCCGTTAATAGTGAATTATTGATCAGCCTTCCCCTGCTTCTAGCCCACCTGTTGCATTATTAACAGTGTTTGCATTTGCTCGCTTCATCATTGTCCATGGACAATGTAAGTCACACAGCAAATTCAGTGGAGCATGGGGAGGTTCCTGTGACCCTTTGTCATTGAGTTCTCATGGTTCTCACAACAAAGATCACATGATTCACTGATGTTTTATTTAGAAAATGACCATGCATTAAGTTTTTTTTTCTGTACTGCTATAATAAGGAAAATATTTATAAATCTGTTTATGTCTCTTATTGTCTGTTTTGCAGACAGCTACTGGGAAGGTTGATGAGTTCTTCCTATTTGGATCTTTCCTTGAGGCCACGATGATTGACAGAAAGATTGGCGATAAACCCATAAACTTTGAGGTCACCATAGGTAACCCCCTCCCCAATGTTTCTCCAAGAAAATAGGTGGTTGTCAGTCATAATGTCATAACTGCCGCACATGATTTCTCGACGTGTTAGGTTACTACGGAAATGAAATCGACGGGGCGGCAATGCCGAAAACTAAGGGCAGGAAAGGAGGAGGGGACGGCGGGGAAGAGGAAACGGAACTCATCCAGAACTCCAGCGACGAGGAGATGGACAATGACAGCGACCTGAACTCGGTGGCCACTACCCCACCCATGAAGCCCGTCATTACTGACCGGTCAGAGCAAGAAAACACCTCCTCATTATCATCGGCATCATCATCACTGTCATTGTCATTTTAACTGAGCCTTTATTCGACAGCCTTTAATTACTCCTTTTATTTGACAGTCCTTCATTTCTTATTGTGATTTCATCATCATCAACTTTATTTATATAGCACATATAAAAAACCACAGGGGTAGCCAAAGTGCTGTACAATGATGATTTGTCTTGCCTTCCTCAGAAACTACTTCCATTTGCCTTATTTTGAGAGGAAGCCATGTATCTTCATCAAGAGCTGGTGGCAGGACCAGAGGAGGAGGCTGTACAACGCCAACGTCATAGACAACATCGCTGACAAACTGGCACGACACAACACATAATTTTTCTTGCAAAATTTGTTGTCTAAGAAGTTTTTCATTGTTCTTATTTGTTTCTGGCATTCGCTCGCTGAGCCTGAAGAACTGTGTGTTGTTGCAGGAGGACGGACTGAACGATGTGCAAGAGATCTTCAAGACGGAAAAGGCCTACCCTGAACGCAGGCTGAGAGGCGTCTTAGAGGAACTCAGTCAGGGCTGCAGGTCAGTATGCACTGGCTCAAAACATATTCCTCAAGGTCTCTTAGAGCACAATTCCATAATTTAAATTTACTTCCTTGAGTTTGGTGAAGTGTTTCTTTTTCAAAACCCTCCATTTTTTTAGCACTCTGTTTGCAACCACCTCCAAAAAGGCCCAGTTTTAGTTTCCTGGCACAGTTCACAGCTCAGAACAAACATTAGGCTGAGGGTGTGACCAAGCTGGGAGTTTTCACTACCCTTTGTGACATTATAATGGGGTGCAGTAGTGGTGCAAGCAAAAGAAGAAAGATGGACTTTTTGTTTGTTTGTTGTTGGTTTCTAGGACGTTTACTGACAGACTGCAGACACATTTGTAGAAAACAGTGATAAAGTGAATCTTGTATAATAATTTTGGATAATATGGAACTTTAATACTATGGAAGTTGAGACTGACCAAGTTCTCCTTTCAGTCACTTTATTTTTCTGGCAAACAATGACCAGAACCAGATGGGCAGAACCAAACTGGACAAGGAGCGACTGAAGCTGTGCCTCTCTGAAGTGGTACGTTGGATAATCTGACAATATTCAAGCCTACTTTCAGAACAATAGGCAACGGTCTGTACTTGTGATGTCTCACCTAACTGCTGCTGCTGCTGTTGTTTCTGGATCCAGGAGACCATCGGCCAGCAGGCCAAATCCATGAGGTCCCAAGTGAAGAAGAGCACAGTGAGAGACAAACTTAAGCTCGCTCACAACTTCCTGGCAAAGCTACGGTTCCTGGCTGATGAGGTGGGATCTTGAACGGCGCGTCTGCCATTGGCAAGCCAACGTTTGTCTTCATGCCTGTATCCTGAAATGAGAGCGTCTGTCTCCAACACAGCCTCAGCACAGTGTCCCTGATGTTTTCATCTGGATGATCAGTAATGGCAAGCGGATCGCCTACGCACGTGTCCCCTCCAAAGATATCCTTTTCTCCAGCACAGAGCAGGAGAGAGGGAAGGACTGTGGGAAAGTCAAGACCATCTTTCTGAGGGTGCAGAAGACAACAAAATACTCTGAAATGTTTTCAATGTTCCATCAGATTCCATCCTAAAATTTGTTTTATTTCATGTTTTTTGAAGATTCCTGGTAAGAAAGGTTTCGGACCTGCAGGCTGGACAGTCCAGTCCAAGATCGAGATCTATTTGTGGCTTGGACTGAACAGACAACGCAAAGACTATCTGAGTGGTCTTCCGAATGGATTTGAAGAAAACAAGTTGTCCAAAGGGCCCGGCATGCCATTTTCACCACCCATCAGCCTCACCTACATGAGTAAGACCCTGCATCTCCTCTGCCTCAATTCCTCCAAAAATTAGGTTTTCATTTTTGTCCCAAAATTAAGGAAATGACTGAACTTGATGTTTGCACTGGGTTACAGTGAAACAGATCTTCCAGTTGAGGGTCCACATGTACCAAGCTCGGAGCCTGTTTGCCGCCGACAGCACAGGTCTGTCCGATCCCTTCGCCAGGGTCTTCTTCTCCACACAAAGTCAAGTGACCGAGGTTAGCACACTAAAAAAAAGCACTACACTCTTCCCTCCTCGGAGCGCACAGCCTGCATCAGCGTCTCTTGGTTGGTCCTCTGTTCAGGTTCTGGCTGAGACCCTGTGCCCAACGTGGGACCAGCTGCTGGTCTTTGAGAACGTGGAGTTGTTTGGTGAAGCCAGCGAGCTCAGAGACGACCCCCCCATCATTGTTATTGAAATCTATGATCAAGATACAGTGGTGAGACTTTGTTTCTGTCAGAATTCGTCTGCAGGTCTCCTGAAATTTAAGACTTAACATATGCATTTATTTTAAACCCACAGCCAATGCCAAATACTGACCCCACCAATTATTTATTGCCAGTTACCTGAACTGTTATCATGATTCTGTTGAAATGCTTTTGTTTATGTCATGTTGATATACATAAGTACATATATATTTTGGGAGGAAGACTATTTTGCTGACTGTCAGTTCTATATCTGCTCCTGGCTATTACACCCTTGGTTTTGGATGACCCATTTGGATAAGTAGAGTGTGGCTTGAGATCATGTGGAAGAACTGCAACAGAGTGTGCAGAGTAGAGAATGCTAAAAGGCATGCAAGAGGAATAAAAGGCCTTGTCACTAAAAAGCACATCGCTTATACCTGTTGCATCCCTTTAAGTGAAATATTTTGTGCGTGTTTTATGTTGCCGACAGGGACTTTGGGTTCATTCATAACCACTGACTGCAGAAGAGATTTCATGTGAAATTTGTTTATAAAAGAAAAAAGACATCTGTCCTGCAGTTCATTGGTTAATTAAAGTTTGTCAGTTTTCATTTTTAAAGGCTAATGGGGCCTAAAGAGAAACATGCGCATGCCCAGCCATGTTTCTTTAATTCCACTCATAAAGTCACACCTCATAATGGCGTGGATGTTTGAGATCCTCCTTTTTCAAAGCTGAACTTGTATTTTGGTGCGCGGAACATTTAGACTGTTGTGCTCTCAGGGCAAAGCCGACTTCATGGGCAGGACATTTGCCAAGCCAGTGGTGAAGATGGCCGACGAGCACTACGGCCCACCTCGCTTCCCTCCCCAACTGGAGTACTACCAGATCTACCGCGGGAACTGCTGCGCCGGAGAAATGCTGGCAGCTTTCGAGCTCTTGCAGGTTCTTTATCTCTCATGCACCAGAGTCCTGTTTTCAACAGCATGAGCAACGGATCGGAAAACAAAACTGCAACTTCTTTGTGTCATCTCTTAGATTGGCCCCAACGGGAAAGCTGACCTTCCACCCATTGACGGCCCTACTGATATGGATCGTGGCCCGCTACTGCCAGTCCCACTGGGAATCCGACCAGTGCTCAGCAAATACAGGATTGAGGTTCAGTTTAATTCATAGAGAGGCTGTATTAGTCCATGAAAGGAGGTAAACAGTAATATAGCCCTGTCTGTTTGCCAGGTTTTGTTCTGGGGCTTGAGGGACCTCAAAAGGGTTAATCTAGCCCAGGTAGATCGCCCCAGAGTGGATATTGAATGTGCTGGAAAAGGAGTGCAGTCTGCACTCATCCCCAACTACAAGAAAAACCCCAATTTCAGCACCCTTGTCAAGTGGTTTGAAGTGGTATTTATCATCTGTTTTATTCTATTAAGAACTAACATTATTTCATCCTTATTCTATAAGGATGATTAATGACATTATTAATGTATTATGTAATTACAATGTAATTCTGAAGGATTTGCCAGAGAACGAGTTGCTTCACCCGCCACTGAACATCCGAGTGGTGGACTGCCGGGCTTTCGGACGTTTCACCCTGGTTGGCTCCAACGCTGTGACCAGCCTTAGGAAGTTCATCTACCGGCCAGCAGACAAACAGGGCAACAGTTTTTCCACAACAGGTTTGAATAAAATGAGAAAAAAATGTGCATGTTTTTCCTCATGATTGTATTGAATATATTTAATTTTAACTTTCAGAGGAAATCATTGTTGTTGGTATGGAGAACGAGCCCGCTTACAAGAAGATTGAGACTGTGGTCAAATTGGACTCTGTAAGTTTTGTTAAATTCCTTTAGATAGTTTCTAGTTTTACAGATCTCCGCAAACCGTTTAATCATGCTTGTGTGGCTCCTTACCCAGAGTTCCGACGCTGTGGTGAAAATCGAGGTAAGACATGGGCTTTGGTGTGATTCAAAGCTGACTTTCTGTCTTTCTCCCAGCTTCTTTAATGACTCTTTTATTTAAACAAAAGGATGATGACAAAGACGGGAAGGGGAAAAAGAGGAAGAGAAAGAAGGGAGATGACTTTGACGAGGAGGAACTGGACGAGAGCATGTTGGACTGGTGGTCCAAGTATTTTGCATCCATCGAAACTCTGACAGAGGTCAGTGGCCGCAAAAGAAGCACAGCAAAACTGAGCTTTTAAGCCAAATAAGCAAACAGCAAAAAATACACATCTCACGAACCAACCCTCTGGTTCTCCAGGCCCTTAAGGCTCAAGATGCTGCTCTCTCAGATTCAGAAGAAAAAGATGAAGCAGACGTCACAGATGGCAGAGGTAAGAGAACAGCACTCTGTGTAGAAAGATTTAATAGCGCCTGCATATATTCAAGCATCTTGCAACATTACCAGGCAGTTTTTCTCAAAGATGCAATAAAGTCTTATTTATTGTCATTATGTACTGTAGATAGCTGTACATTCAACTGTCCATAAGATGTAAACATCTAGTTTTTATTTTCCATTTATACCTACAAATACTTTATTTTAGTTTTTTACTGCCTTATTTCTTTAATTAATATAACTCTCAATCTTTTGCACTATACAGTTTTGTTACTGTAATTATGCAAATTTCTCCACTGTGAGATCAATTAAGGTCTTCTTCTTCTTCTTCTTCTTCTTCTTCTTCAAAGACCTGTTAAAGTTTCATGAGTTGATTGACTGATGTTTTGTTTTCCTCTACAGTGCAGTATTGAGCCTGTTAGACCATCGTAGCCTGAGAGTGCATCCTTGCAGATGCAGACATGAATCCAAATTTTCCAAATGTGGGACGCGCACTCTTCATCTCCCATGAAATTCCGCATATGACCAGTATGCTTGCCATGAAAGTTGTCAAGACGAAAGTGAAAATGATGAGAATTAAAAAGAGAGAGAGAGAGAGAGAGAGAGAGAGAGAGAGAGAGAGAGAGAGAGAGAGAAATTACAATTGGGCAACACAATGATACATTAGTATAATAACATTTTAAGTTGTGGTCTTCTCTTTAATGAGAATTTCTATGGCACCACCTGCCTGGAGGATCCTCTCACATCATCACCAAGTATCTCCACTGCTCTGTATACCTCAGTGTTATACAGTTCAGCGGCATGCTTCGTGAATGCACTTATCAATGATTTTTTTTGGCGACTTTCATGTAGAATTCATGTCCTAAGTTTTTTGCTTTTCCGACCCGCCTCCCCCTCCAACGTCCTGTCTCGACTCCATCCTCCTTCCACCGTTGGCTTCGAACTCAGATATCAAACCTGATGACTTTCCTGTAAAAGGCACCAGGAAAGGAAAAGGCAAGAAGGAGAAGAAGAAAACACCAGATTCATTTGAGAGGAAGAAGCCAAAGCTGGATGAGCTAAAGGTATAAACCTGCCTCATTTGCTTTCTATGCCAGCAGGGAAAAAGGGGCGTTGTTCAGTCTTTCAAGAGCTATTTTGCTATTTTTCCTCATTCTCCACCAAGGTCTACCCAAAGGAACTGGAGAGTGAGTTTGACAACTTTGAGGACTGGCTCCACAGTTTCAACCTGTTCCGAGGTAAAGGTGGCGACGACGATGACCAAAATGTGACGGATGAGGACAGAATTGTTGGAAAATTCAAAGTAAGAAGTCAATCACATGTGAAGAAACTATTTTGTTTAGGATATATCTTGCCAATACAGCCATCTTACTGCTGACCTGCATCCCTCCAGGGCTCACTGTGCATGTACAAAGTGTCGGATGATATGCCCAGAGATGCAAACTTTGACTCCAGCATGGGAATGTTCCAGAACATTCCTCACAACGACCCCATCAACATCCTTGTGCGCATCTATGTGATCAGGGTAGGTGTTTGTCGCCACTGCTCAGCGTGCTTCATCATGAGAACAACCATTGTGTGTAATGAGATCAAAACCTTTTCCCCGCTGTGTTTGGTCCAAAGGCGACTGATCTGCATCCTGCTGACATCAACGGGAAGGCAGATCCTTACATTGCCATCAAACTGGGAAAGACGGAGATTAAAGACAAAGAGAACTACATCTCCAAGCAGCTGAATCCTTTGTTTGGCAAGTGAGTGAGAGTATTTTGTAATCAGTCTAAATATCACATCATATATGAAATTGTTATTCTTGCACGGCATCAGGAGCGATCTTGGCAAAACTCCGACAGAAACTGTCTTTAGAATACATGGATTCCATAACAATCTTCAATTTAGTTGGGATAAAACTAGCAGCTGGTTATGTCACCCAGACTCAGACAAAGAAGGAATACAGAAAATGACTGCTGGCCTTAGCGCTACAAGCTGCTGGATTCTGCATTTAAAAACAAACAAACACATCTGTTTTTTCATATTTAGGTAACAACGAAGAACACAGCAACATGTTTTCACTTGACCTCCAACCAGCCTTAGTAAGAGTGTGCAACATGTAGCAGCTAGCCTCAAGATACGTGTGACTGCATGTCACCTTGCACCAATAGGAAGCGTCCAGCTGTAGTAACCCACCTCCAGTCCACAGTATCAATTCTTTGTGGGACTGAGCCCCAAGGAGTTAAAATGCAGACAACTCTGTCGGGTGCTTTCAATACATTCTGATTGAAATCAAGGTGGCCGAGCAGCATCCCACACTCCTGGCTCTGGCTCTGTTCTTTTTAAAGAGTACATGCTTCTCCTCCTCCTCATGAATCCCACGCCTCAGAGCACGCTCCACCACTTTGACAGCAACAAACTTGTTCATTCGTTAGAGCCCCTCATAACGAGCTCATCCGTCTGACCATGCCTCTTACTGGTGGATATAATGATAATGCATGCATAAAATATGTGCTACGTAACCGGTAGTATATAATCTCGCGACTTGTCCTTTCCTTGAATGTGTTAAAAGTCTTGCACATGTTTTCACAAACAGACACTTTACTCAAGTGTCATTCCATTCTTAATAACATGAACGTTTTGAGTTTAGGTGCTTTGACGTTGAGGCCACGTTCCCCATGGATTCCACGCTCACCATCTCAATCTATGACTGGGATCTGGTGGGAACTGATGACTTGATCGGAGAGACCAAACTCGACCTGGAGAACCGTTTCTACAGCAAACACAGGGCCACGTGCGGCATCACCAGTAACTATGCCATGTAGGAGCCACAGTCAGTCATCAGCGAGCTGCAATACGCTTAAGCAAGGCGTGAATGGCTTTGACACAGCTATGACTGCTTTTGCTCTTTTTCCTTAGTCATGGCTACAACGTGTGGCGAGACCCAATGAAACCTACGCAAATCCTGGCTAAGCTGTGTAAGGAGGGTAAACTGGATGGGCCTCACTATGGACCAGCGGGAAGAGTGAAGGTGGAAAACCGCGTCTTCATGGCGCCCACTGAGATAGAAGATGAAAATGGTGACCACCATCTGCACCTTGCATTTTTTTTTCATCCTAAGCTGGTTGTGATACAAATCCACTCTGATCCATATGGGTTGCTCGACTCGACAGGTTTGAAGAAGCAGACCGATGAGCACCTCGCTCTGACCGTGCTGAACCACTGGGAGGAGATGCCCCGGGTCGGCTGCAAACTCATCCCCGAGCACGTGGAAACCAGGCCATTACTTCACCCTGACAAGCCAGGAATTGAACAGGTTTGACATCCACGGCGATCGCATCACCTTTTAGCTAATAATTCATTGTCTTGTTCCTTACAAAAAAAAAAATCCATATCTGTTCCATTGCCCTCAGGGGAGAATTGAGATGTGGGTGGACATGTTCCCTAAAGACATGACGGCACCTGGCCCAGCCCTCGACATCTCGCCAAGAAAACCAAAGAAGTACGTTCGTTGTCTGCTTGAGGAGTGATTTATTTTTCCTTATGCTTAAGCTATGTGCCAATTTAAATGAACTCTTTGTCTTGCATCATCGGTCCCGTGTCCCTGCCTCCAGGTTCGAACTGAGGGTGATCATCTGGAACACAGATGAGGTTGTTCTCGAGGATGACGACATCTTCACCGGCGAAAAATCAAGTGACATATTTGTGCGAGGGTAAAAAGATTTCATCAGATGTAAAAATCCGAAAACCACTGCCATGCAGAATGAGATAATACTAAAATGGACTGGGGCGAAGTTAATACAGTTGCTGATACAGTACACAAGCCTGTGAAAACTTGCTGACACCTTCCTCTTGTACCAGTTGGCTAAAGGGGCAGCAGGAGGACAAGCAGGACACGGATGTCCACTATCACTCCATCACTGGTGAAGGAAACTTCAACTGGCGCTTTGTGTACCCGTTCGATTACCTGATGGCTGAGGAGAAGATTGTTATCTCCAAGAAGGAGTCCATGTTCGCCTGGGATGAGACGGAGTACAAGATCCCAGCACGGCTCAACCTTCAAGTGTGGGACGCTGATCACTTCTCTGCAGATGACTTCCTAGGTACAGCACACATCTGGTTACATGATCTGTGAGGATAATGAGATGAAAAGAAATGCAGGTCCTTAACTAACCTTTGTTTCTCTACCAAGGGGCAATCGAGCTCGACCTTAACCGTTTCCCACGTGGCGCGAAGACTGCCAAGCAGTGCACCATTGAGATGGTGACGAATGAGGCAGAGATGCCCATGGTGTCCATCTTCAAGCAGAAGAGGATCAAAGGCTGGTGGCCTTTCGTGGCCAGAAACGAAGACGACGAGTTTGAGCTCACGGTGGGTCAATGTGAAAAGTTGGTCTTTGTTCTATGTTGCTGGCAAAAGGTAAACAATTACTGAGTGTTTTGTTGTTTGTTGTCCAATCAGGGGAAAGTCGAGGCAGAGCTACACCTTCTGACGGCAGAGGAAGCTGAGAGGAACCCAGTCGGTGAAGGACGCAATGAACCAGAACCGCTGGAAAAACCCAAGTATGGAGGATCTTATTCCGCAATCCTCAGAATGTCCACATTTTTATCCCCGTTTTGTTCTCTTTGACTACAAACATGTAATCCGGTCTACTCACAAATGTAAAACATAGCTGCATTTGAATCCAGCCGTAAAAAGAAATCGCTTAAACAGGAAAATAAATACTAGATTTCATTAATTTACAAGTTAAATCACTGATAATTCAATTAACTCAAGAGAAAAAGAAAAGGAACAACCCTGCACTAAAAATTAATATAATATGTTGATTTAAAAACATATATGAATATATATAAATATCTTAAACAAACATAACCATTGTTAAAAACGTTCAAAAATGGGGAAAAACATTTGTTCGCATTACTTCAACCAAGCGCTCGACTACAGCTGTGATGCATGGTAAGTTTCTCTTTACATTCTTTTTTGTATTCATATATAAAATCTTGCTAAAAATGTTGCAGATTGCTTATAAATTCTCACCAGATGTAAATATAAACATATATTTATTTTATGTAATGGAAAAATTAGCATGCAAATCATACCCTGTATCATCACGCACCCTGTGTTTTTTGATTATTTTCTCTCCAGCCGCCCAGACACCAGCCTGCTGTGGTTCCTCACTCCTTTCAAAGCTGTGAAACACTTGATCTGCAACCAGTACAAGTGGCTGGCCATCAAGATTGTCACGGCTCTGCTGCTGCTGGCCTTGCTGGCTATTTTCCTCTACAGCATGCCTGGTTACATGGTCAAGAAAATGCTGGGAGCTTGAGATGTTGTAATGACACGTCTGCAGAAGGTTCCAGCAGTTTCACATACCAGATGCCTTCTTATTGTTCTTCTCTTCCAACGCCTTTTCTTCTTCTTCTTCTTCTTCTTCTTCTTCTTCTTCTTCTTCTTGCTTTTGTTAGTTTCCAGTTTCCATTTTTTAATCATCAAAGTACTTTCTTACTTTGATGATCAGCATCCAAAATATTTTTTAAGAAAACATCAAGTAAATGCATGATTCTGGACAACAGTTAAACGCTAATATGCTTGTCATTGTTCCAATAAATCAAATACCAGTACTAAAATAGCAAAATAACTGTATTTAAATATAATTACTAAAAGTAACATTTCAATAAATCTAAAGTAGCTAAAATCAATGAAAGTGGGCCACATCAACATAAAGTGCTAACTAAACTTAGTGGCATATCATCCTTTTTTCCCACAATTATATTGCACTCTTAGAATTTTCATTGCTTTTAAGAAGTATAATCCTTTGTGGGAGGGGTTTCAGTTTTTTAATTGTATCTCTCTTTGGCGCACTAACACTGTTGTTGTACTTCTCCAGCCGTCCAGACATCGCCCTCCTCTGGTTCCTCATCCCCTTCAAGGCAGCGAAACATCTTATGTGTGACCAGTACCGGTGGCTGACTATCAAGATCGTCACTGCTCTCCTGCTGCTAGCCATCTTGGCTGTGTTCCTATACAATATGCCCGGCTATATGGTGAAGAAGATGCTGGGGGCTTGAAGTGGCTTCTGGATTACAGGAATTTTACATGCTAAGCCATCCTCCTTAGTTTTTTTTTTTTTAAGTTATTATTGCTATTATTGAGGTGTTGCTGTTCTAAAACCTACATCTGTATGTTGATTTATTTTGAAAGAGTGGCATCAAGCTTCATATCTTCTGCTCAGATATATGGCAGCTACTGTCCCAACAATAAAAAAAAAAACAACAACAGGTGATAGCTTTGTGTGATGGCATGTATATCAGTTCTGGTTTGAATAGTGTCCACGTCAATGCACTATTTACAAAACAATGCAGAAAGAGAAGTTATGAGTGCATGAGTGTATCCGTCACTGTGTCTAAATTGATGGCCTGTAAGTCTTGAAGTTGCTCCTGTTTTGTGAAATGCTGTTTTGTTGTTCTTTTCATTAGCTATGTATGATATTTTGAATTTGTGCATAAACCGACATCTGAACCAACTGTTTTTCGATCAATCCTGTCATTTTTTTTAAAGTGTCCAATTTAGTTTTCTTGTTTTTGTAAACTGTGTCCTACCAGGTTAGTTATGATTTGGCATTATTTTTGCATCTGGTAAACTACACGTAGCCTATAAACTTAAAAACAAACAAACAAACAAAACAAGGATGTGACCAATTGATCCAATATATATTAAAAACAAACAAAAAAAAAAAAAATCGATAAACTAAAGTTGAATTGCCACGCTAGGTCCGCAAAATTAGAAGACTTAAAAATGCGTGGATGAGAAGGTACCCCATCAGATTCTATGCTTCCCTTTTTTATAACGTTTTTTTAAAAATGTTTTCCAACAACCTGTTTCTCTGTGCTCCTCCAGTCGTCCAGATATTGCCCTCCTCTGGTTCCTCATCCCGTTCAAGGCAGCGAAACACCTAGTGTGTGACCAGTACCGGTGGTTGACCATCAAGATCGTCACTGCTCTCCTGCTTCTGGCCATCTTGGCTCTGTTCCTCTACAACATGCCCGGCTACCTGGTGAAGAAGATGTTGGGGCCTGAATCCTCGCGTCTGTGGTTCTATTAGTTTTCAAAACATATTAAAGTTATCGATGTTACTGCCATGGTGAGAACAAAAATCATTATAATATTGAGTTGTTGTGGTAACTTCTGTGCTGTGGGTTATGTGTTAATCGTCTGACGTTAATAAAGAGAAAAATACGTGTTAACTTTATTTACGCTAGCACTTGTGTTGTATGGTGGCTTTAGAAGGCCAAGACACTATTGCGACACTCAAACTGAGACCACATTAATAATTTCTACCATATTTAATTATAACTTAAACTCATGGTACTTGCTTCTATTTGTTGATTGATTTTCCGCATTCACTAAGTGTGTTACTGTAACAATAATTTAGTTTTCTGTTCACACATGAAATTGAGGGGGGGGAGAAAAAATCGTTGGAGGATGCGGGCATCGATCCCGCTACCTCTCGCATGCTAAGCGAGCGCTCTACCATTTGAGCTAATCCCCCGATGACATCACAAGTTTCGGTTTCAGAGTTAAAGAAGTTGACCAACTGTTGCAACCTGCCATAAAGTGACTGTCAAGGCATTAAAGGGCGTTTTGTGTATCTATAATTATGCTGCAGGGCTATCACAGTGACGTTTGTGCCACAACAATCACTTCAGGAAGAGTCTGACGCGGGGTAACACACGGTTTTCGTCAGGAGTAGACAGCATGGCCGGGGGAAAGAGGATATAACAAAACGATTTTGCTGTAGCCGAGTGAAAGGGCACCACAATTCAATGCATCGACATACACACAGGACAAGACAGAAACACTTTCAAAGCCGAAAAAAGCTGGAGGATGCGGGCATCGATCCCGCTACCTCTCGCATGCTAAGCGAGCGCTCTACCATTTGAGCTAATCCCCCGGTAACAGTCATAGAGAAAATAGCCGACCAATCCCACTTATTACCGTCTACTATAACAAACCAAACGTTCTTTGTCTGGCAGTTTTTGTTTTTTTGTTTTTTGTAAGTGTATGTACATTTTAAACGCCACGAAGTCAGTGCGGTAGAGTTCATATCGTGATGAACACAATTTTGACGTTGAAGTAGAAGGGTTAAGTTAGGGCAACTGGACTTCTTGTGATTTTGAAGACGTTTCGCCTCTACGAAAAGCTTCTTCAGTTCTGAAAAAGGGGGTTGGAGAGTCCCAGGTATTTAACCACCAGGAGGTGTGGGTGGGGCTTAGGCTGATTGTACCTTCTATTAGCAAGGTGTTGATTATCAATGAGATGTTGATTATGCTTATAGAGCAAAACTAGGGTCGTTAATCTTAGTATGCCTCCTTCTTCGGCCCTGCCTCCAACCCAGAAGCCTTTCGGATGAGACGAAACGTCTTCAAGATCACAAGAACAAGCCACATTTGCCTTAACTTAATTCTTCTACCTGGACCTTAGCCCTTCTACCTCGATGACTGAAAACCTTGACAGACAATTGTGACGTGAATTTATTTTTAATGAGCTAGAGATAGAAAACTAAAGTGGAGGATGCGGGCATCGATCCCGCTACCTCTCGCATGCTAAGCGAGCGCTCTACCATTTGAGCTAATCCCCCGTTGTGAAATTATGAATGCGTGCGTCTGACTCTGCGTCCATAACTTTAAGAGGATTCAACACAGTTTAAGTCGACCTTTGCCTTCTTTTGATGGCTTTCATGAAAACTCACTGTTGCCCTCAAATTCCCCTCTCAGAACAAACGGAAAGACGATTATTTCACAACAGTTTATTCATTCAAAACTCAAAGATGAGTGTTCTGTAGATGTTTTACATGGTCGATGAATATGAGTTCCAGAGCAGACAGCAGCAAGGTTGCAAAATAAAAAATAGCCGGGAAAGGACGGGAAGACGTCCTCGGTTAACTAGATTCTATTGGTGACCAGTGAAGTGGTCACAAATTTCTTTATTCTGACTTTCAAACTACCAACCCTGCACCCTGGGCAATCTCTTGTTAAACTCTACACACATTGTTAGGAAGTGGGGGGAGAAACACAGTAAAAAGCTGTCATGTGACAATGTTTTCAACTTCACACAGCTTCAGGCGTCTTTGTCAGGAAAAACTATTAGGACTGCTACAATCTCGAACCATGTTGTCGTTAACTTTCAGGATCCTACTTTCCTCACCTTCTTGCTTTTCTTCTTCTTGGTGTCAACTTTAAGCATACCACTGCAATGAACCGGGATCGTGCGACATCAGACGGATTCTTCACACAAAATACATACATATACAAAATATCACTCATTCACAGTCAATTTAATAACATTCTCATGCTCAGATGTGTTGCTGATCCACAACAAATAACCTCAGAGTACTGATCATACGCCCCGAGCCACTACACACGAGTTTCCTTCAGTCTCTCTTCTTGCCGTGGACTCGCCATAATAGAAAACTAGAGCCTGATGTGGACTCAAGCAAGAACCATAGCTGGCATAACACAAACAGACTCAGCTTTCACGTACAGTAGCTTTTGCACCAATTTTGCTACAAAAGGTTAATCTAAATGAAACATAAATTAAATAATAAACAGGAATCTGCTATTAAAAAGTCACTTTCATTACAGTGTTGCAGCTCCGGGAGTGTCCTGATGGCACATTTCGAGCTGTGCTCAAATGAAAGTATCGCAGTGCACCAAAGGCAAATAAATAACTCCATGATGAGCAGAGACATTGTTCTTCTCAGAAATCACAATGTCGGCAATATTTACAGACTCAGAAATTCAACCTCCTGCCACGACCCACCTCCATGCCACGTTGGGTTCTGCGTTGCTCATGCTGTAATTACTGGGATATGTTGTACATGTACTGCTGTGGAGGCAGGGAGGAGCAGCAAATGATGCTGTGGACTAACTGTGTGTGTGTGGTATGTAGATGGCCGGAGGGCAGATGGGAGGGGGGAGGGTTACCAACCAATATACATATGAGAAAGAAAGGAAAGCCTGACTCAGAGAGAGGGAGGGAGGGAGAGAGAGAACAGGCATAATGGCGAGTATTCAGAGAGCGTGCAGAGTAGAAAACCAATGAGGGCCAAAAAGAAAAGGAAAGACGGAGATACTGGGGGGGTGGTAGGAGACGAAGGATGAAGGGCTCAGTATTCATCCTGGTCCAGGTGAGCTTGTTCGTCAAGGTCTTCGTCTTCTGGAGGCGCAAAACCTTCCTGCAAAGCCAATTTAACCAAGGTTACTGAGGAGAAGCATCAGTTTTAGCTGAAAAAGCAGATTTTTCTCTCTCTCTTTTTTTTAAAGATCTGGATAGTGGTATAGAATAGGAATCAGGGGCAACTACTGCAAGTTGCCATTAAAAACCACAGAAGACAAAAAAGCATCAGCTCGTGCAACACATTGTGGAACTTCCCATCTGGTATGGACTCGCCATCCAGGGACTGACATGTCTCCATTGTGCACAGTAATTCATTGCCTAGATTTAAAAATAAGATGTTGTGATTCCACCCAAAAGGGAGTTTTTTTTTTTTTTTTTATCACACATTACTGTGTAATATCAACTAAACACTAGGTAAAAGGTGTGTCAGGGTCAATCCGTGCAGGTATTCAATATTTTACAGCATCAACAAGAGGTCAAAAGCAGCCAACATAACACCAAGTCCAACAATGCAACAAATGCTGGGCTGCGTCAAATCTACATGACAAACTCAGCATGATTAAGGCCTGTGCATCAAGGTCCTGATTTAAAAAAATGAACGGGAAGTGGCTGCGTATCTGTGCAACCTATCACCCACTCTCGCCATTCTAAGCCTATTCGGTCATCCTTGTTTTTCATAATCGACTATCAAAAATCTTGAGAAAAATAATCTGTTTATGCAACTACAAGCGTATTTCTTGCAGCGAACACTGTTTTTACACATGTCCCGGAACAACCTTGTTCCACTAAAATTAAACTTAGTGCTTAGTAGATGGGAAGTTCTCTCCTGAGGCGCAGCGGCTGCTAAATTGCAGCAAACCTCTGTGACAGGATACCTCTGTTGCGTAGAGAATGTCGATAATCTTGCTGAGGACGGGGTTGTTTTCGCTCTCGTGTTCCTGGCAGATCAGCTCGATGTCCCGAAGTTTGCTGAAGTAGAAGTCTCTCTCCTTCTCTAGTCCGTCTACAGTCAACTTCAGTTCCATCAACTGAAAATTGGAGGTAGAGAAAAATTGAATCCTCACATGTTGCCCCCGGAAATACGTCCTCAAGTTACATTTAAAACAGACGAGATTCCACAGATAATACACCGACAGAACGATTGATTTCCCGACCTGTTGATTTAATTCCATGATCTCCGCATCGCTCCCACCATTTCTGGACAGTGACGGATTCTTCCTCAATGCTGGAGTGTTGTGTTGGACCCGCTGTGGTGTTGGCATGTTTTTAGGGACTGTGGGTGACGTCCTCTGTGGCCCTGTGTCAGTCAGAGACAATCAGATACTGTATGTTTACTTCTCAAAGAGGAAAAAACAAAAACAAAATAAAAAGATTAATAATTTGCCATAAAAAAAAAAGGCTTTTAGCATTGAGGCGATGGATATAGCACATTATAGAGAGCTGATGCTTTTTATTTTGAATTACAGAAATTGCAAATTTTGCAGCACGGATTCGTAAAAAGCCAATTTCTTTTGCCATTAAAAAAAAGGTCCAAACCTCTATAAGTGCGTCTGCACACATGAGCATCATTTATAACACATATCACCACTGTCTTATAAATGCAGTGAGGCCTACAACCACACAGCAGGCTCTGACACGTCCAATCAGGTCACTACGACTTCTAAAGCAGGAAGCTTTTGCGGAGACGGGGCCAGGCTGCTCAGGCCGATGTTACTCTGGTTAGTAGAATGAGACAAATCCATTGGTTGGTCAATCCAGCTTTCAGGATGAGAGAGGGAGGGAGAGAGACAGAGTTCGAGTAAGAGTGAGAGAGAGACAGAGAGAGAGAGAGTGAGAGAGAGTGAGAGAGAGAGAGAGAGAGACATGGAACTGCAGTGGTGCACCTGCAGCCGGATGGAACAGCTGCGCTCGATCGTTTCACCGCAATCGGAACTGGTTGAGGACCTTCTTGCACTGGTCGCAGCGACGATGCCTTCGGTGCCAGGGCTGGGTGTCACACTAACGCACACCGCGTCATGTCGCGTGTGAATGGGCGAGCGTGGTGAGATGGTTCTAAGAGGGCGGCGGCGGCTCATTGTGCGGATCGTGCAGCTCACGCCACTTGCTTGCAGGGAGCAGCGCTTTGGGAGCCACATCCAAAAGCTTGGGAGGGGAGGGGCAGGGGACAGACCGTGCAGCAGACGGCGGGTCGACAGTGGGCTTTACCTGGGTTTCTCTTTGGTCTGTGGATAAAGTGATCACCTGGGTTGGGGGGAGGGGCCACGTCCTGGCCCTGTCTGGCGAGTAGCGGGTCGTACTCCTTGCCGTCGTAGTTGGCGTCGAAGAACTTCTTGAACCACTGCACGAACTCAAAGTTGTCCTGGAACTTCCCTTTGACGAGCTTCTCCACGGGGATGATCTGCCAAACGGAGGGAGAGCGGGAACGACAAGTTTAAGCAAACTCCCGCCGGACGCCGATAAAAAATAAGATGGGGGCGCAGCGAAAGTTTGCCTGACTTTGTCGACGCTCATCCGTTTAAAAGCCGCCTGGAGAACTTTGAAGTTGTGTATATATTCGTGCTCCAGCTTGGCTTGGAACTTGACCTTCTTCAGCAGGATGCAACCGGGAAACAACATGTCCATGAACTGGCAGTAGGCCGCCCCTGCAGGGCGCAGAGAAGAAGCCGCGGCCGTTAGAGCAAGAGCATCGTCAACATTGCTCGCAGCGTAACGTCTGTCCTCACCTGAACACATCTGCTCGATCTTGGTGTAGGTGAGATGCAAGGAGTCGTTGACCCACGCCAGCATGTCATGTCGGCTGAGGTTGTCAATGGACACAGACGTGGCGTACACATTCACTGCCATCCCCCTACCTGGAAGGACGGAGGAGGGGAAAAAACGAAGAAAATTGAAGAAATGAAAGGGCTGGATTTTATCCATTGGATAATCTAATCCACAAAAATATGTGCACAGAGTTTGGTTAATTGACAATAAATCCAGTTGAAGTATGAGAGACGTTAAAGGAGTTATTAAAAAGAAAGAAATAGCATATATCTTTATGGTGCATATTTATCTATGTAACGTCTTACAAAATCACAGTTACAGGCCTTATGTCTTCAAAAATGGAGGCACAGTAACACTGAAATCAAATGCACATTTAATGTCACGTTAATACATGATCAGTGAATCAATAGTCAATATTAAATAGATCAGAGTTCTTCTGGGACAACACTGGACCAGCACCTTTCTTGCTCTACTTGTAGATGCACCATATTTTGCACCCCCCCCCCCGATAAATTATTTAAGACTTTGACTAATTTATTCCATATATGCTGAGGATTAGAGTGGATTATGAGCTGCGGCAGTGATGAGCCTGTTGAACCCACTTTGCCACTCGTCACTTTGCCCTAAATATGAAAAAAAAGCCACTCGATTTTGTAAATACCGTGTAAACACGGCGGCGGCTGAGCGGCATCTTCGGTTTCAGTTTAATCTGCATTTGTGTTGCGAGTGTAATCCCCATCCACTCCACCAACCCAGCACAGGGCAGCCCAGCCCGGCCCGCCCACCTCCCTCCACCCCGAGATTAAACAGAAATGCCCTGATGTTTGGTGTTGAGCAGCTTTTTACACATCTGGCAGCAAGCAAACAGCCTCGTATTTATTATTTTTTGCTGATGCTGCACAGCCGTTGCCGCTCACTTTTGCACGCTGTCTGGTCACCTCATGTCAGCTGTGACATCTTGAAAGTGCACGTCCATCCCACGCACTCCCAAAAAAAAAAGAAAAGAAAAAATGACTGCAAAATAAAGGTCACACACACACACACGCACACAGCGCAATCCGCTCCTGGCTTGCAGGTGACTGTGTGTGTGTGTGTGTGTGACGTCACCACGTTCTCACACAGGAATTTCTGCCGCCGCTGCCACTGATAATAGGATGGAGACCTTCCTTCGCACTCTGTGTGTGTGTGTGTGTGTGTGTGTGTGTGTGTGTGTGTGTGTGTGTGTGTGAGAGAGAGAGAGAGAAAGAGAAAGAAAGAGGGAGAGAGAGACAACAGCTGCATGATTGTTAAGCTGCAATAAAATAATAACATGGGGATGATAAGACTTCTGGGTGCAGGTTGAGTCTGCTTACAGAGGCCTTGCAGCGGGTCTAGGGCTGCGTGTGCGTGAGTGTGCGCGCGCGTGGTGGTATTGGCTGACGATATCTAATGAATGTAAACGTCGTTGCATCGTGAGATTCTATTCTCCTCAGATTAATAAATATATCTGCAGCTAGAGAGGCCTTTATATTAGCCGAGCTTCCGCCAGGACCGCAGCGGGATCAAAGAGGAGTGAAGGGTCCAGAATGTGACCGGAATCAACGGGGTTGGCGGCGGGTCTGACGTTCGCAGACCCGGTCTGAGAACAATAAATGTGGCCGCTTTTGCCGGATGATTTACCCAAATAAAGAAGGAGGAGCAGGAGGAGGAGGAGGGGAGTTAGCGAGAGGGAGAGAGAGCGAGAGAAGGAGAAGAAGAGAGGGGGGAAGAAGAAAAAAAACAGCCGCAGAGCTGCCTCGCCGCTCGGCTAGCGGCCCCCTCTACAGGCCTCCCGGAATAGCTCAGCTCCGACGGTGGGAAATAACCCGAGAGAGGACCGCAAAGAAAGGGAAAGCAGCGGCGCCCTCGCCAAAATATTACTGTGGGGGGGAAAGCACAATACAAGACAGCGAACACGCCGCCCCCACGCAACCAGACGTCCGTTACTCACTGTGGTGTTTTTTCCTCTCCCCCCGGGTGTGTCCGTGTTGTGTTTTGTCACGCTGGCCGTGTGCTCCGTGCGTGTCAATGCCCCGGCGCTGTCGTCGTTGTTGTCAGACCGTGCGCGGCGGCGGCGGCGGTGCAGTGCTTGGTAACGGGCCGCCCTGTCTGGGGCTGCAACAATCCGCGTCGCACTGCGCATGCGCCCCGACTCCATGCTGCTAAAGGTTCATTATTATAAATAGGACTTTGGCCCTCGTTCCAGCGCAGACACATGATGTGCGGCCGCCTAGATCCTGGCTGTGCTTGGCTGACTTTTTGTTTGTTTTAGTTTACAGTGCGGTTCAGAGTGCACAAAACTGACGTTCATTATTATATTTATTTATTTTTATGATTAATTTCTTTTCAAGCAAGATTGAGGCAACATAAAAATTAATTATTAGGACAATCATTTAGGGCCTGATGTGAGAAAAGTGTGTACATTTGACAAACTATGTTTAAGTTTGTTTTTATCCAAACTAAATCTTCATTAATCAGTGACCCAATATTCTCCCCAATTCAACATCCCTCATCTTGCTTAGGAAATTTTCATTCTGTCATATATTTAACTGATCTAATTGTAATTTTCAAATTGTTCTTTTGCTGTCTTCATTAAACTTCCTGTTAAATAATTTGCAGTTTCTTAATTCTATTTATTTATTCCCTCAAATTTGTCTTTTAGTTTATTTACACACCTGTGTCAATAAACTTGATGCAGATACGCTGCATCCGACCATATGTTAGGATAGATGATTATAACTGTGGACAAAGCCCATGCAAATGTGGTGAGAACATGCAAACAGAGATGAACTTCCCGGCTTAGAATTGAACCCAGAACCTTCTGAAGCACTGAGCCAAGTTCATGGTCATTATACCTGACTGGTAGCACCTATTAGATACAGAGTATCAGAATGGGGTTTACACAAAACAAAAATCAAAAAATAAAATTCATGTTCCAAGAGGGAAATGTTGTCCTGATAGTCCGGGCTTCTGATTGAACCCCTAGAGATCATAAGCCAGAACGTTTTTGAAAGTATCTGAGTAGAGCTTAAATAAGAAAAACCTCAACCTGAATGGTGCTGAAGAGCTACAGGTCAGCAATCAGACACAGGACTCAGAGATTCCACTGTGGTTTATTTGCACTCAAATCATGTGATAAAGAGCTGCGAGACAAAATGAGAGATGAAAGGAATCCAATGTGACGACACATTGTTCAGCACCAGTGTACAGTTGGGGTGGGTGGGGAGGTGGGGGTGTCACCAGAGCCTCTACAAAACGGGGAGGGGTCAAGTCAAAAGGATATTTGTTCAAGATAACTGGGCCTAAACGAGATCAAATCCCCATTTAGCTGCATAAACATAAACAAAGAGAGGAAAAAAAAAATCACAGACATTCACAGTATACTGCAACTAAAAACAAACCAACAACAAAAACTGGGGTTGTAGTATCAGTGCTTTTTTTAACGTTACGTTTCTTTAGTCCCTTCTAAACAAGCATGTCTGTCGGTTATGACACTTTTGTGGCTCCTGCAGGAGTGCTACTCGTTGGCCAGCAGCTTTTTTAAAGTCCAGATCAGTCGTCGCTTCACAGTGGTGTGGAACATCAGAGCACGGCACCGGTCGAAAAAAGTGCCCTCTGTCGGAAAGAGACGGTGAATCACCTGCAGCGGCAGCATGCGACGGTGTGTTTGTGGGTGTCGTGTGAGGACAAAAAGGCAGTGTGGGTGAGACTTTGTTTCTGTTTGGGTTGTTTTTGTTTTTTTTTGCCGTCTGTGGATGATGGAGACAATCACAACAGGATGCCACGCGATGCAATGCATCACAGGTGCGTGTTACCGTAAGTTCTAACTATGCTACCATGCACAGTACTCACAGCGTAGGCTCATTCACATTTGGTGGGGGTGGAACGGAGGTGTGTTCTGCTATAAGGCTGTAAACGGGATCTGAAAGGCTAACACCGACAGGAAACTCTAACACAAAAAAAACACAGAGAACTGATAAGAAAATATACAAAATAAATAGATCAAACACAACTTCTTTAAAAAAGAAAGAAGGATATTTTCAGCTTCCATTATGACATTTATCACCAATTGGTTGATGTCAAAAACTGGCATCCTAATGTCATGCTGACACCCTGGTAATAATTTAACATGTTTTAGTTGACTGTGGCTGGCAGTAAAAAGACATTTGTGACATTTGTGACAAATAAATCATGTAAAAAGGCATCTAGAACATGATACAAGTGCAAATTCATATTGTACAGTGAGGTAAGACAAACGTATCATAAAAACTCGACTCACTCGCATATTTCCTAAGACTTTTGGCTATTTTGCCCCAATGAGATCCACCTAAACCGCCGGCATCTCGCTTTAATTATGCGCCTGCGTTCGCTTCGAAACATCTGCTGAAAATTTGCTCACTATATTTACCTAGCCGTGTTTCTGTTTGACCCTTTATCCAGTATTATAACAGTAATGATGTTTAACATATTACACTCTCCCTGTGTAACTGTGCTGAGTTTAAATTAAAAGATTTTTTTTTAACCCTCATAAAGACATTCTAAGCTTCCAAGGAAAAAAAGGGGGGAAAAAAAGACATGTCTTGTTGCTTGGCTGTACGTTTCCCCCTCTCGCATCATTGGTCAGAGGTTACCAGATCCCACTGGATCTTCCTCCAGGTGGTGCAAGGATCCGGGCCGAGGATCTCTTTGGAATGCTGTCATCGAACTGGGCGCCTGGAAAAGAGTAGCCAAGAGGGACAACAATGACATTGTTTGCAATGTGTTCCTTTACCACTAGATGTCACCAAACCTTCCTCACTGATCCTTTAAAAATGGTCTATTATTATAAAGCTCTTTCAATGTTTTGTTTTAATGACATGACAAAGATTTTTATTTTCCCAAAATGCTCCATCGTACCAGACAGGCTGAAGCTGGACTCCTGGAGGTCCCTCATGCCTCCGTGTCGGGTACAGGGGCGAGTGGGCGTGTCCAGGTCCGAAGCTCCCATGTCCCTCTTTCCTGAGTTGGCCACCGCAGCCACTTCCCCGTTGTAGGGCTCCCGCTCAACAGGTTTCACAGCCTGGACCTGATGGGTTTCACAGAAAGGGTGTGTGACAAGTTATCTCCCTCTGGCACCCACTTGATTGGATTGAAGCTTAAATATGGATCATCGCGGAGTCATGCAGCTAAAGACACTTTTCAAAAGCAATAAATGGCTAAAGACATGAAAAAAATGGAGGTGAAAGTAGGCTGCAGGGAAAGAAAATTTGCAGAGGCAGTTTAGAGTTAAAACAGGACAGGGTTAGGAGGAAATGAGATGCAGAAGCTAAAAGCAAGAAAATATATGAAGTAAAGTAAAAGAGTAAGTTGAAGTACTGATGTTTTTCTTTCTAATACTGTAAATGTTTTTTGTGATGTGATGCAGGACAAATACACTGTCCAGCCAATAAGACTTTAAGATTTGAGATCATTCTGAACTAGTCTCGACTTGTCTAGTACCTTTGCTCTCTGCACCATCTTCTTGTACAGGTAATCCGGGAAGGTCCTCATGGGGCAGAACTTCCCCGAGCCCTGAGCGCACGTGAACATGTCATTTTCGTAGACCAGACGGCCGCGGCTGATGGTGACCAAGGGAACGCCGTGGCAGCGGAGGCCCTCGTACAGGTTGACGTCGCCTCCCTGGACCTGGTTGTCTACAGAGATGATCCTGCCGAAAACAACAGCGCACGTCAGTCAAAGACTTCAGAGAAGAGCTGGGGATAAAAGCTTGCAGGGAGCCGCCAGCCGTTCGATGATGACGATGAAAGGCTGGATCGAGTTTCATACTTGGATCCCTCGGGGTCCCAGACCACCACATCAGCATCTGCTCCCGGGATGATCCTTCCTTTCCTGGGGTAGAGGTTGTAGATCTTGGCTGCGTTGGCGCTGGTGACTGCCACGAAGCGGTTCTCGTCTATCTTTCCTCCAATCTGTGGCATACAACAATGATGAAATTTAAAGGTCCAGTGTGTAATATTTGGCCTGATATACAATTTTTACATCGGCAAAAGCTTAATATACTGACCATAAATACATTAATAAAAGGATATAATCGCAGTACACTACAAGTAACTTGTTTTTCCTACCTGTTGAACAGATCTTATTTATACATAAGAAGATACTAACTGGGAGCAAAGATCTAGCTGCCATATTTCTAAGGAAGCTAGTGTAGGATATCCAGTTCGCCTGACAACGCGTTTCGCATTTAGGGTAAACGCTCGTATCCTCAATTGAACCAACAAAGAAGAAGTTGGACGAGTTAATTAGGCCCTGGTCTAAATACGAGCTATTTAGGCCCACCGTAGTTCACCGGCAAGCTCGGGAGAGGGAGGGTGAGCGGGTGAGCGCTGCAATCTATAATCTGTAACCACTTGATGCTGCTGTTTCTTCTCAAAGTCTCCAAATATTACACACTTGACCTTTAACATTTACTCATAAATCTTCAGATTGACTACGAACCCTCAGCGTTAGCTTCTTGCTTTACGTTGCATAGCATAAAGGAGTAACGAGTAGACTGTCGCAGATTTGCGGCTCTGAGGGAGGCTTTCGAGGAACAAAAGGGCCTCACATACCACTCCTTTCTCCCAGATGACGCTCATGCGGTCCTGGACGCCGGGGAGCCCGTGGGGGATCTTGGTGAAATCATCCTTTCCCATGGCTCTCTGCTTGATGGTGAAGGGACGGTGGTCAGACGCCACAACGTTCAGGGTGTCGCTGCGGTGGCGGAGCAAAGAGCGACGGCAGTGGAGGGTTAGAACCTGCAACGCTCTATAATGTCAAGATGAAGCAAGAGGTTCCTCTTCCTCACCTTCCCAGCAGGCTCATCAGGTAGTTGGGAGTCCCGGGGTCTAGGCGGAGAGGAGGCACGGTGACGTGGGCGGCGGCCTGGGCCCAGTCTGGGTGGTAGTACTGCATGCCGTTCAGCACAGAGTGAGCGGTGGTGGTTTCTCCGTGGACCACCTTTCCTGGGAGCGGAGGGGGATATCAATATATTTAAATCCACAGTCAATTACTACTACTATACTACTACTTTTACTACAACAGTACTCGGTAGTAGTCATAGTATTGAAATTCACCAGCAGTCACAGGTGACTCTGTGCTGAAAGTACTACTACATACTACTGTACTATTATTATTAATAATAGTAGTAGCAGTAGTAGTACCTGTAGTTGTTATATATCAGTAAAGAGTGACAAGTGAATATTAATGGATAATACAACTGTTACTACTACTACTAATAACAATAACTTTAAAAAATACTTCCTTTTTTATTTTTATATTTTTAACCAGGTGCCTATTTTTGAACATTATTACACAAGTCTAAGCATTAAAAAGTTAATTCGGGTTTGCTTTTCTAATCAATAATTCATGGAGGTAACTGCAAAGCTTGGAGTTTGTGCTTGTACTTCTTACTAGACTCGTGTTTACAGGCGTTTAATTTCCTCTCTTTAAAAGTCACTTCTGGCCTTTTAAATGTTTTTTTCGCCGACAGTCATGCGTTACCCTGCATCTTGGCCGTCGCCACCACCTCTCCGGCTGCCATGCTGGACACGTTGACAAGGTAGACTGGGCAGTGGGCCTGGCAGGAAGCACACACCGACATTGTGGCTTCCATCACACATTAAAATCTGAGGGAATTCTAAATGTTCAAACGGTCTGCGACTCACCCTGTTGCCGATGGTTATCGCCCTGTGGACGGCTTCTGCTTCCAGCTGTAAGAAAAAAAAGGGATAAATTATAAATGAAATGAGATGGATGGGATAAAATGTGAGGAATCCTGGTGGCACGCGGTGATTTAACCGGTTCAGTTTTCAAAATGCTGATGATCGTCACAATAAATGTGCATAATCTATCGCACCTCTTCAGGCCTGCTGATTTCTATCCCCTCTGGGCCGCTGATGCCCAGATCCAAAGCCTCTTTTGCACCCTGAAAGCAGCCAAAACAGAGCCCATGAATAATGCATTGAACAAATTAGTGCAAAAGTGTATGTAGGGGTTTGGGTGGGGGAGGGGGTTTTAAAAAAAAAAAATCAGTCTACTAACAGAATAAATTAAAGACCATGTTAATTCAGTTAACTTAATGTTGCGTGGAAGATGGGGAGGAGGAGGCCCCGCCCCTTCCTCACCTCGGCCACCAGCTCGCCGTTCTCGGCGTGCACTCTGGCGATGGCGCCGATGTCCTTGCAGTGCTGCAGAACCTGGAAGAGCTCGCCGTCTCTCAGCATGAATATGTCCTTATAGGCCATGAACATCTGGAAGGAGTTCACCCCTTTTTCCCTCACCAGCGTCTCCATCTCGGCCTGCACCTGCAAGGGAGGGGCAGAGGCTTAAATTGCATTTAAATAGGAGTCGTGGGAATTGAATCTGTTTAGGCCCCGTTCGTCATCTACACAGACACGGAAATCTTCCTTAAAAAAGTCAAAAAGCTTTCTGATAACAGTGAGAAGCAGCAGGCTGGAGCAGTACCTTAGGTCCCCACCAAGTGACTCCCACATGCAGAGCGTAGTCGCAGCAGGTCTTGGAGTCGGCGGCGCTGCGACATTTCTCGTAGGCCTCCAGCAGAGACTCGTTCCTCTCGGGCAGCACGTGTCCGATCACCATGGTTGTGCCTCCCGCCAGAGCAGCCTGGGAGAGAAATCGCCAGGTCACCTCAACATCCAGGCACAACACACCGTTGAATGTGAAATAGAAAGTCATATATATGTTAATTTGATATATACTGTACAGTGTTGGCGAGTAATCTGTTACTAAGTAATCCACGAATGCAATTAAAGTATTTTTTTAGTAATGGAGTAGTGTAACAGGATTACTGTGGCAAAATTGGTAATTATATCATAATTACTTTATCAAGTAATGATTCTATTACTTTTCTAAAATATTTTGCAAGCTAAAAATGTCTTATTATCCACAAAATGTGTGAAATTTAGAAAAACAACTGGAAACAGTGATGTCGCAGCCGTTGATATGTGATGATGCACCAAAACAAGCGCGGTGGCGGCAAAAGAAAAAACAGCGAGTTGAGTTCATCTTGTCTAAATCAATAATATCGTGGTTTGTTGTACGCTATGTGCAGGAACCAAGTCGTTCTCAGCTGTTACTTTACCTTTTATTAACTAAAGTAATTAGAAATGAGTAATTGTTCACTTAGGAAACAAAGTAGTTAAATAAGTTATCAAATTACTTTTTAAATCAGTAATCAGTAGTTGGATTACTTTTATGGACTAATCCCAACAACAGTACTCCTGTATGTCAGTTTTTTCTAGTTTTCTAAGTGTGAGCTGAACAGAAATTGACCTCGCTAACTACGTGAAAGCCCAAATAAAAAGAAAAAAAAAAGGCTTAATCTTGTGGGTCATTTGCGGACGACTGCTGAGAGGGAATTTAAATCCTCCCGTAGTTCGAGCAGAGGATTTACAGCGCCGTCACACAACATTCACATACACACAGATTTAACGGCGAATCTTTAATGTTGTTGCGCACGTATCTAAACACACTGAGCAACAACACACAGCAGGCAACAAGAGTGGGCAACTTCTCCAAGACGGCTCCAAACCTGGGGCCAGGATGAGCCGTGACAACCGCGGCGAGGCAGCGCACAGAGTGTGTTTTGTGTACGAGTGCGTGCTTCACTGAGCATCTGTCAGCTGACCCTGGAGAGTGTGGCGGAGGAGAGGTGGGGGCCAGAGGGGTAAAAGAGGTGGGGGCGAGGGTAAGGGAGGAGGCGGGGGGGGTCTGAGAACCATTGTCTCTCTCTCTCCACAATGAGCGCAAGTGAAAAGGCCTTGCAGCAGTCTTTGCAGCAGCCCAGCCGTACCCATGGAAACGCATAAGGGGAATGTGGCCTATCACGGATCAGGGGAGGGATGGAGGGAAGGAGGGAGGGGCATAGAGGGGTGGGAGCGCGGTGAGGGAAAACGTGAAAAAAAAAAAATGGTGCCGCCAGCCCACCAGTTGTCCATCATCCTCGTAGCGTTGCGAGGATTCTTGATGAGTCACCCGTGAAGCCGAGGCAGTCTGGGCCGCCCCTGTCTGACCAGCCGCCGTGACCAATGCGAGCCTCATTATTTATTTATGGCGGACCCAGCTGCAGCGGAGCGCCGACATCATCTTATTGCATCTACAGTGCAGCACGAACCTGCAGTCGGCAACCTTCTGACCCCTCAGAAACACTGACGAACAAAAAAAAAATAAAAACGGTAACGACCAGGGCTGGGCCGGAGACAGGAAGTTGTCTGTGCTCTAGTTTTGGAAGTCTGGTGGCGCGTGAAGTGGGTTAGCAGACAGTTAGCTGGTGGCTATCACTGTATCCCTGCTTTTTTTAAACTCAAGGCGACCTATTGATGTGTTTGAGTGAAGATTGACACAGGACACCTGCTACTAGCTAGCTAGCTGGTCTTTAGGAATGCTTCTTTTCTTTAGCAGCAGCTAAAGGCTATAACCGCCACCACCTCCACCTCCACCTCCAGGTTAGAGCTTTCCAGGATGGATTGGTGAAAATTCAGACCTGGATTTTTGGGGCATTGCATTTACATTTGGAAATTACAAGGTTAGAAAATGATATTCATGTGACAACAAGAAAGGGCCAGAAAACAGTCAGTCTGCCGACAACATCTCAGAGCCTGGACGACTTTTATTTACAATAAGAAGCATTTGCGAAACAATGCTGTAATTATATTTAATTATTGTTGAAAGTTTGGAGACTTAAAATAAGCCCACTGAGGTTTTTGCCTCTCCCTGCACTGTTCCATTATTATTTGTTATGTTTATGTATACTCTGCTTTTGTAATTGTGCAAAATAAATAAAATCTAAATCAGTGCAGCAGTAAACCTTTGGATCAATAGCTCGGCTGTTAAAAAAAGAAAAAGAAAACATCCACGGTGTTTAATTTAAATTTATACTTCCGTAAGATGGATGGTATTGATTACGGCTCATAGTAAAGTATAGTAATTCTAAGTGTCATTTTCATGCTCTCTGTGTAACACCATTGTTCTAGTTCACTGCCCTCATTTTTCCAGGCGTCGGGAGAAGTTGTGACTAAAATAAACAACGCGTTTGACATCGAAAATTGGGGAAAAAAAATCAAATCGCTGCTTCATTTCATTTCCAAACTGTTTGAAGAAGCCTCGGCGCCGTCCGTCTTGGCTAAAATTAGAAACCAGCGTCTCTCGGAAAGACAACGCAGACTCGGTGTTAGTAGCGGGATCGGTGGAGGGAGTCTGGCTGAATTTAGCACAGAGTCAGGACTCGGCTCGGGCCTCGGATCTGCCGGTTCTTCCCCCCTGTTTTTTTTTTTTTACCTTGGTGCCGCTGTAGAAGTCGTCGGCCGAGGTGGCGTTCATGAAGCTCTCCTCCAGGTGGACGCTGGTGTCGATGCCGCCCGGCAGCACCAGCTTGCCCGAGGCGTCGATCACCTTGGCTCCGCCCGGGATCATCAGCTCCTTGCCCACCTGCTGGATGATGCCGTTCTCGATGTAGACGTCGGCCTCCTGGGTGCAGTCGTCGTTGACCACTTTGCCGCCCTTTACCAGGATGCGCGCCATGGCTGAGCTGGAAGACATGGCTATAGCTCTGCAGGAAGAGGGGGAGACAAGAGACTCTGGTGAACATCAGCCGTTTTCAAGTCAAGAGATGAAGACTTCCACTACCTCATGGCGACGCCGGAGTAGTAAAGTCTAGCAGGGACAAGAAGCAGTGAGGCTGCTGCGAGGCTGCTGCGACTGACATCAGCGACTGGGCTGAGTCGGCTGTGTCAGTCACCGCCTGTGACCTCCTCCTGACGTCCCAGTCCAACAGAAAGAAAGGAGCTGAGTCCAGCAGAGAGGAATCAATAAGGGCATTATTATGAAAGGAGCGGAGCTGCATCAGGCTCCTAACAGTGATACACTCCCCTGTTAATGTTACAGCCAGTGATAATAGTGGGTGTAAGAGAGAGAGAGAAAAAGGTTATTTAAGCAAGTTGCTTTACTGTGTGAGGAACTGCACAATAGCCGGGGCGACACAATGGGTTGTGTTGTCCTGCCGTACAAGTCGACATGACATCATAGATTTGAATAAAGCCAAGTTGCACTTGTCCTGGAAAATATGTTCTAAAATGCTAAATTATACAAATCCCATTGATGCTTTGAAAGAAAATTGATTTTTAAAAATCATGAGAAAGGTGTCAGCGGCAAGGTTTATTGTTTTCAGGAAATAAATTCTAGCGGTAAAATAACTGTGTAAAGACTTTACAGGGTCCAAAGTGTTTGAAACATCAGCACTGTAGCGAAGTGGCTGGGATGTGGATTTGATGACACGACAAGCAGAATGACTCATCAAAAAAATACAACAATATAACACAGTGCTGACGTCTTTTGCCTTGCGAGCGTTGACTGAGCAGCACCTCAACGGGTGGCGGGCCGGTTGTAGGTCAGTAAGGCGCCACCTGATTGGCCGCTTGTAGAGTCACACAACTTACCGGAGCCTCTTTTTGCGACATTTGTGACACACAGACAAATACATTTGAACTGTATCGTGCGGCTCTCGGCCAGAGTTGCATCACAACAGACTTACAGTGACTTCTTTAAATTCCTTAATGGACTATTTGGACAACGTGTGATGGTATTTCATAAAACTACATCCAGGCCGGAATTATTTCCCACTGGCAAACACAGGCAGAGGCGCTGAGCTGCGTGAACTCACCATCTCTATTAGCCTGCTTAATTGTTTTGGTTTTTTTAAACTGCTGGCCTCCAGTTACTTTTCTTCTCCTGTTTTAAATACAACTAAACTCTCCATCTCTCCTTCTTTCTCACACACACACACACACACACACGCACACAGACTAACCGCACCGGGGAGAGTGTCAGTGATTATCTCTCCATCATTAACAAAGAAAGCACCCCCTCCCATTACAAAAAAAAGGGAGATGAGCCTCCTCCCCTCTACATCACTCTGCTGGTAGGGATGTGGTGTCTGCCGTGCGTGCCTGCGTGTGTGTGTGTGTGCGTGCGTGCCTGCCTGCGTGCGTACGAGGGTGCGGCAACTGCTACTGCATGGCATGAAGACACTCTGAGATGAGAGAGAAGAGATGTGGTGTGGCTGATAACGTGCAGGGCGTGCACGCGGCCGATGGTCACTGTGATAAAGTGGTTCCTATCTTAAATTTCTTCCGCAGGCCTGGGCCGAGCTCAGCCATCACTCTGGGACATGGTTAATGGTTGAGTTAGTAATGAATTAGAATTCAATAAAAATTAAAATGAGAAACGATTTCTGCAACTAATATCTATCTATCTATCTATCTATTTATCTATCTGTCTGTCTGTCTATCTGTTTAAATACACCGGTATTGAGATTGTTGCAGCGGCAGATTTGAAAACGCAATATGGTCCAGATTTAACATTATTTCCCCCTCTAATTACATATTTTTCCTTATTAAATTACCCCCAACTTCAATAAAAACCACCAGTCATGGCACCAGGCCGGAGGTGTGCTTGTGTGTGTGTGAGAGAGAGAGCGAGAGTCCCAGCCGCTGTGCCATCATCACATGATGACACTTGCACTTGTGCCACTTGACACAAAGAAGCTGATCTCCATCCGCGACCCATAAACTCCAGGGCTCCAGGATCCGCCTCAGTCCTCCGCCGGATCCAACCATTGGAACCGCGGTGCCATCACAAAAGCTCCACCCGGCCACGGGCAGCAGGTGCACTTACTCCTAGGTGCGTGTGCGTGTGCGTGTGTGTTATAGCCTCCGGCTCCGGCTCCGGCTCCGGCGCGCACGGAAACAAAGTGGCCCGAGGTGAAGACGCGGCTCACCTACCTTCTCCTCCTCCTGCACAGGCCTGCTGGGCTGCTGCTGCTGCTGCTGCTGCTGCTGCTCCACTCGGGTCTCCTGCTTCCAGGAACAGGAGCGGCGATGGAACTTCCCTTAGAATGCACACTCTCACGCGCATACGCAAGACACACACTCGCACTCACACACACACACACACAATCAGGGACGCACCAGATGGATGCCTTCCTAGCCGGTGCAGGACCGTCAAACCCGCAGCCTCATCATCGGTGTGAGCTGAGCGTGCGTTTACTGACGACTTCCGGTTCCGGCTTTCCTCAATAAAATACTGATGAGGCGTCGCTTCGGGTGTTGATTTGAGACGAAGTCCAGCCAAGTTGATGTGAACAACCCAGAACAATATTTCGGACGTTTAATACAGATGTAAATTAAGCCAAAAGTAGATATTTGTAACAACTGGTATTCATATAAATCAACCATTCCTGTAATTTCTCAGCTCGTACCACGCTAATAACAGTTTTGAAACTTTCTTTTAACCAGCCGAAACTTGACTGGCCCATGACTATTGATTTTCAAATCAACAGTATCTGACGCCAACAGGTTAACGCAGGGGTGGGCAAACTTTTTTGACCCAAGGGCCACAAAATCTGACTGAGGGGCCGGAGCAGGAGCAGATTGGAGACCCACCTCACTGGAGGAAAAATATCAAGGGATGTGTAGAAAACGCTTGCATGCTTTAATGTCAATTGAAAATTAACAATAGCGTAACAACAAAATATGTGTCTTTGAAGCCCTCGTTATTAATCTCTTTATTGAAAAGACTCTTAGAACACTGAAAAACTATAAAATACAGCTACTTTTTTAATTTACTCACCATCAATATAATTTCTTTCAGTTTCGCAGGCTGGATTAAGAAGTCTGACAGCCCACTCATGGCCCCCGAGCCGTAGTTTGCCCACGCCTGGGTTAAAGTCACTGATTCAGCCTACTTCACTATATATTACCACCTACTTATGAAGTAATCTGTGAGCAAATTGAGGCCTATTGTTCGTCGCGAACAAGGTGCTTTTATTTTGGATGCAAATAGACCATTTTCCGGTGAGGCTCCGTCACGTTGCTGGCAGTTTGAAGCGGCTCTCGCCAGCCAGACCCTGAGACGGTGCCACCCGCCAATCAGCAGCGCCGAGTGAAGGCTCGGTCGCCTTAGCAACCAATCCCCTTGGACCTGGGCGTGTCCGCGGTGACGGGGGGCTGTACCACAAGCAGCGACATAGGGGTGAGAAAATAAAAATAAATAACACAGTTTTTACCCAATTTCGGTGTTAAAAATCCTCAAGGGTTAGCCTTAAGGCGGTGTGTATAAAATAGGAAGAATACAATGACGTCATAAAACCGCGGACCAGACTAACAGGCGGGTAAATTGTGTAGAAACAGAGAAGACAGCAGATTTTTTTTTTGCACAAAAAACAATACATTTATTCAAGTGTTCTCCAGCACAAGTACATACGGAGCCTTATTCTTCTCTCTGGACACTAAACATAAGTATAGTGGGGGGAGTAGGTGGACTGGGATGGGAGGGGCTCAAAGTGGAGAATGGCTGCTACATTTGCTGTTTGAACTGGTCTTGAGAAAAGGCCATAAGCAGTTACGTCAGAGAGAAAGTCACACAGAGCGTCGACAGTATCACCCCATTGAGCATTGTTGACCGTTTTGAACAGTAAAAATTTTAAAATGTTGTTTCGGATAGTTAAAAAAAATAAAATAAAATCAAAAATAAACAAAGAGCAGAGCAGAGATAGATTTAAAACAACATCTCATAGAACAGACATGGAGAATAGTACGGCATGGAATGTAGGATTAAGAAGCAATGCGTATTAAGCATATATTATGCTACGATAAAAGTTTACCATTTTTTTCTCACACAATTTTCCCACAGATAAGCACCAACTACAGCGATCTCTAGTCTAAAACAATATAGGAAACCTTTCAGTATTTGTTGTCCTTATTTTTTTTTCAAGTACAAAGTTAAAATGCCTTTGTTAATATATTTATATGAGTGAAATAATAGTTCTTTTTTTCCCCCATTACTACAAGGAACTGAAAAACAGTCATTGTCAAGACATTGTGTTTATTTTCTCTCCCAATCAAATATAATTTATCTGGATAAGATAAAATTTTGTAGCACCATTGGAAACACCTACAATCCCTCTTTTTTTGAAAGTTTTACAAAACAGGAAACAAGGGCGAAAAAAAAGGATTTTCATATCTAAAATCGGGGAAAACAAAAAACACCACGGTGTAGGGCTGTGCAGCGAAGACCATTCACCTTAAAGCTGTCCAGAGGTCACAATTAAGATCACATGACGCAAGTTCTGGATTCACTTGACACACAACAAAAAAAAAAAGATCAGCACAACTGAGTCGACACGTCGTCTCCCTACATCTAGTGCTCAAAGCGAGTTTTCAATCAAATTTGTCACTTGATTTTTTTTTCATTTTTTTGACCTAAATTCCTCCCTAATTTGATGATATATATTAGCAAAGAATTATATTTGTACATCTCAAACTTAAAAAAAAAAAGGAAAAAGAATTAAAAACAGCAACCGGAAAACTCTATGTACAAACTGTACAAAAATGTTGAAGGGGAGGTTGTTGAGTATCATTAAGAGGGAACGAGGAGGGAAATTACATCGGCGCCCAATTACACAGCCGCCAACGCTTGTGAGGGTTAAAAAACAATGGCAATAAGGTCACTTACGAAATTAATTACATTAAGAAATTAAATTTCCATTTTTTTAAAATCTTAAATATGATATAGATAAGCGATAACATCTGTCTTTTTGTTTTAAACTCTTTGAGTGCTGACGTCTTTTTGTTAAGCACCGTGTCAGTTTTTCGTTTTGACAAACTGCCGCCTACAATCAAGGAAATTTAGTTGCCAATCCAGATTTTGGATCAGAATCATTATTTTTTTTTACAAAGTTCTCAGCGTAGTTCTTAAACCGTTGCCTCACATTTTACAATCTTGACAGCGATTGACATTCTTTGAATGTGGGTTTTATTTTGGGGGAGTTCGGGGGGGCGGTGATGGGGGTTCAGCTTTCAGCGCCGTCAGGCAGAGAAGCGACGGGGAGGAAGGAGGGATTTTAAACGAATGTCAATCCATCTACTGTACACCGAGTCAAGGGACGTGAGGGATGGCGCGGAGGCGGGGTTCACATATCCAAGACGCCATTCTGTCACTTCTATTGGCACAGCCCTACTGTGTACAAAAAGTAGAACGCGAGGGGTAGATCAGTTCACATCATCAAACCAAAGTGGAAACAAACAAAAAAAGGAAAGGGGAAAAAAACATCAATTCACCAGAAGCAATATTTCAAAAAACAAAATCAAGAAAAAAAAGAAAGTATACATATACAAAGTGCTTTAATAGGTTGATAAAACAGCACAAAAATCGCTATAAAAAAGGTAGAAGAGCTTTGTGAAGCGGCACCATTTCTTTGAGGTTGTTACGCCTGACAGTTGTTGTTGGTTCTTTTTTTTTCTTACAGTTTAAAAGAGACGGACGCTGGGCGCAGGGCACGAGTTCGCCCACCGCCGCCCAGCGGCCGCTCGCGAACAGTTGTACAGTAATAATGTCATTGGTCAGGAAAAAAAAAAAAAGGAAAAAAAAAAACCACGAAACAGTTTCACAGACGCTGAACTTTTTTTTTTTCTTTTGCATGACAAAAAACCCATCGTGGCCCATGTGACACGTAGCTTCACCTTCTGTTAGTGCAGATCCAGGTAGTGAGCCTGAGCGAGAGATTCAATGAGCACCAGTAGAAACTGTATAAAAGTTGTAAAATGCATAAAAGAGGATATGCTCTAGTTTGCAGTTCCAAGTTTCCGTGAGAGGAAAAACAAAACGGCACAGGTTGGTTTATTTTTTTTTCTTTAAAAAGTTCACGTAAAAACACTTGTATTTTTTTTTCTCGTTTGTATCTAAATCCAGCTTTAAATGCTCGGTAGAGTCATAAAGTTGGAGTGCCACATGGGCGACGATGTTTCTCATCATTCTCGGAGCACCATGGTATTGTAACCATATTACAGTAGTACCGTTATTACCTTCAGTTGTGTATAGAAACTGTAAACAAAGAGGTATTTGTGATCTGGTGTTTTGGATACGAGACGCAGCCCCTCCCCCCCGGACACTGATCTCCACGCGTCGGTGAGGCTCAGTAGCTGGAAGCGAGGCCTTGCACGGTTAGCAAGGTTTGTACAGTGCACTCACGACAAGCCGACGCGTGTGAAGCCGTCTACTCTCTCTCTCTTTCTCTCTCTGTCTCTCTCTCTCCCGGTCTTTTCCAAGTGCGACACCATCTCCGTCTGTTGTTTTGTTGAACCCATCTTTTCTGTGTCAGTGTCTCGAGAAGAAAGCATAGTCTCAAGTATAGCTTGCACAAAAACAAATCAAACAACACTTGATAACACTGCTAAAAAAAAAAGGTAAAATGACATATCAAAATTAAATAGAATAAGAATCATAATAAAAAAAAAACAAAACAAACAAAAACACAGAAAAAAAATGTGAAGTCTACGTCAATCTTTTTTTTAACGCTTGCAAATTATACGGCGGTATAATTTGAGGATCAAGGTTTTGTTTTGTTTGTTTTTTTTCATTTCTTTCATTTCTAGTCGGAACGTACGATGGCGAGCGGCTCGGGACGCTCACATGCAGGCAAAGTAATCTTTGAGCGGTGCAAAGAGGTGGCGGATGACCGGGACGCTCCACGAGCGGCCCAGGAGCCGCTGCCTCGCCAGCCGGCTCATGTTGGACACGTCGGTGTAGTGGACCGGGAAGCCGAAGACCCTGAGCGGAGGACAGGGGGAGGACAGGAGAGATAGAATAGAATAGAATAGAATAAAACTTTATTGATCCCCCAAGGGGGAAATTCATGTTGTTACGGCAGCAATAGAAACACAAGACAGAACAGTGTCAATGATTGTGTGCCAATAGCAACAACACTATCAACAATAAAATATAAAAGTGCCACGCTAAGGCCAAGAGGGGGCGATATAACCTCTACAGTTTTGCTCACACTGGATCTGTTATTATTATTAGCATTTTTCTTTTATAACAGACACATGACTATTTTTAGATGTTATTTTAGGACCTTTACATGTTTTTCTGACGGTAGCTTCTGTCACCTGGGTGGCGCTGAGCGACGTGTATTCATCAGCTGGTATCACCAGGACCAGTAAGGTACGAAAATAACATCTAAAAATAGTTGCGTGTCTGTTATAAAAGAAAAACGCTAATAATAATTTTTTACCTTATGAGGACGACGACGAACCTCATTCAATTACGCTGGATCAGTGTTTCTCAACTGATGGGTCGTGACCCAGAATAGAATGGAAATCTTTATTGTCATTACACAGGAGCGCGACGAAATTCAAAAGTGCCTTCTTTCGGTGCATCCGTATGAATTAAAAAGCAACAGATACCTGATAAGAACCATAATAAAAAAGACACACGCCACTCAACACACAGACCACATTCATCACGTTCCCATTCTGCAGTTATTGCGCTGTTCCTCTTTATTGCACAGCCCATGCCCCTTGTGTGTGCCTGGTTTATTGACTATTCAGCGCAATTATGGCTCTGACGTAAAAGCTATTTTTCATTTATTCATTCATTCATTCATTCATTCATTCATGTCATTGCTTTTATTGTCCTGAAACGTCTGCCAGAGGGGCCAAAATGGGTCGCGCAGCTGTTTTGATTGAGTCTCGGCTCCAAGGGCAGTTTAAGGGATTTTAAAATTTATCTATTTATATATGTTAATATTATATATTATATTTTGTTCAGATGATGATGATGACTGGATAAAGCCAATCTGTACTGTTGCGCTACTTTTTCTATTCTTGTGGAATAAATTTTAGCGGCGTGCACTAAATTTGGGTTGCGACTTCATGAGAGGGAAACAAATGTGGGTCCTGCAGAACCACTGCACTAGATAAAGCAGAAGCAAAGTGGAACTGGCTCAGGAAGAGGAACAGTGCAGCTAAAATGAGAATGCTGACAACTGACGGACTGCCAATAAATCTGAGTCACTTCTGCATCATACAGCCTCATATGAGGTTCCTAAAACTCGGACGTCTGACGTCTCTCATCCCCCTGGTGGCGAGAGAGTGCACGCGCATCTTAAAAGTCTGAGTAGGAGGAAAGGGAAATCTGGGAAAACAGGCGGGATGTGGATGTGAATTTAGACGGGGATGGTTCCCCCTAGTGGATGCATAGTTTAACAACCAGCCCAACAAAACGCGACATGTGGGATCTAAAAGAAAAAAACTTCACCATGAAGAGTATAAAGTGCACTGCATGCACGATGGACATGTGGAAAGTTCACATCAAACTCTTCAAAGCAGCACACACACACACACACACACACACACACACACACACACACACACACACAAACAGTGAAGCTTCTGGGTCCACTTCACAGCACATGTTCTGATGTTTTATTCTTTTTTTTTTTAACAGATGCTAGATATGCTGGCTCACATAAAAAGACATACTTAGTTGAGACAAGACACATTTAGTCTCACACACACACACACACACACGCACACACAGACCAACCTTTCCATCTCGGTGCACCAGAGAATGTCCTCCTTCTCGTTCATGAAGACGGGGAAGTGCTGGTCCTTGCCCTGCTTGATGGAGTTGGACCTGGTGGTGATGGTCCGCACCTTGTCGAACTGAGGGGCGGGAGAAACATGGTTCCTCGTCAGTGAGAAAAGCAGCAGGCGGCTGCAGCAGTACGGACGTGCGGCACTCGCAGACTGGCCTACCTTGGCTGTGCGGCCGTGTTCTAAGCAGCCCTGGAGGTCCAGCCTGTCATTGCACATCGCAGACAGAGGCCTGAGGAGTCAAATGATCACATTAGTATAAAACAAAAGTGTCATTTTGCTTGCTTGATTGGATACACCGTGTTTGGAGGGAGGGGCTTGATGACTGGATGGCATCTGGGGAAACAGGTGAATCAATAGAATCTCCCTAGAAGAGTTTTTAAAAAGTTGAATATCTGTTCTTTATTATCTAAGAATTAGAAAATCAATTAAGAAACAAAGAAAAAAAACAAAAAAACAAAAAGACTAAGTGATTCCGTCTACTCTAGAGCCTGCAGTTGCTCAGGCCGCAGCTTCCCTCACCATTCGCAGACCAACCTGTTCATGCCAGGAAGGTTACCCCAGAAGTAGCGGGCACGGTGGGCGGCCGACACTTCCTTGGCGTCGATCATCACCGGGTTGCACTGCAGGGAGAGGACAGAAGCCGACCGGTCAGACGCAGAGGACAAAGATCAGAGAGAAGATCAAGAGCAGATACTTCCTGATGCTCTCAAAATGTATCTGGATCAGATCATGCAAAAAAAAAAGAAGAAGAAAAAAAGAACACAGCATCCAGGATGTATCAGTTTTCTTTTAAAAGGATCCAAAAAGCAGAGCAGCTCCTCCCTGCTGTCTAATCTGACCATCTAATTGGCTTTTGCCACAACTTGGGCACCTGCAGACAGTTGGAAGACGCATAAATGTTTTTTTCCCTCCACCTTCCTGAGCAGTTAGCATTGCTAAGCGTTAGCTGCTTCCCTTTGTTTTGTTGGTTTCTCTCTCAGCCCTCATTTGTTTTCTGCTCTGCGCCACGTTTTGCCGTTGCACTGACTTTGCCAACAACACATTATGACGACTTGGCCCCGCTAGTTGTCACGTTCTCTCTGACCATCTGCTCCGTCTCGTGCTACGTCCCCTGCCCCGGCCCCGACAGTGCCACAAGGGGGCCTCCGCGATCCAATAACACTGTCGCTTGGGTGCGTGTGTGCGCGGCCGCCGCTGCAACCTGCGCTGACGGCTGAGGCCAGTCAGCGATAGTCGTATTATCACCTTCAGGAACAGATAAAGGGGCTGGAAAGAGGCTGACCTCTAAGAAGCGAGATATGTCCCTCTTATCGCTGACGCCCATGGCCACCACGTTCTCAAAGAGCCAGAAGAAAGGCCGCTCTTCGCCCTCCTTGGGCCGGGCCTCGTGGAGCAGCCGGTAGAACTCGAAGAAGAGGCGACCGGTGCCCTCTGCAGGACAGAGAGGGTCATTAAACAGCGGCACGGCGACAGGGATTGGACGGGGCGTCGGAAGGTGCGAGAGCTGAGCCCACCGAAGAGGCCTTTCCTGGCGGGGTTGACGATGGAGAGGTCGTTGCAGGGGCTCCCGCCGATGACGAGGTCGAAAGGTCCCCACTCGTGTATCTGCGTTGAGATAAAGAGTGAGAAACGGGCAGATAAAGCGGTGACACCTGCCAGATACCCATAAAGTTTTTACTCCTTGGGCTTTCCGAGGCGTTGAGCAATAAAAAGGCCGTTCAAAGAGGCAGTCGGCGTTGAAGGAGTCTGACGGACACGAAGGATATTTTTCTTTTCTTTTGTTTTTTTAGCTTGCATGAGACACGATGGTGCAGCGGTTAGCGCTGCAGCCTCGCAGCAAGAAGGTCGTGGGTTCGAATCTGAACCATTCTGAGTGGAGTTTGCATGTTCTCCCTGTGTCGGCGTGGGTTCTCCGGCTTCCTGTCTCAGTCCAAAAACATGCACCCTGCCTTTGCCCTATGACAGCTGGGAGAGGCTCCAGCAGACCCCCGTCACCCTGAGCTCAGGAAGAAGCAGATATTGAAAATGGACGGATGGACGGATGCATGAGATTGTGTTCTAATGCAGATATCAATATATATCATGATATATGTATCATGATATATATTGAGGCTACTAAAAATGAAAAGACTTTACTGACTTTACTAGCAGATGTTACTGAAAGGAAAAAACTACAAAAAGACTTCACTCTCCCCAGTTTAAACGTGTATGCAAAATTCACCGCAGCTGACAACCTGCACCTCTGTCCTGTCAGTGAACTCTGCAGGAATGGGAAAAGTCCTTCCTTTGCGTTGCTTTCGAGCTCAGCTGGCTTTTTTTTAACGTTGCAGAGAGTCATAAACAGAGGAGTAAAAATGCCGTTTCCATGGGAAGGTTATCGCCGCATACGATCCCTCCCACAAGTCCAAATCCCCCCGATGGGGAGAATTTTTTATGGGCTTTGGTTTGAATCACACCCACGACGTCCCAGTCTTGTGGCCAAACGCTCCCCCATCAGACCGCTGAGCTGTTAAATTAATTATGCTGCTCCTCCGGAGCCCATCTCAGAGATAGAGTCGTAAAAAACGGCCAGAATTGATTTTTGAGAGGGTTAAAGGTCGTTTACCGAGAAATACTTTGAGCTCAGCGACGTCTCTGAATTCTTGTGACCTCCACGAACGGTTAGTGAGGTTTAAACTGTCCAGCACCGACTCGCTCCTCCACCTCGCCAGCTCGGGAACGCCGCTGAGAGATTCCACTCACGTGTTTGCGCGTGACGTTCCTCACGTCGCCCACATACATGATGCGACCCTGATGCCGGACGATGCCAACGGTGATGGAGTCCTCGCACACCTCAGAGGCCACGTAGCGATCCACCTCGATGCCCAGCTCCTTCAACACCAGCAGGCCTGCGCGGGAGCAGGTCAGAGGTCAGAGGTCAACGCAACGCAGCACAGAGATGTTGGTGAAATGGAAATATGGAAATGGAAATGGAGCTGCTGGACAATTCGTTTAGGTAGGATTTATGAAAAACAATTTAAAAAAGAAGAAGAAGAAGAAACTGTTCTTCTTCTTCTTGCTGGGATGATGGATTCAATCGATTATTAGAACATTTATTTGATGACAATTTTCTTGAATCAAAGCTTTGTTTCCATAATGTCACTGCCTATAAAAAAAAATTGGCTCCGCTGTCGTTTCACACACACATTTATTGTGACGCACGCAACGCCAGGATGGATATCGTTTTAATACAACTTTTGACTTTTATTGTTCCAGCTGCTTTTGGAATAAAGGGCCAGTTGTTTGCTGTTTACAGACGTTTCAGTCTCGTCCACATATTCACAACTTCAAAATGATTTTTACTGTTCGAATAATTGTTGACTAAAATTGAAGAAATAACTGACTGAGTCATTGATTACAACGACAATCAATAGCTGCAGCTGTAGAAAAAGAAAGGAAAAAAAAAGCAGGAAAAAGGTTTGAATTATTTGATCGGTGTTTCTCATCTGACCTGTTGCGATGCCGTCAAACAGCGACAGGACACGGATGGGCTTCCTCTTCTCCGCCATGACGGGCGGGTAAACCTTTGGCGCTTCCTTAAAAGGTGGCAACACACCAGAAAAGACGCAGAAAAAAAAGAGCAGGAGGAAAATTAGCTCGAACAACGGTGACAAAAAATAGAGTATCTTCGTAGTTGGAAAAAACCCAGACAAGACTCACAAAATCTTGATCGTGGTTCTTTGCGAAGAAGTGCTGCAGGCGGCAGGGCCAGTCGCTGCGCCGGCCCAGCAGGCCGAACGCCCCCTTCTGGCTGCACATGTAGCAGTTCCACGGGTCCTCCTTGATGGCGGCGTGCGCCGCCCCCTGGCCCACCAGCAGGTCCACGCACTCCACGCAGAAGCACCTGCACGCACCAGGGAAAAAAAACCAAGGGTGATCTTCGAGGCCAAGCAAGAGAAGACGTCTCGCAGCCTCTTTCTGTCGGTCGAGCCCGGAGGCAAGGGAGGAAGAGGAGGCAAAGGATGCGAGAGCGGCGATGGATTTGATCTAACACGTTTTCTGAGTGCCCCGAATGCCGGATATATATCTCGTCTCTTTGTGGCACCCAGAGAGCTCCAATGTCATCCAAAACCGATTAAAAATCCATCAGCCAGCCGCACTGATGCCGCTGCGGCGGAATCGTCCCATTTATTCACTGGGGCGGCTTTGTCCTTGGAAGGAAGGGCAGCGGGCTGCACGACACAGTTAGATTCCCCAAGCATTGTGCACACAGGACATACCAGCAGGAATTAAAAAAATAACTTCAATAAAAGTTTCCTTGTTTTCCTTTTTGTTATTAAGCGCCTCATTGTGGTGAAGGAGCATTTTATCTTGGCGGGGATCCAACTACAACATCACTTAATCTTTATTTGACAGCATGAGGTTCTTTTCTTTTAACGCTGTGCTCCGATATGAAGCCGCAGCCTCCACTAGCCCCACCCGCTACAAACGGGCCGAGGCTCTGTGTGGTCCACAAGGCCAGAGCGACGGTTCAAAGCGAGGTCTGAGGGTTCTGTGTGTGTGTGTGTGTGCGCGCGTGTGTGTCCCATTACAAATATCATCAGAATGACGTTGTGCCAACACAGCAGTCCATTATTTGCACGGTGGGCAAAACTGGCAGCCGACAACGGTCGATCTGTGTTCCCTCCCTGATTTACGGCCCTCCGTTTCCACCGCGGACGTCGTAAAAGACATTATTAGAGATCAGGAGGCCGATGTGACCTGCGATATCACCTCCGAGCTGCTGGGGTTTGTTACAATGGCGAGCAGTCAGGAGTCGGCGCGCGGTCGTGGAGAGCCTGGGCCTCTCTGATTGGCTGCTTTGCTTCAGTATGGAATCCCAGTGGGCTGTTTTTTCATTTCATTAGTTATTTAAACGGACATAATGAGCCGTTTTGTGCGTCGCTCAAGAAAACGACTTTAATTCCACAGTCAACTCAACAACCAGCGGCGCTTATTTTCATTCCACGCAAGTTTGATTCCACCGACCGTCTCTGGTTATTGTATCTGCTACTATAAACTGCTGACATCATGCAAAAATATATCGGCTGCCATGTGTTTCAGTCCTCTTAATTGCTTTTAATTACGTCACCGCGCTGCGCCTTCAGCCTAACGGCGCCCGGCGGGATAATCACTGCCACCAGCAGTCAGTTCAGCTCTCCGGATATTTGCACAACACCGTGCGTGTGTGTAACGTGCAGCTGATTTTTGCCTCTTCCTATAATCATTCACGTCACGCTGAAGGCTGAGTCTCACCTGCAACAGTTGTTGTTCCCGCACATGAGCACCTCGCGCCCGCCGCAGCAGATAGTGCAGTAGGACTGGTAGCCGTCGTCGTCGTACTGGTACGCGCACTCCAGGAAGCAGTTCTGCAGAGGAGGAGAGCGAAGGAATCAGTCAAGAGAAGCGAGAGGCTTTAGACTTAGAGACAACGGAGAGAATGAGATCCATCTGGCAAAGAGCCGAGGCAAAGTGCAGAGAGATTTTTCATGTCCACCACAAAGCTTTAGTTTAGTGTTTTAATAGTAGCCGCAGGGCAGGAAAGAGTTTACATGATGAGGAGAAGATATGGTTTGCAAAGATCAAATTCTTCCAAGACATTTTTTTGTTCTTCTTAATGCGACACATTTACTCATTTTTGTTGGAAAACGTCACTAGTGCAGCATCCAGGCTAGCATCTTTAGGAGGAGCAAGGCTCACAGTCACTTCCTGTTTATCTTCCTCATCTTCTGGGACTTTTAACGCCAGTTGCTTCCTGATTTTTTCCAGAACTTAAAGGAAACTGATTGGTTTCCACAAACCAACTGAAAAACGCTCTGTGTTAGAGGTTGGCAAGATGGATAGGCGGGGATGAACTGCAGCACGAGCGATGCTTTGTGGGGATTCAGGAGGCTTCTTTGTGGCCCAAACGTCAATGCCAGCGTACCTTGCAACTCTGGCACATCCCTCCGGCAAACAGTGGGTGCTCCAGGCTCACGTTCAGGCTTCCGCAGGAGATACAAATGTCTGCAGACAGAAACGACGAGTGTCAGGGTTGAGGTAGACGGACGCAGGGGAGGGAGAGAAGCGTACACGCTGCGCCGAGTCAGACGGGAATTTAACGATCTGCGTGATCGTGTGTTCAGAGGGAACCGATGGCGGGGGAGCCGGCGGAGCAGCGGAGGATCAACGGCACGTTATCGTTTCATCTCGACAACCGCTTTTCTTGTCGACTACAATGGCAAAGTGTGCAGACTGAGAGTGTGGTTCCACATAGAGTCACGCACCCCAAAAACAGTGCACTGAGCAGTGAGGGGAACATGGGAGGAAACGCCGCTCACCTTCTATGCTGCGGGTCTTCTGTCTCACTTCATGAATAAGTCGCTCTGAAAACACAAGGCAATTTTTTTTATATTACACATTTAAACCTCATCTTTTGCATCCTTTCTTTAAAATTAATTTGCTAAACATACCTTTTAAAAAGAGAAAATTACAAAGAAACTACAACATGAACAACTGGATTGATAAATATTTATATTCTGAATATATTTTAGAATACTACTAACCCCGCCCCCCTAAAAAAAGAAACAAATGACCCAACTTGGCCAAAAATAAACAACGAGAACCACAAAAGGCCGAGAACTGACCCCTGAGGTTCTCCGCAGATTTTATGTGAAAGCAGTGCGCATACAATCCACTAACACAGGGTAAATGGTCAACTACAGTCTGGAACAGGGCCAGTCACTCATCCGTAGCATCTTAATCTTCTCTCTAATGGTCCTTCCATTCCCACTCACATCTCCCACCACTCACTGCCCTGATCTCCCCCTTATGGGAGGGGACTCCAGAGTTCACGGCGCCAATCGGAGGCAATAAAGAAGGGACTTTACCTCGTGTCCTCTCATCGATGATATCCTTGACCTTCGGCTTCTCCACTGTGCTTTTGCGAGGCTTTTTGGCAGGGGGAGGGGTGTAGGCTGCAGCTTCGGGTTCCACCCACATCTCAGGGTAAACCTCCTTGTAAGGGTTGCGCTCCTCTGGGGTGCAAAGCACATTGCAAAAAAACAAAACAAAACAAAAAAAACACAAAAGTTGAACTTGAACTCAAACTGGATGTCACATTCAATCAGTGCAAATTCAATTTGTTCCCGCAAGTTCAGCCAGATTGCTACAGTTGGAGGTTTGTCTGTTGGTGCCAAAATATGACATTAGATGAACGTCTCCACCCTGAGGCGAGTAAATGTGTTAGCCACAGGTTGGGAAACAACGATTATGGGAGTTGAACTTTTGCCAAGGTCAGTTGGTAGTAAGGAGAAAAACAGAGGAAATCCTTTTATACTTCAGCGCGTTCCTCTTCGAATTTGACAAAGCCTTAAATACAGACCAGAAGACTAATACTACATCTGCAGCCACGCTAGTCTCTTTAGCAGCAGTTTGGCTCACAATCACTCCCTGTTCATCTTCTTCTGGGGATTTTCTGTAGCACTCGAGTCCTAACGTTTGTTGCTACGCAAAGCAGGCTAACTGCTTTTAGAGCCCGATAGGTTTAAAGACCAACTCAAAATGGGATATAGTGGCTCAGATTCTAGGTCCTCACCCTCTGGTGGCTCCAAGGCCTTGGGTCCAGTGGGTTGGAATCCTGTCATTGCCCAGTCGATCATCTGCTTGTTGAGAAGTTCCACTGATTTTGAGGTTTCTGTTTCATCGCTCTCAGGGCAGGACATGAAGGCTTTGCCTGCCCGGCTGCTAGCCACCTATGGACACATAAACAACGTTTACCAGTGCTGTAAAAGGACATCCATGGCTGTTACACATCACCCATAAACGGCTCCATTACTGTAATTCAATACTGCAAAGGCGTAGAAACCCAACTTAGCATGAAACAGGGCCTCATAAACACTTTAATCACAAACGTTGGCCTCCGACGTGTTTTTTTAGGTTAATAAAACTATTTAAAAGAAGCCTTGGGTCTGCTGCGTAAAAGTTATTTAGCATTAAACGTATTTTGAAGTTGTTAAAAGCTTCAATTCACTTTTCCAGTTAAGCAAGACCATTTTATGTAAACAGCCATAAAATAAATTCTACTTTTAGCTGAAGAGTGTTTGCTGTTGTTTCTATCTTTAGTTTTAAATAATAAAAAACACTGTTACTGACATAACTTTTATGCAGTCGTTTATGGTTTTAATTTACCTTAATTTGTGGGCTATTCTAATAATGTTTAAAAAGGAAGGCCTGTACCTCGATTTAACGGGCCGATTTACTCACCTGTAGCACCTCATAGATGGCTTTCTTGTACATGGGCTGCTTATTGTAAGTTGGTTGGTGAAAGGCATTGTTGAAAGAACTTAAAGGCAAAAGTTTCTCGACGCAGACCTGCGAATGAAGACAAAGAAGGTGTAAAATAAACAAAAAACACGAACGCTGAGGTAGAAGCCAAACAGTCTCGTTCTATTTGGATTGGCAATGGAGTTAGTTGGGGCTAAACCAGCCTGTGGTAAACAATCTCAGTATCTGGTGTGAAAAATGACCACCTGACAGAGACGTTACCGCCGGCCTCATCCACTCACCACGGAGAACTTTCCGTCTCCAAACCACATGACCCATCTGGTTCCCTCGGCGGCTCGGCTCCGTCCCGTCATCCACCAGGACACGATGCGGCCTGGCCACCACGAGAACCCTCGCAGCTTCCCCCAAACCAGCTCGCCGATGCCAAAACCACGACCGTCCAGCTGCTGGGGCAGAGCACAAAATCTTGTAGCCGAAGGGAACCTCCTGGTCACCGATTGTTACGACACTCTACCACTAGACCACTGAGCTGTAACCAGCTCGGTGGCAACGACACCAGAGTGAAATATACCAACGATGTCTGAGTGCCTGAAGGACATCACCAACCTCGTACTCGGGCTCGGTGTCTGCAGTTTTGGGGGACGTCTTGTCTCCGCCCGCGATGGCGACGGGTTCGGGTGTCGTGGCCACGGTGGGGGAGGCGGGGTCAGTAGGCTGCTGCTGCTGCTGCTGCTGTGGCTGCTGCTGCTGAGGTGGTGGCGGCGGCGGTGGCGGAGCAGGAGGTTGCTGATGAGGCTGCTGCTGCTGCTGCTGCTGCTGTGATTGCTGTTGATACTGAGGCTGTTGTGGCTGAGTGTGCGACTGAGTCGGCGGCAGCAGCAGCTGCTGGTGTTGCTGCTGCTGCTGCTGCTGCTGCTTGGAAGGCGACGGGTGTTTGATTATTGAAAGCTCCTCTCGCTGGCTCTCCCGTTTGTGGTCCTCCAGATCGTTCATGGTTTTCATGGCTGACGTCAGTTTGGCCTTTTTCTCTGCCTGAAACGAGAGGACGGAGCTCTTCAGGGGAGGCGCGCAGGAGGAGCTGCAGGGGCTGGTTTCACACATCTAGCCACAAAAGTGTCATAAAGTTTTATGTTGCGAATGAATAAGTGCAGGAAAAAAATCCCCGCATTAGGAGGTAGAAGACGTCTGGCACAAAAGCATAAGACAAGTGTTTGTTAAGACCGTCAATTATCTGGTTAATCTAATTAATGTAAGATGAATAAAAGCTACGACTGAAACGATGAAGAGACAAAACTTAATGGGGTGACACAACCAAACTACTTGTAAAACAGTATAAAGAAAGAGAGTTAGTCAGGGTGAGTTGGGTGAGTGAAAACAAAGGAAGAGAAGAGAGAAAGGAAAAAGAAAAACAAGGCCTTCGGGGGGAGTATTTAAGCATTTAGCCGTGACCAAGTATCTGGCGCAAAACGTTTAATAAAATGTTCCCACCGGGCATTGATTAAAAGATGAACATGGAAGAACCTTGTGTTGAGGTACAGACTTGGCAATAAAAGGCAGTAGCTGCGTTTCCTTTACCCCTAGAATTGCACAAAAACTCAATATCTAAATATAACTAAATAATAACTAAACATAACTAATATAAACCACTGGTAATGGAAACGCTTAAATTTAGAAAAGCCTCTCAAATATGGCTAAAAGGTTTTCACGCTCTCACAAAGTGGTTTTTCCGACGTATCGACATAGAGGTATATCGCAAGTGTAATGGAAAACACTTTTTTCGCATTTACACGTCAGCGGACGTGACGTACGGGGTCACGTGACCAGTTGACTTCAAGTGAAAATGGCGCGTTATGATTGGACGGAAGAGGAGACGGAATATTTTTTACAAGCAATCAAAGAGAAAAATAGAACAACTGTTCTTGACAGCAAACAAACAAAAGCAAAACGTGACGACAGATGAAACTCTACTGGGAGAACAACTCAGAGACAAAGACCAAGATTGTATGTAAAGTACCACAAACTGCTCACTGTTTCGGACTCGTGGTCCCTGAACCTGCTCTAACAGCACCTTGGTTGAACATGTGGACCCGAAAGTGACCCTGCAGTGGGATTAGAGCGAGAGCAGTGTTGAGACAAACGAAGGAACGCCTCATCTACTCCTGGATCATCAGTCACCGCTGATGGACGGAGTGTTTAGGTTGGGTCCACGGTCCAAACGAAGGCCAAAAGGCTCAGGTTTTACGCTCCTGCAACAAAGTCCAAGATTCACGGGGCCAAAGCCTGCAACGATGTGTGAGACCCGAACTGAAGTTAAGCCGTATTCATTATTTATTTATTATTCAGTTCTACTTGACGGATCGCTCTCTCTCTCTTTCCAAGCGGCCTCCCGGATGTGAAAGTAAACCTGCACAGTCTCCCCTCGCGCCTCAAAATCATAGTTCCGGACAAGGGAAAGAGAGGTGGGGCGTCCCAAATCGCATACTTGCGCGCTAAACACTTTGGGCCTGATTTACTGCAGCGTTGCCTGTAGTGTAAACAGGAGTGAACTTGATATTACGCGCGGAGGAGGTCGATCCACCGACCAGGTGCACGGACCATCACGACGGCCCGGTGAGCAGTTCACTTGTGGCTTCAACTACCTCAGCAAGGAAGGTGCCTATCAATCAGCAAAAACATATTAGAATTGCGTTGCCGGTCGAGGGATCGCCTGGGTCGCCTCAGTGGAGTCGTTCTCTTGCTCACTCTAATCGGCCTGAAAATGAAGCGCTAAACCACAGACACTTCACCTCACATCCTCAGTGAACTACGTCCCAATATTTCCCCAACCAAACCACGGAAGTGCGAGTCAGAGTGAGTAACTTCTCCAACAAGCTGTGTTCGGCTCGCACTCTCTCCCCGCCGTCTGACGTTCTTCAGTCCAACGCGTGTGGTCCGAGTCTGACAAGTTGTTCATATTTGCGACGTGAGGCAGCTAGCGTTACCTTAGCTTAGCGGGAAAAAACAAAACAAACACACAGCTAAAAAACAGCACGGCCCGATGAGGTGTTGGTGCTCGAGTGCAGTCATGGAACAAGCAATTTTCGGGCGCACCTTGAGAGTTTTTGCACAGACATCCATCACGAGCGGCCGCGGCGCAGCAGCCCTTTAAAATAAACTCGCATTACAACAGAAAACAGCCCCGCGCGAGGACTGATCTTTGGCAGACATTTATTTGCGCACGCCAGCTCGTGACTGGAGGAGCCTGCCGGCCTTTGTAAACACGGCTTTATCTCCCGCTGTCAGGCCCCATTCATCTGCAGCGCCGCGCGCTCAAACTCTCTGGCGTCTCGGGGCCACGGCAGGAAGTTCACCGGGTTTGTGGTACCTGACACGGAGTCGCTGCGCGTCGATCAGATAGGACGAGACGCCGCCGGGACTGAAGCCTCTCGCAAGCAACAGAAAAAAAAAAAAAAATAGAAATCCCCAACAGCTGCACTCGTTCTGATGTCTCCCTCTCTCTCCCTCTTTCTTTCTCTCTCGCGCACACAAATGCTTTTCTGCATGCACACACATGTGCGCCGTCTCCGCCCCTTCCTTTTTTTTCTTGAAACACACACACACAGAGTGGTGGTGGCGGGGCTGCTGTATATCTGGAGTCCCATATGTAAACATGTGTTGGTGATACTATAGGCTCCACATCAAGTGCAGCTGTGCGCTCTTTCTCTGACTCAAGTTCTCACACAACACACTGTAAATGTCCAGAGGTGGATGGAGTGTGTGGGAAGAGAGCGCAGTCTAAAAAAGCGCAGTCCCAGCGTGACTCGTAAACAATAGCGCCTTTAAGGGGGGGTGGTGCCTCCGCGTCATGGGGAGGAGATTTTTTTTTTTTTCCTTTCTTTTTCTTTTTTTAACCCAGAGCGTAGAGAGAGTAGAAACACGTGCTCCTCAATCAAGAGGCTCCGGCTCTGGTGGTTTATAAATATCTGTACTGTAGCGCTGGATGGATGCTTCAAAGCCCTCTGGCCATATGTGTGAGACCCGTCGGCTCCAGTGTAAGCACACTTCTACAGCCACACGAGCTGCCCGGATGTGTGCCTCCAGATGGCTGAGAGCACCAAAAAAAAACAAAAAAAACTTTTATTTTTCTTTTTGTTTTGTTCTTACAAACAGTAATTCTCCAAACGGACAAAAAGCAAAGCAACGCCTCCCTTGCAAGAAGAGGAAGGAAGACAACACGTGTGTGTCACACCGGTGCAGGAGTAAAAAAAAAAAAAAGTGGGCCAAGGCAGCCATAAAGCTGCAATGCAAGAGCCACAGTGCAAAGTGCTGAGGGTCAAACTGAACCCACCCCCCACCTCCCCGACAGGCTTTCCTTCTTCTTCTTCTTCTTCTTCTTCTTCTTCTTCTTCTTCTTCTCCTTCTAGGAACCAATGAGAACGCGACGCCTGAAAACGCCAGTGGGGGGAAGGAGAGCGAGTACAGTGGCTATAAGAAGCAGATATTTGTCTCTGGACCTCTTCCCAGTTGTAAATGTCCCCTTCTGGGGGCCTCACAGTGTGTGTGTGTGTGTGTGTGTGTGTGTGTGTGTGCAGCTCCAACAGCAAGACAGGCCTGCCGAGTCTAAAGGGGGAAACACAGAGGGGCAGGGGGAGAAAAAAAAAGAGAAAAAAAAAAAGAAAGAGGAGGGGAGGTAGTGGAGACACAATGCGGTCTTTATCATTTGCACGCGGCTGACAGCTCTGAAACGCCACCACACATACCCGCCGCCACCGCTGCAGTGGCCAAACGGTGCAGTGACAAGGCGGGCTTTGTCAACGTACGTAAAAACATCATCAGAGTAAATAAAGTTCAGAGGAGGGCCGGAGCAGAACGCAACGACGTCTGGGAGAAAGAGCGACGCCGCTGGTGGCGTGGCGGCTAACAGGTAGATGCACAAAGAGGGATAATCTGACTCAGGGGTCTGTGCAGCAGCGTGACACCCGGAGGGCCCGAGGGGTGACAGAGTGCACTGGGAGGTGGGCAAGGAGGAGGGTGAGGGGGAGTGAAAGGGAAAAAAAGGGAAAGAGGCTTTATTGGACTCTGGAGGTGGGAGGGGGGGGTTGCACCTGATACTTTGAGTATCTAATCTGGCGCTGCACTTGTTGACAGCGGGGTCGGGTTCGTGCCGTAACACCGGTTATTTATAAGACAACAAGCGGCCGCGCCGCAGACGGTGGAGGTCGCGGGGTGAGTCTCTGAGTCAAAGGAGCAGCACAACTCTGTGCACCAGCTATTTTACGAGCAGCTATTAAAAGGAGTCTGGTGTTGTGCAAAATGAACCTCTGCAAATGTTTCCGCAACTACAATGTAAACTACAGTGTTTTCATCTCGTCAACGAGCCCCTGATGTTAAAGTCGTCGCTTCACTGCTGTTGCCCACTTTTTAACAAAGCGTGTGCTACAAAGCCACAGTTTTGGAAAATAAACTGGCCCTTTGTGATGTCACAAAGTGTACAGGTACAACAGTGCAACCTCTCCCAGGTTTGTCTCCTTCCAAACATGTGAAAGTTTCGACACGGCATCACAGGAAGTTGAAACCTAGCATCTTTCGTTGCAGAATCTGAAGAAACAATTGCACAAGGCTGCCTCCCTCCCCCCACACACCCACCTACTGGACTGCCAGCTGCAAAAAAAAAAAAAAAAAACAGGAAGCAAAGTCGCGACGACGACAACGAGCAACCGGACGCGGTCGCAGAGCGCCGTTCCGCGCCAGCTCAGCTCGGAGGTAGACGGAGGATCAAATGAGCCGCCGGTGAGCACGGCTTCCTCACGCAACGTGACAGCAGAGCCTTTGAAGCAGCACAAAAGAGTTTGACCTTTGAATGCAGTCGTCTCTCATGCGCAACAGGCAGGCGAGACACAGCGGGGGGCGCTCTGTGTAATTGTCCGAGTGGGTAACACAGTCAGATATGTCTCGGCTGCAGAGGCCCGAGAGGACGACCGGCAACGGGAGAGGAGAAAAGTAGCAGTAATAATAATAATGAAAGTAACAATAATTATAATAACTTTCACCGAGCAACAACAGACGCTCGTCGGGTTGCAGTCACAGTTGCAAAACGCTGCTCCGACCGAGTCGACGCTGCCTGCAAATGCACCGTCAGCGGCCCGAGCGGCTGCAGAATTTATTTAGCACAGATTCGCACAAAGGTCGAGTATTTCATGAGTAGCCTTGGAGGAAAACGGGGAGGAGGAGGGTTGGGGGGGCATGTCCTACACCAAAATAAGTCATCTGGTTCTCATTGCACTTCGTCCTTTTAAGAGATAATTAGGAATATTACAGAGTCGGCCCATGAATACATAAACGGAGTCGGCAGCAAACTGCAAGTGGACTCCTTCTGGAGGGAGCCGTCAGGTCTCCTCAAGGTGTTCCAGGCCACCTGTTTTTTTTTTGTTTTGCTGCCGTTGTTGTTGCATAGCGGAGGCCAAAAAAAGGGTTCTGAAGGCAACAACTTTTCTTTCACAGCCTGACTAGCGGCAAACACAGCCGAGCATTTGCACCACCCACACCCCCTCCGCACAGCCCCGCGCCGCTGAATACCTCTGACCCTGCAGTGAGACGCCGCGACTCAAACAGGAAATACTCTCAGCGCATTTACACCCAGCGGGAAAGGGGGGGGGGGACTTCTCTTTTCACGCATGCACCTTTTACCGCCCCCCCTGCCCTCCGACTGAAACCGGGCCAAAAAACAGAAAGAAAAAAAAAACTCTTCCTCTTTTTAAAGAGACGCCTTCCCTTTAAAAGTGCGGCGGAGCCGACGGTTTGCACGACGAAAAAACTCTGGTGAAGAAAAACACCTGGAGTCAGCAAGATTCTTCCCCTCCTCCTCCTCCGCCCCTTCCTCCTCCTTCGCCGTAAGCAGGCTAATCAAACATGCACGCTATCCCATCGGCACCCCCCCCCACTACCACCACCACCACCGCACCTCCCCTCCTCTCTGTGTTATCAAACAAACAACGCAGTGCACATACCCATACGCACCAGCAGCAACCCTCATAATCCAACGTGGGTCTCCGGCTTTTTTTTTTTTTTTTCCTTCCCTTCCCTCCCCTACTTTCCCCTTCCAACCCCCAAGCACCGCTCTCGGCATAGAAGAGAGAGAGAGAGAGAGAGTGAGTGAGAGAGAGAGAGAGAGAGAGAGAGAGAGAGAGAGAGAGAGAGAGAGAGAGAGAGAGAGAGAGGAGGTGGGGGGAAGAAAGCATGAACATTTCTTTGTCTGGGAATTCGGGGTCAGGTGATTGCCGACAGGAATTCTGGTTGGCTAGAGAGGACTTGCAAAATGTTGGCAGCCTGCCAGGAGGCTGTCTTGCAAAAAAAAAAAAAAAAAAAAAAAAAAAGGGACTGGAAATCTGCTGCAAACCTCATCTTCACCCTCATATCCATAGCGTGGAGTTCATTTCCATAGCCAGTGGCGGGCGTGGGGTGGAGGAGGGAGGGGTCAGGGAGAAGAAGGGGGGGGTCCACTGTACAGCAGTACAGCACAAGAAGGCACACGAGAAGTGTGAGAGTGAGAGAGTGAGAGAGTGTGCAGGGGAGGGGAGGGGAGGGGGGGAAAAGATCCCAGAGAAAGTGCAAGACGTCCTCGCTGCTCCGTGTGTGTGCGAGCAGCACGAGCGCCGCGCCGCTCCTCGGACAGCCGCTTGTGCTGCCACGACTAATTAGTCTCGAGCGAAGCCAAATCTTTAAAAGGAAAGAGAAAAGGAAAAGAAGGAGACGCAGGAACACGCGCAAAGACTTACTTTCGCGGCTGGCTGATCGGTCCTGCGAGGGGGAAGCCGGTGGCGGACGAGGCACCTTCAGCCCGCGTGACTCACGTTTCACTACATTTCACTCGCGGGACCCCGGCATGTCCCGCTAATTTGGTCATATTTCCTCCCGGGAGACGTTTTTATGGCGCTCTCTGAAGCCTCTCTCCAGGAGCGCGGTGGGGGAAGGAAGAGCCTGCCTCTCCCAGCCTAGCCGAGACTCCTCGTTATGTAACAGACAGGGAGTCTTATTCAGCAGCTACTCGCTGCTGCTGGGAAAATGTTTGGAGGCTTGAATTTTTCAACGTTTGCCGCCCCCTCTGCCCCCCACGCTTAAAGTCTTTTCATTTAGCTGCAACCTGAGAACATTTGAGTCACGCTTTGCCGTAATGTGCGATAGCAGATGGGGGAAACCCCGCAGTAATGAAACGATACGGGAATCGAACCTGCGACCTCGCTGCTGGAAAAGCCACAGCGCTAACTCCCGCAGAGGACAAATCATGCTAGATCACCTGGTGAAGAGGCGACAGAACCCGTCTAGCTGAGAGAGCTCAAGGCTTGTGAGGCGATCGGTCCGTTTGTTCCGTTCGATCAAACCAATCAAATCAAATCAGGCCGGGGCAAAGGCTCTTGGGCTGCGTTCAGACGGCAGGCGAATCTGATTCAGATCAGATTCCTTCTCAAATCTTTTTTTTATTTTTAGGGCTGACTGTCCACACTGTTAGCACTGTTTAGCAATTGTCCAAATGGGATGTGGCTCTGTTCAGACTGGGTCACATTATTGACCCATCTGACAGGTTGCTGCAGCAACGACATCGGAGCGGAGGCAAAAACACAGCGGCAAAAACTAAATCCACTTGTTGCGATCCATGCCCTGGAGCTTCCTTTGAATGGAGCCATCGCCCCACAGACTGATGAGCCAATGAGTTTCCTCCTCTGTCCAGGGACTGATGTTTTCTACTCCTTCTGTCTGCTCCATTACGTTACAGCTCCGCACCTGGAATGGCGCTCTCTGGTCAGGCTGCATTGGGTCGTACAGTCAAAACCCATTGCTGTGTTTGGAGCTGTTCACACTGAGACCCATCTGTCCAAATGCGATTTGAAACTACCTCCCGAAAGGTTTGATTTGTGACTGTTCAGACTACAAAAGAGGCAACCGTTTTCAATCTGGATGAGCTAAAAATCAGATTTTGGCTGGCAGTCTGAACGCGGCCTTGGACAGACCTCCTTCCAAGATGCTCGAGCTTGAAGCAAAGCGTCACTAGAGTCTGCAGTCACATCTCCAAGCCTCTGTATCACTGGAGGAAGCTGACTGGTTCATGGACCGATTGAAAAAAAAACAAAAAAAAAACGTTTTCTTTCCTATTTGGACGCTGGTCGGTTGAGCTCGACCCTGCGAGCGGCGAGGACAGCGTCCGTGGCTGCGCCCTCAGCTATGTCCAACGTCTACGTCTTCTTCAAGATCCTTCTTTGGACAGCAGTTTGCTGCTTGATGGAAACTGTTGCGTTGTTCACTTCCTCTGTTCCTTTTTTTAAGAAAAACAAAAAAAACAAAGACGACCACAGTGCTTCTATATCTCCACCCACAGCCTTGTCGCAAGACAATTTGACAATCTGGATCACAATGTGTCCTTTAATACGCTGGCGGTGCGTTTACACCTTTCATTTTCTTGTGTACTACAAGTGTTATGTGCTTAGCATACACACACACACACAAACACTTTTACACTGTGGGAAAAGTATAAAAAGCCTTTATACGGATTACAGTTGCAAAAAAAAACAACACGGCTTTAACTTTCACCAAAGAGGCAGCGCGGGTGTTTTCTACTTCCCAAGAGCTGCAACGTAAATCACTGTGATCGACTAATTCCACCCTGACAAATTATACACTGCTGAGAAGTGTTTTGGAGCCTGGAAACCTTTCAAAGAGGGAGTCCATGGAGATTCCCTATTTTTCACTCTTCTTCTCAACATTTGCCACAAAAGTCACATTCCAGCAGGGTTCTTCCGGAAAAACAAGCAGTTTCTTTTTCATCGGATTCAATGCAGACGACGCAAATCATACCTCCGAGGGCTCGGGCTAACACTCATAGAAATTCTATTGTATTTCTCTTGCTCACTGTTCCGCTTTGCTTCAGGTTGCACTTTTCACACAGGAGGAAGCCAAGACGAATAACGAGGGAAAACGTGCGAATCAAGGACGAGATCTGACTGGACTGCAGGGCAGACGACCCCGACGGCCCACGATTAACAACACGGGACAAAAGCATGTGAGGTATGCAGGCAACCGAAACATATGGAAGGATTAAAGAGGCAAAGATGCAAAGTGAATTTAAAGAAAACGAAAAAACAAAAAAAATACAATCTCACGCCACTGTGAGCTAACTTGTTCAGATGTTATTGTAAAGTTGGAAACCAAGCATCACTCTGCACACCAGAGTCGTCATTACCTTAGTAAAAAAAAGTCGACGTAAAAAAGATCACAGATAGTTTCCGTTTGACTGCATGCACGCACGAGAAACAAGAAGCAGACCTCCAAGATCATTTTAGAAGCACTTTCTTAATTCTCTTTTAGAAAAAGAAATAAAAAACGACGCCTTCGGCCCCCTTTCTGACGCGACCGAGCGGGGAAGCCAGGCAGACGAAAAGGCGGGAAGCCGAGCAAGTCCCGCCCAAAAGCAAATGGTACCTTTCATGAGATGTCAAACGAGCCATCAAATACACTTGGCCGTGGAGGCGGCGCAACTGGCCCTTCGCTGGCCCTGACGGTGGGACGTTACTCACCTCCATCTTCCACTTGGCCAGCCACTCCTCCCTGGTCCGCTTGCTAATGTAATAAGGGTCACCAGCCTGGAAGGTTACTCTGGGCATGGGCCTCTGACGAAGGCTGCTCTCCCAACCACCTCCCCTTCGCAGCCTGCCTCGACCTCCCTGTTCAAGGTGTTCAAGGGGGGGAGAAAAGGGGGTTAGCTAAAGGGTTTGGCGTCTCTCGTCATCCAAATTAGAATTAGAGCTGGCCTCCGATTGGTCCAAAAGTGACACAGGAGGCTCCTGCTTCCTGACTCTTTCTTTGTTGTTTTTTTTTTTTTTTAGTTTTTTTTTTTTTTTTTTTAAAGGAGATTTCAGCTTTCGGCAAATCGGTCGGACAGCAAAAACACGGTGATGCTACACTGCCATGACGGGCGACGCTCCCCAAGTGTATTTGATATTTCTCATCTAAACGCCATCAGGTACCATTTCTCTCGCTGGCACAAGGCCACCGCGTCGCTTCGCAATGCGTCCATGGAAAAGAAGAGGAGTCAGTGAGTCGATTCATTTTATTTTGGTTTGCTATAAATCAGATCAGTGAGGGAAACAAGTGGTTTAACAAACTATAGGACAGACACTGGACACGACCCATGTGGCATTGCGCCAACTGAAACAACAGCTGCGTCCCAACCTTGTTCCTCTTCTGTTGCTTTTCTTTTTTGCACAAAGTCAAAATATTAAGTACTTAACACAGAAGTAGCGTATCCATTGTTTCAATTGGCACCTTTTCAAAGCTTGAAAATTGGTTTGTTTGTGCAAAAGTGTGAGAACCACTTCAGTGGCAGTGGAAATAAATTTAAAAATAAAATATCAATTCAACTAATTCAAAGCAAGTTGATGTGGGCTGAAGTGCCGGATGGTAGAATTTATATTCTCCACATTTTGGATACATGGTTTCAACATGAGGAGGGTGGATGTAACGCATCCATGTTTACTCAGCATGGTTTATTTCCAGTTTTGCTTTGCTGCAGGGACTGAGGGGAGGAGCAAGTTACGTGCGAGACCAGCCGCCCTCGGTTTCAAACAAATACGACGAATATGAGTCGGTCCCCTGGACTCTTCTCAGAAAAGAAGTGGGTTAGGAAACGGCATCAAAGCCTTGAAACTGAGAGCGCCTTTTAAAGAATGAGGCCGCTCGTTTCTGGTTTCACGGGTTCTGTAGGTCTTTCGCTTTGACACTCTGCTCAAGGAAATTAAAATACAAGGTGTGAAGCAGCTGGCCGGTCGTTCACCCTGGCACAAAATTACCCCTGAAAGAAACCCTGTGACTGACAACACAGGGTTTCTGCAGCAGCAGGAGCATTTCAGTGGTTGTTACGTACCAGAATTCCAGAAATACAATCCTGTCAATACTCTTTATGGATTAAAAAATAAAAAAAGGCAGTTTGGCGTTCGATCCAGCTGAGCTAAGACCATCTATCGTGCTTGCAGGGCGCAGTGTTAATGGCTTGTGACGGAAAAGGTCGCCGAGCCGCGAAAAGAGAAAGCTGTAGACCCCACAAGAGTGAAAGACAGTTACACCAGTCTGAGAGAGTGAGAGGGAGCAGAAGAAGAAGAAGAAGAAGAAGAAGAAAGAGTGGCAGAGGCAGAGATCTTACCTCAGTCTTGACTGACTCGGCGCCGTCCTCCTCCTTGTGCTCCACATCTGAAGGAGGAAACAGAGAGACAACGGACGGCCTTAATCACTCAGAGGAGGCTGAAAATTGGCCACATCAGTTGCCATATTGTCTCCCACTAATCATAACCGGCCGAGACATTCATTCATAAACCGCAGTGGGGAGGAACCACTTAGTTGTTTGTTTTTTTTCAGTCTCTGTTCTGTCATCTGGCAAATCTCCAGCGCAGACACTTACAAGCGCAGCACAAACATTCCAGTTTCTGAATTTAAAGTGTATTTGTATATTCAGAACAAAGAAACAGTAAAAACGGCACTGAAAGTCTTCCAAATGAGCTTGACACCCCTGAGTTAGATTGATGACACTTGATCTGGAACTACTTTCACTCATGCACTGATGTGGTTGTGGTTGTTATCGGCCTAAATGGACCCACGCACAACCTTGACGTGGTGGCCAGTGGTTGTTCCTAAACACTGCCACACTGCAGCATCTCAAGTCATATCTTTGTTGATTGATGTACAATAGCTATGTTTACATGGACACAAACAATTGGGAATAAAGTCCCAATCAGATTAAAAATGCTTCATGTAAACGTGTCAATCGGAAGATTCTGATCCGATCCATTCAAACGGTATTTTCAGTCTATATGTACACACCCATCTGGAGCCTGTCTTCCTGGTTGGGGTAAAATAATCTCCACTGCGCATGTGTGCGTTTTTTGGCAAGCAGAAAACATGGCGGGAGAGAAGCAAAACTGGTCTGTTGCTGACACAACTGAACAGCAAAAGCAAAAGTATGCATTTAAACACACAATGAATGTCCATATTAAACTTAACTACATTAACAGACATTGCACCAGAGGGGAAGAAAATAAAATGTGAGGGGCACAAAGAGTGAACGAGCTGAGGACGTGCAGACAACGCAGCATTTGTTTACAACGCAGGAGGAAGCACAGCTTCTTCCTCTACTACTATTTTCGGAAAAGTAGACAACTCCGCGCATGAGCAAAAATGATTTATTCTGATTAAACACTTGGTGCATGTATACGCACGTCATGATCGGATCATTGTATTTAGTGTCCATGTAAGCAGTGCATTTGGAATTTATGATCAACCAAGGTTTAGATCGGATTGGAGAAATTTCTGCATGTCAACACAGCTAGTATCATCTTTTCTTTTCATGTATTTCTGACTAAATGATTGGCCTGGATTTTGCTCTTGGGGAAACAAGACACTCCGTAACGCTAACCCTGAACCTAGGACAGCAGGACCAAGCTGGTTATGGGGTTTATCAGTAATATTAACATTGGTGAGGTTTTGCTGTCCTCTAATGAACAGGAATGGTGACAGGCCCACTGTTAAAAGGTCAACTGAAAATATATTAAAAACTACAGAAACAATTTGGATAATATAAACACACTCATGTAGACATTTACATTTTTTTTGCAGAAAATGTATTATATATTCCATAGTCATGTGGTCATTTCAGGAATCTACATGTCGCCACCCCTGTATGAGTCACAATCTCACAGGAGAAATTTCTGGCTCCGCTCCCCGGCTCCCTTCCTCTCTCCCTCCTTTCTTACCTTCTTCCCTCAATAATAACTAGAGAAGAGAAGGGAGCAGAGGGTCAACAGGAGAGAGTGAGTGAGTGAGTGTGGAAGCCAGTGCGAGTGCCAGCCGGCGTTGAGTGGAAAACACAGCTGATGTGCTCCCACTATGGGCGAGGGCTCTGCAAATCTGATTGGACGTCTTAGCCAAACACCAAAGTCGGGCCTCCTGGTTCCCGCCTCCTCTTCCTCTTCCTCCTCCTGCAGGCCCTCTGGATGGATAGATGCGTTGAGAGCAAACCGGGAGATTTCATACGCGACCGTTGACCGACTCAAACCAGCGAGGCGGCGTCTCGCAGCGGAGCGCCGTCGGCTGGTGGGGCGCCACACGTGGCTTTGATTCAAGGCGGAGTCGGCGTGTTATGATGAGCGTGGACGGGACGGACGCCAGGTTTATTTTGGCCAAAGTCACACTCCTGTCCTTATGGCCCCTTAATGATACACACAGCTGCGAGCTATTAGCCCCTCCCACAGCGTCGAGCCGTAAAGACAACAAGGCACGGCTTGGGCTCGGCAGCAGCAGCAGCAGCAGCAGGATCAGTTTATACAGCACGTACATAATGTTCCATGACTCAGCGTTGTGTACGTTTGAGGATTTTCTTTTCTTTTCTTTTTCTTGGTTTAGATGTGTTTCAAGCTGCATAAGCAGTAACAGAGCATGTGATCCAAAGATTATTTTAAGATTTGATAGGGACATTTTTTGTAAAAAAAAAGAAAAAACTAAAAAAAATGTTGAGAAGATTGTAGCCGTCGCCACAGGTACATCCTGCCAAGACGCCAGAGAAATAGATTTAATTATTCTTTCGTTCCTGCTGCCACAGGTCTTTTAAACAAGTGACTAAAACAATCTTTTTGTTCTATTTATTGTTGTCTTCTGTGCTGTATGATGTTGCTACTTCGTGATCGCTGTAAAACGATTTCCCCCATGGGGACAATAAAGACTCCTTGGACCTTATTGCAATTATAATCGTAGTTACTCTCAGATATTATCACCACGTACATCATCAACATCAAGACCCCAAAAAAATGTTTTCCTCTCGCCGGCAACAAACATGGGCTACGGGACAAAAGAAATGTCCATATATGAGGAGGAATTTGGGAAAAACCGCCAACCGTAGAAGGGGAGGACGGTCCAAAACATCACGGCGGAAACATTTGACAAATTGCGCACTGAAGCCGCTGCCGAAATAAAAATAGCTGGAACTGGTTAACGGCTGCACTGGGGATCACCACCACTCCCCCGCCCCCAACATCACCCCACCTCACCTCACCTCTCCCGTTAACGGGGCCGCGTAGTTAGTCAGGAGTTAGTCATTGTTATGGTTTGGCCGAGGTGAGCCAGGGAAGCAGTTAAACACCGGGACGGCGGTGCTGAGCCTCAATCAGCTGCTCGGGGGGAAAACACTTGAACCCGGAGTTACGACTTCTGACGGATGTGTGTTGTGTTGTGCTGCTTTTTTTTGTGAACATCGTCCGTCAAAACAACAGGCCGCTCTCCTCGCAGGCCTCTTCAAGTCGGCTCCATGCGTAGCTCCTCCCTCCGTCCCTCTCCCTCCCCTCCCCTTTTACTGTTGTTTTTTTTCCACCTCTCGCCGCCACTACGGCCGCCGCTCTGCTCTCCTCAACCCCGGCGAGCCACACCCCCCCACCACCGCCACCACCGCCAGCCCCCTCTGCCTGGAATAAGTGACTATATAACAAATCAGCGAGGCGCTACAGAGTGCCAAGGTCACTGGGTTTGCGAGGGGGGAGGGTGAGTGGGGGTAGGGGAGGGGTGGGGGGGTGGCTGTTGGCGAGCGTTCCCCACAGAGAGTATAGTATACCTTGCCAGTTTGAACGGCGTCCAGCTCTCGTATTCGCCGGAGCCTCGGTCTCACTCCAGCCGGGGCTCAGATCCTTCCTGTGCCCTCCAGATGGATAACAGAAAGCCCTGTTTACTATCGATCGGGCCGCCCCTCGCCGAGGACTCCGCTTCCTGAGATGAATACGGAACCGCCGCCGCATCTTTCCCCAAAACTTCCTGAGGTCAATCTCTGTTGTTGTTGTTGTTGAGTGCATGTGTGTGTGTTTTTGTCGACGTAATCGACGTCGACAAGAAAAATTCGTTAACACGAACATTGAAGAGTTGACGCGACGTGTTATTGTTATTGTAAATTGCTGAATGGTAAAATCACTGTCCAATTTGTACCTGCAGTGCTGCACAGAGCGCTGAGGGTGGTAGTGTCGCTCATTGTTTACATCCTGCAAAAAACAGAGAAGAACAACGACTTCCTCTCTGAAAAGGCTTGAAAACTCCAACCCAAAGGCTGTGTCTCAATTCAGGGTCTGCACCCTTCGAACGAAGCGTCCTCCGTCTGAAGGAAGTGTTCGAGAAGGACGAACCAAAACCCACCTCCCCTGTAACCACATGGGACGGTCTAGCCATTAGCGTATTTGCGTCACCGCCGCTCCCTCCTGCTGGCCAACCCCGGAAGTGACGTTTTTATACCATCAAGCTAACCATTGGTTCGTCATCTAACGATGGCGTTGGATGTTCAAATAAGTAAAAACCCTACGTTAAAAACTGAATATTTTATGTGAAATTTCAATACTTAAATTTATACGTTGGGTCTTTGCCAGTACATGCCGCTAATTTCAGCTGGCATCCCAGAATCCCACGATGCTTTGCAGCAGCACGCAAAGCATCCTGGGATACAGAAGGACGCGAAGGGTAGTAGTGGTGTATCCTTGGAATCGGCTAAAAGTAGGGCGCATTCCGAGTAGGCATTCGGAGCGTCCTTCGGATTTTCAGGAATTGGGACAAGCCTTCGCGCAGTGCTATGACGCAACTTCCTTTCAAATGCATACTCCGAAGGGTGAAGACCCTGAATTGAGACACAGCCAAAGGAGTATTTCATAGGAAATGAAGCAGCGAAACACGCCAGGTGCAAACTCTGTGAGGCTCACCTAGCATTCCACGTTAGCACGTTAACACCTTAAATGCCGACACCCCAGAGTCGATGTGTTCACAAATAACGTCCAGGATAGATATTTTGTAGTTATGTTTGGAATAATTACACGCTTTTTTGTTAATTAATCATCAGCCCATGACGCGGGTACATACGTTTTTTCGCACGTCGGAAAATCATGGAACAAGTTGCTTAGAGAACGCTAGTTCACGGAGGTACGGTAAATGCGTACTTTACGGCAGTAATTAGTGAATCACGGCCCCTGTCAATACTAGCTTTTATACTGAATTTTATCACTTATCAACTGTGTCATTTAAGGCATATTAATTCGATATTTAAGTTGTAAGAAACATGTTTATGATATTTAACTGTTTGTTAAAAACGTGTGCTGTCAGGGTACAACAGTATAACACAGGTGTGAAGATTTAAGCACGTTAGGTTAAACAGAAGTGAAAAATAGATGGTAAAAAAGGAAGATAATTGTGAGTAATGGAAAAAATAATCGATAGATTAGTAAACAACAAAAATAATCGTTAGTTACAGCCCTAGTGTGTGTGTGTGTGTGTGTGTGTGTTTGCGTGAGTGTGCGGGTCGTATGTTCACAGTCAGACTTGACTCCTGGGTGCATTTCGGGTTAATGTTGCGGATACAACCTGTGGCAGCTATTCTTGCTGGTGGATTCAGAAATAAAATTAATCATTGTGTGTGTGTGTGTGTGTGTGTGTGTGTGTGTAACCCTCTTCACAGACCTGCTCTTTGGCTACATTAACTGCATCCTCCCCAAAGGATTCACACGCTTGCATTAGTGTACAGTGGTGGAAGAAACAGTTTTTGAACACCTCATGCGTTTTTGATGTACTGTATTGCGGCTAAGAATCAGACTCCAAGTGTAAAAAAAACAAATATTCTCTGGCCAAGTGCGTCTGTCCAAAAACTTTTCTCCACGACTGTAAAATTAAGCAATTAAGCATCAGTAGCGTATTCCCCAAATAATGGGACGCCACTGTTTTTTGCAATAGCAGCGAGAATACCGCATCTTCTTCTTCCTCTTCTTCTACTATTTTATTTTTCAACAGCGAACAAACGGAAAACAATCACATGCCAATCAAGATAAAGCGTCAACAGGCAGGAACACACTAGGTAGCACGCTAACACCAGTACGTGAGGAGGCCGCCACTGACTAATCGCTTGAATGGAGGAAACACCATGAAAACAAAACAAAAAAAGAAGAGGAAGTTGCTGCTTGAAGCGACCACGTTTGTTTTTGTGTGAGAGTTGAGCTTCTCACACAGGCCCAACACTTCCTGTTTGGCTCTGTGAAGACCACAGAAAATGGCTAGAGAGCAGTGTCCTGCCTGATCCTCAAGGATCAAACTGCTCTACTAAGAGAGTCGGTTCATTCCCAAACCCAAGCAATTGAAACGTGTCTCTTTAAATGCATATGTATGTATATATGTAAGAATATACATAGAGCGATAAGGGTCTTGCTTCTAGTTAACTGGCAACTTGCACTGCCATTTTCTTTAAGGAAGCCCACCTGACAGTGAACTAAATACGAAACCCACTGTCAGGCTGGCTTCCTTTATCAATCAATCAATCAATCAATCAATCAATCAATCACCTTTTATTTGCACAGCTCTAAATCACAACCAATGGTATCTCAGAACTTTATACGACCACGCTTCCTTAAAAATTCTACACACTGGACCTAAAAGTGCTCTCCGTTTCAGTCCAACTGTGTTTTCGCACATTATGACTTGACGACTGGCCGCAGTCTCCTCAGCAGAGGGAAACATGTCACTGCCGTGAGGTGCAAACCTCACGTCTGCAGCTAATTCACCTAAATTCTGAGTTCATCAGCTGTGAACCCCGAACGGTCGGACAGACAAGCAGCCTCGCCCGGGAGACGCAGCTCAGGTGGAAGGTGGTGGGGGACTCCCGGCTGGTAGTCGAAGAAGAGCTCCGGGCTCCACGCCACTCCACCTGGCAGAGGGGCCCGACCACGTGGAGGCGGCGGCCGCCACCGCGGAGACCTGCCAGCCTCTAACAGGGAGCCGTTGCCAGGAGACGAGTGGCTCCTCCGCTGCCTTTGTTTACTCCGCTTCTCGTCAAGGTCACAGCCGAGAGAGGAGCGGCAGAGAGAGCGAGTCGGGCGTGTGTGTGTGTGTGTGTGTGTGTGTGTGTGTGTGTGTGTGTGTGTTGGGAGGGTCTCAGCGATATTGTTAATCTAAAAATAAAAAAAACACCTGTCAGCACGGCTCTTTCCTAACAACTCCCCCCCTCCCTCCGATTCGTATCGCCTTCACACGCCACCGGCGCTCCGACCGGAGCCGAGCCGCTTCTGCAGGAGGGTCGAGACTCGGCGGAAAACAGAATTCAAATTAGATTGACCTCTAATAAAAACACGCGCATGTTTTCAGACATTTGAGACGTGAGACAATTTGGAAGGATTTCGAGGGGAATACATTGCCAAAGGTCCCATGTTATACCCACACCCTGATCCTTGAGAGAACCAGAGCCTTGAACAACGATGAAGGATGACTCAACAATGCCAGAAAACAGCACATTTAGCCCTCTGTTTACAGCCTGCCGGATAAAACTCAGGCTTCTGTAGAACTTTCATGTGTTTCAAAAGGTACAAGAAAACAAGGCGTCAGGGTAAAGAATGCAACAACACCTGACCAGAGGTGCTGGGCGAGGGCGCCGCCACCCTCTGTGACATCACAGAGGGACTGGCTTCCACATTTTTCTGTGTCTCTGAGTGCACAAGAGGAAGAACCCGCGGACCGACGGGGACTTTCTCCATTTCTGGCGGCTTGGTCGACGTGCTGGAGCGGAAACGAGGCATCGCTGCCTTGTCACAACCTCATAACAAAGCTGACAAAACGACAGCGGCAAACTACACAATGACTGAAACACAACTCTCAGTCCTCAGGACGGGACACCCGCGTCTGACATTCATTTGCAGTTCATAACTCAACATCTTGCAGTCACACCACGCCCCCCCCCCATTCCCCTGGAACAAAGGAGAACAGCGAGGGTGTGTGTGTGTGTGGTGGTGGTGGACTCACATTTTGTCGGCCGCTCCAGTTTCCGCCTCCCTCGTTTCTTGTGCGGCGGCGGCGGCGAGGGCGAGAGGCTGTTGTCGTCCTTGTCCTTCTCCGAGTCCTGGTCCTCGCAGCCCAGCAGGAAGTCGCTCTCGGGGGAGGGGCTGCGGCTGCGGCTGCGGCTGCGGCTGCGGCCCGGGTCTGCCTCTGGGTCTGGCTCTGGGTCTGGGAGCCGTCCTCGGCCCGGCAGGAGGGAGCCTCTCTGGGGATGCCGTTCTCCACTTCCTTTCTCTCCTGTTTGGGGAAGCAGGCTTCGGACGTCCTGTCCCTGTGCCCGCCCACGTCTCCGTTGTGGACCAGCGCCATGGAGGGCCGGCCCGCCCCCGGGTAGATGTTGGCCACGCCCACGCCGTCTTTGAGGGAGCCGCAGCCCTCCATCTGCGTGAGCGGTGGGGGGAGAGAGAGCGAGAGAGCGAGAGAGAGAGAGAGGAACAGGGTTACTGAGTTTACACCCTGGCAACCTTTCATGTTGAGAGCTGCATCGGCGATCAGTCGCAGGTTGTCACTCGCCGGCTCCATTTAGTAAACAGTACAAAAAATAAAAACAAAAAAGAAGGGTTCCAAATTATATTCGAAAAAAAAGAAAAAATGCTTTGGTCAGTCTGTGAAGTCCACCGTTCACATCTTGTACTATGATCCGCTTTCAGAGAAACCTGTTCCTCAGATCAGGCAGAAATCTGACCCTCTGTGATGTTATAAAGGGCGAGAATAAAATGAAGCAGCCTGCTGTTGGTACCGTTCTGTTGTCGCCTTCCAAACGAGGTACAGCAAGAGCACCAGGTTTCAGCGGGAGGCTGTAAACACAGGGCTAAACCCGAGAGCTGTGCTAAACTTTTGGATTTGCTTAATGAGGCTCCACCGACGGAGTCGAAGGTGAAAAAAAAGTGCACAACACAGAATCTGGATAATCCATTCAAACGCTTCACGTCCGATGAGCCAAGTTCTGCCTCTTCGGGCTCATTTTGGCCTTCATCTTTACAGAAACAAAGAGCCGCTTGCAGCACTTCCTCTTTCAGCTCGGCTTCCAGACTTGTAAAAGTGCAGAGCGTTGCGCCAGCCGGCGGTGCAGTGCAAACCTTAACTTGCAAAAAAAAAAAAAAAAAAAAAAAAAAAGGCAACTGCAAGGGCAATACGTTGAGGGTTCATCAGGTACGGCGCTGAGGTTCCCCCGGCCGTGCGTTCACCATTACAGCAACGCGGAAGTATGTCAGGAATGCTGGCTGCTTGACAACCGGGGTTTTTTTTTTTTTCTGTTTCTTTTACTTTTTCCTTTTCCTCGCCGCGTCTACGCCGGGACGCCCTGCGAAACCATTTCAATCGGCGCGCAGTCAACTTGAAACTCGGCTGACCTTTCTAGCAATGCGGTTTAAAGAGCGCCTGTTATGAAAAAACACTCACCTCGGCGATGGTTTTCTAACAACAACGTGCATCTCCGGGCCGCCGGCGCAAAACAACGGCTGAACTACTGCTGCCTTGTTTGAGAGCGCGCGACAAAACGGCAGTCAAAATCAGCTTCGGGTGATGTCACAAAGGGCGCTGACCTTTTGCATGCAGGTCTGGTGTAGCATCAGTGTTAGCAGGAAGTTAAGCTGTAAACAGGGGGCTAAATTTGCTATTCGCCCCCTAATTTGCTAAAAGTTTTTATCTGCTGATCTACAAAGAATTTTTTTTCATCTTTTACCAGGCCAGGCAAAATGAAGATCTGAAAACACTTTGAGTACGAGACCTTTGAGTTAGACTTGAGTTGTAGTGAAGCAACACGCCCGGAAAGGATTCTTTTAAACTCTCTACGACAAAAAAGAAAGAAAGAAAATGAAAATGAGACAGGGCCTTTGACTCTGCCTAAAAATAGCTTTTTAAAAAACGCATTTTCTCAGACAATCCCGTTACTGGGTCACAGAGAGCAGAAAAGTGGGACGCGTCTGATGAGATCCGAGTGTCAGGAACGCCGACGGGAAGCGTGCCAACGCTTTCATCCCCTCCCTGTGCAGGAACGGCGCAAGATCCCGAAAGACAAAACGCAAAGGCGAGCAGAAAACGGACCCGGCGGAGAACCTACAAAAAAGGCCGTGAAGGGGATGAACAGTAGGGGAGCAGAGGATTCTGGGAGCCGGCAGAGCTCCAAATGACTCTATCGCTCTGGTAAGTGACAGCAAACTCGCTGTAAATGCTCAACAGTTACACACATACACGCACACAGAGCGAGCAAGTGAGTGAGCGAGGTCGTAAATCTGTAGGACGCGGTGACTCACAACAACAACAACAAGACTTACACAGCAAAAGGCGTTAATAACATCCTGACTCGACTGGAGACACACGGAGGAAGCGGCTGCGGCGGCGCTGAAGCGGCCCAGAGAGAGTGACGCAACGGCCGTTAGCGGCCCAGTCAAACAAACTAGTGCCCTCTGCAGAGGTCAGAGGTCGCGGACAGACAGGAGGAGGTTGGAGTAAAACACAGGGCTACTCGACACGACGTAAAAAACCAAAACCAATCCAGGTTTGTTTTGTTTTTTTTGTTTTTTGTGTCGAGTTCGGGACCTTCAAACGCCCCGCGTTCCCTCTTCCTCCGCATGCGTCGGATTCAGGAAGCATATGGAAAGTATTTGAGTCGCGTTTCATTCGGTCGGGGCTGCATAACATCTTCAAGACGGCCGAAGAAAGGAGGGAAGAGGAAGTCTGAATGCGGCTGAATGTAAAGCGAATGATAAAAAAAAAAAAACACGGCCGGATGCAGTTTGCAGCCGCGGCTCACTATCAGATTAAAGGCCCAGTGTGTCAAATGTGGCTTGAATTCTGATGTTTATATTGGTAAAACCTTAACATACTCCCCATAAATACATTAATAAAAAATGTATACTCGCAGTACAATAAAAGTAATTTGGTTAGAACAGTTCTTACATATATATAAGTATATACGTAGAGCAATAAGTCTCTTGTTCCTAGTTAGCTGCCATCTTGCACCACCATTTTTTAAGGAAGCCTTCCTGGCAGTGACCTAAATATCAGGTGGGCTTCCCTAAATACTGTGCTTCGAAATTTTACCAACTGGACCTTTAACCGTCGTTTTTGATGAGAGGCGGCCTCCCCTGACGTGGGGGCTGCTGATTGGTCCAGTCACCCTGCGACCGGTCTCATTGCCGGCTTCAAAATTGAAAATCTGATGCGTTTCTGCTTCTTATACAATAAATAATGTGATCCCTATGACGTGCTCTTTGACCTCCGAACTGGTTTTATCGCACTGCAGCCCAGCGAGGGCCGACGGCCATTTCAGTCGAACCCTTTCAGGGGGTTTTGAGAGGGTTTTTTTTTTCTCGCAGATTCAAAGGTTGAGCGTGTGGAATGTTATCAGCCTCCCTGCGGACCGACTGCAGCTCGGGACTGTGACACCGGCAGGGCAGCCGGGGTCAGTTAATATGTAAAAGAAAAAGCCAGCGAGCAGGATCGACAGACATTCTTCAGCTTTTTTTGTTCTTCTTCAAGATTGTGTCACGAAGTCTCAGCCTCCTCCTCCCTGCTGCTGCTGCTCGAGTATTTAATAATTAGCTGGAGCGGGAAGAAGAACTGAATCCAAAGGATCCGAGTCGGAAAACACAAACCAAAAAAAGAAAATGAAAAAATTGTACCCGGTAGCGTTTGAAGTTTCCGAGCGGTGACTCGCACTCTCGGAGAGGAAAAGAGAAACAATGAGAGGCTGATTGGACTGGAGCCTCTCCGTTTAGGGGAGGCCAGCTGTGAAAACACTGACGGCCGCGTCACTCGTGGGAATGACTCTTACCCTTCTTCTCCTTTTTTTGTAATCCTCCTCCTCCTCTGAGAAGATGATGCACGTACACATTCACAGAAAGACGGGCAGCAGACATTCACACCGTCGGCTTAACGGACAAACTTTTTCACAACCGGTCGCTGGGACGGGGCGTGCAGCGGCCGCTTTGAAACACATCTGGCCCCGTCTGGGCGACGACGGGCTCTGTTCACCACAGCAGGCGGCGGCGGCGGCGGCAGTGGACGCTGGCAACAGCTGCCCTGTGATCGGACGTTCGGTTCTGCCTTGTGTTTCACACTGGAGGCAGGAAAGCGTTGGGAACAGAAAAAAAAAGGGAACCTGGCCGGATTAGACGGCGGATATTGTGGCGACATTAACGCGGCGGAGCCGACGCGGCGCATGCGGATAAAGTCGATTTCATGTCGACGAACAGCTGCTCACAATAACTCTTTTAAGGGACCTCATCGGCCTTTCCATGTCCTGCGATGCAGCCGCGGCGGGACGGGAACAAAAGTTTGTCCCTCAGGCCCCTCCGCTGGGCGTCAAAAGCAGGGAGCTACTGCTGCTAGCTGCCCCCCCGCCCCAAGAGCCACAGAAGAAGAAGAAGAGGCTGGAAGTGGCGGCTAGCCTGATGCTAGCTTGACAGCGTCGCTGGAGGCGCTCGCGTTTTCAATTTTACTTCCAGCCGGGTCCAAAAAGAGCGAGGAGCAGTTTCAAGCCAGCAAGGTTCAACCAATCTCCTTCAAATTTATGTTGGTGGTTTTTTTTAACGTCCTCCCTCCTTGTTCGGACATCTTCTCCCAGGAATGGAAATGTAAAATGAAACCAACAGATTTTGTGGAAGAAACCATCGGGCCTGTCCAGTCGAGCAGGTTTCTCTCGTTTTTTGAGTGCGCTCACGAAATCTGCTCACACTTTGCAGGAAGAAAAGCAAAGAAAAACAAACACTGTTTTGCTGGGGCGTGTGATGGATGCGCAGATGTACTCGTGCAGATGAGCTCATAGCGTGGACACTCACTTGGAACTGCTTGCGCTTCTTTCCAGGCTTGGCCAGCTGAGAGGAGGCGCTGCTTTTAGACGACTTCTCCTCCGTCACCAGGTCCATGTCCAGAATTGTGCTTTCACCCTGTTGGAAGCATTCACAAAAAACAAAAAGACAAAATCAAAATTTGACACAGACGAGAGAGAGCGAGAGAGAGAGAGGGAGAGAGAGATTATCCTGGAGTTGCACACAAGTTTATCTAATCTATCTCATCTACCATTCACATAATGCAACTCATGCATATAGAAGAGTTGGCGCATCGGGTTAAATTCTTTCAGGTTCATAGGAGCAACACAGGCTCCAAAAGGTTTCCAAAAGGTCATGTGACAGTTTTACGCTCCAAACCTGCACATGGCGCAGGGTCAAAGCAGCACAAGTACTTCTAAGAGGTGAGATTGACGTTCTTGCGTTTGCCTCTCTCTCCGCTCGGAAGATGCAAGAACGTCTGACATGCAGGCCCGACGTTCGAAATCATCCGACAACTTCATCTGCTGCACAGCTTTAGGATTTTCTTTCCTGCTGCCCCCCCGCAGATGCACAGAGGGAGCTCCAATGGAACTGACACTCTCTCTCCAAGCGCACACACACAGCGCAACACTTGTGAGATTTCAGGGCTCCGGGTCTCTGCGGTGGCGGCGGCTCCTCGAGAGTCTCCGTCCCGAGTGGACAAATGAGACGGAGCCGCTGTGAAGCGGCCCGAAGTGACGGCTCGGCCGACGCGGCGCTGACCTTCCGCAGACAATCCGCTCTTGACACGGCTACAAAGACGCTGACCGCCCCTCCTTCCCTCTTTCCATTCCTCCCACCCGGCTGCAATTTCTTTTTGATTAATAAAACTGTCCATCGCCGGGAACAAAGCACCGTATCCCCCTCCTCCACCGAGACCCCACCGGGCGAGGGGGGGGTGGAGTGGTGGGGGAGTGGGAGGGGGGTGACGGGTGGAATAAGATGATCCTAATGGAGATGCTTCGGGTTTTTTAACGTCGGCTGAACGGGACCAGCGGCAGCACCGGGCCTGAATGCAAATGAGCTTGTCGAGCCATCGCTGACGGCTGCGGTTAAGAGTGTGAGGGGTTGCGGGCGGGCGGGGGTCCTTATTAAATTCCTTCGGGCCGGCGAATGTGAGATTCCCCCGCAAGATAAATGAGCTCTCCACACAGCCAGGCGCAGCGGTAAGGAGAGACCCCTCCTCTGCTTGGCTGCTAAGTGCTTTTATTTTTACCTCGGCGGGCGACGGCGAAGGGGGGACGTGGCACAGCACGGTTTGCGCGTAGCCCAGTGGCTGCAGCCACTGATTTGTCAAAAAAAAATACTCTCAAAACAAAACTAGGTTTGCATGTGAACAGTGACAAAATACAGCATCACCCATAAATACCATAATCATAATAATGATAATGATAATAATAACAAACTTGTCTTGGCTGCAGAAATTGCTCAAGTTCACGCGATGAATTAATCCAGCAGCTGCGATGATGACTCGTGCTCAGCGACACTGCAGCAGCACCCAGCTGTCAGTGCCTGCGGTGGAGGCTCGACAATTAAAGACAGACCGCACAGATTGAAAAATAATAATAATCAATTATGAAGTCAGCAGCTGTAAATGATGCACATCAGAAACAGCAGCGAGTTTGGATCCTAAGAAACGCACTGTGGAGCCAAAGGCTTCAGTCTGGCCTGCCAGGTAAATCCTGTGGGACTGACACCATTTCTAAGTCAGCTAGGTTCCAATATTAAAAAAAAACAACAACACACAGTTACACAGGTGTGCATGCATCTAATTTAACAAACGCATGCACACCTGTGCAAAGTCACCAAACTCAACAAGCTCAAACAGCCCCTGACGCCGTCTGGCCTCCAACACAGAATAAGGGGACGGACCATGAAGACAAACAACACAAAAAAATAAGATAATAATTCTGCAGCTCCCTGAAGTATTATTGTTTTAGTGGTGTGCAGAACACTGTTGAGATTCAAAGGTAGATGAAGTGGAAGCGGAGGAGGAAGCCTATTAGCGTCATGGATTTATTGATCAGCCTGCGTAATTAGGTCGTTAAAATGTTCCGTCGCCCTTGTCTCATCTGTCTGCATGCATTGCAAAAGCAAAATCTGATTCAAATCCAGTTCATTTACACATGGGAGGGATGCCTGAATCTGATCTGACAATATCCAAATTCATTGCTTTTTTGTCAACGTAACAGATCCACTTGAATGGACAAGAAAAAACCATGCGGTGCTAATCCGGCCTCGCTGACCTCTTCACCTCTAACATTCAGGGTCAAAGACAACATTGCAAGGGTCAAAGTGTCCAATGTTGTGTCACTCTCAGTGGGATCCTCTGGCAGCAGACTCACACTCGTCCTCCACACTCAAACCATCAGGAACCTTAGAGGTTACAGCGGCAGAGTCCGCCGCTAAAATGGAAGCAAATCCATCAACCATTAGTGTCCCGGGGTGACAAACCCCATTAGCATAAAGAGATCACCGTCGCCGGTGCTGTGATGAACCGGCACACTGGGAAGAAAAATAAATAAATAAATTTAAAAATCTGCACAGAATATAAAACGCTGCGAGGTCAGACCTGCCGTAATGCGCTGTACGGCGAGCGGACGTGTTTTGGTGTTTTGCAGACGGTTCCCGCTGCTAATGGCGCTTTGCCGTCTCTGCTGGCGGGGCGGCAGAATTTGCATAGATAATAGCACATTTGGAGTGCCGCCCGGTGCGCAGGAGCCACTTTTACACGGATGACACATGCGAGCGGCGCCTGCAGGAGCTGCCCACGCCACGCTACACCACGCTGCGCGCGCAATTCCCAAAATCCTGCAGCTGAAAACAGAAAAACAAAACAAAAGCCGCTATTTTCGCCCCTTTTAGCAGCGCTTTTTCCTGGTGAAAAAAAAACAGACAAAAAAACAAAACAAAAAGAAGAGTGAAAATCATCGCGTTGTTGCCTGGAGTGAACCCTATCGCATCGTCGATATCTGGGCGCTATTTCCGCCAGCGGCCGGGCGGGCGGCCGGTTATTTAAGGCAACGTCTGTTGCCAGGCAACAGGACCACGGGCAGCGCGCAGTAATGGGAACATGGAGGAGGAAGAGGACAACCCCCACCCTCCACCCCCCAGCAGAGGAGCCGTGCAGCCGCTCCAGCGTCGGCTCAACCTGCGCCAGCCAACGCCCACGTCACCCAGCGCACGGCCAACGACACACAACACACGGCTTGCATCCCCTCTTCTCCATGGTGATGCTGCGTATCCTCTCTCTCTACACACACACACACACAAGAGCGCACATGCACATGCACATGCGCGCTGCGTTAATGAGTGCGTCTGCATCACGAGCGGTGACTCGGATCCTCTGCGCGGGTTCAGGGAGGAAAATGACGGAGAGCAAATCTTTGGATTGGAGGGATCAATCCGGCTCTTTTTTCTTATCCTGCTCGATTAATAGAGTCTCAGAACGAGGTTTGGATTAGCACTGATTAGCAGATTCATGGGTGCGTGCGTGTGTGTGTGTGTGTGTGTGTGTGTGAAATGACACACACGTCCAAACGTGACGTCCTCACAGGTGGGGGGGGGGGGTTTCGCTCCCAGTGCGGCGCTGCCAAACTAGCCATGGCTAATCCTCTCATTTAATTCCATTCAACATGACTTTGAGGCCTTTCGTTAAAAAATAAACAAATAAAATAAATGTAATTTGCAGTGATGGAGAGGTCAAAATCCAAATGTAATCAGCAGCTCACTGCACCAGCGAACAATTCCAACAACAAAAAAAAACAACAACACCTGAACATGTCTCTTACCATCCTGCTCCCAGGTGAGTCTGTGTAGTCCGAGCCTTTGAACGCAGCGGCGTTGGTGACGGCGTTGGACGGCATCATGGGCGAGCTCTTATCGAGACGTGGGGTGGTGGTGGTGGTTGGGGGGGGCAGCCTGCCTTCTGGTGATGGTGATGATGGTGATGGTGTAGAAAAGTGAAGAAAAACAAAGAAAAAGAGAGAAAGGAAAAAAGAGGACGGAAATGAGAGATGATCCCTCTTCTCTCCTGGTGGGGGGAGGAGGGAAAAAAAGAAGTGAGGAGGGTGCAAAATCAGCTTCACACATTGGCGACACACTTTAGAGGCATGACAGTGTCCATTCAGTGTGTGTGTGTGTGTGTGTGTGTGTGTGTGTGTAGCGAGGGGGGGCTACATGTAATTTTCTGTCATGGTAAGAGCCTCCACTTCAGTGCATCAGCTTTGTTGGGTGCACTGTGTCACGCAGAGGGAACCTCAAAGGCTTCTTCTATACTGTACACTGTATATATATAATATACAGTAGTGCAGGTCGCCTATAGGCCGCTGGGCCGCTGCTGCTGCTTCCCTGGAGCTGCACATGGCCGTGCGGGTCTGTACAGTAGCAGGCATGTGACGACTGCATGTGTCTGGCCTCAAAAAAACAACAACCTCAGACATCATCCATGATTTAAATTAACAGAAACTCTCCCCGCCCCCCCGCCCAAACCCCTTAATCCTTTTTTTTTTTTTTTACGTCCCTGTACCATTCAACCGCTGGCCTGGTGACGCATGTGCAAAACCCCTACGCTCACACATGCAGGATGATGATGGTAGTGGGTTGCTGTTGTTTTTTTTTCTTCTCGATGCACACTGTCTGATTAATCAATGAAATGCTAACAAGGCGCGTGCATGTCTACGGTAGTGAGGTTGTGGTGGTGGTGGTGGTGGTGGTAGTGGAGGGGGAGGGTGGTGGAGGAGGAGGAGGAGGAGGAGGGGGCCATGAAAAATGTGTAGTAATGTGTGTTGAGTGTCACCGCATTTTCACGCACACGCAGCTACAACGCGCCAGGCCCCAGAGCCTCCTCGCGCACAGCAACGCGTGCAACGCGAACCCTTTAACAAAATATATATATGTATGTATAATAAATAAACGAAGCAAGAAGTTTCCAGACGTGTTTAACACGAGGGGAAGTGCGCGCGTGACCTTTCTTTTAAAACAAAAAATAAATTTAAAAAAAAAAAAAAAAAAAGAGCGTAAAGAGAAGAGAAGACGTTCTGCCTCGCGACTCACTCCTCCGTTATCGGCGCTATTTGATCAGGCCGGTGCGTGCCAGCCGCGAGCCTCGAGCCGCGAGCCCGGGGTTCGCTGCCGTGAATTCGCCTCAAGTTCAAGCGCAACGTCGCGGCGTCCAATCAACACCTCACTGCGGAGCGGGGGGTGGACACGGGGGGAGAGAGGAACGCGAGCCCTCCTCCACCCTCCGCCACCACCTTCCTCCCTTCATTCCAACCAAATAGTCGCTATTTCCCCCCATTTCCATCGAGCGCCTCCGCACCCTCTCCTTTTTCTCTCTCTTTTTCTTTTTTTTTCTCAACCTTCCCTCCCTCCCTCCCTTCCTCCCTCCGTGTTTCCTGCCCAGCGACCGCTACCCGGATACGCCTGCTCGGCTCGGTTCGGCTGTGTGTTCGTTACCCGATTCTCCCAAGTCCCGGGCCTGACCCTTTATGTCTCGCTTCGCTCCCGGAGCCTCCTTCCTCTTCTCTCCCCGTCCACCACCTCCCCTGGCCGGCCAGCTCTCCTCCAGATGCACCGCTGCTCTTCGCTGCAGGGGCCTGCGAAGAAGAACGGGCTGCCGGCGGCCGCGGGGTCCTAGAGACCGTCCGCCGAGGCACTGGGGTTCAGGGAAAGTCTCTGTATGAGAGATCTTTATAAAAAAACAAAAAAAAATGCTTAATCCCCCTGTACAAAATCCAAGTTAACAAATGTTTCTCAACAATAATATGGGTCTCTGTGTTGTCAGTGAACTGAGACGAAGTTCATTGTTTTCTCCTTCAGTTTGTGCTGCGCACTTGCCACTAAGTTTGCTGAAATTCGCAGTTTTGAAAATCAACCCTTTGTGATGTCAGAGAGGCAAAAAAAATATATATATATATATATATACATAAGGATGTGATACAGCACTATATACTGCATATGTGTGTGTATGTGTACTTGTGACATATTATATATGACCATGACATTATCATAACGCTGTCCAAATTTATTATCATTATACTTTCTATCTACTAATGAGATTATAGAGCTAAAGCTCCATCTTCCCTGCAAAAACTTTATGTAAATGCAAAATCACCAGTGCTGTACAATACCGCCGGGCTAAATATTTCAACTACCGCTACAGAAGCACTGAACTGGCAAAAGAACGCTGTCAAAAGGGACTTTAGCCTTTTCAAGTTTTCTTCTCACGTGACCTAATAAAATAGAAACGAATCAATTCCAGACGTCAGACCTGTGACCTCTAGAATAATTTATTCAACCTATAGAAAACCGCCAGTGTTTAATTATTTGCAAAAGTTCCAGCCAGTGTGTTGCTCTGCCGAGCAGTCCAAGACTAAAGAGTTGGGGGGGAGAAAGGGTGGGTGTGGTAATCCTATTTGGAACATAAAACCTTTTTTCATTACATTTAAGGTTTGCAACGTAAATAAATGAAAGGGCCCGTACTTGAAACGTGCAGCGACGTCAGCGCTCTGATATGTGCTAATGCATCAGTGGACTGGCATCGTTGAAACAAGTCAGGAGATGAAATAAATTAAACTGTTTTTCTTTCATCTTTGCATTCTATCCTTGGAGGGTAAAAAAAAAAAAAAAAAAGCATAAAATTTAGAGACACTGCATACACACAGTCATTAAGATGTAGTCAAAACGAACAGGAACCCGAGGAGACTTCCCTCGTTTAATTTGCAGCATTTATGGGCCCCCTGGTGGCTGCGGGGCCCCTAAACAGCCACATTATGAGTCGATGCCTCAGGCCTCCTTTGAGGTTTTTGAAGTGAAACAAGCTTTTCCTCATTGCTTTTGCTCCCTTCAGATGGCGGCGTTATTGCACTGTAAAATCTTAATCTAATGTCTTCCTGCTCACTCAACCTTAAATACTTCTATAAACGTGCTTTACGTGTATTCCGTTCGCTGACACCTGCACATTCCATTGCAAACGCTTCAGATATTTGATGTTACATCATGCCGTTTGAATAAATGAACAAGACTGTTTGGCCAACATCATCCATCCGTCCCATCCATCCATCCATCCTTTTTCTATTCCTGCTTCTCCTGCACTCAGGGTTGGCTGGAAACACACGTCATTAAATTAATGTCACGTTTCTCCATTTTTGGGGGCACATTTTTGGATCCTGCGATGGCTTTGTTTTCAAACCAGTGATTATTTGTCACAACTGTTTTCCAGCAGAATCTCGCAACGTAAATCCACATTTTTCACAACGTCAATTTTTGGTGCACTTTTATACGATTTCCCCACCACAAGGTAAAAATGTCACAGGTGCAGCAGTTAAAATCCAGTCAGCTCTGTTTAATGAACTACAAAAAAAAGTGGGGGGTGGGGTTAGTGTTTCTCCATGGCAGTCTGTATTTCTGTGACCTCAGGCGTTGAAGCGGCCGTGGTGGAGTGCAGCTCGTCTCGTGCTCAGCGCCCCCTCCGCCCCCTCCACCCACCGTCTGAACTCGTCCTGCGTGTGCAGAACCTCCACCGCGTCTTCATTCTCACTTCCTCATAGGGCGCAAGTCAGAGTGAGCTATCGCGCCTCCTCATCGCTGTCAGTCCACGAGGGCAGAGCAGGCCGCCGCGTGTCCCCCCCCCGGCTGGCACCGCCAGACAGAGCCCTCAGCGAGGCTCCCTCCCTGCCTCCACCTTCCTGTGGACCCCATGAGGCAGATTGCTGCTGAGAGCCGCCGTGAGAGGAGAAAGGGGAAACGTGTGTGCGGCGGGCGGATGTGGTTCACTGGTGTGGAAGCGGCTCTTCTTTCTCACAGGGGTGGCTGGCACTGCGCTGCGCCGCGCTTCTCTGCGGTTCATGTGAGGACAGCCGAGCAGCGAGACAATGACACACGACCCGCAGGGCCCAGAGAGTCCCCACGACCGACTGCTGCCTCCTCCTCCTCCCCCTCCTCCTCAGCTGGAGGATGGCGATGCTGAGAAGGTCAAAGTGCTGCAACGCGATCTCTCACCTGGCTGCTCTCCTGTTTTCATTCTCTCACGCCACAGCGACAGGAAGAGGTCCGCGACTGCTGCTGTTCTTTTTTTGTTTTTTTTTTCCGACGTGGTTCTCAAATGCAGATCAGAGAGCAGAAGGGCACCGCACAAGCCGCACGACTTTCCTTTCAGACTGTCTTACCTTTCAGCTTTTGCTTTTGTGTGGGGAAAAAAGTCTGCAGCCAGGTGTGAGATTTGACATGCAGTGTTCGTGCTGTATGGTTTTGGTGCAACGCTGACACTCGCTCGGCCTTGTTTCCATCGCCTAGCGGCCTGCCCTGCATCCTCCCGCTATCCAAGCTCCTCCTTTTGACACTGAAGTTAACTTTTTGTGTTTTCGGCCGTCTGCTCTGTCTCATCACCTGCCTTTAGGTAGATGTACAGGCAGACAGACAGATGGATGGACTGAGAGTTGGATTTCCATGCAGACACGAGGAAGGGCACAATGCTCACACCAAACAGCATCTGCCATAAAACGTAATGCGCATCAAAAGAAGATAAGCAATGGACAGACTGGTAGGAAATTTGGCTCAATTTTATTGCATCATATTGCGCAATGCAATAAAACTTTGCACGCACGCGTGTCGTAAAGCTTTATTGCAGCGGGACAACGTCTAGCTCGTCGGAACCACTGTGTACAAACTGCGATCAACGGTGACGGTGCAAAATCACAACGCACAAATGTAAAACCAGAAGTCGGGATGGTGAAAAATACATGCAAAAATACATAAATACAAGATAAAAATCTACGAGACATTTTAAAGTTTTAAATCTTTTTTTTTTAATATATCTCACATTTGATTTATTTACAAAAGACAGTGACTTTGTGACATAGAACTATTTTTTGTCCCTTCTTTTTTTGTAAAATCAACATAAGAAACAAATGTGTACCAGAAGCCTAACCATTACACAAACACAGATGCGGGTAAATAACATCAGGGGAAGGTTTGTGATGGAGGTGGTCTTCCTGCCACATCCTCTCTCCCACTCTCTCTCCCTCTCCCTCTCTCTCTCTCTCTCTGTGCTGAAGCCACTGGAGTCTCTTTATATGCGGCCTGCCCTGACAGGATGTTAAGTATTCATACTGGCTAAAAAAAACCAAAACAAAACAACGAAAAACAAAACACATCGTCTTGTGGAATGCGTTACCCGCCTTCTTTTTTCCCGCCTTTCTCTTTAAAACTATTTTAAAAATGCAAGTTGTACCTTTCAAAGACTCTCCTCCAGGCATTTTGTGAATAAACTATATGCGCAGCAACAACAACGTACTAAACGCAGATATACCTTCAGATATATACCTGTAAATCTGTATGACACACAATGTCCGCAAACAGTTTGGCACAAATTTAAAGGCTGAGCGTCGGCGTTCCCCACCCACGAGAACGCCATCAATAAATAAAACAGAAATCTCAACAAGGTCACAGACTAATAACTCTTTGACATAAAGGCTGATAGATCATCCTATTTTAGCTGAATGATTACATTATTATTTTTTTTTTTTTTACAGCACTTTACAGAACGGCTACAGGCACAAACTGAAAGAACAAAAGCAAATCGCAAAGCGCCAAAATTCAAACAGCGCGGTGAGGATGACGGGGAAGACGGTTTGAAGTGCTTTATATCTGCATTTAAAAAATAAAATAAAATAATAACAATAATAACAATTTCTAGATCCTCTCAATTAAATAAACATCTTTAAACATTTCAGTCCCAGTGCTTTTTGAAGTCCTCTTTTTGAAGTCCGATTCTTGATAAATTTGGACACGACCCTCAGGGGTGAAAGACAAAAAAATCTACCGGGCTCTGGGCGACGCCTCTGCAGCGTTCTCCGCTTTTACCCTCAAAACGCACACAAATTCACACACACGAGTGGGACGAACAACAGCCGACAACATGCTTCACCGAAATCAGGAAAAGGTACCAAACAAAAAAGCGTCCCTCCGTCGCTCGCTGCTCTTCACCTTCCTCTTCCCAAACACAGGACACACGACACACTACTCACGGACGCCTGAACTCGAGCTTGCAACAGAGATCACGACACACAAAGTGGAAGAAAAAACAAAATAACGACCGACCGACTTGGTGTGTGTGCGTGTGTTTTTTTTTTACTGTCTGTTCGAATGAAACCCTCCGTCTGGAATCATTAACCTTTAATCTCCGGGGTTATTTCTGCCGTAATTTCCCCGGAGATGCTCTGCGGTTCCCTGAGCGCCTACTTCCATGCACATAAAACACTTTCAACGTCCCTTTAATAACTAAGTGAAGCCGCCGCGACGCTTCCTGTTGGCCTCGCCGCGGCCTTCGCGTCTTCGCACCGCTCTCTCTGTGAACCTTAAACTCTTCCGCGCCTGGTTTATTATTAACGTCCTGAGGTGCTTTTCCCGGACGCTCAACGCCAGACGGTGAGAAGCCGAGGCTAGCAGCACGTTTTCCCGGGGAGGAGAGGCTGGGACTCGGCTCTGTGCAGTGGCCCCCACCTTGGTTTTCTCTTCTCCTAATTACACAGCACTGTTATTTTGCAGTTGACGACGCTCACTGGGGAGCGCAGCGCTAGCAGCAAGTTTAGTTATGTGACTCAGCGAGTGTGTTCACATGCACGCTGTACTCTGGTTTCGCAGCTCCTCCTGCCTAGTGGAGTCGCAGCCCCCAACAAGGGGTCTCTGGCTGGTCGGTGTCATAAGTCATCTCATTGCTGCACTTCCTTTTAGGTTTGAATAGTAAAAAGGGACAGTGCAGCTTTTTGCATCTTCTTTTGTGTGGCTACGTGGGAAAAATGAATCAGGCAAAATCACTCCAGGTGAAAACAAACAGTCCTCCGGCATGCAACACACACTGGAGTGTTTGATTTGGCTGGGATACAGTTCAACTAAATGTAAGTTGATATTACTCTGGAATATGATTTTGAATATTTCAAAGTAAAGGTTTTCTCTCGTGGATCTCAAAAAGATGGATGGCTGAAATTAGCTTAGCGTGATGCCCAGTTATTGCTTGAAATCTCCGGCGTTTAATGCAAAAGGAAGATGTGTTGTGGCCGGCTTGGCAGACATTCATCAAGTTGGGAAATGTTGCATATCCATCTTGCCGAGCTCCAACTCGAAGCGCTTTAAAGTTGTCAGCGTCAGCGCTCCAAACGCTAATCAGTTTTGCCCTCTAACCTGATTAGTTTTGGCTTCTGTTCAACATCACAGAGCCTAAAGATTTCTGATTGGCTGAACTGGCAGACATAAGTATCAGACTGCTTCCTGCTGCTGCTATGTCATAGGTTTGTCCAATCACCTTTTTGAAACGGTGGCTCCTTCTCCTACCAAACAGTTTCCTGTGGGCTCTTTTCCACACCTTCCGCCCGCTAAATTCAAACTTCAGAGTTCAGCTTTTGCATGTAAACACACTCCGTGCTGAGGCAGGACACTTTTGACAGCTGTCAGGAGAGGTTCAGCGGTTCGGCAGCACCTGAAACCCCGACACGATTCATGCTGAACGATACAAAAAAAGGGGGGAAAAAACGATAAATAAACCCAAGACCGTGAGCTGATGATCCAAAAAAAAGCAACGACAGGTTGGTTCAACTTCAAGTTGGGCGCGGGCGGTGTCACTGTTCCCATGGTCATGTGATTACAGTACCGTATATACAGTGTGAGCTGCTGCTGCTGCTGCTGCTGCAGTGGAGCCGCGCTGGGCGGAAGAAGCTCAGCAAAGCCGTGTTTTTGCAGTCATGAGGGAAATTTGTCGTGGAAATTACAGCAGCTTTTTTTTTCTTCTTCTTTGTTTTACAGGACAACATACACACTCGCTAATTAGACACATCTCGCTAGCTGCGAGAGGTATTGAATTTTTTTTTTTTCTTGTTGTTGTAACTTTTTTCACATAGTGAAATCCTGTTTGATTACAGCATGCATTACTCTACGTGCTAATGCCGGAGGGATGTCGTCATTGTCGTCGGTGAGTCTTCCCAGATGATGACTGTTTCCTCCTGACAGGGCGGTTGGTGGTGTTTCCCTCTCAGTGCTTTGGTACTCTCACTGAGCCTGCACACACACACACACACACACACACAAACAGCACAATTAGTGCCGCCGACAGCCTGCCGAGTCTGAGTTAATTTGTAAAATGTGAAAGGCTAACTGGCTCTCTGGCTCAGCGCCACGCTGCCGCAGCCCTCTGAACGGAGGCTGAGGCGGGAGATTGTTACGCTGAGCGCTAATGGGATTCTTTTTTTCCCCTCCGTTATTTTTTTCTTCACATATTCATTGAGTTTCTGCATCGAGTGAATGTGTAGAACCGGCTTCGTTCCACTTAACCCAATCTGGATCAGCAGGAGCAGGAAATAAATCCGGTTGCTTTCTGCAAAACACACTGAGATGGAAGCTGTGGCTGCGGCTCTGACTGTCAACTGTCACTGCTACTGGCAAGAATGATTTTGGGGACCTTGTCTTGTCCATCTCAAGGAGAACCAAGCGCTTCGGTCACCAGTCCTGTAATAATGACTATAGCAACAGTACTAAAAAATTAACATAATTTAAAAAGCAATTATCTTGAAAATTACTGAGTCTACAATGAAATTGAATAGTTTAGGTGTTGAACATCAAAAGCTTATTATGGGACTGATTTCATAAGAAATTTGAGAAGAATTGCCAAAATTATTGGCCTGCAAAATGATGTCAAATTTTTTGGGACACCCTGTATAATAGAGAAAACTACTGTTTTCTTCTGACAGGTTAAAAATACTTTTCATTTTAACTTTAATTCAGTCAAATATTCGAAAACATAAATACAAATAATTATAATAATAATGATCTGTGTTTTTTTTGCCTTTTAGAGCAGCTCGTCAGCTTGCGATGAGATGCAATTTGTCACTTTAATCACTGCTGTTCACGGCACGACACATTTATTTATATTTGCTGTAGTTCTCTTGTTTCTTTGCTTTTAAAAGCGAAAAATATAAAGTTTTTTCTGCTGTTTGGAAATTTGACCGAGGCTGGAAGTGTTAAAAAGCTCTTTGGGACCAAGTCAGACTCACCTCTGTCTCCACCATTCCTCATGTTGGTCTCCTCTTCATCTGCCACGTCATCCACTGTAAAAAAAAAAAAAAAAAGAAAAAGAAAAAAAGATGAATAAATAAACATATGGTTGTAAACATATATGTATATAACAAAGCAAATAAAACAAAGCAGTTATAACTTAAAGAAGCTAGTTGATCTATTATTAAACTGTCTGATAAAAGAACTTTATCGGAAAACCAGACAACCAGGAGAATTCTGAGAATTACTGAATCAAAAATCTCCACCTGGTCGGCCGTTACGCTAACAGTGACTCTGAATCAATGTTGCCACTACCATGATTCACTATTACACTATTACTACATGACATGTGACTGGGAGATACATCCTAACTGTCACACTGAAGCAGGCGTGAAGCCATGAGGCGGGACACATGGAGCACGGCTGTCTCTGGCACCCAGAGCGGCTGCACGCGACAGACCTGAGTGCAGCTCCTTCACCAGCGACGACATCGTGTTTGTGATGGAGTCAGCAGCAACGAGCAGATCGTTCCGAAGATTCCTCGGTACACCTGGCGGCGGGAGAAACGGACGCGGTCACACCACGCAGCAAATAAATGCAAAGCAGTGTGATAGATATTGATGATATTTTTTGGCACAGTGCGGCTCCTGATTCTCACCCTGAGCGAAGGCCTCCAGCACGTCTCCGCCCACCCCCGCCAGGCAGTCCTGGGGCGTGTGAGTGGGGGTGGAGCCGGCCGAGGTGGAGCGTATGGGCATCGGCATGGAGCATCCGGCGCCGTGGCTGGGCGAGGAGTGAGGGGAGCCTCCGGACTGACATGCAACACAGAGCGACAGTCAAGACAAAAACAGAAAACACTCCACTTCCACTCCATTCTATTCACTCTTAATGTGCCTTATCCATTTTATGGCTTTTATTGTTTTGTTATAAAATTTTTTATTGTCCAAGAAAAAGCAGCTTATCCTGATACCTCATTACACAACATGGAGGAAGCCCACTCTAATGTGTTTGGATTGGTTAACACAAACAGGATGTACGGTGCTCAGGTGCTAGAATTTTTTTTTTTTTTCTCCGAAAGCGATATCGACCCAACTCCTGGTGAGAACAACACATTTCTGCACAACTCAATGGGCTACTCACTGTGAAAAATATGTGTCAAGTAATGTGGATTTTTGCACATTAAGTCCAGGTCAATCATTTTGGATATACAATGGGACAAAAAAGTATTTGGCAGCCACCGATTCTGCAAGTTGTCCCACTTAAAAAGATGAGCGAAGTCTGTAATGTTCATCATAGGCAGACTTCATTCAACTGTGAGGGACAGAGCGTGAAAAAAAATCCAGGAAATCACATTGTGTGATTTTCAAAGAATTTATTTGCTTAATGGTGCAGAAAATAAGTATTAAGCACCTACAAACAAGCAAGAACTCTGGCCCTCACAGACCTGTTACTTCTTCACAATCGACAACTTGCAGAATCAGTGCCTGCCAAATACTTTTTTGCCCCACTGTATAAAGTGTTGGTGAGTAATCTATTACTAAGTAATCCACTACTGTAATCAAACTACTTTTAAATGTGACGGGATTACTATGGCAAAAATGGCAATTCTAACATAATTACTTTATCAAGTACTGATACCCTTACTTTTGGGGAATATTTTGCAAGCTAAAAATGTCTTATTATCCACAAAATGTGTGAAATTTAGAAAAACAACCGGAAACAGGGATGTCGCAGACTGATGATGCAGCCGTTGCATGCGACGTCATTGATATGTGACGACATGGCATGGCGGAGGCAAAAGAAAAAAACAGCGACTGCGTTTGATAGCTGGAAATACGAACATTATTTTGAGTTTGTCTCGTCTAAATGAAAGAATATTGCCGTTCGTTGTATGCTGTGTGCAGGAAACAAGACGTTCTCAACTGTTACTTTATCTTTTTTAAACTAAAGTAATTAGTCATCGATTACCTATGAAACAAAGTAGTCGAAGAAGTAATTAGATTACTTTTTAAGGAGTAATCAGTAGTTGGATTAGTTTTATGGCGTAATCCCAACAACACTGACTGTACAGGCATACAGTGGGGGAAAAACGGAGCCAACGAGATGTTGACGTGATGGGAGTGCATTTGCCTGTGACACGTGGAAAGAGAGGAAAACGTTAAGAAGGGTCCTAGTAACCACACGGCATCATCCATTTTCTGCATCTTAATAGGAAACAGGGACATTCAGGAGGTTTCATCCAGAGAAGGTAAACAATCAGATTCAACGCCACTCTGTGTCAACAATTCCCCAGCATTTCTGTGGCGTTGCAGCTTCCTTCGCGGAGGTGTGGTCGCGACCTTTTGCCCCCTGAGCCCTTCCCACTACAAAAGCACTCTTATCAAATCTAAACTCAGACGCTGGGATGCGTCCGAAGAGAACCGGACGACCGAAACGAAAACAATGCATGTTAAGTCCCGAGGAAATCCGACACCGGTGGCTAAACTTAGAGCCCGTAGTGCAGCTCCGGCGCTGGCGGAGGGGAAATGAGAAGCATGTGAGGTGGGCGGTGGTGGGAGCCGGCGGGGGCCCCCGCGCTCCCGTCCAGCAGATATATGCCACGGTAAAAAGGACGGTTGTGTGCGTGTGCGGCTGCACGCCGCGCAGGACGGTGGCTGGCAGCCAGGCGGGCAGATGGCCGGCCAGACTGCCGAGTCACATTATAGGGGGAGAGAGAGGCTGTTAGCGCACATGAAAGGAGCAGGTCCTCGACATTCGGGCCAAGAGAAATAAAGTTGTGTGGATCCCAAAAAAAAAGAGCATTAAAAAAAACCCAAAAAACTGTCTGCCGTCCTTATTTTTAGCTTTTTAACGTCGGAGGAGCAGCAGAATCTCTCTCTCTCTCTCTCAGAGAGTGTTGGCGACTTATACTTCCTGAGATTACATCTGTGCGCAGGAAGTGGTGTGAGAGGGAGGTGGTGGTGCGGTGGAGGGGTAGGGAGGGCGGTCACCGTTAGCAGTATGAGACTCAATGCACTGTGAGGCTGCAGTGAGGGAATTCGAGTTAACTTACAGCCTGTTTCTGCTCCTCGTCCTAGCAGGCAGCCAGAGGGAGCAAAGCAGAGTGAGAGCAGGAGAGTTAAAGCCACGGACCAAGATGCAAATATTAAAACAAAAAAATATTACGATCAAATGTAAATTTCAATCTATCTTTTAAATTTAATGTCCCATATTCTTCTGATTATCACATCTTCACATCTTTATAGCGACTGCACTTGATTCATTAAGAAAAACTGTTTAGCCCTCTGTTTATGGCCTGCTGCCTTAAAACACTATGCTTGAGCTTCCTGCTGAAACCTGTGACTTGGTTTGACCTCCCAGGTGTTTGAGAGGCGACACAGCCAAGGCGGTCTTAGAGGGCGGAGCCGACAGCTGGGGCTGGGGTTGTCGTGACCACCCTGGGAGGTTTTAGAGCCCCCTGTGACATCACAAAGGGCCCATTTCCAGAACTGGTGGTCTAGCACTCGGTTTCTGAAGCAGGAAGCAAGCAAAAGAAGGAAATGGCAGACTTTTCTGACTTTGGGGAATTTCACTGACAGACAAGGGACAAATATTAGCTAGAAAAGCATTAATAGGGTAAATTTTAGCAAAATATCTGACGTTTAAAGGTGATCGGCGGGGACCTAAGTGGCAAAGGAGCAGCGGTTTCCTGCCAACAGCTTAGAGCTTTGGGATTATTTTCCGACTTTCATCCGAAACAGTCGACCGCTTTTACCTTGAGCAGCCGCATGAGGCCCTCCAGCTGCACCATCAGCTCCCGTCTGCTCTCCTGCAGGGCGGACATGCGCCTCTCCAGCTCGTCCTTCCTATGTCTGCAGCATAGGGGAAAAAAATCAAGGACTATAAATAAACCTCAGAGAGACGGGGGTTGATGTGTATGTTTTTTATTATTATTTTCAAAGGACTTGAAAGTCTTTCGAGCATCTTTATTCTGCTTATCCTGTCGACAGTAATAAGTCTCCGCCAGTCAATAATCCCTCGGACATAAATCTGTTGCAGTTCTCGTCAACACGATTGACTCGCAACAGAGTGAATCCTGCAGCACCTCAATGCACTCAAACTCGCGATGAAGCTGACGAAGCCCTCAGCAGTATCAGAGGAGGTGTTAATAACACATTATTTATTCATCGAAGGCAATTAGGTCTCATTTCACCTCCGCAGGGAAAAGAGAGAGAAACCAAGTGCACCACCAGTGCAGCTGTAGAGGCGGGGATGAAAAAACAAAAGACGCAGATCAGATTCCTTGACAGGCAAAGTGACAAAATCAGCACAAGGTGGACTTTAAGGAGCAGTTTGAGCATTTATTCCCCCTGCTGTTCATCGTGTGTAACTGTAGCCTCAATCATGTTCATGTTCAAGGCAGAAAGACCCATAATTGATGGATATCTGCAGCTCTGCTGTTTCTCACATGCAATTTTTTAGAGGTTTGCAGCTTGGATTGAAAGGCCCCAATGTGGAAGATTTAAAGGCAATGAAACAGAGCAGAAAATACATACAGATGGGTATATTTGTGTTTTCTTTCAATAATTTGAGCCAAATCGCTGTGAACAACATTGAAATAAAAATTTTCTCTCATCTGTTCACTACAGATCTTATAATTGATTGCTGCTCCAGACATTCGGGACAACAGGTTGACGGTACCTGAGAAGCCGCAGTTCGGTGAGCAGTGTCGGGTTCTGCTGAGCTTTTTCCGGAGTGGGCTGGGATGCCTGTTCGTGCTCCAGCCGCAGCCGCTGGATCTCCTGGAGGATCTCTCTGAACGGCGAAAAGATGTGTTTACCAACAAACCCTGCAGCGGCATCAACAAATCCGCTTCTGCTTAATGAATCCCGTTTATTGACGAACTGCACCTGTTCTTGTTCTCCAGCTCGGCAATCAGCTGCCTCTGCTGCTTGTTGGCATCGAAGTTGAAGCTCAGATCTGAAGGAGGGCACTGTTGCTGCACAACAACAAAACAAGAAAAGGGCTTGACACACAGGCAAACACTTGAAGACCAGACCCCATGTGGCCACCAGCGACTCCAGGCTGCAGGGCTCAGACCATCACCGGCTTTCTGCGGGTAAAAGCTTTTCGCATTTGGTTTTACACAGTTGTCACTGTCAAGGATGGATGATCTAGCGCAGACGTGGGCAAACTACGGCCCGGGGGCCATATGCGGCCCGTTAAGCTTTTTAATCCGGCCCGGTGAACTTGAAGAAACGATATTAATAGTAAGTAAGTCATAAAATAGCTGTATTTCATCCATTTTTTCAGTGTTTTAAGAGTCATTTCAATAAAGAGCTAAATATAGTGGGGCTTTAAAGACATATTTTGTTCATTTTCAATTGACGTTCAGACACATGTTTTCTACATATCCCATGATATATTTTCTTCTTTTAGAACATACAAAAGTTGATTGATTGATTGATGATTAAACCTAGAAATGCAGATATTTGCTGCTCTAAACTGCGCAAGCACCAACCAGCCGCTGCAGCAATAACGTGTCTGGTTAACTCAGATTGTATTGTTCACCTGAGGAAAAGAGAAAGAATAAGGGGTTCCTAGTTGGCTGCCATTTGAAACCATGCCACCGGAGGGCACTAAAGAGCAGCAGGCCGACACTGAAAAACACAATCCGTTTCTGACTTTGCCAGCGTCTGTCTGGGTCGAGGCACTTCACGTCCACTCTAGACATTGGATGATTAATTTTAAAATTGGCTGACGCCCCCTGCAGGACGTCTCCGGGGAAAGACACTGACCGTGGAGTTTCCCGCCTCGGCTGCCAGGCGGGCGGCGTAGCGAGCGATGAGGCGGTGCTCTTCATCCAACCGGCTGGGGCTCTCCAAGACACTGCGCCCAAGGCAGAGAAGAGGATTTATCACCAGCAGCAACAGGCTGTTTTGGTTATTCTGTACGATCAAGTGAAAATAATTATTGTAAACTGAAACTGGACATGAACATGATGTAATCAGCCTCGGAGAACGATGATTTGAGGTGAAGAGGTGAGGATGCAGGTGTTTGTGACGTGGCCGTCTCGAACGCAGAGTGGAAACCATCAAACCCAGTCAGGGCATCAAACACTGACAAACATCCAGCCGCAACAGACCAAAAGACCCCCAAACATTTTTTTTCCTTTTGATGTTTATATAATAAATCACCTCCCGAAGAAAAATAGCTGTCCATGCGATACGATGGTTTAAAGCAGTAACCCTGACTTTTTTTCCCCCTCTTTTCGGTATCTTCAAACAGTCAGCGGATCAGTTGGCTTGCGTTAAGATTGTGCACAAGATTAGAAAAAAAAAGAATCTTTCATTTGGTCCTAAGACATGTCAAAGCAATTTTTGTAAAAGGAAAAAAAAAAAAAAAAAAGTGGATGAAAAAATAAAAAACGTCAAGAAGTGTCCCGTTTTAATGGGAGATCTGCCTTAATAATTTACAGACTCATGCAGGGCTTGAGGCACAGACGCAGCCTTTCATGTACGACCAAAGAGGCAAACATAGATATAACGTATAACGCGATGCACATGAGGGTTGGCTCGCAGAGAGGCTGCAGCACCAGGAGGTCCTTTGGAGCCACCTGGAGGTCTGCGGCCGCTCTTGGCCACGGATGACTCCCTGCCTGAACTGGCACCTTTCCCGGGATTCTTTTGTGTCTGTGTGACGCGATGACAACACGACAAACAAAGTTTCCCGGACTGTTGTGCCTCCTCGTTTTCTGTTCAGGGCCACTGGTGCCGGTCTGAACTCAGAATTTGTTAAAAAAAAAAGTCATGCAGGGTGAATGTGTGTCTCGGTTAGCGGACCAGCACCAGGAGTGTCAATCATCTGAAAGCGGCGCTCGTCACTTTGAGTGACCAAAAAAAAAAGTAAGACACTACAATAACATAGAAATTGACCACTGACATTATGTTTAGCTCTCTGTTTGCAGCCTCCTGCTAAAAGTGCCAAGCTGCCAACTTGCTACATGTTGAGACTTCCCGTATGTTTGGAGGAAAGCAAAAACGAGGGCGACGCCAACAACCAAATGGGAGTGTCGTCACTGGTCAGTCGATGCCCTTTGTGACATCACAGAGGGCCCATTTCCAGAACTGCGTGCCATAACAAAGCAAAAGAGAAAATTGGCCTAATTTCTGAGGAGCTTGCCGACAAGCTGCAGGCAGATTATTGTCAGAACGGTGAAGTCGTCCTTTGAAGCTCCGATCCGCGACTGTTTGACCCGAAGCCTCCAACTAAATGTCAAGGAGCAAAACAACCCCACCCCCACCCACGGTGACTCACATGCCGACGCCACCAAAAGTCGTGAGCAGAAACTCATCAGGCTCAAGACCCGAGAATTTCTCCGCTCCTCTTTTCTTAAACTTGTTATCGTCTGGCCGCCGCCGCCGCCGCCGTTCCGCATGACTAACAGGTAATGAATTGTGCTTCGCCCTTGGAGGAGCGGCGGGGGAGTGGTGGTGGTGTTGGAAGGAGGGGGTGGGAATGGGAATTTAGGTTCCGAGCGCCGCGTCAGCAGCGTGACGGGCGGCCGGCGGCCTGATGATGTGCGACATTTTCAACGCCTTCCGGCCGCACAATCACCGGCCGCATTCCCGTCCAATCACAGAGGGTCCATTTTTGCCACGAGGAGCGCTGCATTATTCAGCAGCCGCCGAGTCGCGTGCGCTGTCGGGGTGATCGTCACCGCCGCGCACGATTAATATTTACTGGGCCGCCGGGAGGAGGCCTTCTGTTCGCCGCAGCCTCCCGCCGAACCCGCCGCTCCACACACACGGATCACGCACCAATTCTTGCCCCCCCAACCGCCGAGTGTTGCAGCCTTCTGCAGCCATACGCACCCCCCCACTCTCCCCCAACCCCGCCAGGCAGCGGCGTCCTCGATGCGGGACATCTGCCCAGAGCTGCTCCGACTCACGGCCGAAGAAGAAGAAAGGTCACCGGGATTCTCCGCCGGCGGGGAGGTCGAACCCGGGGAGAGGAAAACCGACGGGACCCTCTGACCTCCGCCGAACCCCCAGGGCGCCAGACGTAGTTTCTGCCGCCTCGACTGATCTGTATCACGTCAGCTCCCCTCTAAAAACCTCGCTAATCTGGCCGGAGAGGAGGAGCAGGAAGAGGAGGGGAGGAGGGAGGAGGAGGAGGAGGAGGCTGCACAGAGCGTTGGTCTTGGCCCGGAAATCTAATCTGGTATCGATTGCGAGCTTCTCATTATCCAAAAACACTGATAGCAAATCTCTGCCGGCAACTTAGCATAACTGCACCGTCTACAAAATGTGAGGGGGGGCCGTCTCAGAGAAGACGTTTCTGTAACTAGTAAAAAAGCAGTTCTGCGGTTTTTCTCTTTGCTTTGTTGTGTTTTGTTTTTTGGGGGGATTTCGCTTCCTTCGTCTGCCTCGTCACATCCACCAGCCAGGAACAAACGTTAGCGTCTCTATTTTTATGGTCCCAGAACCTGGTAAAGCAGCACTGAGTGAATTATTATTCAAGGAACTCCACATTCACTTGAGAAAACAGCATATTTAGCCTTGTGTTCTTCTGGCTGGGGATCTTGTTGCTAATCTGAGAGGAATCTTTTCCCTTTGTGACATCACAAGTCACTGACAAGAGCATGCATTTTTCTAGACAAGCTAGAGGAGCAAAAGATGCTCTCATTTTCTGACAGGACAGAGACAAACATTGCCAGACGAACAGCAATAAAGTCAATTTTGCATCACATAGGACCTCCAGCTCTACAGCAGTTAACGCTGGTACTGACTCACATGCACACCTTTTCTCCCTCTGTGCACCAGACAGCGATGCTACACCCCAACCCCTCCCTCTCCAACGTGCCCCCAGGATGTCCTGAGTGATTCTGCAAAGGCAAATTGCCGGAAAGATGCGATAGAGGCGCCAAACACTCAGCGCTGTGCTTTACGGAAAATGCAACCGCAGCGGCCCAGTAAGCACTCGGGCTGGTGAACAACGAGCCTTTAAGTGAGGGCGGGCTGGGAGACGGCAGGACAGTCCGACTCGGTCTGGTCTTGCGCTCTCCGCTTACGCGGCCGAGCTCCAGTTCCATCATAATCTGTTTGTCAAATCAAGCCCCGGCTTTAAGTAGCAGCGCTCACATAATCCTCATGAAAGTGTAACCAATTTTTTTTTCCCTCTAAAAATACACTCGCAAGGGCGCGCTGCTGGATGCCAAAATGAAAAGGGAGGGTGTCGGGGAGGGGGGGGGGCGACAAACATCACCATAGTCAGATTCGCGGCTCTGTTCCCTGATGAAAGGGTGAGTCTGTCACATGTTCGCAGCGACCGGCTGAACCGCCGCCGGCGCGGAAGCGTAGCGTGAAAAAGTGACGGCGTGTCACCTTTGAAGGCAGAGAGAAGCTCGTCGCTTCAAATTAAAATAGCTAAAAAAAAAAGTTATAAATATAAATAACTACGTGAAGGACGTGAGAGTGCATTACTCTGGGTTGTGGTCGGGGGGAGCTGTTACTCACCTTTTGGTGGGAGTCGGTGCCCCGGAGGACATGAGCATTGTGTCGTTCATGTTGTTGGCCACTGGTTTCGGCTGACTATAAGACAAGATTAGAGGTCTTTAATGCCCCGCTGCACACGCCCCTGTGTGTGTGTGTGTGTGTGTGTGTCAGCAGGGCGAGCGGAGCAGAGGGCATTTGCATTTTATATGTAATCATGAATCAGCGATCCTGACAGCAAGAACAGAAGGGGCAGGAGGCACAAGTGCATCATAATAAACCCCCAGGAGCTGGACGCTGTGCTCGCAGGATAATTGGCTTTTCCTTCTTCGCCAGCCTTTAAAATAAATACGACCGCAACCAAGTGGACACAAGCATGAGAGAGGAACACGATTAAACAGGGAGTCTGTGCTAAAAAAAAAAAAAAACACAAGAAACACTGGGGAAAGGTGATAGTGGGAGGTAGTTTGAGAGCGAGTCAAAGCGTCGGGGTTGATGGGATCGGATGGCCCCCGACCCCCTGAGGACCACAGAGTCCCGTCACCTGACGGTCCTGACGGCGGCACATTCCTCTTCCCACCGAAGGAAACCTCGCACTTTCGGATGCAACTGAAGTGTTTTATTTAAAGCTCATCTCATTATCACACAAAAGGCAACACGCTGGGAAAGCGTCGTCGTCTCCTTTGATGCTCATTTGGGCCAATAAGCATTTCTTCCATCTGGGAAAATCCAACTATTTTTATCACCCACACGGAAGCTGTGTAGGATACGGCTATCGGCCGCCGGACACAAAGTGACTCAACTGCAACCTGAGTCTTTCTTTTTTTCTTTTTTTTTCCTCTCCCAGTTGTCCAAAAAACAAAAAAGCGGGAATAACGAGCAAGAGGGAAGAACGGGGGGTGGGGGTGGGGGGTCCTTTGATCACTAATCAGGCTTGTTGTTGTTGTTTCGTTCGCAAATTGCACCTTTCTCCGAATGTTGTGGCTGCTTTTCACTTTGCACCCCGCACATCCTACCTATTGCAAACCGAAAGGGTCGCTGCACGACAACATTGTGCGTTGCAAAAGAAAAAAGAAAAAAGAAAAGAAATCAAGCCGAGGACGACAGTGAGAGAACCTGCACATGCTTGCTGGCTGCTCTGCTGCTTCTGGCACAAACGGCAAACCGCATCCCGGGCAACAAATCACAGGCACCCCACCACCACCCACCCCCACCGGCCACGGCACAGCCATCGCTAACCTTGACGGGCTCCCAGACAGACAGCGGAGGCGTCACTCCTACCTCAGAGAGCGGCAGCGGCAGCAGCGGCGGCAGCAGCGGCGGCAGCAGCGGCGGCAGCAGCGGCAGCAGCGGCACCTGTCCGTCTGGGAGACACAACACATCCGCCCGCTGCCTCAGCGCCTGCCCTCCGCCGAGCAGGCGAGCATCCTAATGTACTACACTGCTGCTGTCTCCAAGGAAACTCGCGGCGGTCATGTGACTGCGTGACGACGTCGACCGAACCCACTCCCCACCTCCCCCAACTACACTCTCCCTCCCTCTCACACTCTCCATCTCCCCGCTGCAGCTCTCTCTCTTTCTCTCTCTCTCTCGCTCTCTTTCTCTCTCTCTCTCTCTCTCCCCGGCTGTCACAGGGGCGCTTGGAGACGACAAACGGCTGAACGTCTCGTCATCTTGTCGGGGTGGGAGGTGGGAAAAGCGTCCCGCCGACCCACCGACCCACCCATCCATCCCCTATCTTCCGTGACTTACATAAGTGGCAGCTTGTCACAGCTACTCCTATAAATAATCGTTGAAGCGGACCAAAAAAAAAGCAAACAGAGGCAGAAAAAGCTCATCTTATGTAAAATAAAAAAAAGGCTCCTCTCTTTCCTCCCGACAGGCCGTGCACATCTGCAGCCCCGGGGTCAGCGGTTGACCGAGGTGGCCCCCCTGGGCTGCTCCCGCCGGTGGCCCGGAGGTCAGAATTTCAGCAAGTGAGAGATCAAAGTCTGCAGTGCGCTAAGGCCCCGGCCGGCGCTGGCTGCGTGCACTGAATGGCAAATTGGAGGCACCTTTTGCCTGCACTTCACAGCTGGCACGGGCACAAGAGGGGGGGGGGTGAAGTATGAGAGAGAGGGACACACACACACACACACACACACACGCGCGCACACACCCTATCCTAAAAACGGCACGACGAATGGCTGCCTTCAATCGCCCTTGGCGCGCTAAAAAAAATGGACAAACAAAATGAAGCATCTTCTCTACCTGAGCCACAAGGTGCTCCGTCTCCCCCGGGAGGCTTCCGGTGCAAAACAACAACAACAACAACAACAACAACAACAACAACACAAAAAAAAACCTCCACCTACCAAGATAGATGAGGCTCAAGTGAATTACACGCCTCCTTTCTCCATTTTAATGACACTGACGGAATTTTTGCATTGACCCACGGCGTGGAAGAGTGGAGGAGGGGGGATGATGTATCACAGAAGAACTGTCGGAGGGGGATTTATGGGGATTATACACACACAGGGAGGAAAATTGGTTGCTAAATATTGAATTTGACGCAGTAGCGTGTGTTCCACGTTAATGCAAATTGCTCTAAGACGCCAAATTCGCCCCCCACCCCACCCCACCCCACCCCGCCCTCCTTCTCTGAGACTGTTCCCTGTTTCCGTGCACAAAGTTGGAACAGTCTGTTTGCAGATTCAAAGTTTTCAACAAAAAAAAAAAAACCCAAATCCAAATCCCCAAGAATCTCACTGACAGTTTGAGTTGCTGGTGGAAAAAAAAAATTCACATGTCGGCCTGGCTGTTAAGTTTTCTGCTCGCACACGATGGTAAATATTTCAGAGCAGAATGGGAAGTGCAGCGTGTGTGTGTGTGTGTGTGTGTGTGTGTGTGTGTTTGTGTGTGTGTGTGAAGGCAGACGCCAGGGGTTGGACGAGCGGCAGACACGTCCACGTTCCATTTGCAGGTTTTTGATATAAAAAAAACCCCACAAAAAAACCCCTGAGCTTCTAGCCTGAATCTGCCAAGGCGACTCACTCCTGGGCACTTTCTCCTCCTCCTCATCATCCCACGCACACACACACACACACCAGTGAGGGATTGTCTCCTGGTTTTGAACATGAAATACCCACTCTTCACAGACAATATTCAACAGGATTGGCAAGCGGCTGCACTCCTTCCTCCGTCAATAAAAAGCCCAAGTCAGCGTGGAATAAAAGGGATAGAAAAAAATGATAATATGGGAGGCTTGGCAGTTTTTCCCAGTGACTAATTATCCGAGGGAGCCGGTTTAAAGGGAGGTTTTTCTGCCGCCAGCAGGGGGAGAATCAACACGGAACGCTGGGCGGAAAAAATCGAGGTAATTCGCCCCATAATTCCGCTGAAAGCGAGCGTTGACAGACGGGGAATGGTTGCATCGGTGCCAGCTCTTCCTCGAAGCCACCGGGATACAATGAGAGCGGGAAATGCGTTGAACGTAACACAGCGAAGAAACAGTACAACTTGACAGCTTCACTACATTGGAACGACTCTAATCCGTTTGCACTCCACGTCCGACAGTGAACTACAGAAAAGCAAGCGGGAAGGTTTTATGAAGCAGGAAGTCAACAATAAATGTTAAACAACAAAAAAAAAAAGCTAGCATCGCCACTGGCTACTGCATATATATTTATTTATATGCAGTAGCCTGATTGCTAAAGCTAAAAAAAAAATGTTGCGGTTTTATGCGCAGAAATGTAAAACACTTTCAAATATTGGCCACAAAAAAAAAACACTTATGGTTGTGCTGCAGCTGAGAGTTAAATCTGCAGAACTTCATAGATTTTAGCTTTTGTTAAAAGAAAAGCAAAGAAGGACACAATAGGAAGATTTCTGGGTCAAAGCTATGTTAACTTCCCACCGACTCTGGTGAGAGTTTGGTTAAAGTTGCTTTGTCTCAGTGGCTCCGTTGACTGTAAGAAAAAATAAAAAAAAAAAAAAAAAATCTGACTTGTCCACCATAAAATTCAACAAGTTTGTCCAACTTTCAAGTGTACATTAAGAGGCCACAGGTTTCAAAGTCTTTCGTGTTATTAGGATAAAGGTCAGTTTTGTGCTCATCGGTCCAATTTATCTACAGCAGCGCCAAAACTTCCCTGGCGGCAGACTCGATGACCTCTGTTGTTTCATCATCGTGCACAAACAGGCCGTGCGCAAGCAGCAGCCCAGAAAGACACAATTCCGTCAGCAGCAGAGCCGTAGAGACAAGGAATCCAGTCTCAGGGGTCAACAGTCGCATCCATTACCGTAAAAGTCAGTGAATGGGCACAAACAGCGCCACCAACCTTGAAATGCCATCTGAAGGAGCATGAGAATGCACTTTGTCCGTCACAGGAGGATAAAAAAAACAAAAAAAACGCAAGAGGTCGAGGAAAATCTTACACACCGTCCTGGTTTCTGGGTGTCGAAACACATTAGATCAAAGACCAAGACCGGCCAAAAATACTCCACTGTAGCATCTGACTTTTATTGTACTTTTAGCCAGAAAAAATGAGCGGGAATGTTTTGAGTTCCACAAAAAGATGTTTCTGAAGTTTTCCCTCTGACTGAATGCGACAAATTCAGGCACCTGAGAGTTATTTAAGGGAGCTGTCAACCAGAACCTGACTTGAGTTCCCGATCTGAGACACACTATCAGATTTTATTGGTGTTGTAGTACAGAACGCACCCACCGAGACCAAGACATTATCAAGACTGGAGAGTACTGAGATCGAGACTATATTAACACATTTGGGGTTTGAGACCAAGACAAGACTGTGACTTTCTATATCAAAGTTAAAAAAAGAAGAAAAATAACAACAAAACATTGAAAAATAACCAGTATGTTTTTTAAATTCAAGTTTTCTTCTAAATTGAACAGCAACATCTCTTTTCATCAAGGTATCTTTTCATAATTTTCTCGAACATCTGCTGCTTTGCCAACTATTTGAACCATTTTCAAAAAAACAACTCTGCCTCATAAAATGAAAAAAATAAAATTAGCTAGGACTAAGGGGGCAGGGTGTCACTCTGGGTGTCACAAACAGAGTGTAAAACTGTAGCAGCTGGATTCTTTTCTGTTATTATCATGTCATTGCAGTGACCGGTCTTGATCAAAAATCCAGAGTCCGCCCAGTCCGAGACCAAGACAAGGCTGAGTAAAAATGCACACACACACACACAGATACATACATGTGTGTGTGTTTACACATTTGAATCAACTCGAACATCTTCTGATATTACGCCTGCAATTGTTCAGGATCAATTCTACTGTGATTGTCCACTTTTGCTATTTTTCTTCCTCTCAGTTCTTCTTTGCCATCTTTGCAAATCAAATCAAGATTATAACTCCAAAGAAAGAAACATTCTTTTGTTTTTTTTTACTTTAAACAAAAAACACAGAGGGATTTCCAGCTGGCCGAGAGCACTTCAGAGTCATAATCCCCAGCATTTGAGCCCCAAATGCAATCAATACTAATCTAGTGGTGTGATGTAATTTCATGCTACACAGCCTATACTGCCAACGTTAATACAATCAACCTCAGCGCCTGGAGGAAGGGGGGAGGGAGGGGAAAAAAAACAACAAAACGACAGATGATTCTTTGCGACTGCAGTTGTAAATTTATGCAAATGTAAAACGCCGTCTCGCACACGCTGAAAGTTCGGGCAAAAATGCAGGGAAGGGAAATAAAACAAACAAACAAACAAAGAAAAAAAACACAGTAAAAAGCCTCCCACCAGTGCGCGGATCAGAGGGAGCCGAGCCGGTGTTGATTTCTCTGGCGGTGGCCGAGCTGGATCTCCGCCCACCAAAGCCCAGAGCTTTAAGTTTGTGGCTGCCACTTAAATCTGAGAGCTGGATTTTCATTGTGAAATGCGCCACGGGGGAATTTATTTTATTTATTTATTTATTTGAAAGCTCAAATGGGAAAACTGAGATATTTTCCCTGAGATCAGTGTATACACACACACACACACACCAATCACAAGCCATCGGTCTCCCCACAGATCTGAGAGCATTACTGGACTCAGCGGAGGCCAACCAAAGCGTCTTAGCCCCGCGCGGCGCTGATGAGAAATTCACGACGTGACCCCGGCGATGCGGGAACCGATTATGGAAATGGAAACCGTTTCTCCGGCGAGATGCAAATGAACGTGTGTGGCGGAGCGACGCGTTCGCCGCGATGATTTCCGGGAGGCTGGCGGGGCCGCGGCGGCCGTGATTTATGCCGCTGACTGTCGGGGCAGACTGATGAGGACGAGAGCGGCTCGAACCCTGCGCCGTACATCACCGCCCCACCGTTGTTTGCCGTGGCGGCGGCGGCCGCACTCCATCAGACACCCGGGTGACAACAAAGGATGGAAAGATGAACGCGGTGACATGAAGAGAGCAGGCGGCCGTTAATCCACTCGCCTCCTGGGTTCCAGCCTCCTCCGTGACACAAATGGAGGTAAAATGTGATTTTTTTTTTCTAGCTGTCGGAAAGGTGGGGGTAGTAGGGGAGGTGGGGGGGACTTACACGGTGTGGCTGAGCTCCTGCGGCCTCTCCGCGTGCTCGGGGAACACAGGGTGCGGCGGCTCGCTGATGGGGACGCAGCCCAGAGACTTGCTGATGGCGTGGCTCAGCTTTTTGGCTGGAGACTTCTGCGAGGAGGAGGAGGAGGAGGAGGAGGAGGAGGAGGAGGAGGAGGAAGAAGAGGAGGAGAAGGAGGGAGAGTGGGAGGGGAAGGAGGAGGTGGAGGAAGGGGTAGGGGAAGAGGAGAAGGAGGTGCAGGTGAAGGAGAAGGAGAAGGAAGAGGAGCGGGGAGGAGGAGAACGAGGAGGTGCAGGAGATGGAGGAGGAAGAAGAGGAGGAGGAGGGACAGGTGGAGGAGAAAGAGAAGGACGAGGAGGAGAGGGATGAGATGCAGGAGGAGGAGGTGGAGAAACAAAGAGCACGCAGTCCGTCACTGTGGAGGAGCAGCAGGAGCAGCAGAGAGGAGGTGGACCCAGTTCACTGCTGCTTCAGGTTCCGTTTTGCAGAACTGGGTCAAAGGTTTATTTGCGGTGTTGACGGTGCGTGGATGAGCCCAGAGAGCTCTGGTCTGCAACGACCCTCGCCGTGCAGCTGCCCAGCCCGGATACAATCTCAAACATCCATCCTGACAAGCTCCAATCTGAAGCTTTCCTGGAGTGTCTGAACCACGAGCAACCAATGGACAGTGAAGCCAGAACCGTCCTTATAACCCACAAGAGAAGAGGCTGAAGGACAGGAAGCGAAAATCTCACTGGTCCACTTCCATCCATCAGTTTTGCATCATAATGTAGTGTGTTTTTTTTTTGTTTATTTTGTTTGTTTTTTTTGTCGTCATTCTGCATGGAGGAGCTAAGCGTGTTGACCCGAACCTTGGCGCCTTACCCAGGATGAGTGCTCCTTCATCTGGTGCTGGTTGCTGTGAGGCCCGTTGGCGTGGCCGCGCCAGAAGCAGCTCTGGCACAGCTGGTAGCCGTGACACTGCTGGCACCGGTACCGGAAACCCATCATGCTCTCACTCCGGCAATAAGAACATTCCACCGGATGGAAGACTGAGAGAAGCAGAGAGGTGCTCGTTTAGAAAGTAGACGAAAAGGAAAAAAAAACCCTCACACTTCAGATGTTGACTGGCTGGTAGCAGCTCAGCGAAATGATCCTTCCATCTGTACGCGCAGCCTCGGTGATGCTGAATTCACTTCACCGACAGCGTTTCTGTGTCTTTAGTGTGTCAGTGAACTCACATGCAGGCAGTCAGCATCATAACTGGATCTGAGACAATTAATTCAGCCGCTAAAAAAAAAAAAAAAAAAGATCATCTGACTTGATGCCAATTTTTTGGTTTGGGCCTCTAAAAAGTCGTAATTTAGCGTTAAAAATAAGTCTGGATTTTTGGTTGAGAACAATGAAACCAACATTTGAAGATTAACAGAGAAAGGAGACAAGTTTGTCCTTTACTCGCTCCACTACTCAGATAGCGTGCGCTAAAATGCAGAGTTTGGGAAATCGGTCGTTTGTGATGTCACCGAGGGCAAATTTGCTTTTCCCAAATTAGCGGCCACACCCCTGAGTCCGGAGTTGGCTTCGCCCTCTGAGGCCACCTTGTCTTTGTCACCTTTCAAACATGTGGAAGGTCCATACAAAGCCTCGGTTTTTGCAGGATGCTGTAAACAGAGGGCTAAATATGCTGTTTTCTAGTTTTGTTGCTTCTTTTTCAAGACAAGGGTTCTTTTTGTTGAGTTAATGCCCCTGTTTCTCACATTGCAATACTGCATGGATCATTGTTGGATGAATGATCCATGCAGTGGATCAAGTTTATCAGCCATCAATGAACGGATAAGAAACATCAACAGGGGGGATATAACCTAGCTTTAAACTTCAATCAAATTCGACAATCCTCAAGCTTAGTTCTGTTTCTTTTCTTCAGGTTCTACTTCCATGCGTTTCTTGGAGTCTGTTTGCTGTCTTCCACTGATTTTTTTGTTGTTTTTTTTCACTTGCAGGATGTTTTTCAGCAACTACAATCCATCAAAACTGTTTCCTCTCGGGACAATTCTGGGCGAGGACGCCGATGAAACCAGCGATATGTCTTGATACTGCAAAGCGAATGTTAAAAATGTGGGCCTTCTTTTGCTGGAACAGCCAGTTTAGGTGGATGTGGAAAACAGGAAAGTGACAGTCGGGATGCACAGATGCGCACGGCAGACGCAGCGCTGGTCTGTCTCACCGTTTTCAACATTGGCAAGTCGGTGCATGAGGGGCAGCCACACGAGGCATTGAGGGGGAGGGTCTGCCATCAGCACATCCAGAAACGTGTTCAGCACGATCTTCTTCTGGAATCAAGACACACACACACACACACACACACACACACACACACACACACACACACACACACACATGCGTTGAAGAAGCAGCGGCCACAGGCGGAGAGGCCCAAAGGAAGAGCGGCGCCCCCTACCTGCTGGGGGAAGCACGTCCGCACTGAGTGCTCCGTGTAGCCGAATGAGGGACCCTCGAAAACGGCCGTGGGGAGCTTCAGCACCTCCCGCAGGAACTGGTCGAACTTTGCAAACATCATGACTCCGCTGGAGTCGGAGATCTGGGAGAAAATATCTAGGAGAGGCGGGAGGAGAAGAAGCGTAAGTTCCAAGCAGGTGAATTCAGTGCTTTTTTTGTTTTTAAGTGGTTGGGGAAGGGGAGGTCAAAATGAGAAATTTGTAGTCCCTGTGTCACAACGGCGCCCCTGTGTGTCTGACTTGGGTAACTACGCGTGTGAGTGTGAGCGCCGGGACTCACAGCGCAGCTTGTCCACGATCTTCCCGCCGCACATGGTTGCCAGCATGGCTTTCATGGAGAAAACTGTCAGCTTCCCGTGACTCTCGCTGCAAACAGGAAGAGAACAACTCATCGAAGGCGCCATGTAGACGTGTAGAACGCAGAAAACAACAAGAAGGAAAGCCTGCTCTGATATTTAGTGTCATTGTCTGCTGTTTTTAATCTAATTTCATGTCTCCTGTGTCCCTGTTATTACACACTATGACCCTTGTGTTCTTTTTGTGTGCTTTTTATGGTTCTTAACATCAGGCCAGAGGTTGAAAATTAGCCTCTGGCTAACACCGGCAAATTGACAGGAGTGTAAATTATTGTGCATTGTCCTCTTCAAATAAAATAAAAATAAAAAAAGGTGCCATGTAGACGTGTAGAACGGTGAAAAGAGTCACCGTGAGATGGATTAGGAGATTTCTTTTTAGCATTGCTTTAGCCCTGAAGGGCATAAAAAATGTTCAGAGTAACAACAAAGAAGAAGAAGAGCCGTCACGGAGTTGATCTGAAATCAAATGAAAGAAATTGAGTCAATTTTGTCTTTGACTTGTGCACAGAAATGATGCTGGTTTGAAGGTGTAGCTGTCGCCACCTACTGGAAACTGGTCAGAATGCAAGCCTAATCCTTTTAAGGCCAAAATATATCATTATTATTTATTACATTGAAGATTAAAAAAGTACTTTCCCAATATGATGATGCAAACGTAAAGGCAGAATAAATTATGTAGTGAAGCGTCATTTGGGTTTATACACAAAGAATTTTGCTGCGCAGGTAGAGTTGCTAACGCAAAAAAGTTTCGAGAAATCAGATTACATGCACTTGATTGAACCTGACACACTGCAGCCCAACCATATCAGCCAGGTTTCTTTCTTTCTTTCTTTCTTTTTAAATCCATCAACCGAACCCGACGCGCTGAGACTGAAATCACAGATTAACACGGCGCGCTCGGGTCATTACGTGGCAGCCGGGAGAACCTCTTTTTAAATCTCTCCGCCTTCCCAGGAGAAGCTCTTTCATTTCAAATTTACTGAGCTCTGACTTCCCCGGCAGAGGTAACTCGGAACATGAAAGCCGGGCCGCGCTAATTCGCCCTGGACCTCGGGGGACAGATAAGTGAAACCGCTTCCTGTGATCGGCCACTTCCACTTCCACAAAGTTTGCCCCAGCGAAGCGGCAGCATGAATACTAACGGCGCTCGCACCCAGATGAACTCGCCAGATAAAAGCGGCGTCTCCGAGAGGGTCAGCGAACGGTCTGGCAGGGAGCGGGCGGGGGAGGGGGAGGGCAGCGGCCAATCAATTACAGTGCTCGGGGTGCAATAATGAGCGGGTGGGGAGGTAGGGGGAGGAGGGGGGGCTTTACGGTCAATAATAAACCAAGGCCAAGGCCCAGAGGCCTTGAGCAGCAGGCGGACATTAGGAGGAGACAGTAAAACACCAGGGCGTCCGCAGCCAATGGGAGCCCTTCTCTGTCTGCTGCAGGATAGAGGAAGCCGCTCTGTTCGTTTCTGTTTGTCCGCCAAGAGGGCATCTCAGCTTTGCAAGACAAGCAAAAACAGGTATTGCTCTGCCTTTTCAAAATATTAGGGCCCAAGATAAACAAAAAAAAGTCAAGAGTATTTCTCTGGTTTAGGCTCTGGTAACTGAAGAGACTCTAATAATTGATGAATTGTGCACTTAAGATCAGAACCAGTATTTTGGCTCTTCTGAGACAGCCCTTGTCTCCACCGGCAGCAGGATTCGTTATGCGCTCCCAAGATTTCTTGTGGAGAACAAGACGATTTATTCCGATTATTCAGCAGGAAAAACAGAGCCTTGTGTGGCAATCGTTTTTGGCCCAACGTATTAATTTTCTTAAAGTACCAGCCAACACAAGGTCAGGGAGAGTTCCTCAGTTCCTTATTTACTGCGACTACTTCAAGATGTGAAGACTCTCGAACTGAAGAGGCTGCTTACGCTTTTGGAACAATGAGTTGACTTATTGTTACCGTGCCGTTTTCACTTGAAGTGAACTGGTCACGTGACCCCGTATGTCACGTCCTGTGACGCGTAAATGCGAAAAAGTGTTTCCATGACACTTTTGCGATATACCTCTATATCGATACATCTGAAAAACCACCTCATGAGAGCGTAAAAACCTTTTAGCAATATTTGAGAGGTTTTTGAAGTTTCCAAGTGTTTCCATTACCAGTTTTTTCTTGCAATATTTAGGCTTTGAGCAATTCTAGGGGTAATGGAAACTCAGCTAATGACTCATATGACCTTGGCCGCGGACCTACCTGTCATAGGTGGCCACCATGAAGTTGAGCAGCAGCCCGATGGACTGCTCCACATTGATCTGGTGGGTGGTGGGCAGCCGCTTGTTGAGCTGGTAGTAGATGGAAGACAGGATGGTCTCCAGCCGCGACACATTGATCTCGGCGTTGTGGTCCAGCGTGTTGAGGCCGTTGTCGCGAAAGGCTTCGATCATGTTCCAGACGTCCACCAGATGAACTGCGAGCGGGAGGCAAAACAGAAGGAGCGTCATCAATCGATGACAGGGGAGGGGGAGGGGGCTGCTACTGGCTGACCTGAGCCCCAGAAGAAGAAATGCGAGAAGCTTCTGCTAGCCTAGCCGCTGCTGCTGAACAAAGACTAGTTTGGCATAAAGGCTGTTTAATCAAAATGCTTTTCAACATTCAAAGAATGTGAAGAAAAAGGCAGTAACATTTCTCAAGAGTTTCTAGTGAAAAATATGTTGTCATGTTGGCAGCATGTAGCGATGAGAACAGTTAGCTAACCAATCACCTTCCAGGTTTCACCATTCTTTTCCAAGGGCATTACACGGGCTCATTCCTGGATGGATGTGTGTGATACAACGTCAACCGCTGATCAAAGTAGATTTTTTTGTTTTTTTTGATAAAGAGGGACAACGTACATTAATGGACATTTTTTCTTTAAAGAATAAAAAAAGGCAATGTACCAAATTCTAGCGTAAAGCTAATTTGCATTGGTAGTCCCCCTGTGGGATCAATAACAACACACATTACAATCTATGACATATAACATTCCACTATTCAACTATTCAAAGTAGACACAACCCTGTAGACCCCAATTCAACCAGAGGGACCAGATATTTAAGTGCGAGTGTGAAAGTGCTTTAGTGCTAAAGTGCACTTCAGCACTAAGTTTCTTTCAGGTTTCCATAACAACCGGGACTGTTGTCTTAAAGGCAGGCTAGCTTTTCATAATGTCGTTTGACAATGTTCTCATTCAGTTTACCATGAAACATATTGGGAACATTATTTTCTGAACATCCTCACAATCCTGAACCCAAATCATTCTTCTTCTGTGATCACAAACTTAATCTATGATAAGTCAGTTCAAGGTAAACACAGCAGTAAACAGGAGGAAATTGGTAAGTTGCTCCACATGCACTCACGGTTGCATCTCTTCTGCACAAAGCGGAGTTTGCAGGCCGTCCTGTAAGTCGACAGTCTGATGACGTCAAAGTTCTGAGCTCCTGCGGGAAGAGACGCACACACACACACACACTCAGACATACTAGAAAACGACAAAAAAATCCGCTGTGTCTTTCTCTCGTGAGAGTAGGTAGGAATATGGCACGTTTGCAAGAACAGGGAGCGCATTCAAACCCTCTCGCCGGCACTTGAGTGGGAGGAGCGATGTCGACAAAGCGCCACCATCGCCGCCGCCGACAACTCCAAAGAAAAGCGCGCGTGCGCCGAACGCTCGCACTCACTCATCTCCATGAAGAGCTGCCTCTTCTCCACCAGGGCCTTGCCTCGCTTGCTGCCCTCCTCGATCATCCTGCGGCGCGTCAAACACGCAAACACAAAGCAGAGAGAGACACACGGCATCATCACCAGGGCCGTCTAGGGTTTTTTTTGTTGCTGTTACTGTTGCATGAGAGCCATGTGTGTTTTCAGATGAGGCGCTAAACGTGCCCACGGCGGCCACTTGACGTGTATCTTTCATCTTCTTCACCTTCAGGAGAGCGTTAGTCATCCCCGCCGGCTGCTCTCTGCCCAACTGAGAACGGGAGTTTCAAACGCCGCAATCAAACTGCGAGAGTGCAAACCGTCGGCTGGGTTCACACATTTCACGCGGCTGACAGCGTCGGAATGCCGACTCACTCGACTCGCTCTCAGTGATATTTAGACTGTTTCTCTGAGGGCTGAGGCCTGCAGAGCTGAGCGTGAAGATGACAAACACACACAGCAGCAGCAGCAGCAACAGCAGCAGCGTTTTCTGTATAAAGGTAAACAAAACACAGCTGTTTTCCCCGTGTTCATTCATTTTTCAAAACGTGTGATTGAATAGAGGGATGTTTCCTGTCTTTAAGAGGAGGTTGCCAGGCTCTTTCTGTGAACTTGACAGATTTTCATTCATTCATTCATCTCTTTTGTTTTTGTGCCATTTTTCTTAAAGAACTCTTTCTATCCCATGGCCTAATCAGGCTCCTCCTCTTATCTACTTATACTATTTATCTTGTCGGGCATTTTTGTGAAAGCAAAGAAAGAATTTCACTGTCACTGCAATAAAAACTATTCGGAATCTCCAGCGAATAAGAATTGCATTCCATTGAATAAATACAACGGCAACATCACAGTTGTGAATGGACCTTTTTGACAGTTTGTTTGTTTTTTTCAATCTGATGAGGTGTTAAGATGCACTCACCTGCTGCTGGCTGTAGCGTCAAACAAAGTGAAGAAGACCCTGTGAAGACAAAGACAGAGTTCAGTGAGACAAACCCTTGGGCTCCGTGTGTGTCAGCAGCATCCTGAAAAGGGAGGAAGAAGCGGAACAAGAGGAAGAGGGAGAGGGGGGGGGGGGGCTCCTTACTGTACAAAAAAATTCAGCTGACTTTCAAACGAGCAATTAACGCCCCTCCCCCACCCTTCCCCCAGGCCCCTCCCCCCTCCTCTCCCTCGTTCAAGGACTTCATTAACTCCCAATTTGTGCTTTTGTTGTTCTCCTCCCTCTCTGCTCCTGTGGAGATATGGGTGGATGGCGGGCCGGGGCTGGAGGCTCCAGCGCCCCCTGGTCAGTCGCAAATGATAATTCTCCGTGACACGGCGCTCGGCAGCCGCGGCCGCGTCCGTCCCGTGGGCTAATGGCACCGACCGAACAGCGAAAGGAACAGCTTAATGATGAGTGACACGCAGCGCATCGCAGCTGGCCATGGATACCACACACACAAACACACACACACACCCACACATACACACTCCATGCGTGGTGCTGAGCTTCGCTGGACGAAGTTCTTCCACCTTCAGGAGAAGGACTCCAAAAATCCCTGCTGCTCTTCCGCTTTCAGCTCCTCTCACTCACTCACTCACTCACTCACTCACTCACTCACTGACTCACTCACTGACTGACTGACTGACTGACTCCTCATCCTGGCTTTTTGTCATCGTCGCGAGGCCTCTGATTGATGCTGCATCCGTTCCAGGGTTCTTGCCTCTGGAACGAGGCGATGCTCTCAGGTATGCAACTACTAATTATTTCCCACCACTGGATAGGATTTCTGTCACTTAATGGAGCATGACGGGTCATAATCACTAAAAATTAAAGGGCCTCAACAAAAAAGTCTGCTCTTGCGCACACAAGCGCACACACACACACACACACACACACACACACACACACACACATGCGCACAAATTAACAAAGGCAATGGATGGAATAATGGAATGCTCATTTTGCTCATTGCTCAGGCGAAAACGTGTGAAAGAACATTTTGTCTCACATCTGACTGATGTTTGGAGATTCAAGGCCCCATATTACACCCACTGTCACGTCTTTATTTTCATCGCGGACTCCAGTGGAGCAGAACTGCAGGAATCATCGTCGAGAAATCTATACAGATACCCAGGTAGCAGCATACCTAGCTCTCTGTTTACAGCCTCCCACTGAAAAAGAATCTGAATTTTTTTGGTTTGTGTGAAGTGATGTTTGTTGGACCTGCCACATCTTTGGAAGGAGACAAAAACAAGGGGCCAACACCTGGCTGGGGGTGCAGTTTTTAACCTGGGAGAGCCATCGGTGCCCTTTGTGACATCACAAAGGGGCTGTTTTTTTTTTTTCACAACTGCGCCTTTCAGCACAGCTGGACATAGCAAAAGAAGTGAAGCATGGATTGTTCCCACATCTCTAAACAAACAAGATCACCAGTTCCATCCGCATATCGTCCTCCGCAAGATGTCCTTTTGGTTTTGGTTCAACCCAGAAATCCAGACTGCAGGGGTACCTTTGTTGCAGAATGACAACGTTTTAGAAGCCATTACACTCAAGCGCAGTGGAAATGCTATTATGCTGCATGATGATGATGATTTTGTTTTTAAATAGCTGAATTTATTGACTCAGCTCTAATTACCATCACTGCCAGATGTAGGAGCTCTCCAAGGTGGCGATAAAGCATTTGTGTAACATTAAACAGCAGTTTCAAAGCCCCCTAGGCGACCTCATGGGAAGATTTACAACTGTAACTTAACGTAACTTTGGGACGGAGGTTTCACGTTGGACACTTGGAAACACTTCAGTCCGCGGGATTATACGGCAAATGGGGTCCTGAACTGCACAGCATGCTTGTGCAGTGTGCGCACGACAAGCCTTGCGATGCACTTTAACAGCGTTTGTTTTGTTTTTTTAGAGGAAGGAAGATTTGCCATGCAGTGGGAGGAGGAAAAAATAAAGATGTCAGCAAAAAAAAAAAGGAGAGAAAAATAACACAATGGCTCATTGTAAATATTCCCACAGTAGAAATCCATGAGTGGGCAACACTGGGCCTGGCATTGGCAGGCAAGCGTTCATAAAAATGCAAGCAGAGCGTGACAGGAAATGACAGTTTAATAGCAGGGCTGATTATTTCACGTCAGACGAGCAAAGGGAGACAAGTTCTCAATAATTCATCGGGATGGATCCACCGACCGGAACACGTCCAGGAGGCTGAGGGCAGAATCCGGGAGAGGGATTCGTCTGGGTTGGTTGTTGGTCGAGTGCAAAGGAAACCATAAGCAACTGTTGTTGTTTTTCATTGATTTTTTTTGATTTTTTGATTTTAAAAAAAAATATATAAATATATAAATATAAATCTCTGGTTTATTGTCAAAATGTGTAGTAACCCACTGGGGGTTGGGTGATCAATGCGTCCTTCCACTGGAACCGCACCTTTGTGCTCGGAGGTAATGACAACATCCTTTTTCAACACGCTTGGTGCAGTGCCTCCCCCCTATCCGCTGATATCATTCACTTCACGGGGCCCGAGAGCTCCCGGAGAGAAACCCTGCCTGCCTGCAACGCTTCCCCATTCACCCCTCCTCCCCCCCCTCCAAAAAAAGAAAGAAAAAAAAATCACTTGCGACGCGACGAACGCAGCCATGTTTCGTCGCTTCCGAAACTGCCCGTTCACCTGATTTGCGCAGCGGCAGCGTCGCGTCGTGATGGCCATTAAAAATCTGAAAATCTGAAGGTGGTGCTGGTGGTGGTGGCGCGGAGGGCGATGATAAACAATGGCAACCCTGCATCTTTTTTTTCTTTTTAATTCTGAGTGGTGTCTCCACAGCCGGAAGGGGGTGGGGGGGTACACAGCAGGGATATCACGCAGGTTGCGTTTCCAGCATCACCATCATCACCATCACCATCAGCAGCAGCATCAGATGGAGAGAGCGGCTCCAGGTTGAAACAGGGAGGCGATTTCTCACCTTTAAATGAATGTGTGTCCGCCGATGTTACAGCCACCAGGAGCCTCTGCTGCCGCTGCCGCTGCCTCTGCTGCTGCTGCTGCCGCGGCTCGGACGATCCATCGTTTCCTCTTTTTTTCCCCCCCTGCCGGTCTACAAGCCTCCCTCTGCCCGTCTCTCCTGCGACTTCAGTGTCGGGGTGTGCGGTGGTGGTCGTGGTGGTTGTGGCCGCCGCTCGGAGAAACGCACAGGCTCCCCGCACGGCGCGGCATCATCGGCGACACAGCGGCAGAGGACGGCAGAGGCAGAGCGGAATCGCAGGCAGGCGCCGAGATGCCATGCGCGAAACACCTACTACGGTTTTACGCATGTGCGCACGCACGCTGGTTAAAGGCGCACTACTACAACGTATTATTATTATTTTCTGAACTCGGGGAAAAAAAAAAAAATACCCCACCGTGAACTTAAGAGTACAGCAGACAGGAGTAACTAAAGCACACATACTCATAGACAAAAAAAAGGAAAAGGGAAAAAAATTAAAACAAATAAATGATGTCACCATAAGCGAAAGATGTGTGTTTTAAAGACCGGTGGTCGATGTGCCTTGGTATTTAACAACTCAGGCTGGGGGGGAAATCTGAAAACTGAGTTCCCACGAAAAACACGTCGAAACTTCCAGTTTATTTTATGGCGCCACTGCTGCAACACTTATGCTAACATCAGCTAGCTAATATCTGCACCCTCCTCCTCTTCTTCGTGGGTGCATTTAACACTTATTGCCAGTGATGCCATTCTGTCCTCTGGCTACGACTACCCCATTTAGACAAGCACGCTTTTACCGACATATCAGACGCAAACAATGTTTGTTTTTTCTAACAGCCTGCCATGTCACTAAGGTTCAGCTATACTAGTGACAACCTTGTGCTCAACAAAACCTGCTGCTTTTCAACAAAATTTACCCTAGTCAACTTCAGTGTCAAGGCCAATGTTTCTGTAAAGTGGTTATAAAAACAGACAATTGAATGTCATAAAAAAACCTATCGGTTTTGGATTTGTTTGCAGTGTACATTTAATTCAACGTGCAGCAGTTTCAGGAAGTGGCAGACCTAAGTTGTAGCTAGCTGTGCAACTGTAACTCACGCCATACAGGAACTTGCAGTGACAATCATGCCACTGATAATGACGGACTTTAAAGCTGCCACTTATTAAACGTGGGAAAACTGTAATTTATTAAGGCACAACCAGGATGCTCAGCCTTCATTGTGGACGTAAAAAGATAACCGTTCACAGTCAAACAGATAAATGCAGCTGTGAAAGAACCAAGGTGACAACACAACACACTTTTCATTATTTATTTCATAATACTCTGTAACTTTAGATAAAATACACTTTGTTTACAAGTGCTGATTACTATTTTACATTCACCCAGAGTTTAGATGACAAAAAGACAAAATGACACAGATATTTAAAAAAACAACAAAAACAAACAACAACAAACTCACCTAGTGACTTAAAAAAAAGAAGAAGCGGTGTTTAACAATTAAATGAACTAAAATGGTGAGTGAGCAGACCAATTAACACAGATTTCAGCTGCCTTGAGGAGTTATGGGAAGAAATTTGTTGATCGTTTTGAGGCACAGTCCAATTTTTGTCTCAACGTGACCAAAACAACGGTCACAAATCACAGATAAGAGCCACATAACATCAGGGAGTGGATGTGTTTTAGTTGATGGATCAAATTAAATTGAATGCAATATATATCGTGGGACATAAATCCCATTCAACAACAAGTACATCTACGAAAAATTGGACTGACTCATTCTGATAAAAAATAATATTAGAAATGCTGACAAAACAAGTTCTGTTAAGTTCAGTTAAGAAAGTCATGATTTTTATGGAGATCTAAGACATATACATATATGAGACGACATCTTGCTGGAAAAATACAGACAGATGGACCCCTTAGGGGGAAAAGCCTTACTGGACAATGATACGTGGCCAATTGGAACTATAAAAAGTCCTGTTATGTTCTGTACAGTGGTCTGCCCAGTCTAAACAAAAATCATAGGAAATATGGACAGCCAATATATTATTATTACTATTATTTTTTTTTATAGTAAATACCCTGTTGATTTTCAAAACAATTAGCAAATAGTTTTGTATTAAAATATATTAATTAAAATATATATATTTATATATTACTTTGATTAACTAGTCAAACATTAAAAACAACTTTTGATTATTTCTGTTTTCTTTAAGGTGACTTTGGCATATTACCTCAGAACAAATTGCTGTAAAAACGCGTGTAGGTTGCACCTCCAGGAAATTTTCAAAATAAAGTCGCCGCATCTCATTCCTGCAACCGCTGAGGAAAGTCTTCACGCCAGCCTCTTTGAGTTAATGCGCGGCAGTTAACATTTACGTTGTGCGTCGACAGTGTTGTAACGCAGCTGTGACGCGGACCTATTCATTACTGTATCATCACATGAACGTGGAGCAGCGCTGCTTTGTAGTGACGACTGCGTGCGGCCCCGGGAGACTGGCGCTCTCAGAGGGCTGCGTCAGCGCCCATGTCACTCCTGCTTGCCAAGCGGCGTCGTATTGTACCTCTGAAATATTCTGTTAAAGTACAGCGTACTGTGTGCATCATCATGCAATTCATTTTCTCTCTCTTTTTTTTTTTACTTAGCACAACTGACTTGTTTCTCTCCACAGTGACATAAGTGCATCATAAACAGTTGGATAACCTCAGGCGAGGTGTGTTGCACAAATACGTTTTGTTTTTTTTCTACATTTAGGTAACCACTGTAAATGTGTTCATATTTACAGTAACAACAAATTACAACAAAAGAATGTCAGTTTTCTCCCCTTTCCTTGAGTGCCCCCCTCAACTTTTTGCAAAGTGGTTTTGCACTCTGTGCAAAAACACACGCAGGAACGCCGACAGCCTCCTGAAAATAGACAAAATCTAAATCTAAATTTAAGGGAGAAAACGTGGGGGGAGGAGGGGTACACAGTAGGAAGTGAATCGAGAGCTTCAAGTGGAATGGAAAAGGTCTGTTTGTCAAAAAGGAATACATGAAGAATTGTCACGCCACCCCCCCCCCACCCCCCGTGTTTGGACAGAGGTGCAGCAATGCGCACTGACATCCTCAGAACCGGCTGGTTCCTAAGTGCTTTGCCCTTAAGTGTCAACAAATGATGTGATGTGCAACCCAAACAAGTTGAATAATCGTTTTAAAAAAATTCCTCTCATAGACTCTGTATCTAAAAACTATACATGCTTAAATCTGAGTGTGCTCAGTAATAAATGTACAGACTTTATATAAAATAGTTACTGTGTGTGTGTTGCACTTCCCTGCCATGCGTCTATAAATGCCAAAAACACAAACAAACAAAAACAAAACAAGGTAGTCTACAGCTCGTGATTATCATTAGCGCTGTGCCACATTATTTATCTCTCTTTAACCATAAATGATTAGGCCTAAATAATAATAAAAATGGGGTCGCTCTTCAGGACAACAGTCTTTACGTTCTACAAAAATAGCAACATTCACTTTTCCCTCATTTAGAAAAAAAAAAAAAAAAATCACACACTTAAAAAAATATATCGCGCCTATGTCGGCGTGAGTGCAAACGTTGTCAGATCGTGTGACGACGGGTTTGACGGACAAGTGATTGACGTGTCCAACAAATGAATTGCACAGAGCGACGTTTGATTGACGGTGAAACAAAAAGGACCATCCAGTGTAAAATAAATCTTTGCTGCTTCCAAAACAGCAGCCTGCTGCCGAAGTTGTCCGGCCCCAGACACACGGCTGACGCGCAAACGGAAGCCGTTCCTCGGCTTTCGAAGGCGACAAACAGAAAGAAAGCCGCAGGGGACGCTGCAGACGCTGCTGTCACCGCACCACCAGGCACGACACGCACAGTTTGGAGGGGCCGATGCAGTCGTCGTGGCAGAAGGCGCCGCAGCCCTTGCACATGATCATGGCCTTCAGGCGGCAGTAGCACTTGGACTGGACGTCGTCCATGTCGGAGGCCTCCATGAAGGACTGCTCGGGCGACGGCTCGCCCTGGCCGTGGGCGGGGATGGTGGTGACGGTCACCGAGAAAGACATCACGCCGGCGCCGCCGCCCGTTGACGTTGGCCTCCGCCCGGCGCCGCCGAGGGCCGCCTGCCGCTGCGCCGCGAGGCACGGACACGCTGATGGTGCCGCCGTAGCGCGCCGCCGCCGCAGCTGCTGCGGATTCCTGATGATCGAGCGTTCTCTGGCTCGGAAAGGCCGACGGCCGCTGGTGGCGTTGCTCCGCTTGGGTGCGATATGGCTCAAAGATTCCTTGATTGCTTTTGCAGAGTTCCAAGTTGTTGCGGGGCGACTGAGAGGGAGGGCTGCTGCTGCCGCTGCTGCTGTCGGCGCCACCAGCATCCTCGGACTTGGGTTCAGTCTTGATATTGAAGCAACGCTGAAGGCTCCTGGTCTCATCTGGCTGCGTCACCGAGTGTCCCTGCTGCTCCGTCTTCACTCCGGCTGAGAAAAGCTTGCTGGCCGACTGCTCGTCCTTGGCCTCGCACTCCTCTTCGCCACTTTCCCTTTTCAAACAGGACGTGTTGGGGATGGTGGACTGATGCAGCCTCCTGCCCTCCGGTCCTCTGCCGTACGTGGACACGTTGAGCAGATAGTGTCCCGTCATGGCGGGTCTGGACATTCTCTTGCGGCTGAGGAAGCCGACCGGGACCCTGGACTGATCCTGGGGCTCATGTGCTTGGCGCAGCAGCTGATGGACCCTGTGCTGATGGTGCTGAGGTCCCAGACTGGCATATGGCAGACTCTGCTGGACTTCCCTCTGCATCAGAGCCTGCAGGATCTGCTCCTGGGTCTCCTTGTCAGGAAGCTCCTTGTGGTGCCTCACGTAGTCTGAAATGACCCCCGCTCGGCCTGCCAGGCTGAGCTGCTGCGGCAGCTGAGCGTCGGCCTTGTGCTCCAGGGTGTGCGGCGTTTTCCCTTTGGAGGCCAAGCTTGACATCTTCATGTCGGCCTTGGACAGAGATTTGGGGAGGATCTGCTCCAGGGGAACCTCTTTGCCCTGCAGGAGCTGGGTGACCAGCGGGTTGTTTGCGGGGATGCAGGAGCTGGTCGTTCTGGCTGATGATACAGGAGGCAAAATGTTTTCCTGCCCCCTCTGAGTGTGCACGGATGAGGTGGTGAGCTGCGATGACGCACCAGGGGTTTTCAGAGCGCCGGGAGATTCTGCCGCGCCGGCAGCCTGACCCCGGTGTTTCCCATCTGCCGCGTCGAGGCGAGAGGACTGAGACTGGCACAGCTGAACAAAGGGATCCGCTGTGGGAGGGGAGGGCGGCGTGCTGGTCTTGTTGCTGCGGTCAGATGGTGGTAACCCGCAGGTGGACGTCAGGGAGGTGGGGCTCGGGCTGGGCGACGGCTGCTGGGTCTGCTCCCCGCTGCCTCCCCCGGGTCCCGGGCCTGGCACAGGCCCCTTGGCCGCCGACGAGCCAGCGGCGGCCGCCGCTCGCTGCGCCCGGGCCAGCTGAGCCTTGGCTTTGATATCTGCTAAAGTGCGAGCGCCGGTGCGGACCGGACTGCTCAGAGGGCTCGGGAGGGGGGTTCTCGGGGAGACTTGGCTCGGTGACAGAGGGACGGAGTGAATTCGAGAGACTGGGATCTGAAAAGCAAAATAAAGGGACATTGTTTTTAATAAACGCAAACATACACAAGGCTGAAAATCATGCACAATGTGGATTCAACTAAATATGTGTTGCACAAAACCTTCCTTACTACCTCATCTTGTGGAAAGCTTAATTCAGGGTGTGCTGGAAACGCAGGAGGGGTCTTTAATCAAGGATCTTAATTCTTATATAATAATAATTCTGGCCAAAATAGTCCTCTCAGACTTTCACACCCCCTCTGGGATTCACTCTGAACTAAACTTGTCGAGCCACAAAGCCTTTGATTCTGGGCATGCAACCACATCTAAGGAGACTCCCGAAGTTGAGAGAAACTTCCCTACCTTGAGCGGCGGGACCCTCTGATTGGCTGCTAGAGTCGGTGTAGGAGGGCTGGATGTGGAAGATGCTGGAGGCGATACAGAGGAGACCGAAGACTCTGAAGAGACAGAGGACATACGTGGTCTTTTCTCTGGTGTTACTTCACCTTCTGTCTCCACGAGGGACTTCCGTTTCTGGGGCTCCGGGGAGACGCCGAGCTCGGAGGTGACTTGCTTCGTCTCCTCTGGGACTTGCTTCGTCTCCTCGGGGACTTGCTTTGTCTCCTCAGGGACTTGCTTCGTCTCCTCAGGGACTTGCTTCGTCTCCTCAGCGGCAGGCTTGGTCGCGGACGCCTCTTTCAACTCCACGGCGGCCTTGGGCGGCGGACCTCTCTTGACGGGCGAGCGGGGGAGCTCCGCTCTCTCTTCTTTGACTTCTCTTTGATGCTCCTTCTCGGGCAGCGTGCCGACGGCGGGCTCTTCAGTCTGCCTCTCGACTGCCGGCGACTCCACCGGTGTCGCCGCGAGCTGCGCCATCGCGCTCAGCCGCCGCTCCTCGGCGTACTGCGAGCGCCGCGTCCTCATGGGCTCCGGGGTGAAGACCAGCTCCCTCTGAGCAGGTGGCGGCTTCAGGTGCTCCGGTGCCGGCTTAATGCTTTTCACAGGGGGAGCGGTGGCAGCAGGCTGGCTCCTGTCCTCGGTGCCCTTGAGATCCTCCGGTGCCGGAGCAGCAGGTACCGCCTGATGAGATTGGGATTGGACCCTGGCAGGCTCCTGATTCAGATCAGCCTTTGTCAGCTCTTTGGATTCCTCAAAGCTGAGCCCGGAGCTAGAAAGGAGAGAAAAGAGGGAGGTAAAAAAAACCACAAGTTGTTCCACGGTGAGGTTGATTTTTGTTCCTTAGGGTGTAAAATGTGATCATGTGAGTTCATTGCGACATTTCGGTCTCACCGTTGCTTCCTTCAAGACAACAAAATCATGTCATTAGTCCATGACAGAAGAAGGAATCAGAAGACAATCCAATCTAAGTCACTTGTTCTGTGTAGTTGCTTGTGGAAAATTCATAACAATTCGTGAAATACTCAATTGTCCTGTTCTCTTCCAACTGAGAAACAAAACACCTTGTTTAAATGTGTTGAGATGAATCAGTGGTGAGATGCTAAACTATGGACTGATCTGTTCAGTCTTTGGCGGGTTAGCGGTGAAACAACCAGCATCTGGACACGTTTTCTACTGCAGGAGATACTTTCAACCCGGTTTTGTTTTCAAGCTATTCAATACAATATATTGAAAGCTGTATTTTTCAATATATTGTACATATATATATAGGGACAGTGCATATTGTGAATATGCCAGAATTAGCCATAGGCTACTTTCCATCTGCAGTCCCTGGCAGATCAGAAGAAATAACCTTACAATGACAAATACAAATGAAAAATACAAAGAATTTACAATACGATAAAAGAATTGGACAACTGACACTAACAAAGTAACAATTTAAATTTAAAATTAGTGCTGACAGATCTGGTTTCCTTTCAGCCACTTTTTTTTTTAGATTGTCTTTAAAAGTGTTCAATGTGTTACAGTCTCTTATTGGAGCTGGAATCTCATTCCAGACCTCAGTATTTTTGACTGACAACACCTGATTAATGAAGGTTGTTTGTCTATGTGGAACTGCACAGGCACCTCTAGTGGAGGCTCTGGTTATTCTCCCACTGGTGCTGGATCTCAACATCATGTTAATTCTGCAACAATAATGCTCAAGTTACTGTACATGTTTTCCACAAAGTCTGTAATGTGAGCGGTGGATAATGACGGTGGATTCACCCGTAATAGGCGTCTTTCAAATGCTCACAATTTTGTTCAGCTCTTACTAATAACACCCCACCCAGTGGCTACAATGCATTCGTGAAATGAGATATTACATCTCATAAACAAGGTGGAGGAAATAGTTTCCAGGCAAGTTGAGGTTCAGGCAGTGGCTTAAATAGTTAGTTTTCTTTTTTGTTAAAGGAAAAGCCTCTAAGAATTATGGATAATAAGAAATAGTAATGTTTAAATAATAATTATAATTTTCCAAATGTTGCTTTAGTGGGTCGGGATTTAACCACAACATTTATTGGTAACGGAGAACCTACTTTTCACCGTAATAGTTTTCAAAGAAGGCCTCCTTCCACAGCTCAACTTTCTTCTCCTTCTCGATTTCTTGCCGCATTCGCAGCTGCAACTCAGGAGTGAATTCTCCTGTGAAGAAAAGAAGGTCTGTTACCTAATTACATTATAAAAAAAAGAAAAGAAAGGAGGACACAAGGCCATCTACTTTAGGTGGCGACATGACTGAATGCAGTGCTGATGGTTGCCAACGGCTGCACTGACCCTCAGCCAGCCTCTCCTTCCATGACTGCGCCGCTGATGTGAAGAACTCATTGTTCAGGGCAGAACTGGTGACCTTCAGGAGGCCGTCCGTGGAAGCCTGAGGAGAGCAGGAACAACGTTACGGCACACCAGATGTACACACCGCCGCGTCCTCACCGCCGCTGAAAAAACATCGGCTTTCATTTCCTGTACATGATGCATAGCGAAACCAAAAAAAAAAAAAGAAGAAAATCACAGCTTTGCAGGATTTATGCACAAAGAAGACACAAATGACCTTTTAAAAAAAAAACATTTACATTCTGTGGCTGGTAATGCAAAGTAAAGCATGAAAGTCCAGTATTTTGAAAAGCCTTTCATTTAAGTGCAGATTAAGGCATCAGGAGTGGAAGAAATGTGCGGAAGAGGCACCTGACGGTCGACTTCAGGCAGCAGCTTGAGGAGCCTCTGTTGGGAGTCTGGCGGCAGGACAGAGAAGGTGTGCTTGTTGATGATGGCCCGCAGGTTGGTGTTGACCAAAATGGAGTCTGGCGTTTCCACGTCTATTTTACATTTGGTTCGCTTTAGCTGCCCTGCGTAGTGGAGAAAAAAAAGGACAAGTGAACATTTGCAAGGACAGAGCTGGTACTGCAATAACATTCACTCTCGCATTCAAGGTTTTTCGGTTGTGCGCACGCTTTTTCTTCACTTTCATAATAAAGGACAGATATCAAGAAAGGCAGTTGGTTAAAGAAAGACAGGTTAGGTTGGAAACATTTAAGAAAAACTCAGTGGTACCGCTGCTGTCTCACCTCTAGACTTATATTATATATTCCTCTTTTTTGAATGTCATTAGTATGTAGCGCTCACTTACGAGAGTATATTCGCTGTGTTAGATGTGGGCTTCGACAGTAAAATCGCCAGTAATATTTTGTGTACATTTGTACATTTCTGACCAATCCGCTGACGGTGGCGCAGCACATCTGTTGCCGTTGGGTGAGGAAACTCGTCCAATTGAAGATGAGTAAGGACATTACACCAGTGTTCTATCCTGTTGTTTTGTTATTGTGCAACGAAAGAGGCGAACCGGAAGTTAAACACGCTGAGAAGACTCATATCGCCCCCTAGTGTGGGGGAGGTGGACGCGTTGCCGTCTATATATTTGGTTTTCTCAGCTGCATGTAAACTGGGACATAGAGAAGTCCGATTAGAAGAGAAAACCGAATTGTGAGCTTAGTCCGGTTGAGCTCTGCATGCAAACATAGTCAGTGTCTGACTTACCTGCACAAAGACGTGATGCCCTCGGAGGAACTTTCCTTGGGACGACTGGGAGGCCCAAGTCTGTTCAGACACAGGGAAAAGATCAGAGACTACAGAAAAGAAGGTTTAATATGATACACAAGCCATGATTAAATAATAGTACCCTTCCGTATGTTGCAAATTTATTTTTCTTTCGTATGTGGTTGCAAACCGCCAGTGAATACTCATTGATTCTTTTGTTGAGGTGAAAACCTTCTCCCTGTTAATCTATCCAAATGTGCCAGTTTCCAAAGCAGCAGGTGTGACCTACCAGGCTTCGTATTGATGTCGGCCATGTCTTTGATGGTCTTCAGGAGAAGCCTGGGACTGGAGGTGGTCGGCATTCCCCCTTGTCTGCGCTGGTTTCTCTGCTGCTGCTGCTTCAGTGCCTGAAAACCAGGGGAGAGGAGAAAAAACCGACAGCCAGCAGCATGAGAAAAACAGCACAGTGTGAATTTGTGTAACCTTGCGTCTGTTTCTCTGCAACTTCTCCCCCAAGGCCACTAGCCTGGTTAAATAACAGTTAAATAACAGTGCTACGAAGGAACACGGCTTGCATAACATGCCAATAAATCATCTGTCTGTAAATCTTTCAAGAAGTCTGATCACATTTCACACATTGCATTCAGCATGTTAAAGCATTTTGCGCGGAAGCTGCGCCTTTGTTTTGGTGGAGCTGACTGAAATAACAAGAAAAGCAAAGAGAAACACACACTTAAGGTCTCCGCAGCAGTGAATACTTAAGAAAAATCCACTCTCAAGTGTCACCTGTGCCAAATTAATGAATACAAATTGGCCTTGCAGAGCTGAAGAGAAAACAAATCCACCCCGGCACAAATGGAGTGAATTGGACTCGAGTGAAATCTAATCAAACGGAACACAAAAGGCGCAAATCAGCCAACAGGACGATTGTGGGAGCACTGCTTAATATGGGGAAGTAAATTGTGCCTGCAAAGTTCTGCATGGCAGGTGCAAGGTGTTGCACAGAGAGGAAGCAAAAAACAAGAAAAGAAAAGATATATATTGTTGAAAAAAATGGGAACGCAAACAAGGAATAACAACAACACAATTTACATAAAGCATTCCAACATTGATCTGAGGCGTAAAAAAGAAATGTCAACGTTCACACTGACATTAATAAATGCACTCTTGGCAGTCAAATGCAGAGTGCACTGCGTTAACAGTGCGGGCACGTGTTCTCACAGATAGCGAGCGTGGCCGTCCGTACCTGCTTCAGAGCTTTCTTGCTGTGTTTCTGCGAGGGAGAGATGAGTTTCCCGGCGGGCACAGGAGGCGACGAGCAGCGCGGCTGCGGAGAGGACGGCTGCGACTGCAGCTTGGAGGGAACTGCCAAACATAAACAGCGCGAAGCAGATGTCACAAAGTACACTTCCTGAGGGTGGTGTACACACTTGTTTTCCATGCCGTGCTTTTGTTTTGAATGAAACCCAAACCAACGGAGCGCACAAAGAGGAAGATTGTGTTACCCTGCCTAAAAAGTGAGTTGCGAGAAAAAAAAAAAAAGAGAGGCGAGAGTGTTGCAAAGGGTGTATGGTTCACAACAATGTAGCCGGTTAGCCACTGCATAGTTATCACAAAGAAACACATTTTTCCCCCGCAAGGCGCAGTTGCTCCACCTGACTCTTTATCGATGCCACGTCATTTGCATTTGACCTTGGCCTCCCCGCGGCTGGAATTTGAAAAATAAAACTGACATCTGATTCTCCCAGCTCAGACATGAAGCAATAATATTAGCATGGCAGTTCAAGGCTTGTGCATGATGAGGAAGTGGTCACGGGTCGCACCGAGAAAATACAGTTTCCTGCTTAGATTCTCACTTAAAATATTCAAGTGGCACGCATGCACAATGAGAGGCAGCAAGAGCAAAAGTCTGAGCGCCACGAAGAGAATTGACCCTACTGGAAAAAAAGACTCATTTTGACAAGATGCAAAGCTATCGCGCTCAAACCCGTGTACGACTGGGGGACGAACATTGCTGCGATGTAACCGCCAATGCGCCGCCTGCAGCTTCTGCGCTGACTGTTTAAAAGAGGGACAGCCACAGTCCACGTCTAAAAAGATAAAAACCCACCTCCGGCTACAATCATGTCTGATGCGGCGTATTCCAGGTATTGTGCGTGACGGTAAGACCTTGAAATCTACAAGCCAGTTTCGTTCAGCTGCTCGCTACTGCTACTGTATTTGGCGGGTTTCCTGTACTTCTGCATCAACTTCTAACCGAAGGGGGCGTTTACATTCTGAGTCACATCCAAGTGAGGTGACAGTCGGTAAACACGGAAAAAGGTCTCGCTTCTTATTGCAGTTACTGCAAGAAAATGGGGAAAAGATTTATATATGTAACAGCAGTTATGTAGGAAGAAAGAAATGCAAATTGGTACTGGAACGTCTGTGAAATTGAGGCTGGAAATAGTATTTTAGTCAGCTTCATAAGCTTTAAAGTATTGGGAAATCTGTATTTTGAAGTGGAAAGATTTGCTGGGTATGAGCTATTGTGAGTGTTGTGTCCTGGCAGCCCACATGCGTCACAGCAGCTTGACTGATGTATGCAGTGCACAGTACCTCTCCGCATCCAGCGTCCTCTCCTGCCCTCTTGAGTGATGGCCCCGCCGTTGTTTTCTCTGCTTTGGGAGTCTGAGAGATTGTCACTGCTATCCTCGGAGCCGTCCTCCGAGAGCTCCTTCGCCACGTCAGAGATGTCCTTCTACGTGAATAAAACAGTGCGAAGAATACATTAGCTTTCATGCAAGCGGCACTGAAACGGGAGGGCGCAAGTGGCAGTGCAGTCACCAGAATATGTGACAGATTTGTGAATGATTTTGTGGTTTTTGTCCTTAAAAAGAACAGCAGGGAAAAGCTACAACCAACGAACCTTTAAAGTGTAGACCCCCATTCTGCCCGGAACTTTGTAGAAAATCCCCTCTTCACCTCGGGAGTTTGTGTGTAGCATGGCATTGAGGCATGCCAGCGGTGAGGTTCCACTAGGTCACAACAGAGAAAAAAGCTATGAAGATCGGTTTCTAAACTAGTTGGAGGTAGTGCGGGGGGTGGGAGGAGGAACAGGTGAAGTCACTGCTGGTCTAAGATCTGAGGAAACAGCTGTCATGCATCAAAAGAGGTGTGGGAGTTACAATCAGTGTCACATTATTGTGGTTGGGAGGAATTTTTCTGGAAGTTCTACACAAAATCAGTTGCATAAAACAGGTTCAAGGCAAATCTAATTGCGCCAATGACTTTAATTCAGTTGTTTCAACGTGACCACTGGAGAATTTGTTGCATCATTTTTTTTTCTTTTTAAATTTGATTTAGTATGTGAAAGAAATTAACAAAATGACCCTAACATATCTGTTCAGATCTTGCAGGACCATTGTCCGTGCACTAAATTCAGCTATTATGCAACAGGTGGCTATAGGTGTCTATAGCATGTCTACGGGAAGGAGTCTTTATGCAACTGAATCTAGGACATGTTATTGTTAATAACATGCAAAGAGCAAAACCAAACAAGGTGTGATTGCAGTGAGTAAGTTAGAGGTCGTGGGAGTGGGAGGGGTGGGGGCTCTCGCTTTCTCTTACCTTCTGGATGACAACAGTGTCAATGAAACACAAGTAAATGAAAAACAAAACAAAATGAAATCATTACTTTGCAAAAAAAAAAAGAAAGAAAGAAACATGAGAGTATATTACACAGGTCCACTACAAAGGGGGAGAGCCAGTGAACCTTCCTTCTACATATAAATGTTTTATTCAGTGCTATGTTACATCTGCCTTGCCAGTTTGATAATTACCTTATTTCCTTTAGCCGTTCTCTTTGAATCACCTGCAAGATCTCTTTATGGCTCATGGGCGTATTGGGGTATTTCTCCAAAACCTACAATAATGAGATATCACGTGCACATGTGCAAACATAAGATACGCAAAATAAATAAAAAATCAAAGCCATCCCGCAGCCATGCATTTGTACTGGACACCAACAATACATTTTAATTTCACTTATTCGATGACTTCGCCCAGTATCATGTAAACTTCAGCCTGTATTGAGATCGCAAAAACGTCACTGAACACAGACGTCAACAAAAAGTAGTAGCCTTTAATGCAATGAACACTTAAGTTTAAAAACTTGTGTAATGAATATCAAGAAACCAAACGTTGTCGTTATTACTTTGTTGACCAAGCCAATTCATCGTGCCAAGCACACTTATTGCGTGTTTGAGTGTACTGGATCCAATACGTGTGGGGTCCAAGAAGGGTAAAACGCAGTTCAACTCTGACGTTCATTAGCATGCTACGCTAATAAACTAGCTATGTCTGCAGAGCAACAAACCCGAAGTGAACCCATATCTTACACAATTTTTAGTGTGCGACAAACTAACGGGTGAACAACGGCAGCTAAGCGGAAATGAGCTTCGCCTGTTTTAATCAATAACTGACACCAGACGTAACTTGTCAACGAAACTGAATTAGCGGCGGCTAAGGTGCTAAGCTAGCTAGCTTGCTTGTTAGCACAGCCGTGCCTGCCTACTTCGGGGGGTTACTTTCCTCACCCCTCACACACCAACCCCCCGTCCTCGCACGTCAAAACCGTGACAGACGTGTCACCCATCTGGTGTGTCGGGCACATCGCGGGGGAAGTGTTGCGAACGAAAGCATGCTTGGGTGCGAACACTTGACAGTTGACTGTACGCTGCGTTTGAAAAACATTGCTGAAGCGGTGACAGGACGACGCTAGGGCAGCATAGCAACATAGCCTGCCCCGGCCGTCAACACGGGCCTCGGCGCGGCGTTAACGCAACATCTCGCCTCTACCAGCGGGTCATGAACTCATACACACAGTTGTACAAGTGGGAGCGTTCAAAGGAAAAAACAACCGCAACACACGGCACACAATCGCGTAGAATACCGTTTTGGCGGCTTCCGCCCACGTCCTCCCCTTCTTTTTCTTTTGCCTCTCCCTCATTATTGATGTCTTGTTGCAGAGTAGTGTCGGGTTTTTTCTCTCTCTCTCGCTCTCTGCCTGATCCTGCTCAGTGTTGCTTTTAGTTACCGCCTAAGATCCATCCCGTCTGCCATGTTGGACTTACTGTAAAGGGGGTCACGTGACTCCAGACGTCATCTTACTGTATATAGTTGTCGTTCGAAAAAAGTAAGTTTCAACTATATCTTTATGTTTAGCCGGCGATCAGCTGCATATTACGCTCTGGCCACATGAGGAGAGGGGGGGGGGGGGTGCATGGGGGAACTGAGAAAGACTGATGAAAATTATTTTCAGTGAGTTTATTTTCATGTGTAAGCCAGTGAATGTTGACAGTGCTCACTACAAGGCAAAAAAATAAGGCAGCGGATCATAATTGATTTCCTTTCTGTATATTTGGCTCACAAGCACGTTTACTGGAAATAGAAGCAACAAAGGCATCATCATTTAGGGATGATTCCCGCAACTTTTAGCAGACACAGGCCTTAAGAAAATATGTAATCAAAACGCCATAGTATTGTCTTCTTTTTTTTAACAATCAATCTTAGCTCGACTGAAAAAACAAAAACACGCTGTTAGGATCCACAAAAAGCAACTCATTACCTTAATGTCAAACCTGGTTTTTAAAATAGTACAATTTGGCTGTATATATTACTCATAAAACTCATAAAGCTCAATACATACAAACCATGAGAAAACAGTTTTTGTCTTAAATTTAAGTGCATGCATACTAAAGCTATTATTGTTTTTTATGTGGGGGAAAAAAAAATCTATCTTAAATCAAGGCATAGGATTTCTCCCCTCTCTCGTTGTGCCAGGCTGAACCGAGGTCCGGCCCTGTGTGCAGGTGCGTTGCCAGGTGTCAGGGGCTGCTCCAGAGGGGGCTGTCCTGTGGAAGATAGGCAGCAGAGGACGGCCTCCGTCGCTGAGAAGGAGAGCGACTCTGAGGTTCTGATGTCAGAGCGGTGGACGATGAGGACGAGGCCATAGGTGATGCAAGTGGCGCCTGGTACCTGGGCGGTGGACCGTAACAATGCACATTTACTAATACTGAACATTCTTAGCCTCAAATGACCAAAATAACATCTAACGTTCGGAGGTTCAATGCATGCCGGACTTTGTGGGCCACTCACTCACCAGGACTGGGACTTCCTGACGCAGGCAGACGCGCAGCTTCTCTCTCTGAGGGGGACGTTAGCCAGCAGGTCCGGTATCAGTCTGGGAGTGTAGGCTCTGTCCAGGTGAGGTCCATTGAGGTTCAGCATGAACATGGTTGGTGGAGACACGTCCAGCTCCAGCAGCATTACATTCTCGGCCTGTCGGTCCAAATCGCAAGAACTTCAATTTATAGCCATTATTGCCATGACATGTATTGTTGCTTAAAAGAAGCTAGAGGTTGTGTTTATTCCTTTATTTCGTTAACCTAACAGGCCAGATAGAAAACTCCCAATACTCCTGACAATTATCTATCTAATTAGGAGATTAGACAAACTTTTGAACATAATGAAAGCAGATGAATCACAATTTTCACTGCCAGATTGGACACACGGTGAAAGCTTAAGGTGTCGTTTTTGAACGCATCACTGCCCCCTGGTGGGAGGAGATCATCTGTGTTTTGTTTTGTTTTTGTTTTTTTACTCTTGCAAAGTTCCCAGTTTTGAGTACAAGGGAAAAACGTCATCCACAAAGTTAAGCAGTGTCAGTGTTATCCTTATTTTGCTTTTACAGGAGGACATACCACCTAGTTTTTGTGTTTTTTTATATTTTTGTCTCTCTCTTGGGCTTTAAAGGTCCAGTGTTCAGCGAATGTCTCTCTTTACATATATACTTAGAAGAAACCTAGAAAGATACTGTACATAATGTAAACAATATAATTATAAAGAAGTATGAGGGTGGTTTCTGAGTTAAAAACCCAGCTGCTTTGCCAGGTTAATATAACGCTGCACCCCTTGCTGCATTATGGACAGCACGACAGACGTTTCATTTCCGTCCTCCCCGTCCTTCGGTTCGCCCTGTCCTCCATGTGACTCTGTGAACACAACACTGACCTGATATCTACATGGGGCCCCGGCCGCCGTGGCAACAGCCATCTGTGCATATTGGCTGATTGGTCTCTTGTATCCCACGGCAGACAGCGGCCTCATCTTGACCTGAGTCGGAGCACTGGGATAAAGACAAGCGGGGTTGTGGGGTAGGGAGAGAAGGAAGGATTTGGATTCAGTTTAATACGCTAAGACTTGGGTTAGTGGTTAAGAGGCTGGCTGGGGGGCCTTGAGGCGGGCCAAATACGCTAAACTGATCAGCTTCCACCACACACAATCTCCCATGTTATCTGCCCTGTGTCTTCTTGAAATCACTTCTGTAACCGGCTCAGACTAATAGCAGGTGTCTGTTTTTACTCATGTGTAATAACACAGGTTTATGTGCATTTTATCCACAGCTCATCTCGTCAGTTTGTTTACCTTTATTTGCAAAATAGAAAAATAAATTATCTGAATCTTCATCTAATTGAGGGTGGTATTATGTGTATAAAACTCCTCTCTAAGCCCATCTAATCTTTTTTTTTTTTCAAGAGCCGAGGATATTTCTGTCTCCTCTGGCCCTTTTTTTCAGCGACATGATTCAGCAGCGTGAAAGTCATTCACCGACCTTTCTGGGAGGACCGGATGGAGCCTCCACTGATCTTCCTCGCTGTCAAAGTACAGCCTGCTCATGATCTTGTTCTTTTCCTCCGGAGGGATGAAGTTCTCAATCAGGAGGTTTCTGGAATGTGAAGTAGAAGCACACGTCAGCAAAAAAAAAAGGCTTCCTCGTGAGAGGACAATGAAAAATAATATCAGATGAGTGGCCTCGCTAAACCAATCTGTCTGAGGATAAATGGAATTGGTTGTGGAATTATGTCCTTGATTGAAATCATATAATGCCACCTTCAGACATCAGCATCTAATTTCCTTTCCTGTCAGGTTATATTATGTTTATTCCCACTCACAATTCCCCGGGTGAATCAGTTTTTCTCCTGCTGCTGTTGACAATCATTTAAAATGCAGCAGGACTGAGAACATGCATACAATGCATTTGTTTACAGAATTTACAGAATGTTACCCTTAAAAAAAATCACACATTTTAATTAAATCCGTATCTCTTAGTACACACACTTTTATGCTTGGTATTTGCAAACAAATTGGCAATGGTAAATCTTCACCTCCATTGTTTGTTTGTGGGGTTTTTTTAGCTGCAAAGGACCAATAAAATGAGAAAATTGCACACGGTGACGCTGTTGTGAAAACGAGAATGAAACTGCATCCGGCACTAAACAAATAATGGTTATTGTGTTCGCGCTCACTTGTACTTCAGCTCCCTCGTGAGCTCGGTTTGCGTCTGTTCGAGCTCCTGCCTGGTGGTGACGTGTTCGGCCATGACGTCTCGCATCTCTGCCCTCACCAGCTGCAGTTTGGCGTAAATCTTTAGGGATATGGCAGCGTTGTTAGTCACCGTGATCGGCAAAGGTAACACAACAAGACATATTGGAGGAGGATCGACCAGACAAGATGACAAACAAACAAAAATTGGCAGAAGAGGAATGAAAGAAACAGTCAGAAAACAAAAGTTCCTGAGCCGGTCTCTCTCTCATTGATCGACTGCAATATGATGATGTGATGATAGTGAAATCATCTGTTAACGAAGGCCAACTGTGTGGGGGGGGCGGAGTCATCTCACCCTCCTCAGTTTCTTTGTCTTGAGCTCCACCTCCTGCTGCAACGAGCTGAAGGTCTCCATCATCTCCAGAGTCTCCTCCTCCCGCAGCATCATCTGCTGCTTCATCTCCCTCTCGCGCCTTATCTGCAACACAGATGAAAAAATGGACAAATTAAATTGCCAAACAGTCACATTACCGACCAAAAGGGGGGAAAAAATGGTTTTCTTCCTCTACAAACCTGTTCTGCAATTTCTTGTCTCTTCAGCTCCAGCATTTTCTGCTGCTCATTGGTGTGATCCATGATCGTCTTGCCCCCGACCAACAGTTTGCTCTCCATGGCCTGCAAAACACAGACACATACAGCCATTATTTATTCATGCGTTTCTTTGTGCGTCACTTTTCCCGGCAGCGAGCTGCATTAAGCGAGCACCTTGTACTTCTCGATGATCTTCCCCAGAGAGTCCTGGTCCCACTGCATGTCCTCCAGCAGGCTCTTTCTGTTCTCGTTCAGGTGTTTGATCTTCTCCCTGCTGACCCTCAGGACCGTGGGGGCGTCGCCAGCCTCTCTTCCCTCTTCTGGCGCCTTCCACACCTCTGCATCCCTCTCCCTGAGCATCTCCTCCTCGGCGCTGGTCAAACTCCTGCTCAGCCTTTTGCTGTTCCTTCTCCTCCTCCGCTCCATCCCTCGCTCCTCCAGCTGTGCCTTCAAGCGGGCGATCTCCTCCTGGAACTGCCTCAGCAGGGCGTCTTTGGGGTCCTCGTTGACACGGGGCTTGTTCTTGATGTTCTTGGCCCTGCTGGCGTACCTCAGCGTGGCCAGGGTCTCGTCGAAGTTCTTGTGCGATGGCCCCACCGTGGCGATCATCACCGTCTTGGCGTTGCCGCCCAGGGAGTCCTGGAGCAAGCGGGTCAGTTTGGAGTCCCGGTAGGGGATGTGGGTGCTCCTCCCGTCCACCAGAGCGGAGATGACGTTCCCCAGCGCTGAGAGGGACAGGTTGATCTTGGTGGCTTCCTTCAGCCGCTTGCCCTTCGCACCCGTCTTGCTCTGACGCTCGCTGCCGGCCAAGTCCACCATGTTCAGCTTACCGACCCGGATGTGGTCCTGACCGTCTGGCCCTTCCTGGCTGCACTCCACGGTGATGCCGAAGATGGCGTGGGACCGGCTGCTCCGCTCGTTCATGTTGGTGAAGCCCACCGACCTGGACTGGTTGCCGATGTTCATCACGTGCTCGATCTCCTTGGCGTTCTTGGTGACCACGGAGCTGAGGTCTTTCACGTACACGCCGACCTCGGAGTTCTCCTTCAGCTCCAGCCTCTTGTTGTTGTCCTTGCACAGCAGGTCTCGGACCTCCTCCTGGTAGATCTCCAGGTAAGACGACCTCACCAGGTACTTCTGGTTCTGAGTTCTGGATATCTGCGTGAAGATGTGCTGGAAAGAGTTTGGTATCACCCCTCTCATGTCCGGGTCGTCGGACACTCCTTGCATGGTGTGCGTTTTGCCGGTGCCCGTCTGTCCGTAGGCGAAGATGGTGACGTTGAAGCCCTGGAGCACGGACTCCACCAGGGGTCCCACGGTGTCGTCGTACACGTCGCTTTGTTTGGACTCGGAGCCGTACACGGAGTCGAACGTGAACACCTTCATCGGATCATCAGGTGGCGCCTTCGGGTTCCTGATGGTGATCTGGCCCAGCCGCTCGTCAATCACCAGGATGTTCTCGCAGTCGGACACCACCTCCTTCCTGTTGAGGGGCCGGCAGCGGACCACCACCCTGACCGCCTCGCACGCTTTGCTCTTAGACATTTTTTTCTTCCGCCTTAGGCGCTGATCAGTAATTCATCTTTCCAAAGGATGCTCGCGCTCCTCCCCGTTGTCAGGTGCCGGCAGCAGCTCGTTCCCAGAGAAGACACACCTCAAATTTGCAGCGTCTCCTCATCCCGTGAACGAAGCACCTCCTCCGCCCCGAGCATCTTCCAGAAAGAGCAACTGATGTGATGAGATACTGCCGGAGGAGGAGGAGGAAAAAAAAAAAAAAAAAATCCAACACAGAGGAAGCAGCACCGCCCAAGCCCACACAGCCTCCCCGTGGTACACACCCTGCTCTGCGGACAATGGGGAGGAGTCATGTGACCTGCGCAGCGAATCGGATTGGACCAAATCCTCTGATCTCATCTCGTTAGTCCGAAAAATTAGCCCCCCCAAAATATATCAGCCCTCCAAAATAAAGAAAAGAAGCCACGGATTCATTCAGCACCAACATTTTATTTATGCGTCACATTTACATCTTTTCTTCTGAATTATTATTGAAACCAGGCCCCACGGTCTAATGTACACAAAAAAGACAGCCGTTGAAACATGATGGCAGACATTCATTAATAATGAATAGGAGGTTTTTATTTGCCAGGCAAAAAAATATTCAAATTCCCCCTTTTTAATCTTCTGTGGCATCTTTACATCCACGACGTGTTTTTTATTTATTTATTAGAAGCCTCCTGCTGCTCTTTCATCGACATATGGTCACGTAAATCAACATTATCGTACAAAAACAGTCCCTAACCTTTCCGCTGACATCAGTTGTCACTTTATTAGGTACAACCAGCTCACACTGGAGGAATTTACTATACCGGCAAAGGCTGAAGTGCTTTTCAAATGTATCCGCTGCATGCGTGTTGCTGGGTGAACCTAACAAAAGGTTAACTGCGTCTCATCTCTCCACCACTTGTCACACCCTCGCTCCTGATATAAAATGTTAGGCACATTCTAGCGGAGTTCAATTGAACGCTACGGGCACGCCGTGGCTCGGTCACTTGTGAAATTTCTTGCTGGGGTCCTTGGCGTGGTCCAAGAGGAGCTGACATGGAGTGAACTGGTTTCCGTAGACCGCTTCGAACTGCCTCATCTTCTCCACCAGCTTGTCGGCACCGAAGATGTCCACGAAACGGAAGGGGCCTGCAAGCAACGAGGAACCACGTAAGCCATTTTGTTTCAACGTGGGTCTTTCCAAATAGATGTTTCCTACACCGACATCGCTCAAGCCAAACGCTATATTAGGATGCCATGAGATTGAATAGTTAAATTAATCCATTTTCAACTGCTTATGTATTCTCGCAGTCATTGTGTTTCCCATGTATTGAAAATTACTCCTAACCTTTACTTGTGTTTATAGTGATAAACACTTTCAAAGTTTGTCTCCAAAAATAGAAGCTCCTGTAACACTGGAGGTTCAATAGGGATTTCCTCTCTTGCTGTGGAGCCCTTTGTATTTTCTTTCTTAGCCCCCAAGTGCAACAGATTTATTTGTACTGACAGTTGGATCTAAAAAGGCTTTGACTTTTTCTGACAAACTTTCTTTCATGGCTTCTGTCAGGTGAGCTTTTCATGGGAACCCTTCATTAAAAGAACCCTTCGGTGGAGTTGAACTTCAAAAAACGGCCGCACGAACCGGATATTTCCGGGGCTTTAAGCACACATCAATCATTAAACAAAAACACACCCGTTCTCGGGAGATTCTACCCTCTTTTCATTCCCAGACACGGATCACTAGTTGTTCAGATGATGAGGGCTCAAAGGATTAAACTCTAACCTCCGAGGCAGGGAGGGAATCCCAGACCAAACACGGCCCCGATGTCCCCTTCCACAGGGCTTTTCAAAATGCCTTCTTCCAAGCACAGAACGGCCTCATTGACAAATCGGGACACGAGTCGGTACTGAACGTCTGAGTCTGAAGAACTGAAAAACCACAACAGAGTGAATGTCAGGAATGAGGCATTTTAGACACGATCGAGACAGAACGACTCCTCCAACTTGGAGGTTACATGTGCAGCTGATGCTTATTTGACTTACACAGCGGGATTTGGTGTCAGCTTGTATTTCTCCAGGATGTCCCCGAGTTCTGGGTTTACCTCTCGCGTCTTCAGTCCTGGCTGGTAGATGTAGCAACCCTTCCCTGATTTACGGCCTTGACGATAAAAATAAACACATTTTAATACATGTAAATTTAATTTGAGGGTGGCAGAGCTAAAAACAAATAAATAAATAAATTCATTAATTAATACAACAACAACAACAACATAAAAACACCCTGAAACTCAAAACGATATGCGGCCTGTATGCATCATTCAACGAGGCTGCTCTTACCCATGAAGCCCTGCTGCACCATAGTCTTCAGGACCTCCACATTTCCGCCACTGAAGCGGGAACCAAAAGCCTTGCCGAGGTCTTCGCCCACGTGTGCGGCCACGTCGATACCCACCTCGTCACACAGTGTGGCTACTCCCACTGGGAAGCCGAAGGATGTGGTGAGAGCATCCAGCTTCTTGGGGCCGACTCCTTCCTGCGACGGCACATCAACAAAGACAACGGAAACAATCCTGGATTTATGTTCACCTTGTGTGTGATGATTCGCGACATCTCAGCTTTGGATGCAAATAGACGTTCTGATTCACGGCCGATGCTGGTGCTAACCTGGAGAACTTTCACTGCTTCGATCAGGACGGGACCCAGGCACCTTGTCGTGTAGAATCCAGGTCCATCCTGTAGAGAAACCACAGAGACCCTTTACTGAAAATCTGAACTGGAGTCTCAAGAAGACGGGAAAAGATGAAGCTCAACATGTATAGCTGGGACCAAGTGTGCGGATTGCTTAGGCTCACCCCAACAACGATGATGACTTTGCCCTGCTTGAGGCCGACTGCCACAGCGGAGGCCACCGTGTCCTTTGACGTCTGTTCTGTGGTTATGATCTCGAGGAGCTGCATCTTGTCCACTGGGGAGAAGTAGTGCATTCCGATCACCTGCGGATGCAAAGAAAACCTTAAGCAACGTGTTTTCTGAAAAAAAGGCGTTTAATTTGTCTTCGGGCATAAGGTGAGAACCAACCTTTTCTGGTCTCTTGCTGGCAGCAGCGATGTGCTTGATGGGCAGAGCAGATGTGTTGCTGGCAAAGACGCAGTGAGGAGGAATCACCTGCAGCAGGAAAAAAAAATGTTTAAGCCAGTAAATATATTTAGGCCTGAGCTGCAATGTGCAAGCTGACCTCAAAATTTCCAAAACGGGTCAGTATCTTATTTAAACATTTTGACAGTTTTACTTGCAAATACAGGTGAAAGGTTGTCCTGACACTTACAGTTGCCTGTCAAATAAGTATTAGCACACTACAAACAGAGTCAAAAAGCTGTGGACATCACTGGTGCATTTGTTGGCACAGCAGCAGAACAAGTCTCAATAAAACTTGTTCTTCTGTGCCTGAAGGGACTCAGCTGGTCCTGCACAAATACTCCTGACTCCACTTTCTCACTCTTGCAGCACAGACAACAGAATAGTAGACGTTTCTGCACTGGTCTTGCAAATAACACCACCCACAAGGCCCCTACCCACTTACAGCCTCCACCTCCTTCAGCACAGCGTGTTTGATTTTGAGGTCTTCAAAAACAGCTTCGATGACCATGTCGGCTTTTTCGAAGCCGCTGTAGTCCAGGTTGCCCGTCAGGTTGGACAGGATGGAGTCTCTCTCAAACGTTGTGATGCTCTTCTTTTTGGCTTTGTCATTGAGCCTGGTTACAAATCAAACTAATTTATAGCCACACTTTCACAAAAAAGAACAACTATATATTGAAGTGAAATGCATTTGATGACTCACCCTTTGTATACCTGCTGTTGTCCCCGGGCCAAGCCTTCCACAGTTGTGTCCTTCAGGACGGTGTGCATCCCTTTGTCAACACTCACCTGGGCGATACCGGCCCCCATTAGACCTGCTCCCAAAATGGCAAGGGTCCTGTTTACAGGAGAAAAAAAGAAACAAACCAAGAATGTGAGAAACATTGAGCTTTGCCGTGTCTAAACAACATACTCAGACCTGTCTTTTGGATGTTGAAAATAATATCAACTCACTTCACTTCTCTCTCTGGAGTTCCAAAGTGGTTCTTCTTGCAGGAAACCTGGCCATGATACAGGCCAATCAAGGCAGCTGATTCATTGGTTTTCCCCAAATAACCAAAATTCTGGGACAAAAAAAAAAAAAAAAAAAAAATCAGTTTCTTCAAGGTACTGTCCACGTTACATTCATGTGCAATTGATGCTGGCAGAGTAACCTTACCTGAGACTCAGCCAAATATCCTGCAGTAGGGCCTTGTTCTACTCCTGTTTTCACACACTAAATTCAGGAAAACAGTCAAATTACATTTTTTTTTTAATTTCTTAAATATTACAAGACAAACAAAATTCTACAACATAGTTTTCACAAAATATCACCTAGATAAACAAGTGGCAGCAGACTACTTGCACTTACTTCAATTATTTTAAGTGGTGCTGGATAGAGGCCTTTGCTCTGTTTCATTACTTTTCCATGGACTGTTTTGTAGATTTGATTTCTTACAGCCGGGAAGCTCATGATGTAGTCTTGAATTTCTAAGGACAGAAGAGCATGAGCTCTGTAAATCCGTGTTCAGGTTTCATGAAATAAAATCAAACACCTTCAAACAAAGGCAGCCTAACTCACTCTGCATGGTGCCTTTCTCTTTGGTTAAAGAGATCTTCTTGTCAACAATCCCCTTGGCGCACTGGATTGCGACTTCCTCAAGGTAGTCCATTGTTCTTTCCTCTGGACTCTTCAGCCCAGGTCCTAAAATATGAGCAGAAATTAAAATAAATTAAAATAAACAAAGAGCTTAGAATATGAGGGTAAAGCAAGATTTGTTAAAAATTACTCAACTATACTATACTATACCACTATACCATTTGAGACAGTGTGCAGGTTTTCAATTAAATATGTTGATGTTCATCTCACCGAGGGTGTCTACAAGCTGATCAACGAGCCCCATTTTCTTGGCTTTGTCTGCTCGGATATTTCTTCCCGTCAGCATCATGTCGAAGGCAGAGGGCAGACCCACCTGACAGTGACAAATTGAAAACATTGCATGTGATTTATCATTAATAGTGACACTGCTAGGCCACATACTGGAACACATGTCAGTAAATGAGCTGAACATTTTTACTACTGACCATTTTGGGAAGCCTTTGGGTGCCACCAGCTCCAGGCAGAAGACCCAGCATCACTTCAGGAGTACCAAGAACTGTTTTTTTACTCTTTGTTGCAACTCTGTACTGGCAAGCGATGGCAAACTGAAAGGCAATTAATATATGTGTGTATTAATCAGTTTATTATTCGCATGGATACAACTTTGTACTGTATTGTTTGTTTGTTTGGGCTCTTTTCAGCCAACCTCCAAGCCTCCTCCTAAACATGAGCCGTTGATGGCAGCCACGATGGGTTTGGGAGAGTTCTGAATCTTGTCAAACATATTCTGCCCTTCCTGAGAGAGTTTGGTGACTTCTTCTGAATCGCGACAGGACTCAATCATACTATAAGAGATATGCGAAATAATTAAATTAAAAAAACAAAAAAACATGACAGAGAGGGACACTAAGCATGCAAATTAATTAATTACATTCAGTGCAGACAGCCTTTTAAGGAAAAAAAGGCTAAAGAAATGCTGGAAAACACCTGTCACGGTAAACCTTTTAGGAAGGAGTTAATAATATATATATGACTTGTTGCCAAATCAATGGACCAGTATTTATTTTTTTCATTTTAAAGAATTTCAGTCACTCACTGAATGTCGGCTCCTGCAATAAAGCATCCAGGCTTGGCGGAAATGAGGACGGCACTTTTGACAGCGTTGTTTGCCCACACTTCATTCATTACCTCTGTCATCTCATTTTGCATTTGGATGGAGAGTGTGTTGACCTGGAGGGTGGGGAAAAAAAGTCAATCGGCATCACATAGGTATGACATAGCGATGGAGTAAAGAAAAGGTGTTCCACATTGCTCTCTCCCTTTCACCCACGGGTCTCACCTTGGAGTTTGGGGCGTTCAGCCGCACCACCGCAACATCGTCCTTCACTTCATAGTCCACGTGAGTTCGGGCTAAAAATAGGGAGAACGTAAATGGAAAAATAATTGGGTGACTTGAAATGCAGATGGATTTTAGAGGAACAAATTTAGATCATACAAGAAGGTTGAAGCAATACCTAGCATTGTGGAGGCAACTGAAAAGGTGCGTGAGGAATTGCCTGTGAAAAGAAAGAAATGCACAAAATGAGGCAATTGATTTGTATGTATTTTATCACATTGAATACTGCATGACTACATCATTTTGTTTCTGATATAATAAACACAGGACTGTAAGTGCGTTTACGTATGCCAAGTGACGCTAAATCTTCCTGCAATTGACATTTCTACAGCTCATACTAGGGCATGACCTCAGACGGTCCCTGCCACACTGTGCAATCTAGTAGGGAACGACCCTTCACCTACATTCCCCGCCTTCCATTCAGACAGAAGTGGAGTAGCAGTGGTCATCAAAAAGACGAATCAATGACAATGTCTTCGAACCCATAACATGAATAATAAAAACAATCACATCATGACAAACAAATAAAGACACGCACGATGTGCTCTTTAGCTCAGGGAAATTAATTCACCGTGCTCCGTAGTAGTCCGCTAACTAGCACGGACGGCTAGTTTAGCCTACACGTAAAGTTTGGCCGCTGGAATAAAAGTTTAAACGTCCATTTTTACTCGTCATTCATTAGATCGTCGTAAAGAGTTCAGCCAAGAGTAAATACCAAGCTTAAAAACTGGGGTAGTATTGTTTAGGGGTAACATTCAACAGTGACTCAAACGAGCTAATTAACGTTACCAAACAACGACACAAAGCAATAAGCTAATGCTGTATTTTTGTAATGTTTTTATAAACCACTTCGGGTTGCGCGAACACAAAAACATCATACGTAATTCATATCCACCTGCGTGAAGAGCATATTTCCGCGATGTAAATCTGGAAAGAACGCCAAGGGCTCGAACACCAGCCATCATGGGAGCGGAGGTCAGTCAGAAGCGGTGGGGAGTGCGAAGCTACCTCGCTAGCTGTCAAGTACTATCGTTCCTGACTCACGATTGGCACTTGAGAGAGCGAGATAGTGCCGCTTCCTGGAAAACCCGGACATACCTCGGTATTTTGAATGCTGATTGGCTTTCGCTGAAAATGGCAACGTGTAATTGGATTGAAATCTCATTTCTTATTGGACGTTTAAGGACTACAGAACGCCCTTTCACGTGACCATTTCCTCATGTGATGTGAACTTTGACGATTTGTCATACTTTAAATTATTGTCACTTTATTGAAAAAAAAAGAAGTCGTACAAGGAAGCATGTTTTAAGTCTCTTGCGATTATATTTAATAAAAGTTAATATTAAAAAAAAACAATAGCAGCGCGCCACCACAAGGCGGAGGCATTGGAAAGTTAAAGTCTTCACCGTAAAGCTTTTCATCCTAAAGTCTCACAATATAGCAAAAAGGCGGTGCGTGCTTATCTCGGCAACAGTGATTTTGCACTGCAAAGAATTGTGTACATCCCTTTTAATAAACAGCGCAGTCACACACAGTCGTGTCAAAGTTTCTGTGTTCGGTCAGAAGTAGCGCGTATACAGACAAAGGTCGAGGCCTGTCACTTAAGTCAACAACCACCATAATACATTCTATAATTCAATAAATATTTCCAAGAATTTGTAGGGACGCGACTCAAGTCAGTCTCCTGAGTCATGTAACATTTGAATGACAAAGATGACATCTAGTGTACATATTGCTGAACTACACCAACATTGACATCAAGATGAAGAGCTTCGTCTCATCTAGATTGGAGTCAAAGTATAAAGCATGGCATATTATTGGTCAGTCACTAACATTTGAATAACCTTATACATCTGTCGCACCACCTAGACTCTGAGAGGTCTTAGGTAGATGAACTGATGAGGAGAATTCCACTCTTTCAATAACAATGATTAGAAAAAAAGTTTGAATACTAATTTATTTTTTATTGGTCCTATATCATTTGCAATTTCATTCGTAACAAGAACATGTTCACAATTTTTTGATGTCACTCGTTTTTGTTTAAGTAGAATGTATGTGCTATCCACTAAATCATACAGGCATGACGGAGAAGGAAGTTGACTTATCTAGACGAGCAACAGCAGAAAAACTTAACAATATCTGGAACAAGTTACCTGTTTTAATATTCTGTGACAATGTTGTACTCTATTACTCCTTGTAATAGCCGTCAGCGTAATCCGCTGTCATTTAATTTTCCATTTTTATCCTTTCACCACAAGTACGAGGGAAGGCTGTGTCATTCTTTTTTTCTGGAGGGCGGGAGAGTGACGCAATAATCCAATCAGAGCCCAGAATCTCTCATAGCAACACCAATGAGCGAAGGGGGGCAATGTCTGGTTGCGAAGGTAGTGGCAGCGTTGCCGTACTGGACGAGACGAGGGTTCCCTCTTGGTTTGCGTACTGCCGCTGCTTCACGTTCGAAGGCGATTTTCTTTGAATATATCTGTCAGTGTTTAGCCGTACGGCATGCGCCCACGTTTCTGACGCCGGATAGCTCCATTCCCTGCATGTTTACAACGGGACGTCGCGAGAGCTGTGGGCGTCACCACCGCGCCTGAAAAAAGGGCTTCCTTGAACATCAGTGGAACGCGAAAATTACGATGCCATCCCCGATGGAGGGATCTTCCAGGGAAGGTGACCTCTTTACTGTGAAACTTGAGCTGAAAACTGGTGAGTAGCAAGCAAGCGGTGAGGCTGGCTAAACCCCCTACGGAACGATCCGTTTTGCTCGCCGGTATGTTTGACGAGACACGTGCCCTGTTGAAAATATTTAGCGGTTAGCTGCCCCCCAACCCTCCCTCCTCCAGCGAAACGCAGCTGTCAACTGTCAACGGGCACTCGTAGTGAGAGAGCTAATGTCAACGTTTGACGTTGCCCGGGTTCCAAAAAATGGCAGAGGGAGGGGGTGGGGGTTGACGGAAACGTTTGCCGACCACCGTCCTCATTTACCTGCGAGGCCGCCGCTTAAGTCACGCAAAGTAACGTGACCCAGCAAATTAAGCAGCGGCGTTAGCTAACAGCTATTTTATAACCAGCGGTCGAGCGAAGCCAGCGACGCACCATAATAACATTAGCACAAGCTCGTTAATAACGTGTAACGGGGCTCAGCCAGCCAGCCTGCTACATGGAAGTGGGTATAGGGAAAGCCTTGCAAGTCTAGGCAGGTGATTCACGAACAATTAACTTTACGCGAATTTTCGACGCGAAGCCCCTTTTATTGGTGTCTTTATTTGATTGCATTCAGCAAACTAGCAAGTAGCTGCTGAAGAGCTGTAAGAAATTAATGACTTGTGGCTCATAAGTGGACACTCTCGTGGATATGGTCTTCGTCTTCCGACTTTGTTCGTCAAAGTTGATGCAATTTCTTTCGTCGTACCCGAGGTGAAAGTGTGGGAACTGGCAACCCTCCTCCTTCCGTGGCATTGACATCTGCGAGCGACACATCACAACGCTACTCCCGAGAAGTCCAACCGGAAACTCTGCCAGTGCTGCATTTTTTATTTTTTTTAATTTAAAAAAAAAAAAAAACGGTCTTTTTTTATTATTATTTTTTTTAAGCGTAACGGATTTTCAAAGGTGTTTTAAGAGGCAGACGCCTCGGTGGCGCCGAGGATTCACCGGCTCAAAAACAACCGGTTTATGACAAGGTGCTCAGGTGCTGTTTCAGGCTGCAACATGATTGCTGCACCCCTCACTTTGCTGCCCTTCCCTGAATACGCAGTCAGTCTAGTTATTCTCAATGCTTCTCGTTTTATTTGTGTGTGTTTAAACGCACAGTTCAGCCAGCTGTTTGTGACGTCACTGTCACTTAATTGTGACATGACAGCACCTTTGCTACAGTTGTACATCTCTATCAAAAAAAAATAGAGATCTGGAAATGGGTGGAATATTCTGCTAGATGCTCAAACTCGCAGTTGGGTGAAAAATGTGCACAATATACTTCACACTATAATTCTATTCTATGAGGGATTTTGATATAATTATGTAGTTTTAAGGTAAATTACAGAAAAGTGAAAAAGTGCAGTCAAGCCAAGCGAATGCCTTAATATTGTCCCTCGCGTTGACCTAAAAGTTCTCCTTTTGTTCTGCGCTACACTGGTTGGACACCTAAGTCACTAATACAAATCAAAATTGGCGCTAGCTACAGGGATGAGGCTCAACTAGGGACTGGGGTCTGTGCAAACCTGAGTGACTGACCTGAAATTGGGAGGCAGTGTCGTTGCTTTTGACAACTTGATGGAAGATGCACTCAAAGGGCCTAATGGTTTCACTGTTTTTTTTCTCGTGTGCAACCGGAGAAGCAGCCAACGGATTAAATCAGCCGTTTTAATTGCTCAGCAGCCTATTTTCAGAGTGTGAGACAGAAGGAATGCCTTCACTACAATGGACGTGCACTCATGTCCAAGCCTCCGCTCTGCCCAGTCGGCTCCGGCAGGACAAATATTTAGAAAGATACTCGGTGACATTGTGTACTAAATTTGTTGACAGCGAGCGCTGCACTTTTTTGGCCTTTTTGCTGGTAAATGTAGCAAGTACGATTGCGTCTGCAGGAATTTTATTTTTAACTGTTATGAGAAGGACAAGAATAGTTGGTGAGTTTTCTGATGCAAGCTTCTTTTTTTTTTAGGTATCTATTTAGATGCAGGAGGTTCACTGACTATACAGTCTTTGTCAAATGCACATTTTACAACAGGAACCTCGGGCTGTGCTCCAGTGTGCGTCAGCGATTGAGTAAAACTTCTTAAAATTTCTCAGCTAGCTTCTCCTCCAGCCTGAATGGAACGTTCTGCAACATTTCACGGACCACAAGTCATGAGCATTTCACTTTTATCAGAATGAATTCCCAGATCACATTGTTTATAACTGGGGCAGGAGTTCATAAACAAAAAAAAAAGTTTAGCCAAGTCTAAAGCCGTGATATGAGCTCATGCATGAGCTGCAGCTTTTGGCAACGGGCGACTGTAGCTGATCAAGTTATTAACACTTGGTCTGTATCAACAGCGCTGGGCTGACAGTGAAGACATTTTCACTGAGCCTGGTCTCTTCATTTATTCCTGATATGGAAGCTTAAAATCCTCCTGACCTGCTTGCTATCGCTTGGGAGGGAAAACAGCTGCAGTTTTGCGCTGAAGAACTTCGCAGTCTTACTGTGCAGAACTTCTAGTTTGCATGTACTGTAAATTTTATTATGCAGTATTTTATCATTTGCAAGATGTTAACTGCCTCCCTGTCCTTGTGGGAAATGTACAACGAAGCCAAAAACAACAGTTGCAGCCTCTAACAGTCTTGCTGTCTGTTCATTCTCCCAAAGACCAGATGAGCCTCCGGGGGAAAAATGCAAAAGCCTGGAATTAGATTTTTGGTATTTTTACCATCCACAGAGTCTTTATATCATGAAATTAAATTAGTGAAGGAATGTCAAGTGAATACATATTTGTTTCTGTCTTTTCTTGACTATTGTAACATTAGAGCTGCATCAGTTTTACGATCTGATTGTCTTGTAACATGGACTCTTCTGCTCTGTCCCAAGCCAACCTGACAGGCCACGTAGAGAGGGTCGGCATTGAGAACTTCGAGCTGTTAAAGGTGCTGGGAACAGGAGGTGAGGAGAACGTGCCCCCCCCCCGTGTTGTCGTACACACGAGCATGCCATAAACAACAGATGCTGGTCAGTTTGCCGTGCACTAAAAGACGCCTCCTGCCGTGTCCAGCGTACGGCAAGGTGTTCCTGGTGAGGAAGGTGAGCGGTCACGACGCCGGCAAGCTGTACGCCATGAAGGTCCTGAAGAAGGCCACCATTGTGCAGAAGGCGAAGACGGCCGAGCACACGCGGACCGAGCGGCAAGTGCTGGAGCACATCCGCCAGTCTCCGTTCCTCGTCACGCTCCACTACGCCTTCCAGACGGATACCAAGCTGCACCTCATTCTCGGTCAGAACGGTCGACATCAAACTGCCTCTCATGCTGTGTCTAATGTTTTGCAGGCTGAGGAAAAAGTTAATGATTGACTTTAACTCTGTGGAATATATATATAAATATATAACTGTTTGAAAAAAGATATATCTTTGTATAAAACTGTTGAAAGAGCAAGTATAAATAATCATGAGGGTGTGTTTACTGTCTCCTTTTGAAAAGCTGAACTATTCACACACGGGTTTTTTTTCTTTTATAGATTATGTAAATGGCGGCGAGCTCTTCACACATTTAGTGCAAAGGGTGCGTTTTAAGGAGCAAGAAGTGGCCTTGTACAGCGGAGAAATTGTGTTGGCGCTAGAACATCTACACAAGGTAATCAGCAGATTAAACACAATCAAGACCTCTTGTCTGTGTCAAGGGAATGTTTAAAGTACAATTTCTGTGCACTTAAAACTTTCTGCCTCGCCTTGTTTCAGTTCCTTTCTGCCTTCCTTTCTTTTGCAGCTCGGCATCGTCTACCGGGACCTGAAACTTGAGAATATCCTGCTGGATTCGAGCGGTCACATAGTCCTCACAGACTTTGGCCTCAGCAAAGAGTTTGATCAGGTGCAGTTTTCCTATATTAAAAGGATCCTTCGTTCTCATTGCTTAGTTTTTTTCCTTAAGCACCTTCTAAGGCCATTTTTTAATTAACCCTAACTGTCATGTTTGAGCAGTTTATTTAATTCCTTGTTTTCAGAGTGGGGTGAAGGTGATCAGGGTTGGGTAATTTCCTGGTTTCGTGCAAAGCAAATATCTTCTGTATTTACCTATAAATACCCTCTGTATTTATTTTCTAAAATTAAACAGGTGGAAAGAGCCTTTTCAGTCTGCGGCACCATCGAGTACATGGCTCCGGAGATCGTCGAGGGCGGAGAGTCCGGACACGACAAGGTAATTTATGCTTTTATTCTTCATGCCAAAGTCCCTGCTCCGCCTTCTGTGATGTGTGTGTTTTTTTTGTTTTTTTTGCTCTCCACTGTGAGACTGAGCTTTTCGGTTCCCCTGAAGCCAGAAGTCATGCCTGGGTGCTTTATCACTTTTATCTAGGCGGTGGACTGGTGGAGCCTCGGCGTGCTGATGTACGAGCTCCTGACCGGCGGATCACCCTTCACCGTCGACGGGGACGACAACTCTCACACAGACATCGCCAAGTACGGCTCCTCCTAAATCCGCCGCGCGTCCTTTTTGTCACTTCTAATCTTCCCTACAACACTGACCGTATGTGTCTCACACGTCACAGGAGGATCCTAAAAAAAGATCCTCCCTTCCCCAAAGATATGGGACCGCTGGCCAAGGACCTCATCCAGCGACTCCTCGTCAAAGATCCAAAGAAGAGGCTGGGCTCGGGTCCTAATGGAGCGGAGAATGTAAAAAAACACCCGTTTTACCAGGTGGGCCTCATTTCCTGCCTTCAGTTCTCAACAATATTTAGAGAAGACTCAATGGCAAAGTAGGCTGGTGACACACATTACGGGCCCACTTTGGCTGCATCCACACTTCATGGTTCAAGTGACCTGGTTCCAGCTTTTTCCTCTCAAGTGCCGGGGAGTTGGATTTGGAACAAAGACGCGATGTTGTCAGATTGGATTCAGGCCTCCTCTATAGGTTGATGTAAATCAGATTTGAATTGGATTTAATGTGTCTGTAGTGAGTTCTCTGGCAGGGCTGTACGCTTACTTTTTTAAGTGCTAGCAAGTTAAAAATGTTCGTAGCACAAAGAAAAATTTAGTAGACAGTTAGTTAGTTAACATGTTTATTGTGAAATTCATTTGAAACAGGAAATGTAGTTCTTCAATAGTTGAATTGAGATGGATAGTATACACGTCGCAAATGCAACGAAAACTGTCGCACTGTACAGCGCTGCCTGGTGCTGCGACGGTTCTTGGAGATGCCAAGAGTTTTTGTCCTGATTCTTGCTCACATTTGGAGGTCAATGTAGACAAATCACAATTAGACATCATAAAAATCCTAAAAAAATAAAATACAATTGCTCCTAATTTCAGAAAATAAACTGGGAGGATCTCGCTGCGAAGAAGGTGCCGGCCCCTTTCAAGCCGGTCATTCGGGACGAGCTGGACGTCAGCAACTTTGCCGAGGAGTTCACGGAGATGGACCCCACCTACTCCCCCGCAGCGCTGCCCCAGAACTGCGACCGCATCTTCCAGGTAGGCGGCGGGAGGAGATGTCGGACACGTGTTTGCAGACAGGGACACCGGGACAGCTCGGCGTTCCTCTTTAAATATTTATAGTTTACATTCGCTTCTGCATTTTGCTGATTTTTAGTCTTCGCTTTTGGCTTTTTTTGGGACTCTGGCTGCGGGTAGTGCGTTTACCAAAAAAAAACGGAAAAAAAACAGACATCACGCCACACGCTATCGCCCTCTCTGCCTGCGACTATATTTGACACACTCCATGGCAATCGAAGTAATCAAGTGAAGTTGTGAATGTCCTCAAAAGGTTGCTGTAAGTCAACATGAGTCTGTCTGTGTGCACTCGTATTCAAATTGACTAAAGGGTCTCTTTTATTGGGGTAATTGCTGCCATATGGAGCCCTCATTGAAGAAACAGATGTGAATGACTATTTTTGATGTAGCTTTGAACCGTAATGCGGCCCCGCAGCTCCGTGCCAGCCGATGGCTGTCTGATGTATTGCATGAAATTTCAACTCTGATTGCCTTCTGGATGCTTGAGCCTGGCAGATCAATAGATCCATTAACGGGCTTCTCTCGTGGAATAAAAGGTTACACTTGAAGAGCATCGCCACGTCTGTCTCGGTTACGCCTTCACTCTTTGATTGCCAACTTCATCTTGGCTTTTTTTCTCCCTCCACCCGCCCCCCGCCGCTCTCAGCTGCCATTCAGCTTAGCCCGAAATTTTCGCTGGTCTTTATAATTTGCAAGCCCAGCAATCTCTGAGATAACGACAGCAATCCCAGTTTTAAAAACGGCGCACTCGCGCTCCCCACCGTGGCTCACAAAACAAAATTAAAATTGCATTAAGTGTGCCAAGATGTAATTTCACGGCAGAGCAATCAAATATTCAGGCCCGGCAATTTAGGGCATCTCATTCATTCAACACCCATCCATGCTTCCGTCCATCCGCGGCTGTCAGCGCACGCCACGCAGCTGTGTGTGCGTGCGTGTGTGTGTGTGTGTGTGTGCGTGTGTGTGTTTGTGTGTGTGTGTGTCTGTGGTGGAAAAAGCGGAGATAAATACCAGCCCAATGCTTTGGGCTCCCCACAGCTGGAATTAAACAGGCAGCGCGCCGCGTCCCCGCATCGTACAATAGGAACAGCTGGACAGCTTGTGTCACTCACAGATTAACTGAATTATGCTTTATTGTGGAGTTGAAAATTTGCAGCCGCGCGAGTGAAACCGGCTCTCGCAAATGTCAGCAACTTATCAGACTTAGTATTCATGGCAGCAGTGTAACATTGGAGAGGTCCCCCCCCTTTTTTTTTTTTTTGCAACCATAAACATCCGTGACTGTTTTGTTTCTCTCTTGGCTAACCCTTGGCTCGGCCTCCCCCCCCCCCCACCCCCCTGCATAAAGTAAACACTTTGGGCTCCGTGTGTTTCTGTGCTCAGGGCTACTCTTTCATGGCCCCGTCCATCCTGTTCAAGAGGAATGTTGTGATGGACGACCCTGTCCAGCTGTGCGGGGGCTCCGAGAGGCCGGGCTCTGCCGCCGTGGCCCGCAGCGCCATGATGAAGGTCGGATAAATGGACCGGGATCCCACCTCCCCGCCGTACAAACACACTTAAGCTAATGTCCTGCTCTAACAGACAGATGAGGCCTCTTCTCCCGCAGCGACTCCCTTTTTTATACAGTATTCGTTTTCACTGTGGCCTGAATGTACTGCATTGCACATAAACCTTTTTTTTTTTTTTAGAAAAAAGAAAGCCATTGTGCATTGCCTCCGTGTTGTGATATTATCATAAGACTTTTCTAGTTGGCTAAAACAAATCAGTTTATTTAAAACCGTTTGTGTCAATCATCTAAACGCTAATCAGATTCTCCTAATTGTCGAGAGACATCTTTATTTTTGTGAAGATTAAAAGTACAATTCAATGAGATTCCCACACTACTGCCTATTTAATTCTTGTTATCTTCCTTAGAGGCGCATCTTATTCCAAGTAACTGAACTTAAAAAAAAAATTAAAAAAAATCTATTTCACCAAACAAACCGGTTTGTCCCTGTAGGATTCCCCCTTCTACATGAGTTATGAGATGGACCTGCGGGACAGCATTCTGGGAGAAGGAAGCTTCTCCATTTGCAGATGCTGCACACACAAGAAGACGGGACAGAAGTACGCCGTGAAGATCGTCAGCAAGAGGTAGGAGACGACGGGCGCTTTTGCTTGTTTGTCACCTCGTTCTTCCTCTCAACTGCTGTCAGCCAGGCCTGTGATTTTTGATTTGTTATGTTATTTTTTTTTAAGTATTCCAGAGGGTTTAAATAGATATAAATACAGCCCTACTCACAAATCTGCAGCCCATTGCTGTGTTTTCCTATTTGTCTTGCCTCTTTAAGGGTGTACTGCTTCAGTTGTCTGCTCACAGTCAATTTTTTTTCTCTGCACCACAATTTCCAAAGCATGAGCTCAACTATTAAAAAGAAAATATATAGTCATGTAATTAACCATTCATTACACTCAAAAAGTTATAGTTTTACACAAAAATAACATGTATGCTCTTCATAAAAACACACAAGACGGCTCATTAAAAGTGCTGTGGATCAGTTATGTTGAATTTTGTCAAAAATGTTCTGACTTCCTGTTTGGGGTTTGCGGCAGGATGGAGGCACAAACGCAGCGGGAAATTGCAGCGCTGAAACTCTGCGACGGACACCCCAACATAGTCAAGTTGCACGAGATCTACCACGATCAGGTACGGCCGAGCAGCGCACTTTACGCCACGTCTGTGTCAGGGGGAGGAGTGGGTTGGTGGAGGAGAGGTGCCTCCTGGGGAGGCGGCCAACCTTATTACATCCTGAATGTGGGGCAGCGCACATTAATGGGGAAGCTGCTCGAAGGTCTGACTGTGTTTTGGAGAAACAAGTCCTCAGTGTTTCTCACACACACACACACACGCGCACGTCTTTCGCCGCTCGCCGTGCTAAACCTTCAGTTTTGCGTCGCTGAATAAGGAAAACATCCCAGATTTCAGTCACGTTTATCCCAGCAGCGCCGGCAAGACAAATGAAGTGCGCGCACTCCCTCCGACCGGAGCTCGCCGCCGGTTATTGGGAAGGTGTGGCCGACTGCGGGCAGGTTCATTAGCCGCGCTCCTCCAAGCGCAGGAGCACCACTTTAGTCTGATTAGCTGCCGAGGGGGGCGGGGGGGGTTATTGCCGTACCTCTGAGGCCCGTGACCCAGATCAAAGCGGCGCTGTCTCGCCCCGCATCGGCCGAGTCCCGCCTTTGTTCCGCGGATCCGGCGCTAATGAGAAACTCCACACCGTGGCCCAGACACATTATTCCCTCCACAATTAGTTTGGCCCCTTTCAATTTGCTCAATGCCATTACGGTTTGATCTCACCAACATGGGATTAAAGATAAGTGTTTCTATTCTTTTTTTTCCCCCCGTACTTTTTACTATTTATTAATTCTTTCATTATTTATGCTTTGTAGTTTATTATTCATTTTGTCGGGGAAAACAGGCTGCGAGAGTAAGTACTTATTTAGTATTTTGTACTTGTATTATTTGACAACACTATCTGATTTGCTGTGTTTGCTGCAGCTCCACACGTACTTGGTGCTGGAGCTGCTGGGCGGAGGGGAGCTGCTGGAAAGGATCCGCAGGAAGCAGCATTTCAGCGAAACAGAGGCCAGCCGCATCATGAGGAAGCTGGTGTCGGCCGTCAGCCACATGCACGACGTCGGGGTCGTGCACAGGGACCTCAAACCTGAGGTATCGCTCTCTTTGGCTCTTTTTGTCACATAGGCTGAAAGAACGAAACATGCACAATCATAAAGTTACCAAAAAAAAAAAAAAAAAAAGTCACGGCGGTTCTGCCACTGATGACTTATTCTTACTCTGCAATTTTCGCCGCAACAAGTGCGAAATTGTTTGACCCCAAAACAGGTTCAGAGTACCTGGTCAGGCCGAGTCCTGATGTCCAATTTAGAAATGATTGCCGTCTTGTATCGCCCGCCAGAACCTGCTCTTCACGGACGAGAGCGAGAACTCCGAGATCAAAATCATAGACTTTGGCTTCGCCCGCCTCAAGCCGCCCGACAATCAGCTCCTGAAGACTCCCTGCTTCACGCTGCAGTACGCCGCGCCAGAGATCCTCAAATACGACGGCTACGACGAGTCCTGCGACCTGTGGAGTCTGGGGGTTATTCTGGTGAGTGGGTGGAAGGGGGCGCTGTGTCACTTCAGGTTTAAACAAAAATACACCTTGTTGGACAGACAGAAAAAAAGTACTTAAACTAACCCACAGTTTATTGAGTGACTTATTTATTAGTATTCATATATTGTGGAATTTTCAATTTTGTTTTTGGTTCTTTTTATAGACATAAAACCCTTTGTATTATTATATTGATATTCTGATATTAATATATTGCTATCTATAAAAATGTCTAATCTCATTTTATTTATATTTTTTTATTGCTTCTTGCACAAGCTTTTATATTATAATGTATCACACACCATTGCTCCTATGAGTACAACCAGTCTTTGATTAGTTTTGTATTCTTTGGATTTTTTCCAAATATTTTGACCTTTGCATGCATGGAGAAAGAACTGTTTGTTTGATGCAGGATATGTTCAAGCTAAAAAATGCTCACAGATTGGAATCAGACATTGAGCAGTTTCAGGAGATTAAAGCTGCTCAGTCATGATTCAGTCAAAACATTGATTAACTCCATTTTCCAGCGTCGTCATTTACGAATATACACAAATCTATTTTTTTCATGTTGCTCAAAGTGGCCTGATTATAAATGTGCTGTAAAAGAAAATCCACATTCAAGTTGTTTTTCACAGCTTGGTGAACTTTGAGATTGATGGTTAATCCTGAGCTCCACACACAGTTGACTGGTTTTTCCCACTCGCCCCCATTAAGAGAATTAATCATTCACTGCAGCCATTTATATTCTGCCAGCCGGCTTTTACATGTGGCACATTTCAGCCGTTCAGGCTATTTCTCTTGAGTCAACGTCTCAGCGAATGCAGGTAAAATTTCTTTTCAAGCCTTTTTTTTTTTTCCGCCCGACGTTACCCTCCATCAGCAGCTTCCTGTGGTGAGCTGACACAATTAAAGGCTTACCGCAGAGCTGCCAGCACGGTTCTCGGAGCTGCACCATGGTGCTTCCTGGCAGCGAAAACCTTCAACTCCAGTTCAACCTGCTTTCTGCTCGGAGGAAGGAAGGGCGAAGGGGGAAGGGGAAGGGGTCGGCAGAAAAGAAGAGCAGAGAGACCAGCGGCGAACCCCTGGCTGGTCGGACGGCCGGCCGGCCATCCGTCCGGAGCCCCGAGCCTCCTTGTCCGAGTGCTCTTACGCAACGTTGCCCCCCTGAGGGCCGCGCAGTAGCGGTGTTGCCTCATAGAGGCTTTGATGGAATGCTTTCTGGCAGGCTGTGTGCACAATGCCCTGCAAGCGAAGCGAGCCAACACAGAAAGAGAGAGAGAGAGAGAGGCAGGCAGGCAGGCAGGGAGGGAGGGAGGGAGGGAGGGAGGGAGGGAGGAAGCGGGAAGAAGACACGACAGATCGTCCTGCGCCAACAGGGCCTCTCCCGACCGCTGTGATTCTAATGAGTAATCTGAGGCCAGAAACAACGAGGCCAAGGTGAGAGTCTCCTGTCCACCGTGCCCAGTGCACACGGCTCCTCACTTTACTGCCGCTTTTAACCACGGTAAGCACACGTGTGGCACAACAGCCGAACTTTGTGATTGGCTGAAGGGCTTTTTTAGCGAACAACACGTGCCGACTTTTGTTGTTGTTGATGCTTGTTTAGCGAAGTGGCGTCTACCAGTCAAAAGTTTCTCTGCAGGTTGTGGTTTTGTCTTTCGTCACATCGGGAAAACAAATAGATTGGATTAGATTAGTACTTTTTTAATCTTGTTGGAAGGTCAGTTCCTCAGCTGCGTCGCAGTTACACACAGTGCATAAAGTGCATAAGAATAAATCGAGTACAGTAAAAGAATAAATAATGGATATCCTAAAAAGCCAACATAGGTGTCTGTAACAATGCGTTTAAGTTGCTTAGTTCATCTCGTACAAACTTCACAAACCTGTGTGTTTGTGTGTGTGTGTGCAGTACACAATGCTGTCCGGCCAGGTGCCTTTCCAGTGTCAGGAGAAGAGTCTGACCCACACCAGCGCTGAGGAGATCATGAAGAAAATCAAACACGGGGACTTCTCCTTCGAAGGCGAGGCCTGGAGAAATGTGTCCCAGCAGGCCAAGGACCTCATACAAGGTGAGCGCTTGACCTCTTTGTGCCGTACAAACGCTAGAAAAAGGTTCAGAATTACCGTACATCCACTGAAAAATGCACAAAGATACGTATCGTATGTTTTTGACACAATGTTCGCTTTCCTGTTAAAAAATATGATCAAAAGGATGTTTTACGTTCTTATCTGTTTGACAGATTTGATTTGATTGCTGAAACTTTATTTGTTGTTGTTGAAGTAGCTGTGGCCGGACAGATGTGTACGATGGGGATGGGCCTATCAGAGTATACACACTAAAATAAGCAAGACCATACAGTGTATGTGTGTGTGTGTGTGTGTGTGTGTGTGTCGGCCTGCACTCAGTCACACACCGAGCGGCCAAGGGGACTTTTCTCTCTCGCGCTCCACCCGAGTGAAGCCGCCGCTAATTGTCTGTGTCCTGTTCCCGCAGAGCTGCTGACGGTGGACCCAAACAAGAGGATTAAAATGTGTGGCCTCCGTTACAACGCCTGGCTGCAGGACGACAGCCAGCTGTCCTCAAACCCGCTCATGACCCCGGACATCCTGGGCTCGTCCACCGCCTCCGTCCACACTTGCGTCAAAGCTACGTTCAATGTACGGAACGAGTGCGAGCTTGCTAATTATTGTACATGTTCCCGAGCAGCAGATGCTCAGTTAATGGCAGCCCAGTGGGAATGAACAGCTAGTCAGTGGATCAATGAATATGATTATTAAAAGTTGAGATTTTGATTTAATTTACCCTAAATTATTTTTTCAAGCAAAAATATTCAAGATAAGCGTTTGTCCCCCTAAATATCTTATTTGGTTTATATCCAGAACTTTCAAATAAATGACAGTGGCTTCAAGTTGAATAAATCAGCGGCCCTAAATGGCCCTGTTTAATATCAAACAATATTTTCAGGGACCGGCATGAAAACTGTGGTATTTTCTTAATATAATGATAATCGTGAATCCACTGTGTACACGCTTGGAACTTTATTAGCAGCGTCCTCTGAACATGGCGACAGCAACATAAGCATGTGCCTTTTCTTTCTCAATACTGCAAAGGCTGCTGGTCTTTTAATGCAGGGTGCTTGGTCTCTGAGTGGCAAAGCAGTTTGGAAGGCTTCACTGCCTCATTAGAGAGCCGGTCGCCGCATGTTAAGCAGAGTGGGCTTGTTGCGCAGGATTCTTCTGTCGAGATAAAATCCGTGTTAGTGGTAGAACTCCTGGTATTGTCTGGTAAACGTTGCTTCCTTTTTCTTGAAAGTCGTGGCCTCTTCGTCTGTCTCCTCACTGGGCCTTTTCCTCTTTCCAAAGACGTTTGTTTTCACTCATGTTGTCAAGAGTTGAGCCATAGACGGATGTAATGGAGAGAATCCAGTAATTTTTCAAAATAAAATTGTTTAGACTCAGGTAATAAATAAAACTGAATTAATTAAACGAAAGTTAATTATTATTTCTGTGCGGCCCGGTACCAAATAACCCACTGACTGGTACCGGTCCGCAGCCCAGGGGTTGAGGACCGCTGGAATGAACCACCTCTGACAAATACTCAATTTTAAATTTCTGCAAAAAAGTCTGACTTCTTCTTCTTCTTCTTCTTCTTCTTCTTCTTCTTCTTCTTCTTCTTCTTCTTCTTCTTCTTCTTCTTCTTCTTCTTCTTCTTCTTCTTCTTCTTCTTCTTCTTCTTCTTCTTCTTCTTCTTCTTCTTCTTCTTCTTCTTCTTCTTCTTCTTCTTCTTCTTCTTCTTCTTCTTCTTCAGGCTTTCAACAAGTGCAAACGGGAAGGATTCCGCCTGCAGACGGTGGACAAGGCGCCGCTCGCCAAGAGGCGGAAGATGAAGAAGACGAGCACGAGCACGGAGACGCGCAGCAGCTCCAGAGAGCACCCTCCTCGTCCTCCTCCTCGCAGTCCCACGATAAGACCTCGCCGGCGGGGACCCGGCCTGCAGCCCTGCAACAGCACGCGGTCGGCACGCCCGGTGGCGCTGGGCGCCGACGGCGAGCGGGAAGCGGCGCACACGGCTTTTGGCTTCACGGAAGGATAGTGAGACAAAAAAAAAAACAGGAAATCGAATACATTTCCATGAACCACAGGCGTTCCCTCCTCCTTCCCCGTCCGGGTCCGTTTCTCCGCTTCTGGCTCCAATTGCATGGACATCTTGCACGCCCCCTCGCCCCCCTCCTCCCCCAAAAAAGAAAACCGAGCATGCAGCAGGAGCGGCAGCCGTCGTCGCCTCAGCACCAATCAGCCATCACTAGCAATAGACGATTCCTTTTCTTTCCCTCCTTCTCTCACTTTCGTGCGCAGGCTATATCAATCAGGCACGGGACTGGGGGGACGTCGTCCCTGATGTGTCAAAATAAATAAATAAATAAATAAATAAATAAAAAAAAGCGGGGGAGGGTAAAAAAAAAAAAAAGGGCTGTCGGACGCCAGAGAGACTGACACCTTCGGTCTGGTCATCAGAGTCGCAGCTCACTGTGTCCCCTCGTCCTCGTCCTCGTCCCCCGTCTGGGTCCTCGTCCAAGTTTTAAAGGGAAAGTCGTCGTGTTTACATCGCGGATGCTACGTGTGCGTTTGTGCTTCAAGGGAAAGAAGGGATGTGGCACATCCGCTCCTTCCTGGGAAAGCCTCTTGCAAGGTGGATCAATTTATATGTGAATTTTAGAGACTGAGATTTATTTATGATGAGCTATATATTGTTAACTTATTTATGGTTAAGGCTGATCCCAAGAGAAATGATGAATACAGCAGGTCTTTAGAGAGGGGGGGGGGGGGATTTATGATCCAGAGGTTTCATGTTTTTCTGTGTGTGTTTTTTTCCCTGTCAGCCGTGCATTCTGATGTCTGATTTGATGTATTGTTTCGTGTGCGAGTTGTCGTCTTCTTTTTTTGTATTTCCTGTGTTTCTGGTGGATTTGCAGCACTCGGAGCATATCACTGAGACACACTTGTACAGTTGCTACAGGCAAGAAGAGATTTCTACCATTCTCCTCTGGTTACTGGTTGTGGAGCAGTTTACTTTTGTAACTCAAGTCTTTTTAGGATTTATTTATTAATCATGGCAACGCTTATGGAAGAACTGCGGGTCGACCCAGTGGTCCAAGAAGTGATTTTTCCTTCCTCCTAAGGTCAGAAGAAGCATCGTTTTTTTTTTTTCTTCTGGAGGAAAATGTGGACGTTCAGCCAAGTCTGTGCTTTTTTTATTGTTGTGTGGGAAGTTCTGCCGCTTTAGGGGATGTGACCCCATAAAAAGAGCTAAATTTAGACTTATTTATGCCTGTGATGTGGGAGTATGACTACTTCAAGGCTCGGCGCCGCTGATCTCCAGCAATCTGCAACGCTCAGATCGGCGCGCTTTAGCCCCGGCGCTGGATTTGCCTTGTGCGGCACGGGCGGGCCCTCTAATTGTCTCATTATCTCCGCAACCAATTGGATAGAGCGGAAATGTGACAAATGGAAAGCGGAGATCGGCGTGGCGCGAGGCAATCGCGTCAAGGGGCAGCTACGGTCGGCTTCCTGTTCAAAGGAAACAAAATGGCGATAAAAAAATATCTACCCTTTATTTAAAAAAAGGAGGACTGACGTCCCAAAAAAAGCCCCTTGTCTTTTGTTTCTTTAGAACCCACCCCACCCCGTGCTCTATTTACAGTGTTGTGCTGCATGACTGACGCAGTGAGCCGTGCACTGCGCGACAGCGCTCACTTCAAGGTTCGATGTCAACCGAAATATCAGCCTCGTCTTTGTCTCTCTTCCTCGCCGCCGTTTGTTCCAGGGGAGGGGCGGCTTCTTCATCCCGCGTTGGTTTGTTTACTTGAATAGCTTTTTCGACTTAAAGGCCTCGTGTGCAACATTTCAAAGGGATCTTTTGGCACGTACTGGAGTAATAAAAATAGACGTCATCTATGTTTTTTAGTTGGATAAAAATGACATAAAAAAACTTCCAACTAATATTTGTTTGTGTGTTGTGGTAATAATAAACCTTTATATTTACAGCAAGAGCTGATCCGCTTACCAGTAGGTGTCCAGCTTGTGCCACCATCTATTTATGTTATCCCAGAACGTAGACCCGCTCTGGCTTTCTTAACTCATTTAAGAAAATTGTGAGATCAAATGGGAACATCAGAAATAATTCACGCTGAGATTGTTTGCAATATTCTTTCCTACCATTAGATGCCACTAAATCCTGCGCACCGGGCCTTTAATTAGGGACTTTAAACTGTTGGAAGTGTGTTGGACTAAAAACACCAAAACCCACTTAAAAAAAATAAATAAATATATATAATATATATATATATATATATATATATATACATATATATATATATACATATATATATATATACTGAACATTGTAAATTGACATTTTTACTGTACTGCTTTTTAGCCAGAGTAGTGAGGCAGGATCACGCCATTGCTCTTGTAATTTTATTTTTCTTACTCATGTCTTAGCCAGTTTACAAAAAACTGTAATCCTGCATTCTGTTAATATGTACAGGGGTGGTTGTGTGTGTTTATGTGCGTGTGTGTGTGTGGGGGAGAGGGGGGGGGGTTGTGAAACGTGCGTGCGCGCGTGCCGAGAAACCGTTTCCTCTGCTCAATCAGGATACAAATTCTTGGACTACTGTGCATTTAGATACTCTCCCTCATCTTCTTCCATTTTAATGCACTCTAAACCAAAGCATTAACTTCAAGGTAGCTGCTCTGAGCTGCATGAGACCTTTCCTGTCACGCAAAATATGCAAAGAAAACGCTTCGTCATCTCCGTTTGTCCCACCGGCTAAATATGTCAGATGTCCCCGATTTGGACGGTTTGCGTTTTAAGTGTCTTGCTTCACAGATTCTGAAGGGGATCCAGCATGATCCACTCTTGAGTTAAGCACATCAAACTGCTTAAAACTATGCACAGTTTTTGGCTGTTGCTTTTTCCGTGTTGGCCGTTGCAAGAGAGGCCTCGCTGACGCCGTGCCTGCACGGGAGGGCACCAGGCGGCGTGTACGTGCAGCGCGTCGTAACTCTCCAAACCGCAGAGATGGTTCTGTCGGCGTATGAAAAGCTGGAATCCTCGGAGCTAAACACTACAGAGCTCTCGTCTAACTTGGTACGCATGAGTTCCCCCGTTGCCGCCTCATTAAGCCTCTTTTCTTTTGTTTGGGTGTATTAATAGCTCAAGTGGAGGAAGAGGAAAAGTGTCCTACATTGAGCTTCCCTCTGGAGCCCGGCTCTATTAGCTGATGCACTGCAGCGTTGTTTGTTCCAAAGAAACTACCGTACTACACTCACCACCTTGGTGGGGCCCGGCTCCCTTTTTTTTTTTTTTTCCTTTTTTTGTATTTGTCGGGAAAATAACAGCGAATCAGAGGAAGAGGTTTTGGTACAGACGCCTCTCGGGGCTCGTATTCAAACTAGGTTTCCCCCCCTCCTTTTGATGAGCAGCTTGTTCAGTGCGAGGCTTTGAGGACGACAGCAAGAGGGAGGCCAGTTTTGATTAGCCGTCCTCTTTGGCTTTGAGAGACTTTAAAAAAAAAAAAAAAGAATCCCGTGGAATCCAAATGAAATTCTCTTTCCATCCACAGTGCTTTCCCCCCTTTTTCTCCTGCCTCCCCGTCGCTGATGAGTGAGAACCTTTCAGCTTTTCGCAGCATAAACAAGAGGGCTGGCAATTTGTTTTCTGGATGGCACCCAGATGATAATGTCAAGCATGTACATGAGAGGCGGGTGTGGGTGCCAGAGCTGGACGATGACATTACGCATTTTGCACTGAAAGCTTTTTATCTCCGACCAGACAGATTCCGGTGGCCTGTTTTGTCACTGTCAGTTCAAGGTGCAGGACTGTGGAGCTGTCCGCAGTGCTGAAGTGGCCGAACCACTGACCGATACTCAAACTGGCCTCCATTATGATGATATCTGTAGAATAGTAGTGGCCACGTTGCATAGAGCGCAGTAAAGGTGCTCCGTGAAAATCTACTCAAAGGTTTTACTTTAAGAAGAACCTGAAGGATTTCATCCTGGTTTCCAGGTTTTGGGTGATAATTAAAAGGAAAAATCAGAAAGGTTTCCTTGAGGGTCGCAGCCAGGTCACAGGAAATCAGCTGGTTTTGTTTTTAAGATTTTTTTTTGTAATGTAGCACTTCTGACTTTCTCAGTGTTGGTGTTGGTGTTTAGGAAAGGGCCCATTGTGAACTTGATCGTTTTAGCACACTTGACAGGTTCACAGAGATTGTGGTGAACTCTGTGACAGAAAACTGTGCCAGTCGGATTGTGAACTTCACCAAACTTGAAAGAGCAGTCAATTCTGTAAAAACTAAACTTTCCTAAAAACGCAGTTAAGGACTTAAACTGTCAGGAAAAATGGGAACCCTGTGCAGAATGCTCAGCATCAGTTTTCTGGGTTGCCCAAATTAACCTCATTGCTTAAAAGAAAATACAGCTTTTTTTTTTTTTTTTTATCAGACTTTTACATTTCTGAATGCATTCAAACCGCATTGCACAACAAAACTGAAAAAGAAAAAAGTCCAACTTGGCCAATTTTGATGACAAGACAATTTGTCCATTGATATTTTTATTTTTCTCGGCCTCTTAGTGTTTCCAGCTATGAGCCAATGCCACAGTGGTCATAGTGCATGGAGAGTTAACAGGAGAGGTGTTTTTCTTATTTCTTCAGCCCAGTGTTGAAATAGATGCCTCATGAAGAAGAGGCTTTAGTGTTTCGTTTTTGCCACTTCAGTTGCCAACCTTGTCGTTACCTCAGCCATCTTGCATGTGCTATAGCTTGATTCCTCTCAGTGTATTCTAATCTCCTTGGGTGATTACTTGTTTTATTGTTACTGAAACGTGTCGAAAAAGTACTGTAGCAGTGAATCCCTTTGAGATTGGTCGATATAGAAACCTGTTTGAAAACGCAATCAAGCTTTAAGGGCAAAACTTTGCACTTGTGTGTTATTTTAATCATGCATTAGATTTTCTTTTTTAAAAAAAAGGTAAAGCAGATGTCCTCTTTGATTTTTCGCAGGTTCAGATGTCTCACTTTTACTCATCCATCTGTTTGAGTCAATGGCTGTTGTCCTACTAAAAACATAAACCTCAACACCGCATAGTACTAGTATATCAAAAGAGACACCATGTGCCAACCTGCTTTTCAAGGGCACTGTGAACTTCATGTTTCAATAAATGCTTATTCTTGCAGGCTGAAAAAAAATGATCTGTGCATTTAATAACCGGACACTGGTCATGACAAATCCTTTAATAGATCCATGGCTTCATTGTGTTTTCAAGTGTATTTACATCAGTACTGAAGATATTTTGTGATACATGGATCTGTGTGTTTGAGTTGTCAGAATGACAATAAATGTACGTTTCCATGAGCTTTTCATTTATCCTGACTCGCAATTCAAGACTCGTAATAAACCATTTTTTTATGCATACAGATGAGGCATTTAGTGCCGAGAGTAACCTCTAGATGGCAGTGTTTATCAAAGTACCTTCGTGGACAGTGATCTGAAGGCTAATCGCCTAGGTCATGTTAAACAAGGCAGACGATAATAACTCTTCTTTTCTTTTATCTAGCAGGATTAGACTTATTGTCGAAAAAATGCACATTTTTGGCCTATCTTAGATTTGCATTTTACAGTCCAAATAAAAGCCTGTTTTACCTCCTCTGCGTTTTGAAACCTCTTCTGCATCATCAATTTATCCAATGGTTGTTTCATCCGTAAATGAAGGAATAGTATCAATCACGATTTCTGAAATCTAAAAGTTTAACTGCCAAGACCGAACACAGGAATTAAGACGGGAATAAAATATGACTCAATTAACCGCTGGTCAGCTTTCTGTAAACGTAATACAAGGCTAAAGTAAAAATAAATAAATAAATAAATATATAAATAATAAAATTAAATTACTTTTAACACCTACCCAAAACCTCCTCAACACAATTCTGTTATATGTCTCATTTCAAGTTACTTCGGAGAGGCATGTGGATGTTGTAGTTTTTGGGGACATCACTGTGGTTTTACAGCATTTAAAAAAAAAAAAAAAAAAAAAAAAAAAAAGAAAACACTCTGCCAAGACAAGACGAGAATTGCCAAGCTGGACAAGGAAACAAGCACTGAAAAGAAAAGATGAACAGACAGGTACAGTGACACTCGGAACTTTATCTATTAACTGTTAACATGATCAATTTGCCTTCAGATCCACTTTCTAAAAATACATAATGGGGACGCTTTTGTTGGCGTCCGTGCCAAGTTTGACCTACTTTTAACACTGATTTTATGCTAGCTAGTGCCGATGCTAACTGTGACCATTGTGCACTATTGGCTTACATTGTGTTTAAAATGAAAACTTATTAGGTGAATGAGGTTTTTTTTTCTCTATTTATGCGTGATTTGAATGACTATTTTGAAAAGCCCATTAACGTCAGTTTTACAGAGCTTGTATTCCATTAGCACTGGCTAACTCAAGCTGTTGGTTGTGTGCTTCAGGTGTTGGGAAGTGGAACGTCAGCTAGAACTAGCTTGACGTCTTCTTGCTCATCTGAATCTTCACATATTTCTTTTTTATCCAGAAAGAAATTAAATAAATTTTGTGTCAGTTAAAATGTAATTTTACTTTTATTTTTAGTCAGGTCACAGTGCTCAATTCACGGCTTGACAGCAGAGCTAGCGATTCTCGTACTGCATGACCCAATGTGTGGCGATGATGATACAAGCGAAAACAAGCTGCATCACTTTGTCAGAAATTTTTAGTTGAACTCAGAAGTCCACCTTGCAGTGCTGCTTGATTGGCTGCTTTGCCACTGCATCCCAAAACAAAGCGAATCTGTGCGCTTCTCTTTTAAGCCACTTGGTTTTGTGATTTCACCCCACTTACTGCTACATATGCAACAAAACAGATGGTGCACTCGGAGAGCAATTTGCCTGCTAATTTTGCTACGTGGACGTCAATGTGGATGTTGAGCATGAGACACTCATTACACAGTGTGTCACTCGTGTGCATGTGTGTGGGGATGTCTCATCTTTGAAATCTCTCTGCACTATCCATTACCAAACAATGTGTTGCATGCTATGGTCAAGTGCTTAGATGGAGCGTCTGCACTCTAAAATCCATCATTTTTTTTTTTTTTTTTTTTTGAAAAGGCTATTACATGTAGACAAAAATACATCCATATTTACAATAGACTAACAAAGAGACCTACAGTTTCTCATCAATGTTTCTAATGACCCATTGCTCACTGTGCTGTGCTTCGCTGGGCTTTTTGCATAGTGCTGGCTTTTTAATGGATACATGGCTACAGGGTTTGAGTCATGTGTCAAAAGCTTTTGTGTTTTCACTTTAATATGTTGTTGTGGCTTGAAACAGGAAAGCTCTAAAGCAAACATTGAGGCCCACTTTCGTCCAAAAAAACTTATATTAGTAGAACTGTGTGAACGCATAATAATTTTAGCATGCAGCTAAGGTAAGAAGATGCCAAAAGCATCCGCTTACGACCGCATGGCTCACTTAATGGAATAAGTTGTGGTAACAAAGCAAGTGGCTTCAAGGAGGAACAATCGCATCTTCATGTACGACTGTACCACCATTTTAACTGGTCCACGGTGACCCAGAAATGGGCTCTGCCAGCTCCAAAAGCCAAACCCAGTGGCTGAGAGTGTGCTTGCCTGCGTGTTCCAGAGCGAGGGGTCTAGGAAGGCCTGTTGAGGGGTGAAGTGCCTCCGATCTTTAGGAGTGGAAAGCATTTCCCTTTGTTGCCCTCCAATTTTTGACTGGCTTGCCCCAGCGCATGAGCATGATGGGGCTGTTTCTATTATCCGCCTTCCCCGACCCCACAGCCCCCCATCCCCGTTCTGCCCGTTCCCAAAGCGATCGGCATTCCTGGGGGCCACCACTGAAGCAGCTTTAGAGGGAAGGCCTGCTGGCTCCTGGGTGGCCTCTTCTGCACTGGCTCCGAGGGGAGGAGACAATGTCTTATTAATTGACTGGGCGTCTTGGGCAGAGTTCAGGAATTTGCAGAAGGGGGAGGCAAGAAGAAGCAGGGATGAGGGATGCGCTGGCAGGAATGGATGGGGGGGGGGGCGGCTTGACAGGGGAAGATTCACAGTCAACCAATGAGATACGCCGGCCTTTGTCTCATCATGTTGATAAATCTTTGATTTACAATGCTGCCAGGAAGGGGAGATTTGTGGTGCTGTGATGCTGAGATGTAGCTGTTCTTTATTGGTCTGAAAGTTCTGTTGATTTTAAACAAGGCTCATTTATTACTGTCCAATCCAAATAGCGTCAAGCCCAGTGTTGGAAAAGGCCGGCGGTAACTGGGCTCATCGTCATTGATCACCGTGTGAAACGTTTCTGGTTTGAATTGTTCTAAGTTGCAACCGCTACTTACTGACAAGATGGCCGATTTTGAGCTGGTCTGATCAACAGCTGATTTCATTTTGATGCAGCGATAGCTGATTTCAGTCTGGCTGGTGAATTGCGGTTTGGGTGTTCACCCTCATTAATAGAACTCCTCCCAAATTTGCCATATCCATCCCCGCCCCTCTGTCGTCAGCGCAGATGACAGCACAGCGCAAGGTTTTGTGCACGTCTGAGGAGTGAGACAGGACAGTTTTGGGGGTGGGTGGTGACGGTGTACCATCTCCCCATGTGGTCCCCCACAGCCCTCCACCCCCCAGGTATCCTCGGCCTAATCCTGTTACATGTGTCCCCCATTAGCACTAATGGAGGCGCCATTGTCACCCCCCGTTGTGTGCTGCTGTGCCCTCGGCCCAGTCACCTTGAGTCAGTAAACTCAGCCCTGTCATGTCTGGACTGCTTCCCACACACACGGGTGTCCATGGCAACGATGGGACCCCCCCACACACACACACACACATACACAGCACACAGGCGCACTCACATACATTTGCACTCATTGAGTTTTTTCCCTTCTTTTTTCAGAAGGACAGCTGAGCCAATTTTTTTTGTATACAGCAAATCTTTTATTGTTTTGTTCTTGCCTCTGAAAAAAATATGATTATGTTTGGCTGTTCTCAGTTAGAATACCACATACAGGTATTTATTTCATGAGTTTCACGCTAAATGATTTGCATCAGTTTTATGCTTTTTACTTTTTAGCTTTTGTAGTAAGCAATTGCCCTGTAAAACGTGGTTCTTGCTTGTGAACCAATGACTGCTGTACGGAAAAGGGTTAGGGAAACAAAAAGAGAAAAAAATTTACTAACCCTTTTTTTTTTAAGTTTCCAATTCGTGAATAAAATCAAAATCTTGCAAATAATGTTCACGTGACCTATGTCAAAATGTCTAGAATAAAGTCGAAAGGCTATGTGCGCAAGTCTAGTGGAGTACGTCCGTTTTTGCCAGTTTCCTGATTAATTCACCATCCACTTTATTCACAGAATTTACACTTTTCGTTTTTTCCGTCGACTATTTTCACGAAATTTTGACTTTATTCATGTAATTTCATTTTTTAGATCAACTATTTTCACGAAATTTTGACTCTATTCATGAAATTTCGTTTTTTACGTCGACTATTTTCACAAAATTTTGACTTTATTCACAAAATTTCAACTTAAAACTCAAAATTAAAAAAACTTAAATAAAAATCTCCTTCCTGTAATGTTTTTTCTCTCTTCTTGTGGCCCTAATCCTCTTTCGTACTGCCGAGCCTGCAGTGAACAAAAGAAAAAGTAATGTAATGCGACACTGCATTTCTCTATATCCTGAATTTCGCCGTCTTCCTGTCAAGTCGATCACCCTAATTGACTCAGATGACTAAGAACCTTTATCAAACTTCTCCTCCAAAAAATAGATGCCTGAAACAGACATGCAAATTGATGTCAAATGAGTGCCAAACCCCACACGGTGTGCATGTTGTTGAGCCTGAGAAAGAGACGGGGGAGAGTAAAACTTTGGGAAGAGGCTGAAGAATCGCTGAAAAGACAGTGGCGACGGCAGCTCTGCCCCGCGCAGTCTTGTTTGGTGCATTTCAGGTGACCCGTCCCCCTTCGCTGCATCCATCATACGGAGACTGATTGAGCTGACCCCCCAGTCCTGCCCCGTCGACCCCCGGGCTTCCTGTTCTTTGTCCGCCTCTCACAATAACATTGGTATCACACAGACAGGGGAGGTCTGAGAACCGACTGAGGCAGTCCACCCAGGCCCGGGCTGGGCTGCCGAGGGTCTTCGGGGAGGGAGCGAGAGGAGGACCCCCCTTTTCAATTTCACTCAGTCTTCCCAAATGAGAGAAAAGGCGGAGAGTGGTGTCCTCTGTCACCCTGCCACACAGGGACCTTTAAAAAAGCAGCCTCAGTGCTTTCTCAAGTGAGGTGTCTTCTCGAGAGACAAAAAAGAGGAAAAGAATGAGTGGGCAAAGAATTTAATGGCGGTCTTGTGTGAGGAACTGGGAGTGGGAGGATGGCCACTCTAGCGTTTGTAAAGGGCCGCGCCGGCTTACTTGTGCTGCCTGTGTGCCTGTCTTTGGCCCTGTGAAATTGGAGGTGGACTTTGTCACAGAAGCTACATCCCTCCCTTTTTCGCCGTTTTCAGGTATCTCTGATTAGTATCTGTGATCCGGGAAGTCAACAGGTGCAAGTGTCTTCCAAGCAGCATGAGAAGAAATTGGCTGATGGTGCTGAAAGCGAGGTTACTGTGACAGTATCAATACAAAAATAAGATTAGCTCAATTTAATCTGCGTTACTAAATTTGTGGAGATATAAAGAAGTGAAAAAATTGTCTTCTTTGGTTTTTCTTATCAAAATGTGAGGATGCTGAATTTTGGTTTTTTTTGTTGTAGATGAGGGTTGTATTTTTGCGTTTCAATCCTCGTCTCTGGCGATCCACTTTATTTTTTCTTTCGATTGCCGTTAAACAGTCGCCTTGAGGGACTTCTGGCTCTTTCTTGCTCAGAAACGAGACACTTGATGCTTCTTAAGTTGGACGTTTGAGTCCCTCTTTGCCCTGACTTTCATACTCGAAGGCTGTGCAAACCGTTGGTTTTGCTGCGAGAGGAAAGTTTGTCACGGTGGTTGTGACGTGGTGCGCGTAAGCCTTCATAATGTATGAAAAATACATTTTTAAAAAATGGAGGTTGGTCATTGTGCAGTATAAATCTGACAGAAGAGTCTCACAAACCCTCTTGCAGCACTCCACAGAGTTTACGTATTTCCAGTGAGGTTGAGAATAACTTCATTTGAGGAGGATGACATGCTGTGCGGCGGCACGGTGGCGTCATTTTAACCTTCAGCTCCATCTTACGCCGCGTCTTTGTACGTCCGACAGTGTGCGGAAGCAGCTGCTTCACTGGAAGTGCCTACAGAGCGGCTGCCCTGGGGCTTCTTATTGGTTTAACATCGTCGAGCAGCGACGTCCCTCGGTGATCTTTATCACTTTGCAGTCGACAGTCGAATTTAAAGCAAATGTTTCGAGGAGTGTTGCTGGGGGTCTTGTTTTAACGTTGCCTTACGTACGTGCGGCGTCTCTGCTAGCAGCTTTAACTTCCAGACTAAGTTACTTTTCCCTAGTTTCTGCTCCTCCTCTCAGAGCAGCGGCGCCTTTGTTGTGCTCTTCTTTAGCAGGGGACTTGAAGTCCTTTGAGGAAAAGGTGGACGTTTAATGGTGTGCTGGATTAGTTATTGGTGATGTGCTCATGCTGCTTCTTCTTCTTCGTCTTCGTCTTCGTCTTCTCGCTCAGAAACAAGCACTTAATGCTTTTTAAGTTGGACGCGCGGGCCTTTATCTGAAGAAGTCCTGCCGGTAACCATGACAATATCCCTCCGGAACCACAAACCCACCGGTGTTGCCTCCCCTCCTTTGCGCGGTTTGATATAAATAAGATTTGCGCGTGGCCACCGACATACATCCCTAGTGCGAAGGACGGCTTTAATATGCGGCGCCAATCGATACTGCGTTTGTCCCACGGCCAAGGCGAACGCCCCTCCCCCACAGCCCTCCATACCTGCAGTGCTCTCATCGCACAATGAGTGCACAGTCCTTGTAGCCCCTCCATTAAGTTAACAAAAACAATTTAATGGCCAGCAGCGAGAGAACCTTCCGTGCGCATCAGTGTTATTGATCCGCCCGTGAATTTGGAACCTGCCGGTGGGATAAAAATACATCCCGGAATATATGTACGAGCGCAAAAGATGTTGGAGCTTACAACCTCGGGCACCCACTCAAGCAAATACCTCCTCTTTTATTCTTTTTTTTTATTAAAAAAATAGGTTTTTGTTCATGACATCTTTTCAAAAATAGGCCTCTTGGATGCTTAAGGAACCCCCCCCCCTTTTCTACACTTTCCTGTTCGAATATCCATTAGAAACAGAAACCCCGAAACAATGAAGCTGTGACATTTATATAGTTTTAACAGTTAACGCACAGAAGACAAAAAAAAAGAAAAAACAGCGGCCGCACACTCGTAACCTTGTGCAAATTATCAATTTATTTAGCAAGTTTTCGGTCCTTCGCACTTTCTTCAGGGATAGATAGACAACCAGTGAGTGTGGCTGTATACAAAGGGCTTGTTGCCGTCACTTCATCGGATTGTGTTAATGTCAGACACCTGCGTAGGCATGGCAGAGGCCAACACGACATCATGGCCACTGTAGTCCAACTAGGGAACTTGTAGTCCCACGACAGGTTCAACTGAAACCAAGATACAAATACAACATTACATCCTTACAACAATATTACAACAATACAATAATACAACAATATTTTGTACAATATATACGCAATAAATAATTACCTCACAATAGATAAATGCAGTTGTTTCTATCCAGACATCGGAAAATAATCGCGATAAAGCATTGTGAATTGTAAAACTGTATTGTGATAAAGTTAAAGAACGGCGCTAATTTAAAAATCTTTGTTCACATTTAACACACAAACAACCACTACTGTTGTTAAACTACCGCACTGCCCCACAACTCACAGTGTTCAGGCAGTCTCAGTGCAGGAAAGTGATCCGGTCCAGCAAAGGCTGCAGGCCTGTGGCTACACACACACACACACACACACACACACACACACACACACGGAAAAAAGGAAACAAGCTCCGCTCCGTTTTCATCTTTTTAATTTGCAATGCTAATGCTCAGGAGGCAGCTGTCGTCGTGCATGTCGATGATCAACCCCGAACCAGCAGGGACGGAGGAGGAGGAGGACGACGACGAGGAGGAGGTGGAGCAGCAGGAGGAGGAGGAGGGGAAAAAAAGATAGATACAACTGCCGGGTAAATAGGTCCTTTTATTGTCTGGCCTCGCATGGGTGCCGGTCCTTGAGAGCGTTTTCAATGAAAGTCCCTTTCAAAGACAGACGAGAAGGAAGGGAATTAAATATGGAAAGATGCCTGCAGGAACAAATAAGAGGGAGCAGAAAATTGAAAGTGGGAGGAAGTAAAGCAAACAAGTTTTGCAGTTGTTGCTGCTGCTGTTGTTGTCTCTGCGTCTTTGTCGGAGGCAGCCACTCTCGAGCGCTTGGAGAGCTCGGTGCACGCTGGGAGCCGTCCTCATGACTGCGTGAGAGTGCTCTTCAGGAGAGACAGGGTCTCCTCATAAAAATACATATATCTCATTACTCGGCTTTGTTCTTTATTTTATGGAAGTGCCTTTCAACCACTGTTTCTAAAAAATCCAATTCATACTGAGCACTGCACAGGTAAAGGATTTGGAATGCATGCTTATTTTTGTGAATGTGCAGATATAATTGAAATGCTGCTATTGCAAAAAGTCATTTAATTAACCAATGGCTTGTTTGGTAGAGTTCATAGATTTAGTTTATAATTTTATTATTAGGTTTTTTTTTTTTTTATTATAGTGTCAGATATTCTGAGAAATCAGTTTTATTTTTTGGGATGATTACTTTGAATGTGTTTAGTAGTTCATTCTAAACTGACTTAACCAAATAAATGAGATCTTCGTAATATTTCATGTTAGTAAATCGTCCTCCTATGGTAATGCTGATGCTCATGCGCATAATCAGCGCTTTACCTCTAGCAGTACGTCCGATTATAGTGATTGCCGCATTTGAAAAAAACTACCCTTTTTATACACCTTATTCCTGATTTTGAGTAAATCAATTGTCAGATCAATGGCTTTACTTAACAGCCGAGTCGTTTCGGGAAAGGAAAAAAACCCAGAAGAAAGCGAAATACACGATTGATGAATTAATTCATTTTCGACAAAAAAGACCGCAATAAAGAGTGGAGGGTCAAAATGTGCAGACGGCGCTCTGTGATTTGTTAACCATATAATGACAAGTGAGGTCAGCCAAGACAAGAAGGCCATTAGTTTCCCTTCACTGCTTTCACTCTCCCCGCTAATAATGTTTGCCTAAGCTAGATTGAGGGAAATGAGGTGGAAAATTCACTGTGTGTGTGTGTGTGTGTGTGTACGTGCATGTGTGTGTGTGCGCGCACGTGGTAAGTGGGGAGGATCCATTTCACTGTGTGTGTGTGTGTGTGTGTGTGTGTGTGTGTGTGTGTGTGTGTGTGTGTGTGTGTGTGTGTGTGTGTGTGTGTGTTCAGGAAAATGTCATCTCTCATTCTCACCACCTTTCTCATCTTCATCCTCATCTCTCTGTCTCTCTCTGTCTCTCTCTCTCTCTCTCTCTCACACACACACACACAGAGTCAGGCACAGCACACAAGGCCGGCCCTGTTGATGTCAGTGAGGCTGCAACAGTAATCCCTGTGCTGGGTCGCCCAGATCATTATAGACTCTGATCTGCGGTCCCTGAAAGGAGGAATTAGCTGGGAACACAATCCCAGTGACCTCTGTGACACGGCGACAAAGGCTCAGCTGCTGGGGGTCCACGTCCCTTAAACCAGCCCATATGGCTGGGACAAAACTGTTACAATGGCCGCCACAATGGGAACACGGTGGGAGGGTCGGCCTCTAACTGCCTCTGCCAGTGTGTCTGTGTGTGTGTGTGTTGCCAGTGTGTGTGTGTGTCCTGCAAATTATCCAACACTACCTTTTCCTGTTTGTGTGTCAGCGTATTGTATTTTTTTTTTTTTTTTATTTATATATTTTGTTCTTTTTTCAAAGTTGTCGGTTACCAGTTGGACAGCGTGTGGCTGCAGTCGCTGGGTTGCCTGTTTGTTGCCTCCAAGGTTTGGACAAAATATTTCATCTTTTTCCAGTCACCTCAGGAATGTTTCAGGTTCTCGCTTCCGGGTTTAGAAACGCACGCAGGGTGCAGCGGTGTGTGTGTGTGTGTGTGTGTGTGTGTGTGTGTGTGTGTGTGTGTGTGTGTGTGTGTGTGTGTGTGTGTGTGTGTGTGTGTGTGTGTGTGTGTGTGTGTGTGTGTGTGTGTGTGTGTGTGTGTGTGTGTGTGTGCGAGCGAGCGAGTTTTTCCGTGTGTTTCTATATGGAAGTCCCTCCCCTGCCCTCTCCGTCTGAGCTGATGGGTTTCCTAAGAGCCCCCCTGCTGGCTTCCTCTTTGTGTTTGGGGCAATTGGAAGAGACCCCCTGCTTTTAGAATACACACACAGGTTCACACACACACACACACACACACACACACATACAGACCTCCGATCTCAATATCGCGACGGCCGTCATATTTCTTCAGTTTTTGGTCGTCTAATGGACACAAAAAAAACAAAAAAAACTTGCTATGCACATTTGTAAACATCGCACAATATTTGGAACATGGAGTTAAAGCTGTATATTTAAATTCCCCGTCTGTAAAAATGTAAAGTATTTCCTAGCGTTTGCTGCACAGTCACTGCACGTTTCCCGATCCGGACGACTCGCTCCTCTGATCTCTGCAGTGACTTGCCAGGCAGCGTCGGCGCACATACGTATAGCCACCGACCGTGATGGGCTCCTCTTGCTCCCAGCTGTCATAATGACTTCTCCCCCGCCGTGCGAGATATTTAGTCAGTCTATTCTGTTCGCGGCGGCGGCGGCGGCGGAGAGGAGAATAATAGCTCACAATCATTCCCACCTCTCGTAATCTACTCAGAAAGCTGACACTGAATCACTTTATTTATACCCCTCTGAACCAGCGTGACACGTCTTACTTAACTAATTCAGAGTCAGCCCCATACAAAAAAAAAGAATGAAAAAAAAAATGGAAAGGTGGTTAATAATAATGCACGGCATGCCGGTAGCTAAGCTTTGCCCTCCACCACCACCACCACCCCGCCATCCCCCCCAACAATGAATGCAATTGAGCGGCCAGAAGTGGTGCAGACTCGGCGATGCACAGCGATTATAAGGCTCCCGTGTTCACCTGTCGGGGCCCAGTTATTCCTCTAATGGTCCTCAGTGGTGTGGAGTGGCTGAGAGAGCCGGCCACTTTGTGCTCACACAAAACCTCTCGCCGCATATTTCCAACACTTGCGACAATTACGCAGAAGTTGATTGAGCAGTTTTGTTTTTTTTTTTAGTATTATTTTAATTTTCGTAAGGCGAGAACACGAAGGCTGAGCCGCAATGAGCGTCTGCATGACATGACGCTCTTTCAGGTCTTGTGACCTTTTTTTTTTCTTTTTCTTTTTTTTTTTTCCATCACTCGTATCGTATTAACGTTTGGCCTGATCTCAAGATCTCGAGATGTTTTTTTTTTTTTTTTTCCCTTCCCTTTACGCCAGAGGTGCATTTTTCTCCCGGGGCCATGTTCTCTCTTTCTCTTGGCTGCGCCGCTCTCTTCACTGCTCTCCACCCTCTCCAATTAGTGGAGCTCCAGCTGTGCACCACTGAGGATCAGAGGCTCCCTCTATTAGCCAAATGCATTTGTGTGGCGACTGAATCACTCCCCGACCTTCTGGCTCTCGCCCAAAAGCCACCTCTGCATCCCTGGACCCCTCAATCCAAAATCCACCAGCACATCCGTATCGCCATACTCGAGTCCGAACAACAGCACAAAACAATAAAAATTGCTCATCTCTGTATAAGGCTGCAGCAATCTGTATCTTGATTTTTCCCATACAGTTTTGTGCAGGATATTTTGTAAAAGCGAGACTATTGCCCTGAATTGATTTTTTTTTTTTTTTTTTACAGTTGTAATACTGAATGCCAGTAGAATGAGGATGACTTAGCTTGATATTTTTCCAATTCAGTCAGTCAATCAATCAATCAGTCAATCAATCAGTTATTCATCGGTATTAATCCAATACTATTTTAAACTTTCAAAAATCATTAATATCAAGTTTTTCTCAGTTGACAATGCCAACTGAGAAGTCAGACATTTTATTTATTTTATTGATTCATTTTAACGTCTCAATGCATAGGCACTTACTCTGGAAAACTTAGGAAAAGTGTGTATTTATCTTATTTAAATTGTTTTGGATTTATTTTATTTTAAGAAAAACATTTGAACATTTTACAGTTTTGAATTATGTAATATTAAATTATTATCATATACAGAAAAGAAGCAAAACAATTATGATATCACCATTGTACATACTGGCCAACCTGCTCTCTGCATCTTGCACTTTCTATTGAAAAACCTTATTCCCATTGGCACTTATTTCAACATATTATTTTTATGAAGAAAAAAAATGTGTTCAAGTGCTACAGAAGGGTATATAAACTACGCTGAGCAGCCTGCACTGCAGAGCATAGTGTACACTATACACAAGTAAACAGATGAATGTAATATTGAAGGGTACTTTGAGGCTTCCACAGATTCCAGCTCAAATAAAGCAAATTCAATGGAGCCATTGAAGTTGACATATAGACCTTTTTTTTTGTGTGTCCTTCACAAGATTCCTCATCTATTCCAGAAGGTGGCACAATTGTGTAGGAACTGGTCACAGGCCAAGCATTCATTCTCATACAATGTCAGGGTGGCTTGGCTGTGAAGCTGCCTGGACAGCAACAAAACCAGCCCATACCTTCTATATATTTATGGCTGTATAGACCAGTTGCCCCAGTGACACTGTCGGAAAATACCAAATTATCTTCAAAAAACAAATATTGTTGGGTGGAAGTAAGAATGTGTGGTTGTTTAGTGCATTTAAAAAATAATGCTTTCAGTTTCTTGCTTTGAGGAAGTAAACAAGCTATTTGTTGTTATTTATTTGTCTGTTTGTATGATTATTACGCATTGGTGACTAAGTGAGGACGGTTTCATCCAGATCACGGCGCTCTATTACTTTTCATTATGGAGAAAAAAGGTTGAGAGGGAAATGCGATAGGTTCCCATCGCAATGAATTCAATAGAAACGTACTGTATTTCAGCTCAGAAAGTTATGTTTTATTGGCATAACCTTTTTATTATAATTAGTGTGACCGAAAGCAGTACCTTTCCATTCATAAACCCGTTGTTAAGCTACGACAAGATTAGCAAATGGCTTTCGCGCCATGCCCCTTAAACTGATCTTTGAAAGAGGCTATTTACGCGCCGCCACTCGTCGTTGCAACGGACGCAGCCTCCGTATTCACGCTCAAACCAATCTCTCAGTTTGGGGTTTTAACCGAGTGCAAGACGTCGGCAATCAGCAGGGCGCGCTGCCGCGCTGCTCTTTTCCACCTCCTTTCATAACCACAGAACACAGACAATTTAAAAATCTACCTGTGCCCGTCACATCTAAGCGCGAGAGCACGGTTCATGCATGCAGATGGGTTATGGAAAAAAAAAAGCTTCATATTTTGATTAGAAAGGTAGCGCTGGGCTTTCGCTGAGAGGCCAGACTCAAAGGATCTGAAGTGGCTTTTTCTAGGTGACGGGATTCTTGCTAATGTGGTGGCATATAAATGTTGGCTGAATGTTTTTTTTTTCTTCCTTTCAGTGCCGACTAGACTAAAAAAAAAAGAGAGAGGGAAAAAAAAAGCATTTGGAGGTTGAGGCATTAAATTTATTCATGGGGGAGCACACACCTATTCCGCTGATGTATTTTCCTGCCCCCTGGTTGTCGGCCCACTTCACCCCCCTGGAAGTTCAAGGCTGAGAGATGTCTCTGGTGCTCTTGATGACATGAGTTTAAGAAAAATAGCTGTGACTAAAAGGCTTGGCAAGGTGTTCTGCATGGGCATCCGAGTGTTTGTTTGAGGGGGGCACACTTGACCTGCTCCCTCTTGAGGAACGATGGAGGACTGCTCAAGGCTGTCAGTCAGTGGTTTTCCTTTCACGCTGCTGCCGCAGCAGCAGCAGCGCCGCTCAGACATTCACATGCATAATATTACCCGTGGCCATGACGGGCGTTAATTTACGTCATAGTTTCAGAGGGTGGAAGGTAGGTGTTGGAATATTGCTTAATGTCTATCATTTTGCGACCGCTTTTTAATCAGGTGTCAAGTAAAAACTGTTATTACTAGTTTATGTACTAAATGAAGGATATGCGTGTGATGCGCATAGAATAAAAATGAGCTCCGCTTACTGAACATCTCTGGTCCAATATGTCGCAAGTAGCTCAGGGGGTGGAAGAAAAAGAAAAGGAGGAAAAAATCTGCGCCTTTTTGAGGGAGGTCACCATGGATACCATTCTTCTCTTTGGAGGCTGGCAACTTGCCCTTGACCTTTGACCCCATCAGCGCTGACGCGATTCAGGGGTGTCCAATTTGAATGTCGTCATTGTGGCGACTTAAAATTATTGCGGCTTTCCCATTGTTGCCGATTAAAATATGCGGAACATCTTCAAAAAGTCGACCAACAGGAGTTGCAAGCGTCCAGTTCGACGCTGGCTTGAGTGGCTGCGGTGGCTTAGAGGGGTTTGTTAGGATTTGAATTTCTTAAGTAAAGAGGAGGAGGCTGAGGGCGTGCTGTCTGTAGCTCTCTTCGTGGCACGGACGCAAGTCGGTTCTTTAAAACAGGCGTTTATTCAGACAAACCTTGGGAGCATCAATGCGTTCACGCCGTGAGAGCTGTAACGTCACATAAATCAACATAAAGTGCATATTAAAAAAATAAAGGTACACGAAAAAATGGCGCTAGGCACTAACGCAAAATTTTAGAGACAAATAAATGACCTCGTTGGGCTGCTGTCGTGAAAAGAGATTGAATTCTTTGCCCGCGTGAGCTTCAGAGGTATGAATATACAAAGTATAGCAAATTCACATGAGAGAAAATACTCTCACTGCACCTCAGTCAGGCTACCATGTCGTTGACAGTGGAGTGCACCACCCAAAACGTTTCCCCTAGCGACTTTGGTTCCTTACTGTGTTTTAGCAACAGATGAATTAAAAGGATGAAATCATATTTTTAACCTTACATCAGTTATTTATTTATTTTTTATTACGCTTCATGAAATTCTGAATAGTCATTTATGTGATTAATCTTATCCTTAATACAGAACATTTGTAAAACAACTTTTAAACTATCAGTTGTTAAATTCATTGTGTTACGCAGGTTTTCTTTTGTATTTGTATTTGTTGTATTCAGGCTCGTGCGCAGAGATATAAAGATGTGCACATCAAAGCAGTCATGTTATTAACGTGTTATTAAGCTATTATTAACAGGTTAGACCGACAACCGATGAGTTTGTCACCCCAGTCGCTGCTGGTCCCTCCGGCTCACCTGTTGCTGCCTTTGACTGATTAATGATGCCTTTGACTGATGAATGATCTGCAACAGGTTTAACGATATCGAGATCTAAACCATCGGCATTGGAACTTTGTCACAAAAATCTGGCAGGTCCCAAAGTCAATTGTGTCCGTAAAAAAACGCCACGTTGTCCTCCGCCAAACCGTCTCCCGCCGCCTGAGAACTTTGGATTAGTTCTCCAACTTGGGTCTTGTTTTCACCGTCTCATCATAGTGAAGATGATGATAGTGCTGATTGTGATTTGTATTTGCCAGGCTGGGGCGGAAGAGCGTGTGTGGGTGTTTTGGGGTGGAGGGGTGTGGGGTTGGCGGGGGGGCGTAGGTGTTTGCCGCGGAGAAAGACAATACAATTAAATGATTAATGCACAGCGGGACCACTGACAATTAAAACTATTATAGAAATTAAAATGGCATTATGTCACAGTGGCGCGCTGATGATACCCGTGTCGTCGTCGTCGTCTCTCTCTCTTTTTTTTTTTTTTAAGGCAATTTTCATAATTCCAATAATTGAAATTACGGCATATTCATTCATTTACCGGGTGAGGAGGGCTGAGAGCGCGGCCACTAATGAAACGCAATCATTAGCATCCAAACAAAGTAATTGGGTAGTCTTTTTCTCCTCGCCGATAGGTGATAAGGCACCAATCACCCCCGGTGCCCCCCCTCCTCCCTCCCCCGCCTTCCACCGAAATGCAAAAGCGAGCAATTAAAGCGCAAGGATGAGACCAGCGCTGCGTCTCGGGCCGCGCACCTCTGAAAACAGCGCTGATTGCCTTGATTAAAGACCTCACTGTCTCCTCTGATTTTGTTTATGGATACCGCGGCGCTCTCCCGGCAATGGAAGGGGCTGGGGGTCGAGCCGAGGGTTGTTTTGTTTTTTTCACATGGAATATTTTTGTGTCGGAGGCAAAACTGTATCTGCGGGGAGGCGGAAGGAACTTTTTTTCCTACCCGCCTCCCCCCTTCAAACGCCGCTACTACTGCCAGGGTCTCCGTCACTACCTCCCTCCGCCCGGGGCCGCTTGAAATGACAAGTAAATTCGCATTTAGCTCACTTGGGCATTAGCTCCTTGTGCGTACTTAACTTAATGGAAAGTAGTGAGTGCGCCGTGTGTGTGCGTGCCTGCCCGCCCGCCAGTGCGTGCGCGCGCGTGCGTGCGCGTGCGTGCGTGTGACAATTACCAACCTGTTCCAGAGGACAGAGCGGGAAGAAAAGAGAGGATGGGTTGGAGGTGGAGAGGTGAGCCAGAGAGAGAGAGAGAGAGAGAGAGAGAGAGAGATTGAAGTGAGAGGAAGATGGGCACATGAAGAGTCTTGAGGGAAAAGAAAGAGCTCCTTCTCACTCGTCTCTAGTGGGGACACCATTCTCTTCTACCATTTCTTGGTTACCTCCTCTGTGGTGTTTAGGGCGCTTCTTCTTCTCCTCCTCCTCTTCTTCCTCCTCCTCCTCCTCGGCATGTCAGGCCAACCCTCTCCCTCCTTCCTGCACACGCCGGCTTCCTGGGAGAGAGAGAGAGAGAGCGGGCGTCATTAGGCCCTCCTGGAGGGGAGTCAAGAATATAATGCAAGAGGGGGCCACCTTTGGAAAAGAGAAGGAGCCCAGTGGAAGCCTTTTCTGCCTGCGCCGTCCCCTCATTAACACTCTCCTCTGCTCTCCGCCCGCCCGCCCCAGACTTGGATGTCACCTCTTGCACCTCTCCCGCGTGCGTCTTTGACACAAGGCGGCTTGTGTATCCGTCCCCGTGAGAAGAGAGAAAAGGGGGAGTCTCTTCTTCTTCTTCTTCTTCTTCTTCTTCTTCTTCTTCTTCTTCTTCTTCTTCTTCTTCTTCTTCTTCTTCTTCTTCTTCTTCTTCTTCTTCTTCTTCTTCTTCTTCTTCTTCTTCTTCTTCTTCTTCTTCTTCTACTCCTCCTCCTCCTCCTCCCCCGGCGGGGCAGACAGTTGCCGTAGCCACCTCCTCCCATGCCCTTGCCTTGTGTACTCCACCCTCCCCGAGATGGACTGATGAGGGGATAACAAAAGGACCTGGTTGAGCAAAGAAACTGCCCTGCTCCATAGCCTTGGCCCTGAAGCCCACGATTCCATTTTGCGGCTTGGAAAAGTAGGGCTTTTCATCTCAAATGATCAACACATCTCTCTCCACCGCCGGCACCTCCACCATTTCTCCGTCCCATTTTCTCCCCCGCTCCCCTCCTCTATCCGCGCGTCGTTCTCTTTCCTGCTCCTTGGCAAATGGGAAAACTGTCCTTGGTTGGATTCTGTTTTTTTCAAAGGATTCAATTCTCCTTTGTACACACTTGATCTGACCCTGTGACAGACATTAAGTGTGTCTTCTGCCTGATAAAGGGGGCTTGTGTTCGTGCGCTGATGGACACGGCCCATTATCTCACGCGAGCGCGCACGTGCACGCGTGTGCACGCACAGTGCACTTCATTACACCGGTACATGCGCTCGCATGCATATGCGCTCGAAGATGCGCGGTGTGCGTGTTCCTGCGCGAACGGAGGAAATGCACGCAAACAACCGCAAGGCTACAAAGTTGACACGCAGACGGAAAACACAAACCACATGAATGAGAAAAGTTTGTTGGTTCCTTCCACTGAGGCCACCTTGTTTCCGCCATACAATCACACGGAATTTTCACTAGAGTCGGAAAGAGGAAATGCACGAGAGGAAAACACGGAGACATGATCCGTCATCAGTGTTGTTGTGATTACTCCATAAAAGTAATGCCACCACTACTAATTACTTTAGTTAAAAGAAAGATGAAGTAACAGTTGCTCAGTGCTTCGGAATGAACTTCACTCGAGTGCAAGTTTTGCAATTCCAAATATTGCCTCTGTCCTCTGAACATGAGTGAATGTTTGCTCTCTGAACACAAACTGCACATTTCACAGACCAAACTCATGTACAGCACTTGTGCGTTTTGCACAGCTCACATTGTTAAAATAATTCAAAGATTTCTTAAAAGTAACAAAATCGTTACTTGATAAAGTAATTACGATATAATTACCAGTTTTGCCACAGTAATCTAGTTTCATTACTCAGTTACTCAAAAAAGTAGTTTAATTATAGTGGTGGATTACTTAGTAATCGATTACTCGCCAACACTGTCCATCATCCTAATAAATGTGATTGCTGGGCAAGCCGAGCCGGACCCAGAGGGACGTCAGTGTTGTGGCCAACGGTTGATTTATTTTTTTTTTTTTTTTTTAACCTCGACGATGTCGCATATATGTCATCAGATGTGAATATCGGTTTATCTCACATGCTCGTTTCTTCCTCTTTTTTTTTTTTTTATAAAGAGATCTGCAGAGGTTTGAAAAGGCAAAGAATTGGAAGAAAAGGGCCGACGGAGGGAGACGGAAGAATGAGTTTGATTAATTCAAGTTTGCTGTTTGCGGCGGAGCGTCTGAGAGCCGCCGGGCCATTGTGTTGCCGGTGCGCGCGAGTTAAGAAAAAAAAACCGAAAGAAAGAAAAGACAGACAGACATGGGAAACATGCACGCTGACATTTCTTAATCAAATATGGCAATCAGGGGGCCAACCGACAGCATAGCATTTGCAATCGCTTTTAATTCATAATCAAAAGCTCAGTAAATGAGGGAGAAATTGAGAAAGACGGGGGGGCGCTGGGGGCAGGGAGGGTTGGCAGAGAGAGAGGGAGAGGGAGTGAGAGAGGGATGCTGGTCATTACGTACTCTTTTTACTGGCCCGATGAGAGCAATGTCGAATTAATCAGAGGCCATTAGGCTGTATTTACTTTCCCCTGCAGGAGCTCGGATCCCTTCTCCTTTCTCCTGGATATGAACCCTGATAGGATCCCGCCGTGCGCCGACCCCGCGAAAAGATGCACGGAGAGTGATTGTGCACGAGTGTGAGCATGCATGCACGTGAGCTCTCTCGCTGGCTCGCTCGCTCCATCAGGTGGATGCTGAATGCACCGAGGACGGAGGAGCACTAGAGAGGGAGACGCTCTTAAATCAGAGTGTGTAATCCCCCGGCAGGGTCGGCCCAAGGCCTCTGATATTGACTCACAACTCAAGCTCGTGCATCTGTCCCCTTTCTCTCCTAATGCACCGCTGCCATTACTCACGCTGGTGCTGCCAGTGCCGTAATAGGCCCCCAAAAGCATCTTGACCCCTAAGATGGTGTCATTTTAAGAAAGCCTGAGGAAAGGGGAACTGGTGGGGGTCTATTCAGAGGTGCGCTTTATTTGTTCCGTCTTCTGTTTTTTTTTTTAAGCATTGAAAAAAGTAAAGTAGTAGTATCTTAAAATTCTAAAATGTACTTTGTGTCTCTCCAGAAATGCAGCCGTGTATCGTCTGTCATCCGTTGTCTTTCTGCCATTTTTGGGTTCTCTTTCCGGCTCTCTTTTTACTCACTCACTCTCTCACTAGCCTCATAAATCCCGCCTCAGCCACGGGCCTTACCGGGCAAAATAACGTACGCATAGATTGTTTCTGTTGGCAGATTGGCCTTTTGCTGTTGGCTGATTAAGTTTCACCAACACTGTTTGTGGCGTACGGCACAATCTTAGGCCCCATTTACACAAATACGGGTTTCTCTGAAAACGCGCAAATGTTTACGCAGTTCGGCCGAACTTTTACTGGCACTACTCCCAGTCAACCTTAACATGGACCTTTTAAGGCTTTGTGTTCTAAAGTAACTCGAAGCAGAAGTTCAACTTGGTGGTTTATCCACACTGGCTTTTCCCGTGTGATCTTTCTTTCTGTTATCTGTGGCGCTAATGTTTTTAGCATGCTGCTGCTTCTTCAAACATGGCATTCTTCTGCATTCAGGGAGTAAACTTGTGGCGCCACACCAGGCCGGGCATAGATTACTACATCCTTTTTAGTTGTTTCCAGCGTATAGGTGTAAATGGGTTTTTTTTTTGATACGGCTTCGTGCGGTTTCAAAAAAATCTGTGTCTGTGTGTAAATGGCCCCTTATAAAAGCAACATTGGTCCGCTCACCCATAACGGCTGAAAACGCTGACTCGTCAATGTGTGACTCAGTCGAGGTGAATCAAAGCCGTTGTGTTAGCAAAGTTTTAAGCAGTTTTTGAAACGTCCTTGTTGTTGTTGTTGTTGTTGTTGTTTTCTTTGAGTATTTGGCTTACATATTTTTATTATTGTATCTTTTTGTTTCCTTTTCCTTCTTTTCATGCTCGAATAAAGAATTAAATAAAAAAAATAAAACGTCACTTAAGCTTCATCGATCGAACCTTCACACCTGGCCTGATGCCTAGTTGTAGAGTTTCAGAGAAGAAGAAGAAGGGGAAAGAAAAGTCGCTCTGCAGCGTGAAAGAAAACCTTCGGATGTGATTTATCACAACCTGTCAGGACAAACTTTTCCTCTCTGAAGTTGTTCAATGACTTATTGACGCTCTGTCAATTATTAATAAACTACTTAATCATTTAAAAAACACACACACACACACACACACACACACACACACACACGCGCGTTTACAGTTGCTTAAACTTCAAAAGTGTCACAAAGTACAAGCTCCGAGTCGGCGGTGTTCTCTCAGAGGTCTCCTGCGTCTTCTTCCCTCTTTTTTTCTTTTCTTTCTTTTTTTGTTTCTTTTTTAACTGCGCGACCTTCTCGGATTGCGCCGGCGTCGGGGGTCGGCCTCTGGCGACCTGCGGAGGTTAATTCTCCGGGGCGAGGCAGCACTTCAAAGGCCGGGGCTGACCACACCATTACTGCACAAAACCTCTTCAAACGGCTGATACGGAGACAAAGGAGGCGGCGGCCTACTTTCTGTGGCCGATGCGAGCAAACAGTTAATGGCGTTTGCTTTAGATTGCCGCAGCTCGCCAAGCAAAGGGCTGCGACTCGCGGGGAGGACTAGCGTTGTGCCCAGAGAGACGGCAGGGAGAAAGAACAAAAGGCAGGCAATTCAACACTCCAGTCATTTAGTCCACATTGTTGTTTCTTTTCCTCTCTCTCTCTCTGTTTGCTGGGTGTGCCACAGCAGTGGAGGAATGCCGCGCTCAGAAGTGAATAATTTGCCAGGGCCTTGAATGGAACGTACATGCACAGCCAATACCTGCCTACAAAAGGCATGTGGGGAGGTGGGGGGTGCCATCTGATGAATGACGGGTAATTTAAGTAGAATGAAACTTCCCTCAGAGTGTTGCTCATATTGCTCATCACAAATTCAATAAGTTGATTTGTAAAGGAAGAGAGCGTCTTTATGTGTCGAGTGGGACGTGTGCGCGCACGTGTGTGTGTGTGTGTGGTGTGCGTGGTGAGGCTCTAAGTGATGCGAAGAAAAGAACATTGTAGTCGTAGCCTCGTACCTTTGATAATATGCCTGGAATGTTTTACTGGCTGCGTCGATGAACAGCTTGTAGTTGAAGTTGTAGATGAGCTAATGTACGCCACAGTATAAATGCTAATTTTTTTTTCACCTCAGACTAGCAGTGTTTCAGTTCATTTCCAAATCTGTTGCATTGAGCGATTTCCAGAAAAAGTAGCTGAACTTTGTGTCGGTCATCTTGAAAGCGGACCAGTTACGCCGAACTGGGTTTCATGGAAAGACAAATAAATGACACAGAAAGACAAAATGACAATAATAATGACAACGAAACAGACTAAAATAAGATGTTTCAACCTTTCGAGGCACACGTGAGTCTGTTTCCTTCTCCTAAAATAAACTTCCAGTTCCCCAAAAAACTGCCGCAGCAGCGTTCACACCGATTCCTCCGTCGTAGTTTTCGTCTTCTCGTGTTCACGTAACCAACACACCTCCTCAAGCTCTCCTTTGAGTTGGAGAGACTTTGTCAACTATTTTTTTTGTAGCATTCTATATTTATGAGGCATCCTGGTACACGCGTACAATGCTGCAGCCACGGTGCTCATTGAACTTTGCCATGTTTTGCCATACAAACTTTAGTCTGTAGTCATTTCAAAAGCATAAGGCCACCGTTGAGATTTTATTTTTTCCCCAACCCTATTTGCTGTCCGTGCAGAATGTAATTTCTTTTTAAAGCACTCCCAAGGTTCCGTCGTCCTCGTGATGGACGTAAATCTGAAATAAAAAAAGAAACCCGCGAAGGTGAACCGATTCAGCAGCGTCCTCTGAAGTTCCCCGCCAACCTTCCCCCGGCGCAGCCAGACTGTGTTTCTCCGCGCCGATTCCCTCCAGAACGTGTAATTTTCTCATTTAGCTCACAAGCGCCCGGGCCCGACACCAATTAGCGGCGGGGCCCTGACCCCAGACGTCTGCGCCGGGAGCCACGGCGGCTAACGACGCAGCGCGCGGCACACCTCAATCAGCCGCTCGCAGCCTCTTTGCAGCCATCAAATCATCTCCGTATACATAATTCATTCACCCCGCGTTCGGAGGTTTATTATAAGACCCTTTTCGCAACTCCGAGTGTGTGATTATATCTTCAACTTTTGTAAAAATAGGAGGATGGGCGGGTCGCCGTCTCTCAAGAACACCTGTGTCGTGTCGCCGGAGTTTGAAAAAAGAAAAAGTCTCCGAGTGGCTTTTCGCATTGCCACTGCGATGCTATCGGAGTTTTCAGACGGAAATTTGTGTGTTGGATTTTAATTTTAACTATCATTATCAATTTTGTTCTCCCCAAAAACTTATTTATTTATACTTGCTGAGCTCCTCTTCAAAATTTCAACTTTTTTCTGTTTGTCCGTTATTGCCGTCGCCATTGTCATTACGTCATGCTATATTGTTATGGCAACTACGACGGTGGCTGCAGCTGCGCCCCGCACTTTTTTTTTTTGCCTTTTTTTTTTTTTTTTAAAGCCGAAACCAAATTTGCGCCTAGGGACAATAAAGTCCATCTGATCTGATCTGCTCGGATTGGAAGAGCTTCAAGGTTGGAGCCTTCACAGCAACAAAGCCCCCACCCTCCCCCTCCAATTATATGGCACAAATGGTGCTTACATGTTATGCAATACCAAAACCCGCCATGGGAGGGTGGGGTCATACCAGAGTGCTGGAGCTCTCACCCATGGCCTCTCTGTATGAGAGAGCCATTCATCTCAATGGGGAGAATCTAAAGGGCCTGGAGGTGTTGAGATGTAATGGGAGGATAAAAATTCACAATCTGAACCTTGTTAAAAAAAAAATAAATAAAAAAGTTCTTATTTAAGTAAAGCGCACAAGTGAAAATTGTACACTGAGGCGTTCCCCCGGCCCGACGGTCCACTGTAGTGGCTTTGTGACGAGCGTCTCCGCACCGCGACTGCAGAGACGCATTAGTATGCATGCAAAGCTGTAATTTGATGAACTTTGATTTATTTGCCATTAACCTCCGGTTCTCCTCTCCTCGAAGAAATGCACAGTTAGTGGACCCACATTACATCTGATTAGTTTCCGGAGGCAATCACTATTATCTAATTTGACGATGTTTGCACTCGCGGAGACCCACGCCGCCGCTTCGCGCGTCGCCGTGTTTACGTATGTGCATGCATATGCGTGCGCTCGTCCCGCGGCTTGGCCCCCCGGACGTGCGTGCACATGTGTTGAGTGTGTGCAGCATGCACATGTCTTCCCTCCTTGACGTCGTCTGTGCACCCCACCAGGCAGCTCTTGGCCTCCTCCTTTCATTGCTAAGAAACCATCCATTCTGTGTGAGTAATCAGAGCTGTGCCTCCAGGAGCCCAGCCAAGCCTCTCATCCTTGGGCTGCTCAAGAGCTGCTTTAATTAACCATCATACCACAGATGGGATCAATTTTTCCCCCACCACCACCACCCTTTTTTTTTTTTTCTCTGTCTCTTTTCGCTCTTTCTCTCTGCCTCCCTCCCCTTCGACCCTCCCTCTCTCACTCTCTCTCTCTTCCTTCTATCTCTGCCGCTTCTTTCCTGCACCCTTCTCTCTCTCTCTCTCTCTCTCTCTCTCTCTCACATACACAAGCCCCATAATTGCCCTGGAACAGTGCCAGCCGTCGGTCGGGGCCCCAGACTGCAGGCCTCTCCTCTCACTCTGTTCTCCTCCTCAGCCCCTGGCCTCACCTGCTCAATACCTTATTAGTGTCAGGATCTGTAGAGAGCCATTGCGGATTAACTAAAGAGATGTGAGATTGATTTCTGCCCCCGCAGATAGAATTGAAGTTTTCTTTCGCTCTCTCTCTCTGCCTCCGTGCGTAAGTGCGTATGTGTGTGTGTGTGCTTTTGCGTGCATGTGCACACGCATGCGTGCACTACCGCTGTGCGATTAACCGATTTTAAATCGAAAAATTCGGATTTATTAGTCAAGACGATGTTAAAAAAAAAAGGAAAGTCTTAGAATTTATTTTCCTCTCGCATGCTTCCAAGTTGTTGCGCCTCTATTCCTCTTATTATTCCTTTTATTTTACAAAATGTGAAAGTTTTGCACTTTATTCATTCATCAATGTTCAAGATGATAGAAAAGCCTTTTATTTTTAAAGTGATGTTTGGTGAAAGACAGTTAAGGTTGTCACTTTATCCACGGGGGAGTCGTCTGTGTTTGGTTGTTAAGTTTTCACTTTATTCCCAAATAAGGGAACTTGATCTTTGTTAATGAAGAACCTGTTCATTTTCAAGTGAAGTTTGGTGAAAGTGAGGTTCTCACTTCATTAATTCCAAGGAATCATCTTTGTTTGATCAAGAAGACTGTCAATGTTGACACTTTGCTAAAACCAAGGAGGATTGACACTATCTTTCAGTTGCACTTATTCCCAATAGGGAAATGTGTTTGCTATTTTTCTTTAAAAATAAAGATAAATTGATAAATTGTTTTAAATTATTTGTAGTTTTACCAAATAAATCGAAATTGAAATCAAAAATGGATTTTCAAAGAAAAAAAATCGGGATTTTATTTTGGTCCAAAATCGCCTAACCCTAGCGTGGACAACTCCTTCTGTGTGTGTGTGTGTTTCAATAAGATACATAAGAGAAACAAGAAAAGTAGGAGGGGGAGGGGGAACAGAAATTTGAGGAAGAGGATACGAGTTCGACGTACGCCAAAAAACCTGACAGGAACACGGCACGTGCGCCCGTGTGTTTGCGTCTCGCTGTTCTCCAGTGTGGCACGAGGGTTTTCTAATTTGCTATCGGAAGACCCACTCGAGCCTCTGCCTCTCTCTCTCACAACAAATGAATCCCCCTCCGCTCGCGTCGCCTCACCTTCGAGGCGGCGGACAGGGGAACTGACACAGCGTATCTTCCCCCGCGTCGCATCCCGGCGAGAGCTCCGCCCACCCCGCGCACGCCGAGGGAAGAAGGAAGCGCTCCCGCCCGCGACTGCCCCGGCGGCCCATCTGAAAGTCCAATCTGGCATCCTAATCTAGCGCGGTAATAGTCCGCCGAGAAATGACCCGTTCTGGGGGGGGAGGGAGGGAAATATGTCGGCGAAAAAAACTGGCGGCCCTATTGATTATTCATGGAGGCCGCTTGCGCGCGTGTCAACGAGGTCTCGGAGGCGGCCGGTTGGGTGAGAGATTAACATCTATTTCAGAGATAGGTGAATTTGTCACGGAGGAGAGGCGGCGTGGGGGTGGGAGGAGGAGGGAAGCGGTGAGCAGGTTGTGTGTGTGTGTGTGTGTGTGTGTGTGTGTGTGTGTGCGCGTGTGCGCGCGAGGAGTTTGGGGAGGAGTGGAGTGGTGGGTGGTTGTCTCCTCAGGATTGTGCTGTAATCACAGGCCTCCGTCTGCATGGCACATCTCAAGAGTGGTGTCAGCTGGGCTCTCCTCTGTTTGCTAATAGCAGGGGGTCAGGCCTCTCTCACAAAGAGGTGCGTTTGATCCCCAGGTATGGGACACGGAGGGAGAGAGGTGACGCCGCTGAATACTAACAGCCCGCCGCTCCAACCCCTCCCCACCCCCACCGCTACTTATCTTTTGTCGGGCGTGCGCCAGCGTTGTAAAACCTTCTACGGGAGTTTTTTTTTTCTTCTTCTATTTTTTCTTGCGTCTCAGGCGGTTCAACGTTTTGCAAGTGTGTTGCAGATTTTTTTTTTTTTTTTCTAAATCGGTGGATTTAAATCCACCATGCTTTGATCTGATCCCACCGTTCCATCGATACTGATCCTAATAGTCACGTAACTAATTGAATTAAATGCGTGGGGTGGGGGGGGTGTTCTGCACACCCCCAACAACCTTCTCCGCCAAATCTTGGTGTTGTGTGTGATGGCAGGTGCATTGCCTTTTGTGGTCTTACAGCTGCTGATTTGTAGTGTGGCGTTTGTGGCGTTTTCTCCTTCTCCTTCTCCTTCTTCTCCTTTTTTTTTTTTTGTATAACAACCATTGTGGCAGCGGTTGGGTAGCGGTTCGCGGGTCCCAGGGCCCAGCTGCCAGAGCGAGGCAGAAGAGTCAGACATCATTGTGGTGTGATTTCCTCCTCTCCTTGCAGATGGAGTGTTTTTGTCAGAGCGAGGGCCACTGTGATTGCCTCCTCGCCAACGGTGTCAGCCCGAGATAATACTGCAGCCGGCCCCACAGGAACAAAACAGGATCAGCACAATCCATTTTCTTTTTCTCTGCCAAAATGGAATAATTTTAGAGAGACAATCCCCGGCTAGTCTCTGCAGGCCTGGAAACGAGAAAGAGACAGAGAGGGAGAGAGAGAGAGAGAGAGAAAGAAAAAATATATCAAAAGACAACCATTATGGCAAAAAATCGTGAAAGAGGTGTTCCACCTTTCCCCCCTTTGGCCCGACCAAATGCTACGCCCGGCTTGTGACTAACAAGCGTGGCCGCAGACAGACAAAGAAAGTGGATTGGAGAGCAAAGCTAGCAATCTCACAGAAAGGAGCCGGCAGAGCCGTTCCTCCAACACGCAGGCACACAGACTGCAGATGAGGGGAGGCTGCCAGCCGCGTGCCGGAGGCCGCGTTCGCATCCCTCCCTTCAAACAAACAAAAAAGAAAAAAAATCAAGAAAAAAAATATGGTGCTTCGACAAGTCCATACATCTGCAGAAATCCCAGATCTATGGCAACCTGCCCTTTACAATCCTAATGACACTTCAGCAAAGTGTGTCGGCTGAGAGAGGGCGGGAGTCGGCCGCCTCGAGAGCATCTCGTGTTGTTGTGATGCCTGACTCCATATTCTTGGGCCATAGATATTCAAGAGCCTCGCCGCCTCCTTCCTGTTTGCCATAAGTCGGGGAGGTGGTGGTGGTGGTGGTGGTGGGGAGGGAGCAATGGAGGGACGGTGGGGGTGCTATAGTCGGCCGGTTGCGGATGAATGTCGGTGTGAAGATGCCGGCGGCGTGATGGGGGCTCGAGTTTGCCGCTCCGATGTATAATAAAGAGGCGGCAGGATGGGAAAAAAAATGCTCCGTACTTTCTCTTTCCTCTCTCTCTCTCTCTCTCTCCCTCCGTCTCTCCGAGAGACACTGGTCTCCCCGCGTGGAGCGGCGGCACATGGCAGCGGCGACGCTCGGAGCTCCGCCGCCAAACAGGTGCTTGAAGGACAATATCCGAGCAAGTTGTCTATTATTGTACAGTGTGGATGAATGAAGAGTGATTGAGAGCGGTCCTCCACGCCACCTATATAAAGCAGGAGTATTGCAATGTGAGGGGACGGCGAGATAGAGTGGGGGGAGGGGTTGAGTTCTGCAGGCCCTGAATGAGGCGAGGGGAAGTGGAAGTGTCCAGTAGGGGGTCCACTGCTGCTCTGTGAGCAGGAGAGGGATGGTGGGGGCTGAGGGTCGGGTGATGGAGGGAGAGAGGTGGGGGTGGGGGGTTACGACGCCTGGGCCAATGCGCCAAGGTTTTTTTTTTTTTTTTTTTTTTTCACTTCGGTGGGGCTAAGTGTCTCATCAGCATCCAGCTCAGGTGCTGCCAGGGCCCACGCACTAACTATGCCCTGACTTGATTGTAATTGCCTGAATTCAACTCCCGCTGCTCCCCCGCCGGCAATGTCGCCGGCGCATTTAACTCCGGAGAGGCCTGGGGGCCGTGCAGCGGGGCCACAGAGTGCTGCAGCTGACTGCCTCTTGTTGGAGGGCTCCGCCGGGCTTGCGGGGGGATCCTCCCCTGCCTGCCTGCTGTCTGTGCTCCGGAGGAGAGGAGGACGACGGGTGGGGGGGGTTGGGGGTCACAGGTGCGCCAGACAATCCCCCCTTCACCCCAACACCACCACCCCCTCTTTTCCTCCTCTCGCTGTTTCTCGAACGCGGATCGAGTGCGCCCCCACTCCCCCAAGTGATGGCATGAGAGGTACAGAGGTATTTGCCGGTTTTTCTTCCCCACTGGGAATAACAAGCCCCCCAACCTACCTGACCGCTGTCCCCAGTCCACTTCTTTCAAAAGGCTCCGCGGTGCATGCAGGAATTCGTGGCACACGTAGCAGCCGTTCAGATTTTGGTTTGGACCAGACCAGCTCAGTGGTCTGGTGTTAGAGTGTCTGCCCTGAGACTGGTAGGTTGTGGGTTCCATCCCCGGCCGGGTCATACCACAGACTGTAAAAATGGTACTCATTGCCTCCCTGCTTGGCACTCAGGATTCATGGTTGGAATTGGGGGGTTAGATCAGTGGATGATGGGTCCCTCAGGGGATGATGGGTCAAATGTGGAGGATAAATTTTGCATCCTTCGGGATGTGACAATGAATGGGACTTTACCTTTAACTTTGGTTGCATATCGTTGGATTTTTGCTCTGCAAAAAATAAAACCAAAAAAAAAGAGGCATCATCAGATGCGTCAGACTGTATTCATGACGTCCGAGTCGGAGCCGAAAGAAATGAGGCGGAAGGTTTCATATTGCTGCATGCGGCGACGTAACAATTTTGCCAATGTTCTTGCGAGAGTTGGACTCAATTACATCCTCTTTGAAACGAAACTACAAAAAAAGCCTTTTTTTGAGATTGAAGGGAAACTTCTCCTCGCTCCATAATGGATGACGTTCGAGTCGTCGGCGTTCCAGACCCAGTTTTTGTGCCGTCCATAAATGACAAGGACGTGAAATGCAGCACTTCATTCTTATTTCCGAACCCTTGTTGGAAAACAAGGTGCGGGATTGGCCGACAGAGAAAATATAATTTCCCCGGCATGGCGCTCATATGCAATTTATGTTTCCCCAATTGCCGGCGATGGGAATTGCCGCGAGGTTAACCTAAAAAAATGTTGAAGCTGGTGGGCGCTCGTCGCCCTGCGATAATAAGGCTGCCTGTAATGAAGACCAGGCCTGCTGCCAACAGGTGGTCTCTTTAAAAAGGCTCAGAGCCACAACGCTCAGAGTGATGGATGGGGGGGGGACTGCCATGGCAAAATGTGTCAGAATCTAATGTTCTGCAGAGTGAAAAGGCTGTTTTCTGCCTTTTGTTCCCGGCTAGAGATTTAGCCTTGTTCCTCATTGTCAGGGGCACAAACGAGCAACAGTCTTTTTTGACACGGAGCCACAGATGAATAAAGACTGGAGCTGACTAGTCACAGGAAAGAGCTTTCTTTCTTGAGGGTTTGGAGCCCATTAAGAGTTTCTGAGATATGAATGGATATGAATCCTCTCCCTCGACCTCAGCGGGGGAAGAAGAAAAAAAAGAAACAGAACCGGACCCACAGAGGAGAGGAACACCTCTGTGTCCTTTTTTTTTTTCTTTTTTTTTTCCAAGTTTCCCAAGAAAATAACAAGAAATCAGAGCGGGGGAGGACTGATTGACAGGCAGGAATTACACAGAGTCAATGAGGAAGTGGCTCTTTGTTCATTTTTGAAAGGATCGGCTATGCCCACCCAACCTTAGAGCCCTCACCACTGACACCAGTGTTGACAAGTTGACTCCACAATGTACACATGGGCTATAGGAAATAAGACGCCACTCACAAGATTTGGCCAAGTTTTTTTTCTCTCCAAAATTGTACTTTTGTGGAGGGGGAAAAGAAAAACGGAACGTCACTCGACTAGATCTTTGAGTTGAATTCCGTGCGTGCAGACCGAGCTCGGCCAATAAAAAACAAGACGGGATGCAGATAATGAGATATTTAGTGAGCCACTTCATGCAGACGCTAGTCAGCGCGCCGGGCTCAATGGGCAGATGATGGGTGGATCCCATGAAGAGCGGGACCCGCAGAATCCAACCTTTTGTCCCACTCCATAATCCATTTGTTACACTCAGACCAATTTGTCCTCATTAACCCTCATAAGGGGACTGTATCTGAGACAAAAGCTCCCGGGGAAACAATGAGTGACACCCCCGCCGCCGCCCGCCCCACAGCCTCCGCCTCCATCCACGTCGCTGCCCCTCAAGTGCTCCCCTTCCCAGCACATTGTGGCCCCTTGTTGCCTAGAAAGGTTCCAGTCTATGAGCAGCAGAGACTGGGGTGTTTGGGGAGGGGGGAGGGGATTAAAAAAAAAAAAACAAACCCAAGGCATACCTGGAAGAAAAAAAAAAGGCCCGCGTTCACGTAAAGAATGAAATATCTTCTGAAAAAGCACAATGCGACGTCTTTCTTTGTGTTCGGGTCACTCCATCAATCAACCCTGAAGTAAATCTTGACGTGAGATACAAAGCGCAACTGCGAAGAAAGGGAGAGGAAGGGGCTTACAGTAATTTGCAAAGACGTGAGAAACTCAGGATTTTGTTGTTTTCTTGTTTAAAACCTCTGTTCCTGTTTGACACACCTGTTGCAGAACCGATTGGGAAGCACTGGCTTCGAGTGCTTTTCACAGGAGGGAAAAGAAAGGCAGAAGGAGTGATTTTTTTTTTTAAGCTGCTTCAACTTTAGTAGTTCTCTGTGTCAGTTTTCATTTGGTCCGCTGTAAAGTACCCCAAAAACTTTAAAAAAATATATATATATCTATACACGACCAGTCAAAAATTTGGACACACCCTATGGATTTAATGTATTTTCTTTCATTCTCATGACTATTGACAATGGAGTTTCTCCCTGAAGGCCTGAAAACTGCGTATGAATACACATCGAATAATGTAGGAATAACTCAAACACATTTTATATTTGAGTTTTCAAAATAGCCACCTTCCATAAAAAGCATTTAGAGTTATTTAACGTGTTTTTCTTTGCTTCATAAGCACATATATGTTGCTCATATTTTTGATGTATGAGCAACATATTCAGTATCTGCAGTGTAGAAAGTTGTAAAGATAAAAAACAAATTGCATGAGAAGGTGTGTCCAAACCTTTGACGGGTAGTGTATATTTATTTATCCTAGAAATTCCAAAATGTTCCAAACAACCTTATTTAAATGGAACAATTTAGACAACAAATGCACTAATTTCTTCGAATGAGCCCATTGAAAGGCCAATGTGCATAAATATATCTAGTGGCAGAAAATGGGGCAGAACATCAGCACAGAAATATCACCAACATCACTCTGTCTGTACAGGATAACTGAAGCAGCACTAGTTTGTTTGCAATATGCTTTCTTACCATGAGATGCTACTCGATCTTACACGCTAGGCCTTTAAAGCAGTGCTTGGTTTTAGGTAGAGTGTGTAGGTAGGTAGGGTAGGTTCTCATTAGTGTGCAGCTTGAGTAGGACTCAGCTGTGGGTTGACCTCTCCTCCACATTCAATGGTGGGAGAGGATTTGGCCACAAGCAGACGCTGAGTCTTGCCACTCTTTTTCTAATGCAGGTAAGCAATTGCATTTAAAGTTCCTGTATTTAAAATCATAGTAAACTAGAAATTAAAAAATATTTAACCATTACCTGCTTGACATTTTTTAATCATCTTACAATTTACACAAAAGCAGTGCAATATGCAATTGGTTGATCTCTAACCCGTATAAAGGTCATACTGTACTGCCCGGTACTGTTTACTTCATGTTCAGGGTTTCTGTCAATACATCACTTGACTGCGTAGCCAACAAGTCGCACATCACGAGGACTTGTTACGCCAGCGTTGGAGGAAATAACCCAGACGCATCCTAAACTAGAACTATTCAAACTGAGAAATCAGTCCTGGCAGCACAGAGCCTTGAGATTCACTCACGTCAGTAGTAGTAGGAAGAAAAAAAAAAAAAAAAATTATCCCCTGAGCTGTATGCGAAAGCCTTTTATGAAGAAGTCACAGTGTCAAACACAGCGGCGTCTCATTTAGTGCTGGTTTGTTGAGTCTCCGATATGTTTTCCAAACAGAGTTGCAGTAATCAGGTCATTTGCCATAATGACAACCATTAGGGGTGATCATCGTCACACAGCGGCAGTCAGGCACATAAATCAGGTGCTGTCTGAGACTCATCACACACACGCGTGCGTGCGCACACACACAGACGCAGCGTCAGGCGTTAAAGATGAAAAGATTGATCAGCAATGACAAACGTGTGTATTTATTTATTTTCAAAAGGAGTAGCTTAAGTGACACAAAGGTGAAGGACCAGTTTGGACAATATAGGGAAAAAATTACCAACGGCCATGTTTTAATGTTAACAGGACATTAACAGCAATATTTACAAACAATTCTCCCAAATAAAAGAAAATATTTCCGGTCGAAACGCAGCTTTTTAATGTACAGGGCGAAAAAAAAAGCACTTGACGTTGGGTTTGCCTTGAACGCGGCGTCTTCCACCGCTACATCGGGCTCTCGGTTCCATATCCAGACCCAAATTCATTGGCCCTCTTCAGCAGAGCCGCTTTGACGGCGCTGATCTTCTCATCCAGTTCTGTCAGGCTGCAGGCCTGAAGGACACGTTAAAGAGTGAAGGGGGGGCGGATCAAAACTGGCTGAGCTACACCAACAAAAGGCACTGAAAGGAAACAAAAGAGCCACTAACCTGAGCAGGAGACGTCTTTGGGCGCTTGTGCAGGTGACTCTACAAAGAAACGGGAAGAGGAAGGAGGAAAAAAATAAATAATACGTCGGTCCTTTTCTAATTAGAGGCTGCGATTTCTAAAACCAGTCTGAGCTTTGAGAAGCGCACTATTGAGACAATTCCAAGGCCTGTTTTATACAGCGATCCAGGCCGCCGCTCGCAGGAGCAGGAGCTGCCCTGCAGCCTGCGGCGCTTTGAAAATCTGCATCGTTCCGCCGCGCTATATGAATCCTGATTGCGCTTCGGATGCAAAAACGGCGCCTTGAGAGGCGACATTTCCAGAGCAGAGCGGGCTTTGTCGTCCTGCTGGGTTGTTTTTTTTCACGCTTCTGCGTGAGCGACGTTGGCTTCCAGCTGCCAAAAAACAAACTGCTCTGAGAACGACGTCCTGAGCCCGGGCCGCACGAAAACGACGCGGTGGTGATTGTTTATCTTCGAGACGCTGCCGCGTAATTTTGTTCAGAAAAGTCGTTTTTTGTTTTTTTTCGCCGACTGCCGCGTGAAACGGTGTTTGTAAGATCGCGGCCCAAATATGTACAGCTCTTCAGCTGTACCGCCCCCCCCCCATCCCATCCCATCCCCCCTCCCCGACAAACTAACAGTATTTTTCAGAAATTGCAGAGTGGGGGAGGAGGGGGGTAAAGAAAAAAAAAAAGTGGTACTCCGAATATAAAAGACCCCATCAGTTTATTCAAAGACACTCAACATCTCTTGCTCTCCTCACGCGCGCTCAAAAAAAAAAAAAAAGGTGGGGGGTTGGGGGGCGGGAGAGCGTGTAGCCAGTCAAAGGCAGCTGGAGAGCAGCGTTCTCACAGAAGCAGCATGCGGTGTGAGAAATACCAGTGTGAAGAGACATGCAGCGTCTTAAGCACACTTACTCAGATCGCTAAACACACGCCGGACAGACTCCTTCAGGATGGGAAATTAGAGTGTGCGCGGCGGCGGCCGGCGCCGACCGCGTTCTGAAAGTCTGTCAGGTTGGAGATGCAGTCCGACAAATTACCTCCCGCCATATTTTCCAGCCTGCGCTCCTTTCTGAAGGCAGGCTGCAGCGGAGAGTCGTCGCTACCTTAATAGGGGCTTTCTGCGCAGGCATTAAAGTAAAAAAAAACAAACACAAAACCTATATATCTATACATATCGATATAGATATATATATAGTCAAAAGTTGGACACACCCTATGAATTTAATGTCTTTTCTTTCATTCTCATGACTATTGACATTGCAGTTTCTCCACTGAAGGCATCAAAACTACGTATGAACACACACATGGAATTATGTAGGAAACAACAAAAGTGTAAATTAACCCAACACGTTTTATATTTAAATTATTCAAATTAGCCAGCTTTCATGAAAAACATGTTTAGAGTTATTTAACGTGTTTTTCTTTGCTGCATAACTACATATATGTTGCTCATATCTTTGATGTCTTCAGCATCTATCTGCAGTGTAGGAAGTTGTAAAGATAAAAAAAATAAAAAATAAAATTGCATGAGAAGTTGTGTCCAAACTTTTGACTGGTAGTGTATATATATATATATATATATATATATATATATAAAAAACAAGTGTTGCATTTTTGATTCAAAAATGCTTGAGTGTGAGCGGAGAAGGGGAGCGCGTCTCTCGAGTATCGCACACAGAGTCCACTCTGTGCGAAGGTGAGGTGTTAAAAATAATTCTGCCCACGGGAGATTAATGTTCTGTTCTGCCAAATAAAGCGTCGAAACGCGTTAAATTCCACATCCGCCCTGAATATGTGCTCCTGGCGAGAAATGAGCCACAAAAGTCACTCCGTTCATGCTGTTGTGTATATATCTGCTCTACACACTATGCTCTTGCATAGTGGAATTTCACTTGTTGTCTTGAATTTAACTTGCTGGGTCTCAGTGCAGGCGATTGGGGCTGAGTACCGCAAGCCCACGGCCTCAGCAACTAAAGATTTAAAGAAGCAACCTGTGAAGATAGTGAAAATAGAACGATCCCACTACAAGTGGAGCTATGATGATGAGAAATGCTGCAGCAAGGAAGAAACATGCTAACAAGTAACCGCCTCTGGTGTTAGCAACTTTGGAAGGTTGAATGACGAAGACAAAGCAACAGAAATGTTCTTGAAGGCGCAAATAGACCAACAAAGTACTTGCAACAGCAATTTGTAAATGACACTGTTGAAATAGACAGCAGGCCTATAACATCCTAATGTGTCTGAATCTTTTTTTCTCTCTCTTTTTTTTTTCAGCATTTCAACACGCTAATACTTACCGTGGACTGGAAGTACTCTGGCGAAAGTCCCTCCAGCTCCAGGATGCGATCCTCCAGCTTCTTCAGTCTCTGGTAGACACTGAGGGGAACTGGACCAGCTGTGGGATAAAGAATACAGTCTTCAATACTTGACCAGCAGCCTCAATGTTGCAAGTGAGTAGCTGATGAATTGCATGAATTGCACTGGAGAGGTACTGCCGTGCTTCCACTGACAGACACAGCAATGTTTATATCCGAGTCGTCTGACCTTCTTGGAGTTTGAGATGAGTTTCGATGTTTTGCAGTCGCTCCTCTATGGCCGTGTTCCCACAGTGCCTGGCCGTCGGCCCCACCTGCTGCTCCCCGGCTGCTCCCTGACCTCCCCCGCCACGAGTCTGCGGCCCGTAAGTGTTTACCACCCGCGTCACTAATCGGCAGAAGAGGCAAGAAAATAAAAGCAAGAGATCAGCATGCAGTGCAGCGAGAGCGTCTAAGGCTACGTGTGAATGTTCAGGTGCGCTGAGGGGTCCTTGAAAAAACCTGATGGTAAAACTTATTCGAGCAAGAAAAAAAAATCTCTAAAAAATGCCTTAAAAAGAGGTTTTAGTCATTTCAAATGCAGCTTTACTGTACCACAGTGTGACATTTTGATTTTAATTGTGCCAATTAGACCAAAAATTACAAATCAACATTTCCTCCCATGACTTTTTCAAAATGCTGCGGGTAATTTAAAATTGATGCTTACAGTTTATAGAATAAAGCGGCTGAGAAATGTCACTTTGACATTTGTAGCAAATATTTTCTTACCTTTCACATGGCTTTTGAAACCTGGGTAAGGGGTGAAAACAGCATCTGTTCTGGCACAGCTGTTCTCTGCAGAGCAGAAGAAAAAAAAAAATCAATGCAACTCAGGCTTTAATTTCAACTGAATTGTGGATTCCCCCCCCCCCTTTTTTTTGATATCCAAAAATTTCGACAATTACCGTTAATGTCTCCCGATGTGTATAATTGGTGTATCACAGCGGCTTCGCATTTAAACAGCTTGCCTGTCTAATGTTTTTCTGGAGCGAGCTGGTTGCTTTTAGAGGCCGAGTGTGTTAGCTACTTCAGCTCCACTCTTGGAGCAGTTCAGCCTGACCTCTCGCCTGTGGAAATCAGCTCTCTCCCAAACATTGGCAATTTGTGTGCAGGCTCCCCCCCACACCCCACACCCCCGACCCTCCCCAGCCTCTTCCCATTCTCACCCTGATTGCAGTCGATCACGTTGCAAAACTCGCGCACATTGTTTTCATTGATCTCCATCTGCTTGCGCTCCATAAATGCAGATATTCTCCGTTCAATCTGGGGGGTTAATAATAATGGATAGACACAGATGGTAAGATACAATGGATTGGTGAGCAACTGATAGATGTCAAGAATGCAGTGAGGGTTGATTTTTTTGTTTTGTTTTTATGTCGGGGTGGGGCGCCAGTCTAATGAGATGCAGCAATCAATGCACGACAAGGAGTGTGAAATACAGTCGACAATTATTCCAGGTAGCCCCCCAAAAAACTGAAATTGCCCGCCATCATTGCATGATGGAACATGAATACTGTTTGCTTGCCTACCAAAATAAATGCACAACAGAATGGGGCCTCTTGTCCTTCATCCACATGCAATCTCACAGTAATGAGCATCCACTTCATAATCCATCAAGGACCTGGCCCTCTCTCAAAGCCCTCCAGCAATGTGGTCCGTTCCACCCGACCACGGCGCTGAAGAACCCCCTTATTCGCCGCTGAACTCGGCTTATCAGATCTCCATCAAGCGTCTCTCTCTCTCTCTCTGCCGCGGCACGTCGTGCTCACATAGTCGGGAGCAATTACTTATGATTATTCATTTGCTTGACAGCGAGTAGAAGAGGCGCTCTGAAAAAGTCTCGCTCGCAGGAACAGCTGACGGAGGCGCCGGCTGGGACCCACCTCTGACTTCCTGGCTGTGATCTGAACCATGACGTCATCGGCCACCGTCTTGCTCTCCGCTGCCTCTGAGCTCGGCGGCCGGTGCGCAGGCGCCGTCGAGGGGTTGGCGGTTTTGTCTGCGCCGCTGTCTTGTGCAGCGGCATTAATGAGGGACTTAAGGCTGTCTGAAACGGCCTTTGTAAACACAGCAGGGAAAAAAAATGACATTGCGCCGGAAAATAAAACAAGCGTCCCACATCAAAACAGACAATAATGCATTCACAAATGATTTACTACCCAAGGCTTAACCATTTTAAGCCGTTGAATGTCAAAATCTCACAATGTGCAGCCCCTTTACCTGGAGTTTAGTGATGTGCTCCTGCAGACAGGCGTGCACGCTGGCATCTGGAGACGAGGGCAGGTCCAGGGCGTTCACGTTGACTTCTATTCTGAGTGCCGCGTCGTTTACCTTGAGCTGGATTTCAGAAACCAGGTTAGGAGGTTTGAATTATCAAACAGAACACACAATACCCCACAGAGACACTGCAGAGGCTACTCGAGTGAACCTTTTTTGATTTGTGGAGTCCTAAACAACACTGATTTTGTAAACTGTATTAACAGTATTTCTTTATATGCCGTTGCAAAATGTAATTACGACTAGCGTTACAATCAGCCAGATATTGATAGAATAGGGTGTGTGTGTGTGTGTGTGTGTGTGTGTGTGGGAGGGGGCGGGGGTTATGTTGCCATGAAATGAAGCGGCACATCTCAGTGATGAACGACACACACTGTGCTCAAAACATCAATATTGCGAGACTGCATGATTTCATTAAAAGGAGACGTCGTTCCAAGCAGCTTATTGGACATAACCTGTTTTCCGTTTAACGACGTGTGGCCACAAGGCAAAGAAAGCTTAGTATCGCTGTTGAGGCTGAGGAATCGCTTAAAAAAACAAAAAAACATCAATGTGTTCAACGTGTTGACGGCACATTCTCCGGGTGGCAGCGAGAGCATCGCCGGGATGCTAAAAACATTAGCATGTGCTAAGGGGCTCAAGCCGGCAAAAAGAACACGGGACTTTCCGGCCACGTGGCTCAACCAACCTCTTTGCCGAAGTCTGCGAGCAGCTTCAGCGTTGCGCACACGCACTCTCGGTAGCTGGACATTTTGTTGAATTCATTAGCAGGAGCGCGACTCCCGTCCTGCTTCATTGTCTCCGCCATCATTGCTCTGCGTCACCGCGAGGCCGTGCGCTGATTGGTGGGACTGGGAACGAGTCTGCGTCTGCGCAGTAGATCAGCCATAGAGTGCGGATGCGCCTCAGAATTGTGGAGAAGGAGAACAGAGGCTTCGCAGCCTCTTGTTTTGGAGGCAAACTGAATTTTGATATGTCAAATAATTGCCACCCTTCTAGGACTTTATTCTAAAATGTCACCAAAATCTTTGATATCAAAAAAGACAACGTAATTTTAATGTAATGATAGCAATGTTGTTTTCTTATTAAATATTTTCTGTTGTGTCAGTGCAGGTTTCCTTCTGTATCTGTATATATATATATATATATATATATATATATATATATATATATATATATATATATATATATATATATATATATATATATATATATATATATATTGTATACTTGAGTGTATTTATATGTTTGTACATTTTTTAAAATCAATGTACACTCAGCTCATAATCAATTTATTTGTTATTTAGATTTTTTTCTCAACTTATGTTATTACATTTTTTTATTCACTTCTTTTATGGAGTGTATACAACTCTTATAATTTCCTTCTTTTAAATAAGAAAAAAATTGATGATGAAGAAAATACATAAAAACAACACTTCTTCGCTTTAAGATTATTATGCCTTATTTGTTTCCAGAATGACAGCAACAAAGGCATAACATACGACCCCTAATGATGTACATTCCACTTTCTATCTATCTGCAGCCAAAGAAGCAACAATCAGACGAGGTTACCTGCAGAGTGGGTCGACTCAAAAGGGAGATTTGTAGCCACATTTAACTTCTCCATCACTCACTTTTCAAACACGGCAAGAATGGTCTTTCAGCTGCAGGAACACTGTCTGTCAGAGCTTTGGTGCACTTTTCTGCAGGGCACTAGGATGGGAACCTGGCGACAATGCCGTATTTTTCCAAGTTGAGTGACTGTGGGAAAATCTCCCTCCTCCATTCAGACATTTTTCCCTTCTTTTCATATGATAGGGAGAGAGTCTGACGAAGGATACAACAGAAAAAGAACAATTGCAGGCGGCAAGAAAGCACTCACAGCTCAATAATGCTCTGTATAAGGGTTAATCATTTTAGGAAGGGGTCTGAAGACAAGCCTTTTTAGTTTAATTCATCAACTGGGTTGATCTCCCCTCCCCTAAAACACGAATGCTCGCACGTGCACACACACACACACACACACACACACACACACACACACACACCCCTAACACAGGAAGGGAACTGTAACACTTGACATGCTGAGCCATAGCTGAATGTTCCCACAGAGTAAGAGTGCCGGGAAAAAAATTTCCAACTGCTCATTTAATTTGTCGCAGACTCAAGAGCAGTTGCTGTTATTCACAGGTCTTTTAACTGGCAGGAATTATTATTTACATTATTACTAAAGATTGGAAATTGTCATATTAATGATCAGAACCCATAATGCAGTGTTCGGTCTGTGTGTTTTTTTCCACAAAGACCTCGCTATAATGAATAATATTAGGGCTAAATAGCAATGTTTATTTTTTCGTAGAACAAACAGTAAAAATTGAGAGAATTTTCATTGTAAAGAATGCTGTTTTCGGTTGCAGACAGTGAAAATTAGAATTTCTTACAAGAATTGATGTAATAATTAATTACAGGAATAGTTTAAGTAATGACATCACTGGACATTTATTTTTGATGCAACTGTTTCTTTGGCATTCTTGCCATTGGATGAAATTAATTTCCTAACATTAACACAGTGATTTAGTTAATGTCTCCATTCTCACTTTAAGAGGGCAGCTTCAAAACCGCACCACTGACTTTAAATTGAACTTGCTATTGAGTATTAGCTTTCAAAAAGACCAAAATCCTGCCTGTCCTGCAGGCAGTTCGTAGACTAACGTATGTTGCTCGTGTTAACAATCCTTGGTCTTGTAAATTATTTTATGCATTGCCTTCGAATCAAGGTTTTTACGTACTTATAATTTCTCTTTTGGCGCTTCTGTGGGCTTTGTCAGCATTTCACCGCAATACAAGACTTCGCTGCAGAGGGACAGGTTATTGCTTAAAACCTCTTCTGGCGCTGAAGAGCATTAATGATATGGGCAGAGCAACAAGGATCCTTGTAAAGTTATTAACTGGCTTTTACCGCCGCACACTGCTGCACAGCTACACTTCCCAATAGGGAGTGAGAAAATGCAAGGCTGCCAACACTTGACTACTTATCGAAGAGATCAGAGTGGTCAGAGTGTCCCACCGGTTGGAAAAATGCAAAACTGCTGAACGTAAAGATGGCGGAGCACACGAGCAGGAGCACACGAGCAGGAGCAGTCGATTCCTTAAAAAGTAATTGACGCCCATTAACTTCTAGAGTCCTCCTGGTTCTTGTGATGGGAGTTCCAGGTCACGATCCAGACCATGCGGCTCAGCGGCAAAAGACAGAGTTAAAGTGAGGGGAGGACAGAAGGGAGGAAAATGAAAAAAGTTGGGGTTGGAAAGGGGAGTGGTTAGAAAGAGGGCGATGGTTTGGTTTAGGGTAATAGTTTCGGTTGGGGTTATGGTTTGGGTTAGGTTAATAGAGTTGGGGCTAGGGTTGGGGTTTAGATTAGGCTTATAGTTTCGGTTTGGGGTTATGGTTTGGGTTAGGGTAATAGAGTTGGGACTAGGGTTGGGGTTTAGATTAGGCTTATAGTTACGGTTGGGGTTTGGGTTACAGTTGGGGTTGCGGGTTGAGGTTAGAAATTAGAGTAACGCGGCCCTGGAGTGATGCTGGTTCGAATCCTGCCATTGATCCGTGACTGAAGCACATCAACTTGGTGGGGGTGGCGCTGCTGAGTTTTTATTGCAGGGGTTTGGAGTTAACCATTTTTTTCCTCCGACCGAGCCTTCCCTGCAGCTGGAACAGCGGTGTGCAGTGAGTCAAAGTGGTTGAGTCACTCAGCAGTCGCTCGCTGAGAGGCTGCATGTTGATAGTCGCCTTGTTATTCCTTCCTCAGTCAGGGCCTTGAGGACACGCTCGAGACCTGGCCTTCTGCCAGCGCCAGACAAACTGATCGAGACATTGCCTGCTGGTGATGCATAATAATGATGATAAAAACTTTGCAGTTGGTTTGCATGTTTATGTGCGGGTGGACTTTTTAAAAGTAATTATTTTATTGACTGAAGTTTCGTATTCCCATCGTTGCAAAGCTAACACAGCGAACGCTACTCGCTGTGAGGGAGACACGTTTAACAAACTCTGCAAACACGCTAGTTTTGAATCTGACATGTGGAAGCACTGGGCTTTTCCAAAGAAATGAATTCCTTGTTTGATAAATCAAGAGTAGAATAGATGAAATCTTTGTTTGTTCCACATGGGGAAATTGAACCACCCTCTTAAAATTAAAAAAAATGAGCCAAATATAGTGTATGTGATATTTATTAATCATTTCCCACAAAAAGATAATGAAAATAGTTTAATAACATACAAATCATAGAATACATTACTTTCTTTTTTTTTTATTCAATCTTGCAACACAATAGGATAAGATGGGCATTTACCAACATGCCTTTGTGACTTGTAGGTAATTTTAAACCTAATTAGGACCAAATTACTCTTGAAATATTTCACACTCTTGACGTAGGCAATTTATCCCCCAGGCTATTTTACCGCAGCTGAATCAGACCAAAAAAAAAAAAAAAAAAAAAAAAAAAGGATTTGCGCCAGTATTTTAAGAAGGAACACCTCCACCCCGGATTTGAGTCATTCCTTTCAAAATAAACTTGAATATTTGCAGTTCTTACCAAGATTTTTTTGCACCTTGAGGTTTTGATTTCTTTGCAACACTCGTACATAAAGTCTTGGCCACAGTGGTCGAAGAGCCAATCAGGGTTGCTGCTTTCCTGGAATGGTATTTTCATCATACAAAGATTAAGACAGACGCTGTCAGGCTACCTGTATGCTATGTTTTACTAAACACACACTCTCACAAAAAAACAAAAAAAACAGATGCCTTTTTCTCGCCTCGGCATTTTGAATGCGTCTCCTGCACACGCACCGCATTACCGCCCTCCCCCTCCCACCTCCTGCCACCCCCAGCCCTCACTTCATGACACCATCCCTGCCCCCACCGTCGTCAGTCGGCTGCACCTGTCACCTGCGGGCCTCCGACTACATTCAGGATCAATTTACATAACCTCATTTAGCAGTTCACAAATCAGAGCCATTAAGAGCTGCTAACAGGAACCGAGGGTTCTAATTTACCTTCCCTTTCACAGTGGGAAAATTGTGCAGTTCAGGCCTGCAAATAAAGATTCAGGTCTTGGCTTTGATTGTTGATTGTGATGGTAAATGTACAGATGATTAGAACACCCCCCACCCCCCGCTTCCCCTCCCCTCCCGACCCTCCACACCCCAACCCCAACCCTCCACACACACACACACACACACACACACACACACACACACACACACACACACTTTGTATTGATTTCCTGCCAAAAGGCAGCAGCCATCGGTCCTGCACTGGGGGACCCACCGGGGGGGAGGTGAGCGCCAGCGGATTCTGCTGCAGCCGTTGATATGCGTTGATTTATGTGGCTGCTCAAAGTGTGGATTGTGCGCAGGTCCAAGCGAACTGCAAAAAGGCAGCGCGCGTTTCAACATGATGGTCAAATCCCGCAGCCACTAAAGTCATGACGTCCGACACAACGTGAGCACACGATGTCAAACTTTCTCTTGTGTGACAGCCAGACAGACGGACAGACACTTTGGGAGTTTTTTTCTTGCGTCCTTGGATGCCTTTACTTCCCATTTGTTGCAATAAAACAAGAACAATTGATTGTGCCGTGAGTGGTTGCAGTCAAGAGCAAAAAAAGGGGGAATAATTTCCAATCTGCATTCATTTTGGGAAAGAGGGGAGTTGCAGAACAAAGAGGCCGATTCAGATTTTCACTTGTTTGCCACTACAACTTTATGCATTGTCTATTTTTTGGGGTGAGGTGCTGGCGGTGGAGCCAAGTGGGGTAGCACATTTTTTAATTAATGGAACAAATCAGCGCTCTTCTCACTGGTGTTCCAGACGCATATGTTTGCACTCGAGGCTGCGGCATGGGGAGGAGGAGGAGGCTCGACACGAGATGCGCGCAGGCGGCCGCCCACAGATTTTGTCTGCCGGCGTTGTAAAAACCTGATTGCATAACATCAGTTCATCAGCAGGCAGATGATAAGAGGCGCCGTGACGGCGGGCCCACCGAGTTGGCTGGCAAGGTTTTTTCAAGGCAGAGACGCAGACGCGGCGCGCTGACTGCGTGCGGACGGAACAGGAGGTGTTGATGGAGGAGGGTCAAGTCGCAAGGATGGGCGGCAGGGGGCGAAGATGAAAAATAAAAATGTTTATGAGGCGCTTCGTTAAAGTGGCCCTGCATGTCCTTCCTCTGTCCGGCTTGTTTCAGTTGTTTTCACTTGAAGATAATTTATTACAAGTGTGCAGAGCAGGTCTGTGTGGGGGTTGGGATTTAGCAGAATGGTGCTTGAAAATGCTATAGCAACCAACAAGAGGTTGTGGGCTTCTGGTGAAAGCAACTGTGATTGTGTAGAAAAGAGAGAGAGAGAGAGAGAGAGAGAGAGAGAGACAGAGTGAAAAAGCCTTTATTTTTGACCTGGATATATTTTTTATTTTATGAATATATGTAAATGTAATTCTTAAGCAAGTTAAATAGACAAATGTTGAAAAGTTATTTTAATAGAACAAGATATCAGGTATTGAAAGCCCCATTGTTACAGCCATTTTAAAATCAACATCTTTATTTTCAGCCCAGACTCCAGTAGAGCTGCCTTGTGTGGTAGAACAGATGACTTAACCCTCTGTTTACAACCTCCTGCAAGTTCCGGTAGGGGACGAAAATGAGGCGACCGTGAGAAATCTCCTAAAGCACAAGGAGGCGAGAGGAGGCAGCGGCACCCTTTGTGACATCACAGTGGGCCTTTTAAAATACTTCTTTATGATTATCATTATTTTAAAACAGACTCGAGCCGAGGTGCAGTTTATTCAAGTTGCAGGTGGACTTGTTAGCCAGACAGACAGCGAGAGCCGCAGATGTCTTCCGACTCGCTCTGGCTGCGAGTCTGTCTGAGAACCTGAAGGTGGCGGCGGTGAAGGGGGAGTCCTGGACCCCGGCCAGTGTCTTGTCCATCACCGCGTCACAAAAAGAACACAGGGAGACTTCTGTTGTGGCCGTGTTGCCTGGACAGATTAGCTATAATGAACAAGTAATTAATGGAAATAGACTCCACGGTGTCAAAGCAAACAACTATTCTAATTGATTTGCATCCCTCCCCCTCTTTTTTTTTTTTTTTTCCTTAAAGCCGAGTGGAGGGGGTTGGGTTGGGGGGAGTGGTGGGGGGGCCTGATTCCCTTTCTGTCAGGCGTCTCTATTGATCACCCTCCGTGTGTATTGCTCCGCATGTGTTTTCCTTCATTAGGAGATAACGGGTTCCTGACGACTCCCATCCCGGGGTTTAATGTTGCTTAATGTCTACTTTGTTCCCGTGTCATGTCGGAGGGCAGCGGGGGAATAATGAGAGGGTGGGTGGGCCGTGATTGGCCCTGTAGTGAGGCGGCGGCTGTTTTTGGGAGGGAGGGTGGGGGGCACCGGCTGCAAGGAGATCAGTGGAGGGGTTAGAAAAGCAGAGCCTTCGGAGGCGGTTTTGGGAGTGGGGGGGCACAGCATGTGGTCTCCGAGTCAGATTCTCTCTCACTTTACACCTCCTGTTTTCTGTTAAACTGCCGCCCCCGACCCTTCCACGCCCCCACCCCTGTGCTTTTTTTTTTTTTAATATTATTATTATTATTGAGCTGTCCGTCAGCAAATCACTTCCTATTGGAGCCCTTTTTTCCTCTTTTTTCCTCACCAGTTAAGAAGTCTTTAACATAAATACACCACGGTGTGTCACGCAGGCACGCTCCTCCGGGATTAAGACGTAAAGCCTTTTTCCGTTGATTTCCGTTCATTTGGCCCCCGTGAACTGACCAAGCGACGGGGGAGGGGGGTGAAAAGTGGGGAGAAAAAAAAAGAAAGAAAGAAAGAAAGAAACGAACCGCAGTGAGGCTGCGTCCTACTGAGCAATTGAGCTCGCCGGAATGGCGCACAGTGACAATTGGCCTAGAAAAGGGAGAAAGTGCAGCGCGCGCGGCGGCGAGGCAGAATTGCACGTTAGCTAATTGTTAATTGAAGCGGCTGGCGGCAGCTAATTACGCCGGCGCTGCCGAGCCATTTGCATGATGGACCAGCCACCTGCCTGAAGGCACTGCCAGGGCAAACGATGTAATTACTGAACAGCAGTGGGGCAATTTTTGACTGTCGCCCCCTTTGTGTCACATGAATTCCTCGTAATGACATATTTCATTAAAGGGCGTTGGGGGTGGGGGGTGCGGGAGGGGGGAATATCACCCTTCCCTCACCCGGACAAAGCGTGCGAGTCTCAACAGGTCCTAATCTGCAGCAGCTATTTAACATCCACCTTTAGCCAGTGTTGCTGTCGGTCGCTATGTGGCTATGTGGACCTCCTCAGCCAGAGCCTAGGCCTCTCGCTCTCTCTCTCTCTCTCTCTCTCTCTCTCTCTCAGCTCACGCCACACTCTCGTCTCCCTCCTCGGGATAAAATGGACCCCCCTCCTTCTTTTTCCTTCAAGTGATTGGGGCCTGAACTCATTAAGCTGTCAAATAATGCCCAGGCTTGATTGCTTATTGTCAGTACGTGTAACTTTTCCGCCTTAAATACACCTGAACCAAACGGATAAAAGTTGTTGTATTGAAAATTGTATTTAATATTTGTTTAAAAAAAGAGAGAAAGAGAGAAATCCATTCATGGTTAGTCATTCATATATATATTTTTTTTAGATTGTAGACGCTTATTGTTCCTTTAAAAGAAACACAAAATAAAAGTTACTCAAAGTACACTATTCAAAAAAAAGTAGGCAACTGCTGAATGTGGCTGAATTTAGCTTACAAATGTAAATAATGCACCAAAAAAAAGATAAAATGAGCATTTTTGTAATTGGCAATTTACTTTTCCTACATTTACGCACTACGTTTAAATGCACCCTTCACCTTTACGGGATGGCTAATTCATTTGAATTCACATGCTGTGTAGATGTGGAAAGGGGGATAGCCTCGGACTATTCAGGCCTTCATTAAATGGAGAAGTGATTGGTGGCAGCCGGCGGCGAGCAGCGGCACCGGGGTCGGCGTGGAGGGTCTGAGGTTAAAGGGGTTAGTGATGGCTCGTTGCTCTCTAAAGGACCCCTGCTGCTACTGTACACAGACATGACAACTCAGCTGTGAGCGTTCAATTGCTTTGCTTGGCGCGCGCGCACGCTCACACACACACACATGCACGCACACACAGCACGATCTCTCAAATTCCTATTCTTGTGAGGATTCAGCGGTGCCTCTGTCTGCGGATGTTTTTGTGTGCGCTAATCTTTCACGCGTAAAGCCACGGCCTGTACGTGAAAGTGTAGGAAAACTTGTCATGTGATTTGATTTGATTGGCAAAATTGTTGCCTTTTCTGAAAAAAAAAAAAAAAAACAAGACAAGTTGGAGAAAGAAACTCTATATTCTCTATCTGGCTTTCTTTGATGTGTGTATAAAGGAAAACCTGGAATCAAAATAAGCTTTGTTTTTAATGTTGGGTTAATCTGAAGTTCCCTAATCTCCAAGTAGAATGTATTTTTTTTTAACCAGGGTCTGTGAACACAGTAGGGTGCTATTGCTCAGTATTATACTTGTAAACCCATAATTCCAGTCACCCGAAGCTGGACTTCAAAGAAAGAAACCCACCAATAAGGACAATCTGTTTCCCTCGTCACTCCGAACTAATGTTGGATTTTGAAGTAATTCTAGTTTGAAGATGGACTTAAAGCGTATCAGAGACATGCGACAACAGACACACTTAACTGGATGATGATAATATAAGCACTTGTATTAATTGGACAGAACTGGGAATGCTCTTCATTAATGTGATAAGAGAGCCAATCAGCGACCAACTCGAATGGTTCTGAGTTGAACGCTGAGGATGGGCGCCGTCTCACAGAACACATGAGAATTTGACACTGTGGATGATAAATGTGTCCAAAATACCGCCCTTGCCATTTGTGAGGTCTCGTCCAATCAATGCATATACATACAATGCATTGCGGTTCAAGTTGTCAAGTTGTTCACAGTGAATTCCTCACAGCATGTTACATGTTACTTGACTTGAGAACCTGATCCTTATAAGGTATAATTGTTTGATGAAGGTGCTAGCTTGCTCTTTTAAGAAAAGACTTTCCAAGAGTGTTGAGATGTGGATATTCCTGCTACTTCAAGAGAATAATTGTACTTTCAAATCCACTTTCTACTTTATTTTCACATGTAGATGTCAAGACTGAGATCAAGGTGACTGGCATGTTCTACCAGGAGAAGTAATCACCTTGAGGTTTTTGGGTTGGGTTGGGTTTTTTTTCTCGTAGACTTGCTCTTATTCCAAGCTGTGTGATCTCCAAAAAATAAGACTTAAACCTTTAACCTGGAACCCGAAATAATGTGAATTATCTTCAAATACTGACAATGACTGTTATTCTTCACAACTTGTAGCCAAGGACTCACTTTAGGAAACATGAGGTGCCACAGGGACCAGTTCTTGGAGCACTTATGTTCCGGTCTTTGAATGCTTGTTGCCCTCCTCTGCTCGCTAAGCCTGCGCAGGCTGACCCATTTTCACAATTAGACTTGTTTGACTTGCTTGAAAACAGCAGCGGCCGTTGCATGTAGATGGGGTTCTTCAAATAACCAGACTCTCTTTTCCAAATTGCATATTCATGTTCACAAGTTTAAGAGAAACCTTTTTCATGCTGCTGTTAATTTTTATTGGCTGAAAATTGTCCCCAAATAGCCCATCAGCCACTAAGGTAATACCCTAATTTCTAAAATGTTTTAGTACTTCTGCCTGAAATTTGTTTTGTATTTTACAGATAACAGATAATACAATAAAAAACAGGATTAAAAATACATAAATAAATAAATAAATAAAAGCACTAGCGCTTAACTAAAGAATGTTTTTGTTTGTTTGTTTTTGTGCGTCCAATTCTATTTGGTTGAGTTTCACAAATATTTTTCCCTTTCAAATCTTCATATCTGTGAATTAGACCAAAATAAAATTCCTTTAACGTGCAGTCCAGTTAACTGCATGTCATATTGAACTTGAGTGAGGCATTAAAATACTTCTGCCCTGCAGACATCATCATTCAAAAAACACATCCAGTCAAACTGATAAAACACATTATAACTTTGTCATTTCTTTGTGGTTAAGCATGACATTGATTGCTCAAAGGCAAAATTGAGGAATTGATGTGCACACGCCCCTCCCTTACATCAGTCTTATTAGAATGACGATAAATTGCAGCCAGTCCCGAGGAAATTTCCCTGAATAGAAACAAAAGCCAAACCAACAGCAAAGATGTATAAATGCGCTTTGTTCATCAGAGGGAGGGAGCCAGAAAAGACTCCACTCAGCCGCCTCTGAATGTAGCATTTCATGCCTACAACAATTATGCTGAAAGGTCAAGTATTACAGCATCTTGTGCTCCGCTTTGCATGCAAAGTATTTCGGCTCACAAATGACCCTCGTTTGCGCTCTTTGAACAATGGCTTCAAGAAGCAGATAAACGTAGGAGAATTAAAGATTTTTGCTCCTGGCTGACTATAACGTTTACCAAAGGGGGGGGGGTGATTGCAGTTGCTGTGTAATTGTCCTATTTGTGATGCACATAAATGCTCATGCCTGCTGCTGCAGTGAAATGTTGCCTTGGAGAGAAGCACAAAATTAGCAGTGTTTTAAAAGGGGAGAAAAAAAACATATCTATTATTTGCAAGTCTCAAGACGCTTATTATGTCAGGGGGTAATTGTAAAACTATTTCTGACGTGTTTGTGCTGCCTTCAAGTATATAAGTGACCTGTACACCTGTTTCTGGCTGAATATTTCCCATCATTACACTTTATTCACATGTTTTTTCCTCTAGACGTAAAGCCAAAGTCTTAAGAAATGTAATAATAAGTGAAATTAACCATAATCGTTAACTTAAAGGGTGTTAAGTTTGAGTTTATTTCCTTTAAAAAAAACAAAAAAAAAACAGCAACAACGTGATTTTGAGATTTTGACTTAGTCTGTGTCTATGGAGAATCGCACTGAATTTTTGGTCGCATAAACTTATTGAACACCAGACGCTTAAAAATATGCAGGGCATAATGACTTTTTTTTTTTTTTAGATTTTGCTAATTGCAGAAAAAATGTAAGCACACCAATACCATAAAATATTGTTTTCTTTAACATAGTAATAACACAAAACAAAAATAGTATTTAAACTGTTAAGTCAAATTTAAGCAGCCTAATACGACAATTTGCTTTCATTTAATTGAAACATTTAACAGTACTTTCTTTAAAAAATCCCCGTCTTGTCTTAAATGTCTACTGGATTATGTTTTTGGACAATATTTATTTCAAAAATAAAATAAAATAAAAACTATTGTAGGTCTCCGCCAGTTTGAAATGAAGGATTTTTCGACGCTGCACACAAAACCCCCAAAGTGACACTGAAGCTAAACGGGCGAATAAAATTCAGCATCAGCCACTAACTCAAATATGATTACCTTGAGATTAGGGACTAATTGCTTGGGGTTCATGGAGACCAGCTCAGCATAAAGCCACGAGGACTCGGGGAGTTGCACTGTGGCTCTGCACAAAAGAAGGCGATGAGAGCACACACGCTTCCAACAAGTCATTCTCAACAGCTACAAGCCGCGCACAAAGACCACACACCGCGCCAAAGACATGTTAATGTAATCACAAAGTTCGCACTTTGCTCCCGAACAAAACCTGCGCTGCAAAATACCTAACAGCAGATAGTTTGGTGTGATGGTAAGACCTTCCTTTTTAGAGACCCTCCAAAGGGTTTCTGGGGAAGGCTGTGTGTGGCTTAGATCGGTGGGTGTTGCATGTCGCAATATCAGATTAAATTAAACAAAACAAAAAAAAAGCTGTCAATAAGTGACTTGAGTTTCTTGTTTTGGGGAAAAATACTCGATTTACACTCCACTTAATGTTGCATCCGAGCAAAAATCTCGCTGGCATTAAGCAGAGGCTTTGTGCACCAGAGTCTAATTAAAATCTCTCTCTTCGTCAATTAGTTTCAACGCAGTGCAACGTGCAGATGATATCAGTATCATAAACGTCATAACCGAGATGATTTAACTGGAAATACGAGCGATTTCCGTCGTGGCAACAGTGATGGAGAGGCCTCGTACACCGCCAACATCCACAGCACAACATTTCATTATCGGCTTGATCCCAGCATGAGGATTTCTCCAAAGCATTTCAAAGGGGTTCGTCGGTTCATCTGTTTAGTCACTCACTTTTTAATTTTTTTATATAGTTTTGAAGGGAAACAAATCCTAAAATTGAAAACTGAAGAGTATTTTAATTTAAATTGTTGATTCAGTCTTCTATGTACATGTTAGTCAAATTACGCCGTGTTTCGTCAACACTGAAATGTATATATAAATCCATATTTGTCTATAAATCATCCGGATAAAATTCAGCAAAGAAAATGTGCGCTTTTGAACCTCAACAGAATTTTTGGAAACCGAAACGTTTAACTGAAAAATTTCCCGAGACCCTTTGAAAAACCCTTGAATTGTGCTCAGGCTGGACGGTGTAACACACAGACCGGAACAGAACAGGAATTATAGCTGCAGCAGCAGACTGAATAAAAGACAACTTGTCTCAGACACAGACGAAATCGCCCGTCGCTTAGCGACCCGTGTTGTTTACGGTTCATACGTATGGCGCTCCAAGGCGGCGGGAAAATGGCCCCTAATGATTATTATAGCTTATATTTACCGAGCCTGCACCTAAAGAGGAATAAATCACTGCCTTTGTGTGCGCGCGTGTGTCCGCAGAATTGCGCCGGTTTGAGGGAAACATTGAAGACCCTTTTCTTACCAAAAAAAAAAAAAAATGTTTGCCGCAGATACTGGACACAAACACCGCGTCGCCGTTGGCTTTCAGCGCGCTGATGGATTATTGATAAGGCAGCTGATAGCCGCGCGTCAAGGGACGGAGAGGAATCACGCGGTGTTTGGTGAAGGATTCTGTCGATAAGGTCTTTGCGCGCGAGGTTTTTTGTGTTTGATGTTTGGGAGACGAAACAAACCTCACCCCTCTGATTCACACGGTTCACGGGCGCGCGCGTGTCTGTGTGTGTGTTTGTGCAGTGTGCGTGTGTTTGTAAAAGGCGAGGAAAACTTCCAAATAGTCACCTAACGCATAAATAACGAATGCTTCGTTTGCTCTGCGCAGCCATATTGTGTGTGCAGCCTTTCAACAGCAACAACGACATGATAATAATAATAATAATAATAATAATAATAATAATAATAATATTGAAGAGTTCAGTATTCCGTTTCCAAGTTTCACTCAAACCATGACTGTTATGAGTTTGGGTTTTATCAATTAGACAAACCAAATAATATCTTTCAGTGGGGGAAATTCCCAAACAATTCATTGGGTAATAATAATAATAATAATAATAATAATAATAACAATAATAATAATAATGTTTTTCTCTCCTTATTTTTTCCAAACTATTTTTCGTTTGCACCTGTATTGTTATTTCACAAAACGACCCTTAGCTGTGTTGTTTACATAATTTATTAATAGGACTGTCTCCTAGTAAGTCAAATATCTATATAAGTTACAAAGAAATAAAACGTACAAATACCATTGAAACGACAACAAACCGGCAGGAGTGCCAAAAAACTTTGTACACGATGGCTAAAATTATTATTATTATTTTTAAAACCTTTTACAGAAATGTACACGCTAGATCTACGGCTTACATTAAATTCTATTATTATAAATCAGAGTCACGTGTGTTTGCAGTGTGTCCGTGGTGGTGGTGGTGGCCTCTGAGGAGGAAGAGGGTTCACAGCTTCTCAGTTCCTCTTTACTTCGTTTCCCCCACGTCTATGCTTCTTCTTCTTCTTCTTCTTCTTCATCTTCTTCTTCTTCTTTTGTTGTTGCAATATAATTTACATAAATAAATCCGCACAGTCCGGTCAAATGTTTTCATTTTTCTCTCCTCTTCAAGTCACACTTACGCTTCCAAAAAAAACAACAAGCAAAAAAAAAAATAAAAATGTGTCTCTCGTTCAGATTTACACTGAGATCTCTCACGGTATTTATTCTTTTTTTTCTCTCACACTCTCTTTCCTTCTGTCTTAAAATGAAAGAGTCCGTCTCAGATCGCGCACGGCGCCTCCTGTCACCACGTCCTGCCGTACAACAGGGCCGAGCACTGCAAGGCCGAGCCGTACTCCGCTCCGGGGGAGTTGAGGTGAGACAGGCCGGCCACCTGGCTCTGCAGCGACGGCGGGCTGGAGGAGTGCGGGGCCAGGTCTGGGGAGTGGCCGGTGCTGCCCACCTGCTGGCTCGGGTGCCCCCCGAGGCCGGACGCGTTGTTGGACATGATCATGACGTTGCCGCCCTGTTGCTGCTGCTGCTGCTGCTGCTGCTGCTGCTGCTGCTGCTGGTGGTGGTGGCTCTGCGCCGAAGACGTGGGCGTGTGGCCGGTGCCCTGGCACGGCTTCCCGTCCTTCACCAGCACCGGCACGGCCACCCGCCGCGGGGACTGCTGGGATTGCTGGGACTGCTGCTGCTGCTGGCAGGAGCCGCCGTCCTGCTGCATCTGCTGCTGCGACACCTTGTCCTTGGCCTGCCTCTTCATCTTGTAGCGGTGGTTCTGGAACCAGATCTTCACCTGAGTCGGCGTCAGGTGGATCATGCTGGCCAGGTGTTCCCTCTCGGGCGCCGACAGGTACTTCTGCTGCTTGAAGCGCCGCTCGAGCTCGTAGACCTGCGCCTGGGAGAACAGCACGCGTCTCTTCCGCCGCGGCGTGCTCGACAGGGAGCCCATGCCTTTGCCCACGTCTGCCAGCGAGGTGAGGCTGCCCATGCTGCCCATGTTCATGCCCGACGAGGAGCCCATGAAGCGGGAAACTGGCGTGGAGGGGAGAGGAAAAAATGTCAGTTAAAATGATCTAAAATTACCTGCAAGGGGGAAAAAATATCGTGGCGGAATAAAGCAAAGAAAAAGTGGAACGAATGTTTGACATCCGACGCATTAACCCGGTTAATTATTCCCCATGGGTGCCTTTCAAGCAGTCTGCATGTGACAGCGGCTGAATAAATAAAAGTATCCGTGAAATATCTCCTGCAAAGGCGGCATTAGAAACGAACCAAAGTCCACTTTCACTCATTCATCAGACTGTCAAAATGTATAAACGTCAAACATGAGTGATGTCGTAGTTATTAATGCGAGAGAGAGAATCGTGACAAGACAAAATTCGCACTTTGCCTGGAAGGAAATTTCGATCCAGGGCAGCTTTTTCTGCAGCCGTGCATAAAGTGCAAATTGAACATTTTATTCTCACCTCAAAATGGGATAAAATAAATAAATAAATAAATAAAATGAAATAAAGATTAAATTGGGAATCAGAGCGGGGGCAGCAGGCACAATCGCCCGAACGCGTCACAAACCCCCCCATTCGAAATAAGCAACACTGTACAACAGGCGGGCACGAGTCCCGGCAAAGGGAAACAGGTGCGGGCTGTACTCACTGGTGGAGAAGCGCGGGTCCGGGTTGGCTCCGTACCAGCCGGCGGCCGTGGTGCTGCCCCTCATGCCGTCCTGGTAGGACGGCAGCTCGCCCATGTTTCCCAGGTTGCCGTTGCAGTATCCCCCCATGGCGGTGTGCGACAGCTGCGAGACACCTGCCGCTGTCATGTGGTACGCCGCCGCCGACACCGTCCCGTTGTGGCCCATGTGGTGCTGCTGCATCGCCGCCTGGGAGACCTGCGGCTGCCGGTAGGAAGCGAGAGGCGCCCCCAGGTTGTTGTTCTCCATACTCACTTTCTTATAGCTCTCCTCGAGGGGACTCAAGATATCGGAAACAGAAAAAGGAGTCGTATGCTTGGGGCTCATCGACATTGTTCTGTGGCTGGAGGAGGGAGAAATTAGAAGGCAAGGCAATCGCTCCTTCTCTCTCCTCTCTCGGTTTTTTTTTTTATTTTTTTTATTTTTTTGGCCAAAGCCCCTCTGGTTCCTGTTGTCTCAGCGTCGATCCCGGCAGATGAAGACGTGAGGAGAGCGCCTCGAGTCCGCCTTAATTGGATGGAGTGGGAGCTCGGCGCTGGCTTTGGGTTTGTTTTAGCTGGGTGCCAGGTTTAAGGCTACCATCAGAGGCGGGGCATCGGCAACAATACAACAACAGCTCCAAGCCTCCTTCTTCTTCTTCTTCTTCTTCTTTTTTTTCCTCCGCCGTGCGTAATTTCACCTCCAAGACGCGCGCGCGCTCCCCTCCCACCAACAATAACATTTGCGTCCACTTATTATCCGCGATCATCAGCGCCCGTACCCGGTGCCGGTGGCGCTTGTCCGGACCCGGACCCCGCAGCTGGAGCTGCTCGACTGGTTCTGTGGCGCGTCGCCTCCGTCGCCGCCGCCGCCGACAAAACACCTTGAGACCGCTGACCACAATACACTTTATTAACTGTAGTGATGTTTACGAGGGCCTCTTGATGAAAGGAGGGCCTATATGGACTTGAGAGTTGGAGGAGCACTCCTCCCGTTGAACCGCTGACTTTTAATGGCCATGAGAGGCCTCCAGTCAGTGATTGCGGGATTGTTTGTGTTATGCGCCTTATCGTACTCAGACATGCAAAAGTGCACTTGCCAGGAGGGGGAATTGACTGATACTGATAAGTAAATAAATACACATCCGCGCGTTAAGTGGCTGCGTAAATGATTAAACTCCCTCCCCTCTTCGTTCTCTCCTTTTCTTCCCTTACTTTTTTTTTTTTTGTTCAACATTGTATGCTAGCCATGTTACCTGAATTCAGACGCACTCGCTCCTGGTGGGATGGTTTCTGGGGCGATGGGGTGGGTGGGGAGCGGGGGGAATAAACAAATAGAAACAAAACAAGACCAAACACAGTCTGGATTAAGAGAGGCTCTTGTGTAAAGTTAACGGCGTTCAAGTACTCTCACCACGGCAGCACAACGCCAGGTAGCCCTCAGTAGCACCTCGCCTTCACCCTCAAGGAGCCGCGGCAGTTTAACCCAATCATATCTCATTTCTAAAATGCGACGCGGGAGCATGGAGGGGGAAAAAGGATGTTGCATCCAGCAGTCAGCTTTGAAGTCAAGTCAAATCCTTTTGAGGCGCTGCCGAGCCGGAAAATACACTTTTACGCACAGATTGTAGTCATTTTTTTTAATGGTCTGTTTACATCCAAAATATGAAATATCAAGCAAGTTTTGGCGTTCATGAAATATTGTTATTATTTTTTAATTAAATGATACGTTGTTATCGTATTATTCGTCACTATATACAAATCGTAAGAATATTTTATTTTTTAAATAAAATCAATATAAGCTATCACTAATGTTATCGTAATACAATGTACACATTATGAAATGCAATATAATTTTTCAGTTGACTAAATTACGAATAAGAATACAGCACTTTAGGTTTTTAAATCAAATTTGTATAAAACTTGTCCTAAAACTATTGCAGCTAATATTATTTGATCCCGCGTTTTACTTGCTAAATGACAGAATGACAAATTACATATCTTCTAACTTGCTGGATCTTTTACGGGACTAAATTTTAAGGTTAGCTATTGCGAAGACGAAATGCATAAATAATATCTGCGCTGATATGCGAATGTCTATAACATCAGTGCAGCAGCAGCAGCAGCAGCAGCAGCAGCAGCCACGGGGGCGAGGAGCCGCTGCCTCCATCAGAGGGAGTGTGAGAGCCCGCAGGTTGAGCCACTGTGTGACCTTATCCAGGAGCTAAAGACACACAGCGTCTTCTGCTGGCAGACACGATCACCTGGAACCCCGCATCAGGCACCTCCATCCCCGCAAAGGAAGCGCCTCGTTCACAGAATGTAAGTGTGTGTTTTAATTTTCTTCGTCTTCTTTTATTTCAACCGTCTCAATATTGCAACTTTAGGCCCCGCTGCTGCACTGACGCATCGTCATAACCACCTGCACCTTGTTTACACGGAGGTCACGCGAAGCCCTCCATCGTTCTGATTGTCTCAAACAAAGCCACGTTATCATATAGCTTCGGTCTCGACGCAAAATAAATTGTTTGCTTGACAGTCGAGGTGCGCGCACGATAAACCTAATTCGCGGCAGGCCACGTAATCGAGGGCAATTAAAATTACCGCACTGCAAGGTAAACCTTTTTTTTTTTTTTCCTTTTTGCTTGTGCCTGCCACAATTAAGGAATTTCGCAAGACATTCCTAATCACCTAAATCAGCACCTTTCCGCCGTTCCAGGACTCGCCCATTACGGCCAATTAGCAGCAATTAAGTCCAAACGTTGCGACTAATTCTTCACAATAATGAGGACACGCGTGAAGTGGCGGCGCGCGGGGCTGCCGAGACTTTGGCACAGTTGTTTGTGACACCCTGCAAATGCTCGAGACATGCAGTCTCACTGGAGGCACCTATAGAACCGACAACGATAGTAACTTTTTTTTTTTTTTGTGGCTTTTATCGTGATATACGATTGTGTTGTTGTTGGTTAACAGACTAAGTAAAGCGCAAAAAAACAAAAAACAAACCCGTGCTGCTGCAAAAATGCAAGTGGCACAATATCACCGGTGCAAAGAATGTTGCGTCATATCATATAATCTGATTAAGTCACACAAGATATGCGACTAATATTCACCAATTAAGCTCAACTTATCTCCTGTTCTGTATGGAAGCTGCTCAACATCCAGACATGACGTGTGTATGACACGTTCGCTGTCATAATTTTAAGGGAAACTTTTCTCCCCATGAATTTCAGAAAAAGGTAGGTGCAAGAAAACACAAGGATTCCAATGATAGGATGTAAAAAGGCTTCGCTACCTCCGCGCTTCACTTTGGTGAAGGAGAATTGCCTCATAAACTTGCCTCTTTCCTCAATGTGGTTCTCAAAAAGCCACACACTGTTCCTCAACCCCGCCTCACCCCAGCCTCACGTTGACGTCACACGATTCGTCACGTGACGTGGCCAATCAGCACCTGTGGAGAGACTATTTGCAGTGGCCGGGTGATTTCGAGGAGGGTTTTCCCCCAGCGAAAGTGCGCCTCCTGGCGGTATCTCAAGATAGTTGCAGCCAATGAAGCCAGCACATCATTCTGGCCCTCAGCTGCAGCTGCAGGTGACAAACGATCCAGTGTGTTAGTCCGCCATCTAGTGGGTAGAGTAAACATCGACTTGCACGTTTCTTTTTGTGAGTATCAATAACTGATACTTTGTTCAGTACCACTCATAACATTCTGGTGTAGCACCCCTCCAGGGATTTCTGTAGGGCTTGTGTTAGTGTCCAGCATTGTTGGTTTATTTAAAGTTTTACCTTTAATAATTATATTATATTATATTATATTATATTATATTATATTATATTTTAACATAGACATTTGTTATAAATTTTCATTAGTACACCAAGCTATGAGAAAACATACAAAACACATATGTACCTAATAAAGAGAAAAATACTATTAAAACCCAACAAACTATTAACGGCAAAGTGAAATCATATACGTGTGCATTATGCGCACACATTAAACATACATAAGGAAGGAGAGATAAGGAAGTAGTCACTGACAACAGCTTTTCCAATGTTACCGTTTCCTGGCGAAATTCTCCTTTACCACATTTACTCAACTCCCCTTGTAGTTGTCTTTAGGGGCAATAGTGTCAGAAGTTCTACACCGCTTCCATATTTCTCATCTTTAAGCACAAACCTCCCCATCTGAAAATGCTTTCTTCTTTCTTAATCAAGAAATGTGTAGCTCTCATTGGTTTGCTAATTGGTTGCTTTTCGTGAAAAAAAGACTGCTGTTTGCACAAAGCTACCTTTAACTCACTGAGTTTTTCTGATCTCAGTGTGCTGCCTGGTAGGTAGTGAGCGTGGTAGCTTGTGTGGCACGTCCTGAAATGTCTCTTCCCATTGTGGGGCGTTGCCATCACCCCGCAAATGAGACGCACACAGGAATTATTCACTGTAGTGAAAAAACCCCTCTTCCTTTCATCGACTGTGAAAATGTGTTTTATTACTTTTTCTGCCATGTTTTTGGGAGTAAATCATCTCCTCATCTTATCTTATCTGGTTAGCTGATACTATACCATACGATACTATCCTATAGTACGATGCTATTCTATAGTATGTTGCGTTTATAATGGGACAAAAAAATTTAAAGAAATACTTTAATAAGCCTGAAACCAACTGAAATGACCGCCCTATCATAGTTTAGCATAAGACGGTGTGGTAGAGTGCAAAATATCGATATGTCAGAAAAAAAATCAAAATTGGCATATGTCGTTTTATTCTTCTGGGACAAAAAGAAATCTAAAAAAAATCCTTTATCAGGCTTGAAACTCATGGAAATTACCGCCATATCATAGTTTAGCATGAGACGGAGTGGCAGATTGCAAATATCAACATGGCTGAACAATTGATAAAAAAAAGGGTTAAAATAAAAAAAATATATATATTTATGAATAAATGAACACCAAATAAAAGTAAGAAAAAAACACTAAAAGTTAAATGTTGGTTTGCGAGTGGGGTCTCCAGCCAGATGCTAATGATGTTTGGGGCCGTCGAAAAGTTTGGGAACCCCTTGATCAGGACACCCAAACGTTCAAATATAATAGTCCTCGAATACCAGAGTTCAAATTTGGGCCGAATCAATGACCAGAAATCAGTTTTACAAGCTGAGAAATTCCATTAAGATCATCAATGACCTTTATGTTTCAGATGAAAAAAGAAGTGACTTTTGTGGAGAATCAGGTCCCTCTTTGGGAAATTAATAAAACATTGTGATTGGACAGTATTTCTTTTCCTGGTCGTCAGGAGGATATGGGCCCTCTTCCTTTCCATTAGGCCGCCCCCTTCATGGGCACTACAGTCAATCATCTGCTTCCTCTTCTCTCACACCAAGTGACTACTACTCACGTCATCAGACATTGGTGAGTGATCATGGTTGGGGAAATATCTTGTCTTGCCAAAATAATCTAATGCTAGTTTTTGCAGGATGAAAGTCCAGATTTGATATCCCCTAATCAGAGACCTATGGTCTATAGATTAAAACAACAGACACAGCGAGTTATTAAACAATCTTGCTCTTGACGCATAAGAGCTCCTCTTGAATAAATGCTGTGTCAGAGCTCCTTATTTAATTACAGTGGCAACACATGATCCAATTTGTGTCGTGGCATGAACACAAGAACGCCTCCTGTCGATTTCAGGGTCCCAATATGTATTAAATGTCGATTGCAGCAAGTCAACAGAACTCCTCCTGTGGCCCAGTTTATGTGGACCTTATAACTCCACTAAGAGGGGGCCCCTGGGGGCCGAGCAGTGAGTAAAACTAAAGGATGGGCAGGGCCAATACCAGCCCATCCTTTTCAGACAATTCCTCTCAGCAACTTAAAAAACCAATGGCAACCTCTAAAAGCCTGTCTTTGTCACCCTTAAACCCCGAGATGCTCTAAAACGCCATTGTGCAGTTAAACCTCATAAATTTGTCGCAGGCACTGATTAAACATCACGGGAATAGAAACACTAAAGATTTTGTCTCGGTCCCTTTTGGATGGCGGGACAATGGTCCATTCACAGGGAGACACGCAGACAAAAAGAGTGTTTAAGGGGAGATGCAGCGAGCTGAGGGGTTCGGCCAGTCCCCTCCATATGTGATACAAGGTGGCCCCAGCGATGGGGACAAAGGGCCAGGTGACAGGGACGATGGTCTGCGGGGTCACAGGACGAGCAAACAACATTACAGGGGGCGTGAAAGCAGAAGACCCCCCTCATCACTGATGAAATACTGACGGGATTTTAAATGGCGAGGCGGATTTTTTTCACAAGATCCAAACGAGTTCTCTCATAAAATGGTAATGTGCGACGTGTGTAGAAAATGTCAACGCAATTTTTCTATCGCTGAGTGTTTTTAGGTGCACAAATAGAATGATATTGCGAAAAAAGAGGCAAATTAAATCAATGAAACAGAATTATTTCTGGTGAAGTATTTCTTTTCTCCCCCTCGTGGCACCTGTTTACAGGACAGAAGCAAATCTCTTTAAGCCTGCAATACACAAACCAAGATTTTTTTTTGTTCACACATAGTCTGAGTGTGGATTGTCATATTTATCCCGACAGTTCCTGAATAACAAAAGTGAATTGTGTAAAAGCTAAAAAGCTGCTGTACCGGGGGAGGCCATCATGTTTACTGGGTATTCTTATGCTGAAGTAAATCCACTCCCTCCAGGCCCCGATGTTTGCTCAGCTTCAGGGTGCACAATTAGCATTTTAACATCATAAAAGCCTCCAGGCCGCTGCCATGACCTACCACACATTCTGTATTAAGCGAGCATAGTATGATTGAACCTGCTGTAGCATAGTGGAATTTTAAAAAATAGTGCAGAAAGAACTGAACAAAAAACTGAATTTATCTTAAAAATGAGACATTTTTTTTTATTGAAGGTTGTGTTCACATAAGAAACAGTTAAAGAAAAGTCTCCTCAAAGACAACAAATAACATTATTTTCCCTTCACACATTCAGGCTAAAAGTGGCTTTGCTGCTTCTTGTGCTAATTCTAACAACCTACTGCAGCTCCTCTTTTTTTTCAACAAGTTGTACAAATATTATGTTTAAACATACAAATACATAATCTCAGCGGATAATTAAGAAAAATAATCTACGGGCTACACCACGGGGCCCGTGCAGGAGAAAATATTATCAGCATTATATAAAATAGTGTAAAAGACGCAAAATATCAAAAATGTGCAAAATATGTTTTCCTCTATCAAGACTAAATGTTTAAGTTGCTGGGGGGAAATTGCCAAACGTCCAGGGGAAAAAACAACATTTGATGCAATCTCTAAAAAAAAAAAATAAATGAGTTTTGTGCGTTGATTTCGGTCCTTCACTTAAACGAGCTGAAATGGACCGAGTCGCTCCAAAAGTCCCTCCAGGCCAACCGGGAGGCCGCAAAGTGCTGCTGGTACCTCGGAGGGAGTCTGGCCGGGCAGGGGTGCTGCAGGGCCGGGTAGGCCAGAGGGAAATGGGCCGCCGGAGGAGCCGGTACGCAGGCCGCCTTCTCCGTGTCCAGGACGCAGGTGTGGAAGGGCTTCCCGTCCCGCACCAGGATGGGGACGACCACGCGACGCAGCAGCGGCGGCTGCTGGGACATCTCCAGCTCGTGCAGCGCGCCATCGGCTCGGCCTCTCTTCATCTTGTAGCGGTGGTTCTGGAACCAGATCTTCACCTGGGTCGGCGTCAGGCTGAGGAGCCGCGCCAGCTGCTCCCGCTCTGGGCCGGACAGGTAGCGCTGCTGCCGGAAGCGCCTCTCCAGCTCCAGGGTCTGCGCCTTGGAGAACAGGACGCGGCGCTTCTTGCTCTTCTTGCTCCTGTCCGGATCCGAGTCCAGCGACGAGTCGTCCGGCTTGGTGGAGTCCGGTGAGGCCTCGACGCTCCCTTCATCCGAGGCTGCAGGAGAGAGGATGGGTGGAGGTTAGACCATCTGCTTGTAGCCTATCGATCTATCTATCTATCTATCTATCTATCTATCAGAATAGATGATTTTGTTTGTTTTCCAAAACACAAGAACAAATCAGACAACGTAATCAGGACTGAATAAACAAAACTATGAACACCATTATTCTAATGTTTCCTATCTATTTCTTTCATAACGGAACAGAGTAGAAAACAAAAAAAAAATCCCTGACTGAAACAGAGTGAGACTATAATTTTTTATTATATCTTTAGAATTTCATTTTTCCTTTTCCAGAGCGAACGCGAACAAGAAACACCCACCAAGCTTCACAAGTAATATATTTTTGTCAAAAAGAAGAACAATAAAGAACTACAAATCTTCAGCAGGCTACTCACACATGCAGGGGCTGCGGTCGCACTCCATCCAGGTGGTGTACGGTGAGCTGGAGGAGGAGTACAGCGGGGAGGAGCGCGGCGCTGCCTCCGGGTCCTGCTCGGGCAGATCCAGGATGCTCCTCACGGAGAAGCTGAACTTGTTGTTGGCGGCGGCCATGTCGTCCCACTCTGCTTGTTTCTCTTTCTTCTTCTTCTTCTTCTTCTTCTTCTTCTTTTCTTAGAACGAATAAATAAAGCCAAGACGGAGAACAAAGTAAACCTGTCCGAGGAGGAGGAGGTGGAGGAGGAGGAGACGGGAAGGACGGAGCAGCTCTCCACTTGTTCCTCGCTGTCCAAACACGCTGCTTGCGCCTGCGGATGCTGGCGGACGCGTCGGCTCGGTGTTTGTACACAAACAGCTCCCCACTGACTGCAAACACCGGCCTCGCCCCCTCTTATAAAGCCTCCTCAGAACCCCTCCACCCTCCTCTGGCCAGCTGAATGGCTGCAGTGCTGTCACCCAGTGGACGGTGTAAGGTGCCGCGGCGCGTCATCATTACACATTCGTCCCGTATCGCCAAACCGGGGAGGGTTTTTTTTTTTTGGCGGCGGGAGGGGGGGCGCGCGCGCAGATAATGGTGATTGTTGGAGCTGAATCACGTCTTGGGTGGCAAGTGACAACAGAGGCCGCCCCATCATCAAACCCTCCCTCCTCCCTCTCTCTCTCTCTCTCTCTCTCTCTCTCTCTCTCTCTCTCTCTCTCTCTCTCCCTGTCTCTCTCTACCTCCCTCCTCCTCCTCGCGTCCAAACAACGTGTCCAAACATTTGCATACAAAGTGAGCAATTAGCGCGATGCCCGTGAGTTGTTTTTTTTTTTTCTTAAGCGCGTCCATTAGTGGCCAGCAGCCCTAAACGACCAGCGTGAGAAGTTTTGACATTTATGGATGGAGGAGGCCTGGCCGGCACGCAGGAGAGCCGCCTGACAGCTCCGAGGAATGTGCACCAGGCAAATACTTGGCATTTAAAGGCCCAGCTTGTGTGTGTGTGTGTGTGTGTGTGTGTGTGTGTGTGTGTGTGTGTGTCCGCGCGCGCCCGCCCCCCAGTGATTTTTGCAGCAGCTCATGGTAAGGAAACATATTAGCCTATTACAGACATGATGGTAATATTAATGTGTTTTATGATCGTCTGATATGGTCCTGCAGTACTTTTTTTTTTTTTTTTTTTACATCCCTGCTGTGATGCAAAAAAAAAAAAAAAAAATTCATTAAACCCCAGCAGCAGGTCGATGTTCTGGGATGTGCCCATGCAGCTCCTTCTCGGGCCTGTTCTTTAAACACTAATGCTTATCATTGGCAAATGAATACAGTCGTTGTGACGATTTTATAGTGACGTTAGCTAAATATAATAAATGCATGTAATTTTTATTCCAAGTCATGCAATAAGAGCCCTTTAAACACACTAAATCTATTGGCTCGTATTTGTCCACATGATAGTTTTTAAACTATGAACTGAATTTATGCAATAATGAATATCAATTTGAAAATGTTAAAACATTATGCCTGGTACACTTTTAAATAGAGGCGTCATGTTTTATTCTGCACACACTCAACTTATCAAACTTCAATTTGTGAATTTTGACTTTTAAAAATCAGAGCAAGATGACACTTTACTTATACAGAATACTATATACAATGTATATATATTCTATGTTGAATGTATTGTATATGTTGTATCTGTATATGTGTTCATGTATACGTTGTGATATATTCTATGTTGTCTGTTTCATCATTATTCTTCTTGCATTTTTGAAGAATTTTTGATTGTCGTTTAAATAACTATTTTTTCAATATTCTAGCTCCTCCAACTGCTGGGTTAGAAAAAAATTACGGTATAATCAAACAAATTGCAATCACTGATCATCATTTCAAGCAACGCTTTGTGTTTCTTTGATCCTCTCAGGGCTTTTACATCTTCCTGATTCTGGAGAGCAGTGAGCTCCATCCTTCTGCTTCTCCTTCTCCTCCCTGCTTACATTTAAAACGCATTAAATGCCAAAAAGCAAACCAAACAAACAAACAAAACCCGGCTGTATGCAGCCTTATGCTGCGCGTATCTCCCCGAGGATTCTATTTGATATTGATATCGCCTCCCATCCACTTGAGCGCGGCGCACGGGGCCGCGCAGCGCACAGTGTCGCCGGACGCGCCTCCCCGAGTCTCCCTGGGTGGTCGGGTGCGAGGGAACACAAATACATGCCAGGCAGAGGCGACGAACAAAGGGGGGAAATGTAGCCCCGCGTCCGAGACCAGTTGGAAGCATTTGTTCCAGTCAAGATTTTGCATTTGTTCAGTCCCGCAATAATGGCTGATTGACGCCGCGGCACAATGTGCTTTAACTTTGCAGGATAAATCCGAGCTTGTTCCGTGTTGTCATGGCTCTGAATGGGCCTGAATGGGATGTGGGACACTATCTACTGCGCCGCGTCCACGTCTATAGCCACAGGCGATATCACGTGTGATTTTGGGAGGTATTAAATCGCCTGCAACGTCTGCAAAGTTCAACAAAGTCGCTGACCTGGATTTGAAGATAATTCGTGCAGTGAAAGTGGATTTTCTGTCTACTTTTCTTTTTCTTCTTAAAAGAAAATCCCATCAAATCAGCACCAAAGAAGAACTTTCGATGTGAATTTTTCTTCCGGGCAACGTTTGGAGAGGGTGTGATTGTTTGGTTTTTTTTTTTTTTTTTAGCGCAGTAATGTGCAAACAGGAGCCTGCAGTGGCGGACAAACAGCGGCGCATTACAGTAGTTTTCTGCTCGGAGTGGCGAGTTGACAGAGGCCACTTCGATTGGAGAGCGAAAACACGCAAAGGCAAAGAGAAGTCGTGTCCACAGAGCGGGAATTTCTCTGTCCACAATGACCCAGCAGCCACTTAATCTATTTAACACTGGCGGGCTTGAGCCGGAGAGGGTCCTCTGCAGCTCCAGAGAGCTCTCCACGGCCAAATATTTACTCTTGTTGTTCAGCTCTCCATTTTCCCCCCTCAATCCCTTCCTCGGTCTCAGCTCTGCCAAGACCACAGTTGTGACTCGCGCGGTGCGACTGGACCAGCAGCATCAACATCAGTGCCTGTTTGTACACACGGATCCAACACTGAGCTGCAGTGTTCTCCCATAATCCAGGGTTTTACAATGTCACGTCCCAAAATTCTTGATGTTTTTCTCTCTCTCCAAATGTCAGGATTTTGTAAACAAGAAAAAATAAATATTTTGTTCAAGTTTTCTAGTCAAAATAAAACAATTAATCAATAGGTTTTTTTTCTAGACAAAGTTGTCGATGAGAAAATTCTATAACACTTAATTTTAGCTGCTGCAATAATACGACAATGCTCATCAAAAGTGGGGATTTTATTCATTTAAACGTTCCCCTTTTTTTTCTTCATTTTAATTCCTTTAATTTCAAGTCACCACGAAAACTGATAAGAAAATGCACTGCAGTCAAACAGAAATTATTATTGATATACACTATTCATCCAAGGTTTTTTGTTTTACTTTTTACTTTTCAAATTGATAGGCCACTCCTGTAATGGATCAGACCCAATACATTTGACATTGTGTTTTGTTTTTGTTTTAATATTAGTATTAAAAAAAATAAGTACCTAGCTCAACATCTGCGTTGTGCAACATGATTTTAAATCTCGAGGCCACAGCTTCAGTCACAGGTTTGAGATGCAAGTGGCTCTGGAGATAAAGTCCAGTATCCTTATCTGATCGCAGCGTGATTACAACCATCTCATGCAGCATCCACAATAAGGCCTCTGTCGCTGCTGGGTTCAGTGCAGCGTGATGCTGCTGCTGCTGCTGCTGCTGCTGCTGCACCTGCCTCTCCCTCCTCTGTAAACACTATTAGCATTTTGGAGAGGGGCTTCTGCAGACTGGGGGGGGTAATTAGAACCAGGCTCTTGTGAGTCTGCTTGATCATGTAGCAGCAGCTGTGTGTGTGTGTGTGTGTGTGTGTGTGTGTGTGTGTGTGTGTGTTGCTCGGTGAAAGTGTCCCATCAACACCCCCAGTAGCCCTCCACAAAAAGAAAGAAGTCAGGTTTGTTTGGACAGAGCTTTAGGGGACAAAACTAGTGTGTACCGCCAGGATTTCCATCGAGGACTCGGAAAACAGGAGGAGAGTGGCACAACAGGAAGTCACACACATCGAGTGAGTTTTAAAGTTTCAAATGAAGACCGAGGAAGTCACATTGTTAGAACATAATAGATATGACTGAAAATATTTTGAGAGTGTTCAAGAGCTTTGTTTACTGGGAGCATTTACGTTGTTTAAATGTTTTGGATAATTCATACCATAACCTTTGACATTCTATTTGTTATATAAAAAGGTTTATGGTTCATCTTAACCACCAAAGAGAAGTTTAAATATTATTCTTGTACTTTTAAAGAAAGAAATATATTGTTTCTATTTAAATTTGGAAAGAAAAAAACCCCAAGCCTTCATTAAAAAAAAAAGTTGTGGTTCGACTTACTGTTTGGTAGAAATTGGTCCTCAGGCCTCAGCATCCTCAGAGCCATCAAGTCCAGCTTCATCCCACTTTTAAAGCTATTTGGAGACATAAAGAATTGTTACAATCACATCTTATATTAATATCACATATAATGTCTTATGAAGAAGTCATTATCTGGTGTTTTAGTTTAACGTGATGTCATCAGCAGACTAGCAACGTTCCTCCATTGCTTTGATAATGGCCTCAAGTTTTGGTTTTGAACACCCTCAAAAGTGAAATGAACCTCTGCACTCCAACATCAGTTCTGGGAAGTTTGTGATGTGGGGCTGCCCTCTGCAGGACATATTGGTCATGACACCTAACTTCAACTTCCTACAGTCAGTCAGTTGCCTCCCTATGTGCCCTGAGGTTTGTATTAACTGCGGAAAAGACGAGCTTTCACACCAGGGATGACTATCGAGCTGCTCGTTGTTTGTCTCCTCTGATCGAAGTGAAGTATGGTTGGAAAGTCAAGTATCAATGGATTTAGAGGCAGAAACAACGATGCACTGCACCTCAACAAGGAAATAACTAAATTACTAAACGCAAATAATCTGATCATATGACACATGTTCATCATGGTTAACAGTTTTCCATTTTAGTTCAGTTCCCGTTTGTGAATGTGTGCTAGAGGGCGCTGTGCAGACTGTGTTTTAATTCTTCTTTCATTGCAGGGGCAGAAAAAGTCGTCTACTGTTTTGTAAATGTCCACTAGATGGCGCCGCCGTATTCTGGAAAGTCAAAGGAGGCGACGACGCAGCATCAGTGACCCGAAGAAATTCGGGTTAAAAAATGTGACTTTGGGGACATCTAGGAGGACTTTTTCTGCACTCAAAACCAAACCCAGCATCTGATTCCGGCCAATGTGCGGCTCAAACTGCCTCAACCGGAAGTTCCTCTTTTCCACGCTCTTGACATTCCCTGCGGATCGACCCACCTTCTCTTGGTGCCCTCGGTGGTTTGATGCTGCTGCCAAGATGTGCTGCTTCAGATTCCACCGACAGGCAGTCAACCAGCCAGCCAGCCAGCCAGCTAGTCAGCTAGCCAGCCAGCCGGTTACTGCAGTTTGCATTGAAACGCACGGTGCCGTATGGAGGAGAGTCACGAGGCTGCAGGGTGGCCGCGGGGCCGCTTCTCTCAGGTGAACTAGAAAGACAAAACACATTTCATTTGAATGCTGTCATTAGTTCAACCTTAATAACAGGGCTCGTTTTTTTTCCATATATATATATATATTTTATTTACAACATTGTGTTTTGCAGTGAACACTTACTTGTGTCATGTATAATTTATTTGTTTAAACAAAAGCAACTGGAAAAGAAACCTTTTGTTCCTCAATCCGGATAATTGCGGGATTTTTCTGGCTGATTTGGGGATCTGGCCGGAAATTGGACATAAATCCAGCGCAGGTATGACTCAGCGACTCCTCCAGGTTGGTGGCTGTGCTCTGCTGCATCAACACCCCATTCTCACTTTTCCACACGGAGGAAACGCTGCGTAAAAACGCGCCGAGGCCCCGGTGCCATTTCTCTCTCCTCCTCCTCCTCCTCCTCCTTTCAGTGTACTTCGTGCGGGACAAAGAGGTCTCTTAATTAGCGCGAGATGAAATATTGAATACTAATGGGTGCCAGGTGCCAGTGGAACAGATGTCAAAGTGATGAATGCTGTAAAGTGTCGTAAATATTGTTGCTTTCCCCCCTGCACCCCGGCTCCTCTGGCTCCCTCTCCGCTCCGAGGCCCCGGCCTTGGCCTCTGCAAGGTACGTCGTTAACCCGCGTTCGTCCTCATTAAGGCCGCACTAAAGTCACCGGGCCGTGCGGGCGGGAAGAGTGTGAACCTGCGCCTTTTAATGGTGTCACCGCCGTCTGGGCCGCAGAGGTCGGAGGCATCACGGTGGGTCGCTTCCACAGGCGCCCCGTGCCCCGGCTCGTGCACGCGGGCCGCATCCACAACGCGTCACCCTGAAACCAGTCGTGGGTAAACTACGGCCCGGGGGCCATGTGCGGCCCGTTAAACCTTTTGGGTTGTTGTTGTTTTTTTTTTTTTTTAAAAGAAATGATATTAATAGTCAGTAAATCCTAAAATAGCTTTTTTCAGCGTTTTAAGGGTCATTTCGATAAAGAGCTTAACACCGTAGAGCTACGTGTTTTATACACGTCCCATGATATATTTTTCCTCCTATGAGGTGGCTCACCAAAACACTCTATCGATCTGCTGCTGCTCCGGCCCCCCTCTGTCAAATTCTAAAACCCACTAAAAGTTTGATCGCCCCCCTCATCTAAACCCTGAACGCAACCTCCCGGATTAACGCACGCACGGTGGACTAACCATCATGTGCGTCTCATTGCACACGTCAGTCAGAGCAGACAGTTGGGACGAGATGTCAGAGCTGCACACCCTCGTCCCCCTCCTCCCACGCTCCTCTGCGCTGCTGCTGTGATGAGCCATTAGTGCTGACTGGGGTTTCCCCACATGGAGGGTGGAGTGAGGTGGGGGGGGGAAGTGGGGCGAGGTGGTCTGGTCGTCCTCACTGGGAGCCATCAGTGTGTGTGTGCGCGCGCGTGTGTGTGTGGAGCTATTGCGTTATTAGAGTCGGCGGGCCTCACCTCATCCAGTAACCCACACCCTAGTCACGTGGATCAAAGGTTAGATCCATTGTAGTATAATAATAATAATAATAATAATAATAATAATAATAATAATAATAATAATAATAATAATAATAATAATACGAAACTCGATTAACACTTGTTTTGAAAAATAAAATATTTTATTTTAAATAATATATTTTCTAATTTTTCGTGTTTACCGAAAATTGCCTTTTAGTTAAAACATTTCATGGTGATAAAAAATTTGATAAAAAAGGCCCAGCTAGTGGCTGAACCACCAAATACATATTGTATTACATATTATAGTTATTAGTTATAGTAATTATTTCTATTGTTTTGCTGTTGTTTTTTCACGTCCTTTGGCCTATTTAAAGTTTTTCCATGACTTATCTCTTTGCTTTTCCTTTTTTGTCTTCTGACAGCTCTGCAAAATAAATTGGTAAAAATTTCTTCAGCAGAGACAGCGAATTAGGAGGGATTACGAGACAATTAAAATAAACAACGAAAGTAAAATATTTGTTCTCCCAATTAATTCGCCTGTTTGACGACGCTTCATCAATCCTGACGATGACCCGTGCTGTCTTCGAGACAGAAATGCATTCAGCTGACGTCATTTTTGCATAAACAGTTTTAATAATTCGAATACGACGCGCCTGAAAAATTCAACCGTGAGTTCGTGTCAGACTCCAGTCTTTGTGGTGTGAAAATAAAGGAAAAGACGACTGAGAGACGCACTTTGATGTGATTAATTCGATTTCAATTATTTTTTTTATTAAGGTTACGACAGACCCAACGACGTTTGAGCTTGTGTATTAATGAACATTTAATGGATTTGAGTTTGCTGCGTCACTTACGCCGTTTCTGAGAGGAAACAAAGGACAAGGGTGGCTTTGATCAGAAGACACAGCCTATTAAACCAGAACTATTTTTGCTGTCTATTTAAAAAAAAAAAAAGAAAAAAAGTGCACATATATTTTTAAATAAAATGAAATAAAATCTGTTCCGTGTTGTTGTGACAAAAGATGACTGGGGTGGAAAAAGTCCCACAAGTCTTAGCTCGTCTCGTCGAAAAACTGACAACAAAAGGTGTTCACACAGCCAGCAGATAGCTGCAGTGGGAGAGGCTGTCATCAAGCGTTCACGGCTGCCCGCACTAAGTAGATATCAACAAGCTGCACTGGCAAACTCTGTTTTCTCTCCCCCGACTGGATCTCCGCGGCGCAGGAAGTCCGGGCTGCCGCCTGATTTATTCTTCTCACCTTCTGGCGGCACGATGTGAACGTTCGGGGTGCACGGAGGAGGAACCTTTGCTGCAGCGAGACTTTTAATGAAACCATTTGCGATTCCTGATGGATACCTTGGAGTCTTGATAATGGGATGAGAAAAAAGCAGGGAAGTGGTAGCAAAAAAAAACAAAACAAAACTCGAGAAAGATCCCCCCCCCAGTTCTTCTTCCATCATCTTGAGTCAATAAGGAGCCGCTCGAGCCGTGCAATCAATTATGTCCAACGCAAACACTTTCACATGAAAGGAAGCGGAGCAACACAAACAGGTAGCGGCTCGCACACTAGACAAACTCTGGGCTTATAGGGCGCAACTTCGACAAGAGACAGCTAATAAAAAATGTGAACAAAAAAAATTCAAAATGAATTATGATAAATATATCTATCCATATTTGGCATTTCCGGTGAATTGATGTTCGCGGAGGCTGAGATTTTGCCATTAAAAGTGACATTTGGAGACATGGTGGAGACTCGCTACTTTTTGGAGCGTAGAAACGCCCAGAATAAAATGTGATTTTGCAACATCTCACTCGTGCATTGGCTGATGGCCACTGAGCCTGTAAAGGAGCCATAGCGCAAACAATATTGCAATGCGTTTGCGCAACAAGTCAGGCGGCGGGCTCACCTTGCCTTACACACCACACACCGCAAATCACCCCCAATTAAAACCAAAATCTTTTAGAAGCCTTTAAACGCACTTTTAATGGATTCCAGTCACGTGTTTTGAAAACAATTTGCTGTGCAAAAACAAAACGAAACAAAACAAAAAACAACAACAAAAAAAACCTAGATGACAGCAGTCCTGGAAAATGGAACGTGCAGTCGGGAGTTTAAAAAAAAAAAAGGAACTCACGGGGTCAGGGAGCGTCTCCTGTCCGACTCCATCCACGCGCAGCTCGTCTGGCGATGCGGGTTGAACGGTGCGTGTTTGGGCCTGCGGCCTGGATGGATGGAGGCGTGTGACCGCCGCCATGCCCGCGCTGGAAATCATTATGAACAAACACACGCTTAAAATTCAATCCACTTACAATAATAACAACGATAAGTAATAATAATCATTATACGACAGAGGGATTTCCCGCCTTTAACGCTCTTAATTTGAAAAGAGTTTAATCCGCAGTCTTTTATTTCTTAACTTTCCTTTCAGTTGTTGTTTTTTTGTCATTAATCGGGTTAAAATTGTCCCAGTAAAACCCGCCAGTGACGTGGCTGCGGCTTCCTTTCCTTTTCACGACAAAGTGGGGAAAGATGGGTGATGGGGTTAGTGTGTGTGTGTGTGTGTGTGTGTGTGTGTGTGTGTGTGTGTGTGTGTGTGTGTGTGTGTGTGTGTGTGTGTGTGTGTTGGGTGGTTGGGGTCTGGTGGTGGTGGTGGTGTGTCCGTGCAGTCCAAACAGGCTTGACGATGGAGCGGCTCTTCCCGGGACCTTTGATCCCGCAGCGATGACCTCTGCTGCTCTCCGCCGCAGTGGAAACAAGCCGAGCACGTTTCAGCCCGCAAACACAACAGTAAACAGTGTCGCTCTGTCTGCTCTGCGCTGTCTGCTGGGCAGCAGCAGCAGCGGCAGCAGCAGCACGGACAGGTGGGGAGGGAAAGAAGGGGAGGCACGAGTGTCGCAGCGGTGGTTTAAAAAACAAAGGGTGTGTGTGTGTGTGTGTGTGTGTGTGTGTGTGTGTGTGTGTGTGTGTGTGTGTGTGGGGGGGGGTTCATCATTCAGCCCTCTGAGGCTAAAATAAAGCATCGGGCAACAAAACAAAACAAAAACATGTAGGCTACAGGAAGAAGTTGATGCGTCGTGAAGACTCTGTGCATCTAGCACCACCAGGGATGGGCAAACTACGGTCCGTGGGCCATATGCGGCCCGGTAAGGCTTTTAACCAAACTCAAAAGAAATTATATTAATAGTAATTCAGTCATAAAATAGCTGTATTTCATCCGTTTTTTCAGTGTTTTCAGAGTCATTTCAATAAAGAGCTAAATACTGTGAGGCTTCAAAGACACTGATTTTGTTGCAACGCTTTTGCTCATTTTTACTTGACATTAAAGCACATGTTTTCTACATATCCCATGATGTATTCTTTTCCCCTATGAAGTGGTTCACCAAAACACTCCATCTGCTGCTGCGGCCCCCTCTGTCAAATTTTTAGAACCCATTGTGGCCCTACCAGTAGAAAAAGTTTGCCCAGCAAAATTAAAACCCCCTTTTCGTATTGTCCAAATTTGCACCGACGCAGAAGTGTGGTGGCATCCCGCAAGAGTCGGGGGGAAAGGGACGCGGGCGAGGCGAGGAGGCACGCACGGCCCGGTTCTCCTCCCTGCACCGGAACAAACACGGAGGGGAGAGGGAGCGAGAGGGAGAGGGAGAGGGGGCGACGTGCGCGCCTGCGGCCCTTCGAGCCTCGCTTTAATGTCAGCAGAGTTGTTGTTGTTTTTTTTTTTTTGGGGGCAAAGCGGCTAATTGCTCGGCTGCACTCGTGCCATTCTGAAACATTCATGCCTTCAAGGTGGGACGGGATGAGGGCCAGTCACGCGCCGCGGACTTTCAAAAATATATATGACAGAAGGGAACGCGCGCCAGACTGGTGTGGGAGAGAGTGAAGAAGAAGAGGAAGAAAAAAAAAGAAAGAAGCAAAAGCTTCTGGCGTGTGTTTGTTTCTGGAGTCAGGAAGCAAGAAATCTCTCTCACTGACGGCTGCACAGGTATAGGAGCGCAGTGCACGAGGCGGCAGCAGGAACGCCGGGAATTATCCATTTTGACGCCACGTTTTCAAGCAGCGCGAGCCTCCGAGTTGAAGGTGTCCCAAATTCAACACAGAATTAAAGGGCAATTCAAATCAGATCACAGCGTTTCACAGGTTCATTTGTTGCCTGTTCATTTGGCGTCCGGCCTATACCGAGTCAAACATTTAGCGTGTATTTATGACATTTATGTTGAAAATATTACGTATGAATTATAAAATAAAAGAATATTAATATATACATTTTGATCAAATTTATTTAGTTGCATTGGCCGTAGTGGTCGCTGCTCCAAACTAGAAAATATCGTCAGTATAATTTTTCTTGACTCGAACAATTTATCTGAGGAGTTTTTTGATTGAAAAGGAGGAATTAACCTCCACCCTCTCTCTTGTCTCTCCGTAAAGTTAAACATTTCCATTCTCCTCTGTTCTTTAAAGTCAAAATATTTCAACCGTGAACCGCTTGTTTTTGCCGTGGCAGCCGATATATTCGGTGCTGAGCGGAAGAGAACTAAAATGTGGGGCGCTAAATGAAAACGAGGAGTACAATTGTGGGGGTGATAATCCCTGAGCGCGCTGAGATATCATTTAGAAAGATTTGCGTCGCTGAAAAGCGATCGTTCATTTCTTCCAATTTCCCCCCAACGATGCCGCTTTAAACCCTGAGACGAGGGCCTGTGCGTCTAATACGCACAGGGACGACCGCGCTGCTTTTCACCTCTTTTAACACTTTTTTTCTAAAGAAAAATATACACAAAAAAAAAGAATATGCATGGGAGTCAAACTATAGCGGAGTTTTAATTCTTTTTGTGCAGGAACCTTTTTGTTTCTATTTGGTTCGTCCAGTTGGAGCGTCTTTGTTGTCACCTGTTGATTTGGATCTAATCAGAGTGTGGAGAAGCTTCATTCATACTCACCGCCTCTGTGCGTGTTATCACTGGTGGTGGATCTCCAGCAGCAGCTCTCTGGTGGGAGACACGGGACAGGGGAGGAGGAGGAGGTGGAGGTGGAGGAGGAGGAGGTGGCGGTGGTGGTTGGGGAGCTCCGTCGATTTGTCATGTCAAACTTCGGACCAATCGCAGCGCCTCCCTGGGTCATCTCCGGCTCGCCCAGCCAATCGGCGCGCAGCAGCGGCGCTGGAAGTCCGGCCCCCTGGATGTGGACAGATTGAAATGTAAGCCTGTCAGCGGCGGCAGCAGGAAACACACCGACTGTTTTGTCCCTCTCGCTCCCCTCTATCGCAACGAGGAGGATTTTTCTTTGGACGACGCGATTGCCGAGACGGCGGACACGCTGGACGCGGAGCGGGACTCGCGCAGGACTCACGAACCGGACACCGTGGTCTTCTTCTGCGGCTTCAACGCAATGGGTGAGTTCAACGGTCTGAACGGGTTTTTTTTTTTTTTCCCCCTCCTCTCTCTTCTCTCCTTCTTTTTCCTCGCCAGTGAGGCAGTTACGGGCTGATCGTCAGTTGGATTTCCACCTCTGGAAACGTTGCCTAAGAGCGTGTTCTAAAAGTGTTTTAGCTGTGAATCTCGCGGGAAGAAAAACAAAAAACTAAAACTAAAAAAACCCCGGGCAGCCTGGATTATTTACGCGAGTCAGTTACGCACGAGTGCTGGCAGGGAGCGCAGGACATCCGTGTGACGCTTCGTGTGTGTGCCAGTGATCAGCCCTGCTGGGAGTCTTGCAGTGATCACGGAAACCAAAAAAACTCTCCAGACAAACTGTTATGGAGGAGAAAAAAAAATAGGACAATTTTCCACTTTTACACCAAACGTGGTTGGCGCGCAAGTGGAAGATTTTTCTTTTCTTTTCTTTCAGAATTTTTTGGGGCACTGGCTGGTTTTTCCTGACACAATTTTTTTTCAAGCGTTGCAAAAACAGACCAGTGCAATCAGATCATTTCCGGTAAAAAAAAATATCATCATATTTGCCATATTTGTTTGCCTCTAATTGGATGTTTATTGCATCACATTAGGCCTGATCTCGGTGCGGTTGGACTGGGCCTCGAGTCGGTTACCTAATCACTCTCATTGTTCCGTGTGTGTGTGTGTGTGTGTGTGTGTGTGTGTGTGTGTGTGTGTGTGTGTGTGTGTCAATCTCCCCGCCTTGGGCGCAACGCCATCCTCCAGAACCAGCCTTCGGCGAGGTGAACCAGCTCGGCGGCGTGTTCGTCAACGGCAGGCCGCTGCCCAACGCCATCCGGCTGCGCATCGTGGAGCTCGCCCAGCTCGGCATCCGGCCGTGCGACATCAGCCGCCAGCTGCGCGTCTCGCACGGCTGCGTCAGCAAGATCCTGGCGCGCTACAACGAGACGGGCTCCATCCTGCCGGGCGCCATCGGCGGCAGCAAGCCGCGCGTCACCACGCCCACCGTGGTCAAGCACATACGGACGTACAAGCAGCGCGACCCGGGGATTTTTGCCTGGGAGATCCGCGACCGGCTGCTGGCCGACGGCGTGTGCGACAAGTTCAACCTGCCCTCCGTCAGCTCCATCAGCCGGATCCTGCGCAACAAGATCGGGAACCTCTCCCAGCAGGGCCAGTACGAGTCCGGCAAGCAGGCGCCGCACCCGCACCCGCCGCAGCCCGGCATCCCCTACAACCACTTGTACTCGTACCCGGCGTCCAAAGTGCCCACGCCCCCCGGCATGCCCACCCTCCCCGGACACATGGCCATGCACAGGATATGGCCCTCGTCGCACTCCGTCACAGATATTCTGGGGATACGGTCAATTACAGAGCAACAAAGTAAGCACGGCTGCAGCCACGGGGGCGGTTGCGTTTCTTAATTGAACCTCTGTTTAAACAAAGCGGAGGCTCTCTTTCTTTTTCCTCCCCGTGTGTGTGTGTGTGTGTGTGTGTGTGTGTTGACAGAGAGAGAGGGAGAGAGTGTGTGTGTGTGTGTGTGTGTGTGTGTGTGTGTGTGTGTGTGTGTGTGTGTGTGTGTGTGTGTTTGGGGCAGCTTTATTGTGAGGCAGCAGGGTCTGACTGGAGCTGCTGGGGTTCTGGGGGGGGTTCTGGGGTCCCTGGGGCTCTGCTCCAGGTTCGATGGTCCAGGTCAGATGGTCAAGAGAGGCGGAGAGGAGGGGAGAAGGTCGAAGGTGCTTCAGTCTGCTGCTACTTTTTTTTCTCCCCCCCCCGGCGCAGCTTTAACCCGGCTGACATAAATCTGACCCGCTTCAGCCCCGCCATGCAGCCAGCCAACGCGCGTTAACGTGCCGCTTAAATGCGTTGTCGTATATGTGTCACGACAGCCCCTGATCAAGTTTGGCGCGTACAGCGGTGAAGAGTTGAAACGGGATCCGGCTGCAGCCTGACCCAGAGCCGCTGCTTCCTGCTCGGCGAGGCCCGGTGGTGGTGGTGGTTGGTCGTGGTGGTGTAGAGCACCGAGCTGCTGTCAGCCACAGCTGCCAGGCCGAGCTGCAGCAGCTCTTCCCCGGCTCCTCTCCCCTGTAAACACCCCGTGCCAAACCCCGTGTATACCCACCGAGCACTTGGTGTACAGTTACGCGCCAAACAGGAGCAAAGTCTTGAGATTTTTTTTTTTTAAGGCTCTTTTTGTTTACGCTGTGTTGGGAGGCTGTCCTCACGCAAAGTATATATTTTAACGATCACTGGCAGATTTGTTTTTTTTTGTTGCAGGTTGCAGTGGTGAGAACTCATTCGCACCAAAATACTGGTCCACCGTCGTAGAAATTGTTGGACCAAATAGAGAATCGTGTCCAATTGCGCCAAAAATTAAAACAAATAATCGTGCAGGTTTTGCTGGATAACCTGAGTGATTTTAATAGATATATATATATATTTTTTTTAAGAATTACATAAACGCAACAAGCGATTAACGTGAGTAAAAATGAATCAAAACAAAAATAAATATCGTTCACGTGAATTAAAAACGCTCCTTCACCAGTTGCACCGCTGCTGTTGCTGCTGTTGCTGCTGGCTCGTGCGAGGCCGCGGCTGTCGACAGGAGCCGCGCTGAGATCAGCTCGGATTTAAAACCGTCACGGTTGGTTGAAGCGTCTCTGACCTCTGGACGTCTCACTTGGCGCGCGGCGTTTTCAACACGCGTCTCAAATCTTGATCTTCAGCAGAGAGAGAGAGAGAGAGAGAGAGAGAGAGAGAGAGAGAGAGAGAGAAACACAGACAGAGATCAGCTGATCTGCATGGGAACCGTTTCTATTATCGTGGCGGATGATTTCAGTTAGATACGGAGAAAACTTGACAGCGGTATAAAAAAAAAAAAGGCGCCGAGGGAGGGAGGTGGACAAGATTGTTCAGATGAAGGAGAAAAAAAGGACATTTCGAAATTATTATTTATGAACGATTAAATACTTAGAATAAAATCTAATATATGCAGCGAGTTAATTACTTCAATTTTTCCATAAATGAAAAACATAAATAAAATTAAAAAATCCTCTGCTGCAGCCTACAACCGCCAAAGGCTTTCGTGATGCGGCTGATCTGGGTGGTGATGCGGCCTGCAGTATAGCGAGTCTCTTTTTTTCCCTGCTGATCTCAATCTGCCCTCTCTTCTTCTTCTCTCCTCTGTGTCTTCTGCTCGACAGTCAGTGACACTGCATCGTTTCCCAGCGCCAAACTAGAAGAGTGGAGCGCTATAAACAGGACTAATTTCCCAGCAGCGAGCTCTCCGCTAGTGGATAAACCACATTTAGAACCCCAAGCAAAATACAAACAGGTAACAAATGGACGCCTCTCATTTATTTATTCTTTATTTATTTTCAAACCTAAAACGCAAATCAGACTCTACATTTTTTTCTAAAAAGAATCAATTTAAAAGCCTGGAGAATTTTTTTGAATCTTATTTTTTTTTACTCCTCACGTTTTGTTCTGCCCCTTCCTGCCACCGCTGGCCTGCACAGTCCATTAGTTCTCTTATTAAATAACTTGCGTGTATGGTTTTAGCTAATATTGAGTAGCTCAAAATTATTTGGATGCCTTCAGATTTTCCCACTGCTCGCTGCCAGATTTTTTTCTTAAATATTTGTTGCCATTTAACCTTCAGAAAATTGTTGGAACTTTTTTTTTCTTTTTAAAAGAGAAAACTGGCCTGTGTTGTTTCCAAGTCCGGACCCAAACTGGTTCCAGCGGGTGTGTTGGTGCCAGCTGGGCTGAAAGTCACAAATCTATAGTGCAGGAAAAGAAAGCGACCGCAGCTGAAATTATTATTATTATTTTTTTTTTATCCTTTCCTTTGGCGGGGAAAAAAAAATAAAGCAGCTGAAAGGGTCAGATGTGTTTTACTTTAAAACGCAAGAGTTTGAGGACATTAATCACCGCGTAGTGTGACGTCAAACCGTGAAGAAATCAGATTTGAAATAAATAAGGCGGCTTCTAAACTGTTAGGATTACGGACACATGGAAAATATTTACAGGTTAACTTGGCAAAAATAATTTTGTCAAATATGAGAGTGTCATAAAATGCGAGCAGTTGTAGACTAAATAGTAATTACGGCATTCGTCTCAGCAGTGTCTTCACTTGATCTGATTTATTATTTAAATTCAAAATGAGGCTTACAAGGGCGGTTGAATGCGCATGTGCGCTGCTGACCTTTTTTTTTCAGACATTGACAGACAGTCTCAGTCATATACGTGTGTGTGTGTGTGTGTGTGTGTGTGTGTGTGTGTGCGTGTGTTTATATATGTATGTGTGGGGTGGTTTGTCCATCACTTGGAGCGTCACGGTCATTACAGAGGAAACTGGGCCCGATGCTCTGCTGGGATTAAAGGCGCGTTCCGCAGTTTCGGCGCGGCACGGACAGAATACGGCCATTAAAGGCGCAAAATAACAACTCCATAAATTACGCCGTTTATTGCATGACAAACAAACGCCGGAGCACCGCGCGGAGACCGTGCGTTCTGGCTGGAGCCAGGAGGGCTCCCGCGGGAGAAAAGAGAAGACAAGGGAGGGGGAAAAAAAAGAGAAGCGTCGCACTAAAATTATTCTTTCCTTTATTTAATTTCCCCTCAATTTTTTCGGGGGGGCGCCCTCAGAGTTCAGTCAGGAAACTCAAATTCCCTCCTTTGTTTTTTTTCGTCAGACTCTGCGGTTTGTGCGCAGGCCGGACGTTGGGGCGCTGCTATATTGGCGCTCGGTAAAGGCCAGATGCACCCATGGGACCCCTGGCTTTTTCTCCGCGGAGACGGAGGGCGACAGTAAAACACGCTGAAGGTCACGAGCTCGGTGCGCGCGGGCGGCAGAGCGATTCTGTTCAGTACAAAGTGACCCGAAGTATGAATGTGACTTTCGTTGCGACAGTCGAACAACGTGGTGAAAATTATGTTTCATATCAGTGCATGTAAGTTCTTCTTCTTCTTTTTTTTTTAAAAATACATATAAATAAATTGGCAAGAATTACAGCTCTTCGACTTAAATTGCAATATTGATATAAAATCGCGCCAGTGCTTTTATTGTGAAAAACATCGCTGATTTCAATTCTAAATCAGAAAACAGTTATTACGCTTAATCTGAGGATTAATAACCGAAGGGAACTCACGTCACTTATTTATTCATTAAGCAACAATCTAACGTCATTTTATACGTGCAAAGCATGTTTGTGTGTGTGTGTGTGTGTGTGTGAGGGGGGGTTATATTTTATATTAAATTTATAATTTAATCTTTAGTCATACTTAGGATAGCTTTGTATTTTAATCCTGTTTATAAATGACAGACGGTGGACAAATTATCAGCTATGCTTGAGAAAAGTGATGCAGTCTGCACAGGAACACTAAGCAACCATTTAGGATAAATACCTTTTTTTTTAAATTTTTCAAAATGTTTTTTTTAAATTTGATGTTTTTTCACAAATTTACCATTGGGTCAGATTTGTTCCTGAAACCTGACTGCATCACAGCAATCAAGTGCTTCCTGTTTGCTTGTTTTGCACGGTGTGTGCACGCGCGTGCGTGTTGCAGCCGTGCTCCTCGGCGGGCGCACTCATCTTTGGGAAGAATGTTTGGAGAGGATGATTGATTTCGAGGAAAAACTGCTGTTTTTAAAAGGCCTCGTGTAAAATGAGCCGAGCGAGGACACACAAGCGGCCACAGTCACCCACAGCGACACCCACAGTCGCCCAGACACACCCACAGGCGCGTGCACGCCTCCGAAAAGGCCATTTTTCTTTCTCGGGCTTCTCAATCACCGCAAACATCACTTTTGGAGTTTCCCCTCTTTTTTCTCCTCTTTCCCTTTTTTTCCGCCTTTCCAAATTCCTCCAACGTGTTTTAAAGAAGCACTCGGCGACTCTGAAAGCCATTAAAAAGCCAAAGCAACAGGAAAAGATCTCAATTTTAGGAATAATCCGGCGTAGTGGCGGACCACCCAGGAGGGAAAGTCGGCCTCCTGGATGAAATGCTTTGGTGAATTCCTCCAGTGAAGCGCTGTCGCCGTGCCAGCAGAGCAGCAGCCATTCATGCTAGCAGGCCGCCTCGCTCGGCCCGCTTCTCTCTATCGTGTTTCCCTCCTTCCTGCCCTTTCACTCTCAATCTCTCGTGACATCTGTTTTGTGGCGCTCCCAGCCACCGTGTCTGCCGTCGTCTTGACGTGGAATATGCCGGGAAGAGGCTTCCCTGTGCACTTTTTTTTTAAAAAGGGGTAGCGAGGCTGGAAAATGACTCCCATGGACGAGCGTTTCTGTGCATGTATGGTTCTAATACATGCTAATACAGCGCAGGAGCATGAGTGCGCATAATTCACCGGTCAAATTTTCAACAGGATTTTTTTGGGGACAATGTCCCCCCCCCCCCCTCTCTTTTCTCCCACTGTTGTGGTCGCCAAGAATTCAAGTTTGGTGCTGTTTGCTCTGCAGCTCGCCGCAGCCTTTCAGATTTTAAAATAACTCAGCTGCCTGTGTGTTTTTAACCGGGGGTTAGGGTTTGTTGGGGGGTGGGGGTGGGGGTCGTCACAGAAAGAAGCAAAGAGGAAAAAGTTGAGCTTTTTTTTTTTGTTTTTTTTAAAAAATCTGCTCAGAGGAGTCGGTTTTTAAAATGTGTGTGTGTGTGTGTGTGTGTGTGTGTGTGTGTGTGCGTGTGTGTGTGTGTGCATGTGTGAAAGTTTGTTCGTCTGTTTATCTCGTAAACTTTAGGATATTGTGAATTTGTATTGATATACATATATACATATACACACACATATATGCACATGTATATATATAGAATAGAAGACCTTTATTAATAGGAGAATATATGATATATATTTGTATATATGTATATAAATATCCATAATCCATACATATTTAGGTATGTGTATACAAATGTATAATTGATATATATCTATGTATGTGTTTGTGTATATATATATATATATATATATATATATATATATATATATATATATATATATATATATATATATATATATACACACACATATACATATATAAATATATGTACATGTTATATATATATACATATATATGTATGTGTATATGTATATATACGCATATGTACATATATATATACACATATATATACAAATGTATGTATATATACGTACATATCAGTGTTGTATATTTTGCCTTTTGTGTTGCTTGTGTTTGAATCTGCTGTATCCTTTGCCGCCGTTAGTTCTGGGCTCTCACCGCTCTGCCCTCTGCCCTCCGCCAGACGCCGAGTGGATCGCCCACAGTGAACAGCTATGTCACGGCGCCCAGCATCCCTCCCTACCACCCTCCCACCCAAGTGTCACCCTACATGGGGTACAGCGCCACCACCTCGGCCTATGTGACCGGAGCCACGTGGCAGCCGGCCAGTGGCAGTGCTCTCTCTCCCCGCAGCTGTGACGTCGCCGCCCCGCTGGCCTTCAGGGGCATGGCGGCCGCGGAGGGACGCCACGCCACGCCGCACCCGCTCGCCGCCTCGGCGCCGCAGTGAACTGATTGGGGGGTTTGGGGGGTGGGGAGACATCAAGGACGGCATCCCACCTCCCCGCCGACCGACCTCTGACCCCTGACCGACTTCCCGGCTTCCATCTTGCTGCCTGCTCTTTTTGTTCCCCCGCCTCCATGAAGGACTAAGCCGCCCCCCCCCCCACCCTTAAGGACCCCTATTTGTGCTCTTCTCCACCCGGAACCCCCCACCCTGAGTGTCAGACACGGAGGAATAACGTCTGTCAACTCTGAGTGGAGGAACTGTGACAGCAGTGGCGGCGCAGGTGACTGACCCCCCCCAGGACCGACCCACTTCCTCTCACAAAATGTCTCGTGAGGGAGTTAAAGGGGGGGCTAAAAAAATAGGGGGCAACGTATGAATCTGAACCCCCCAGCAAAAAAACAAACAAACACAAAAGAAGTGGGGACATTTTCTCTGTTTTTGCATTAGTGTGTCAAGGTGCTTTATTAAGTTGCTTTTCGTTCGTCTGTGTTTCTACACTTTTATTGTGTTGACCCCCACCCACCCGACCCCAAGAAGCCCCCCGCCCTCTTTTATTGTCTCCCTTTTCTCTTTCTGAAAAAAAAAAATAATATCGTAGCCTCCGCAGACGCTCCAGGGAGAAGTTTATTTATTAGATTAAGGTACGTTGAATGAAGTGCAATTAGCCTCAGAGACGGAAGCGCGGGAGTCTGTCAGACAGGGAAGAAAAAAAACAAAACAAAACAAAAAAACGCAAAATTTGGCAAATTGGTCTCATGTTGGCACAAATTGACAAATGTTGCACACTGAAATTGAATGTATCTTATTAAAACTGTTTGGCTGTTGGACTTTCCGTTGGTTTTGTTTTTGGTGTCGCATCTAAACTTCTGTCTTTCTTTTTTTTTGTTTGTTTTGAAGCCCTTCGAAAACGAAGTCATTCCAGCGTCCTGGGCTGCTTTACATAGGCAGGAAGCCGCTTTCCATAAAAGAAAAACCTATAAATGAGGCCTGAATTGTGTAGGAGCAGGAGTCACGGCTCACTAGCAGGACTCATCAGCTGGGCTCTGACAGCGCGGGCGGCGGCTCCGTGCCGCGGACGGAGCCGCCGCCGCCGCTGCCAACGAGCCGCAGTCTCATCTCAAGGCAAATTTTATGCAGACGCGTTTGTGCAGTGCTAAAAAAAAAAAAAAAAAAAAAAGCTTTTAAATGATATAGTCTAGTTCCCCCTTAAAGCAAATTTGCCATCTGAGGAATCTCGTTCAAATGTCGAAAGATATAAAAGAAAATGCGCGAGTGTGTTATTTTCCTATTTCCTGTTCACCCCCCCGTCCCAGCCAATGACAGACTAGAGGAGCGACTCTAATATCAGAGCAGTGTAATTTCCAGTCCCTTTCTGAGGCATGAAGCATTCCCCCCCCGGAGCCGCATTTAAATGCTCTTAATCCGCAGTAAATTAGAAAATCAGTGCTGCGTTATAATTTGAGATGTGCGGGCCGGGCGGCGGCTCCCAGACTCCCGGGGCGAGGCCCCGTCCACGCCGAGCCACAAATAGGCCCTCGCCGCTCTGGTCTGCGGCCTCCAGGGTCATCAGACCGTCTGACCCCGCGGCGAACCGGCGGCGGCCGCCGCAAGAAGGTCCAAACGCGGCTCTCGTCGGGGGCCGCGGCCGACGAGAGCATTACAAAGAGGAGGCGGGCGTGCGGCCCGGCCGACAAAATGACATGTTGGGGAGAAAATAAGGAAAGATGCAGGATTCCTTTTTTTTTTCCCCCTCCTTTTTTTTTTTTTTTTTGCAGAAAGTGGCGTCATAAATTCAGAGTGTGTCTGTCTGGGGCCTGCTGTGGAAACACATTTAAAAAAAAAAAAAAAAAAAAGAAAGGAAAAAAGAAAAAGGGGAAAAGGACAGATGGAACTTTTTAAAGTGTTTGTGTTCACCTGCTTTTCTTTTCTTTTCTTTTCTTTTCTTTTCTTCTTGAATGCCTCCTTACCTGCCTCCCAGTGTTTCTGCCGGCCGCTCGCTCCGTCACGTGTTCTCTCATTCCTCCTGTGTTACGCCATAAACAGCCTCACACACACACACACACACACACACACACACACACACACACACACACACACACACACAGAGCAGTGTCAACAGTCGCGGGGGCCCTGATTTGACTTGGAAAGCGCTCCCTCCTGTTGCATCCAGTGGTCACGGACCGTTGCTCAGCGATCGCAGCGTCCCTGCGACCGTACACGGGCAACCACATGACACGCCGTCACGTGCAGCCCGCGGCCCGCCTGCCATGGTCTTCTCCTCGGCCCCGGTGCAAAAACAAACAAAAAAAACAAAACAAACATCAACAACAACAACAACAATAACGGCGGCGGTGAAACATCACGTTCCTCTTAAATCTCCTCCAGTTTTCTTCGTCTGACTCGGAGCAACAAAATTAAAACGCGGTCTCTTAAATTGTAAACAGGTTTTTCTTTCCCCCCTTTGAGAGAGAGAGAGAGAGAGAGAGAGAGAGACGGGGAACGGTGTGTTCTTGAGCTGGGGGTCCGACCGCGGCTCCTGCATGGTGTGTGATGTGGGTCAGCTTTATGGAGGTGAAGGTCTAAAAAGGCCCCAGTTAAAAGAAAAAAAAAGAAAAAGAAAAGAAGAAGACGAGAGAGAGGAGGAAAAAGAAAGAAAGAAAAAAAAAAACCCATGGGAGCGACACGTGTTTATAATTAATGATGTGGAGTCTGACTGCAGTGTCATATGGTTATCTTTACTTCTCCACATGCAATTAGAAGCACAGGCGGCCTGTTGCAGCGTAACACAGAGCAGCCGCCCGGCCCTCCACCTCAAACCCTCTCATTTATTTAACCTTTTTTTTTTTTTTTAAATGAAAAAAAAAATTCTGACAACAGCCAGATTATTTTCATAATGGACCTTAAAACAGCAGCGAGAGCGGAGCAGCCAGGTGAGCAACACCTACAGAGGAAAAGACTGGAGAAAGTCTCTGCTGCTGCTGCTGCTCCTCCTCCTCTTCTTCCTCCTCCACGGTCCTGCGCTAATCTGTTGAAGTGAGTAAATGTGAGCGTGTGCGCACGGGGGCCGACAGGTAAAGCCATGCCTAAATTGCAGGCTTGTCAACGTGGAGCCAGCGGAATTGAGACGTTGCAGGGGTGGGGGGTGCGGTGGGGGGGAGGAGGAGGGGTTGTGGTGGCGGGGTGGGCGGCAGGCACGGACAGGGTGCGAAGAGAAGCGGCGGCCGCCCGCAAGATTTACGATGCGAAGCGGCGCGCCGGGAATCCAGGTGAAGGGCGGCTCTGTCGCCTGGTTACCGCCTCAAACACGGCCTCCACGGGGCACGGAGCACGAGCACGAGCACGAGCGAGCACGAGCACGAGCACGAGCACGAGCACGAGCACGAGCACGAGCACGAGCGCTCGCATTCACACGCAGCTCCGTCGCTTTTTTCTCGGGGGGCCTCAGTTGTCTTTCAGCGCCGGGGCCTCTGGGGTTAAAAAAAGAGGGAAACTCCCTCGTTAATGACGAGCGTCGAGGCGGCGCTGCAGCTCAGCGAGAGGCCGAAGAAGGAGCAGAAGAGGAAGAAGAAGAAGAAGAAGGAGAAGAACAGAGGCTGTGCAACAGGTGTGTGTGTGTGTGTGTGCATTCCGGTGCCAGAGCCTGGCAGAAGAGAAGGAATGATGGCAAGTCAAGTCACACACACACACACACACACACACACACACACACACACACACACACACACACACACACACACACACACACACACACACACACACACATTGGGAAGTCGGAAGCAGGCCGAGGTCCTTCTCACACATCACAACGAGCGCACGGATCCGTCGTGTTGTCGGAGGGAGTTTATCATTACAGTGTGGAGGATGTGAGTAAGGTCGTCGCTCACTCTGCCGGGTGGAGGCGTCTCCGTGATCTGGAAGTACGGACGGGCTTCCCAGTGGGCCCGCCAATATTCCTAATATTCAGAAGGAGCGATGAAGTCGGAATGAGTCACTGCCGAGAACACTCATCCATCTTGCCAACCTCCGGCAGGAGGTATTTTTTTTCTCAAAAGCTCTTGGAATCTTATTGGATTCTCCAACCAATCAGCTTGGCCGTAGCCGATGATACCATGAAGTAACTGCTGCTAGCTGCGAGTAACAAAAGCTGGAAGGAAGCAGCGGTTGTGAGTTAAAGGCATTTTTTGAAGTTGCCTTAGTTTTGATTTGGACGGGACTTATTTTCGCAAGAAAACTAAATATTTTTTTGGGGGTGGATGTTTGTTTTTTAACTTCCACCATCTTTTATTTTTGTGGTGGTTGGAGGTACGAGATAGGTGTGGTAAGAACATGGCAGAAGAGATGAATTTTATAGACGTTGAGACACCAAAACACTGAGCTGAAACATTCCCAGAAATGCAAAAACAGGCAAAAACACAAAACTTTAGTGTCTTATACACACACACACACACGCACGCACGCACGCACGCACGCACACACACAGACAGTGAGGAACCAATAGAGAGTAGAATTCCTTTGTTTATTTGGTTTGAATACACGTTAAGGAACGTTGCACAAATACTAATATTGAAAAGATTAGTTTGTATTTTTTTTAGAAGTCATTTTTACACAATTTTTCATTTGTACGAAAAGCCTGACAATTCATTTGCAATAGTCTAATTTGCAGAAGGCACATGGAAATATAGTTGTGCTAAAATGAGCATACTAAACAATTACACACAATAATACTTCCGAGGAATCATTGTCCATTGTTGAGATGCACGGTTCAAGGCTCAGGGTGTTATCACAGTTTATATATCATAAATGAACATGTGTATTTCCTGCTGTTGTGTGTGTGTGTGTGTGTGTGTGTGTGTGTGTGTGTGTGTGTGTGTGTAGTAACAAGAACAGAGTTGTCTGACAGGTTGGTTTTTCTGAGTGCAGCCCCGTGTGTAATGTACGTGAATGCAACGTGTGCTTCTTCCTTCACATCGGTAAGACGCAAACATTCACGAGTGACGATGTGAGCCGAAGCTTTAGCGTTGTTTAGCGAAGTTAAGTGAAGAATAATGTTTTTTTTTTTCTTTTTAAATGTGCTTTATTTGACCGTGTTTCAGTTTGACGTGTGTGTGCTACTTGTAAAAATGTATCCAGGATACACCGGGCAAAGCTAACATGCTAACATTAGCGACTGCCATTCATTCCCCCGGCAACAATTAAAAATGTACTTAAAAAAAAAAGTTTAGTGTCAATCATCAACATCTTACAAAATGCACCTTGGTAACAATTAACCGTCTTTCAAGTAATCTTGTACAGATAAGAAACTTCATGAAAACCCATTGCTTCATCAGAAACGTTTGTGCTGTGCTCGGATTTGAAGGATTCAAGCTAATGTGTTGAAAAAAAAGAAGCTGTGTGGAATTCTGGACCTGACACATAATGACTGACCTCAGGAGAAAAATGGTATAGAAGAGTATAGAATGGTATAAAAGAGTATAGAATAAAAAAAAATAAAATGTGACTGAAACTGAAACAGAGAGTATAAATGACCTAAAGCTGTGAAAGGAAAAAAAATGATCGTGCTCACGAATCAATTAAAGCTAAAGCAACAAGTTCCGTGTTCGGCGACGCTCGCTAGCTGCTTCCTGCAGGAAGTTGCGCCCCAAACGTACAACGAGCTGATTGGACACCGCGTACCGAAGATAAACAAAGAAAACATATTTGGTCCGACACGGTCACGAGGTACGAACCGTTAAGGCACTCTCTACCGATGTCTCCCTTTCTTTATTCCCTTCTTTTCCCCGTTTACCAGTTCCTCTGAAGCCATCCGGACACGTACTCGTAGACCAGCAGCATCACGGCGCCACCTGCAGAGAGAGGAGAGAGACGGCGAGTGAAGGGACAATGCGCACTAATAACCTTTCTATAAATACGTTGCAAGTTAATGACAGGGGAAATCTAGTCAAGACGGCGCAAGAAAACATCTGTTGGAATGGGCCGACACGACACGCAAAACAACCCAAAGTCTGGTCCCACTTTAAAAGACACTGACGCTAACACGCAGCTAAATTTAGGACTTGTAGACTTGGGAGGATGAGGCCATGAAAAAACATCAGGCGCAATGACAGACGCATAAAAAGGGATTCGTGTTTATTTACCTAATCTGTTCTTCAAACTAAAACCTTTTCATTGGAAAAAAATAAAATAATAATAATGTTGGGCCCATTTTGATACAGCGACAGAAGAAGTTTCATCCTCACCTGGTCCGAGCCTCATGATCTTGGGCACCAGTCCTTTGTACAGGGCCAAGTACCTGCGCACAAGCGAAATGCACGGATATGAGCGACGACCCCAGCGCACTCACTCTCTGCGTTTCCATTACGAAATAAAAAAAGAAGCGATGTTTCCAAAATTTGGACAAAGTACAATTGCGTTTTGCAGGCGTTTCCGTTGAATGTTGCGAAGCGCATTAGCCGTAATTCTCGGAAAAAATCTTGTCGCTCCAGATTTACCAGAATTAGGTTTGCTTTTGTTTGTTTATGTCTGTTTGCTGTCAAGAATGTTTATTATATGTTCTCTTTGATTACTTGTAAAATTTTTTTTTTGTAAAATCCAACATAAAGCGCCATTTTCACTTGAAGTGAACTGGTCACATGACCCTGTATGTCACGTCCGGTGACGCGTAAATGCGAAAAAGTGTTTCCATGATACTTTTGCGATATACCTCTATTTCGATACGTCTGAAAAACCACCTCATGAGAGCGTCAAAACCTTTTCGCCATATTTGAGTCTTTTCGGAGTTCAGTAGTTTCCATTACCAGTTTTTTATTGCGATATTTAAGTTTTGCGCAATTCTAGGGGTAATGGAAACACAGCTACTGTGTGTGTGTGTGTGTGTGTGTGTGTGCGCCCCTGTCCGTCTCTCACCCCGTCAGGTTCATAGTTGAGGTCTAACGGCCAGCGGAGGCCCCCCTCTCTAATGCGTTCAAGGTGACGTGTGGCGGCCGAGCGGCGGCGGCCCGCCGGCCCGCCCCGCCCGCTCCCCGGCCCCGCCACTGGTGGCGTTAATAAGGCTGGAGCCACTTCCTCCAGCGGCCCTCTGTCTGATTAGATTGACCCGCCGAGCGCCGCGCGGCTCGTTAGGCCCGGCTTAACGACGCCTCCCATCGGGACCACTAATTAGCCGGGACTGTGTTGTGTTAGAGGGGAGACTGGATGTGGCAGAAGGGGGCACCCTTGGTGCAGCCGTTGCCATGGCGACCTGTCAGGGTCGAGCCCCCCCCACCGCCGCCCCATACACCTCCCCCTGCCCTCCCCCAGGGGGCGTTAGGGCGTCCGCCATGGCGGCGCGTCCAGTTCAGCTGAGATACAGCACGTACAACGTCACGCTCGAGAGGAACTCCTACATACGGGGATTTTCTGGCTATTAGAAATTTTTACAAATTTCTTTAAAATAGACAATAGAAATATTTTTTATGAACCATGTTTCAGGTCGGAGGCCTCCTGCCAACTGTTTTACAGCCGTTGTTTTGTTTTTTTTGGTCATTATTCGGTCTATGGCCGGCTCTTGTTGGGTCCCCGTGTGATTCTGTTTTCTTGCAATACCACGAATGGCCACTGGACAAAAAAAACAACAAAAAAAATCGGCAGAGCGGCGGTGACCTGCCCCCTCTCCCTCTCTTCTCCGAAATCCCGCAGCCACTCCGAGGCCTCAAGACGAGCGACATGAGGGCAGGAACGCAAAAAGCCGAGGGCGCCGCCCTGCTGGCGTGACGTCCATCGCCGTGACGTCCATCGCCGGCTAGCCGTAAAAAGTGTCAAATGCAAAACCAGGCGCTGCAGAACTGCTGCTCCCTCTTCCCCGACGGCCGGCGCTGGCAGACAGCAGACGACGTGCCCCGTTAACTCTTGACCCCCCCAACCCCCTCCTGGTCTTACCCCTCCTCCCTGTAGACCACCGCCATGGTCTGGAAGCAGGTGCGGTACTTGATCTGGCCGGCGACGGGCTGCGGGCCCTGGATGCGGCTCTTGGCCACGTCGAAGGGGATGTTGACGCAGGAGGAGATGGTGCCCGACACCAGGCCGATGGTGAACTTCCTCAGGAACTCCAGCGTGGGGTCCTGGCGAAGGAGGGAGGGGGAGAGAGGGAGGGAGAGGGTCTCAGCCACAACGATGACAACAACGACAACACAAGTCGTACGAGCGGGACGACGGCGAGCACGAGGGGCGCTTGTGCATGTGATTTGCCAAAGCTGGCATGAAAGCCCCCCGGATCATTTTATGGTAGCGGGAGAGGGGGTTCGGGGGAACGGGGAGGGCTTCCTGCGTGGCGACGCGGCCTTCCGATTGGCCGAGCGCGAGCACATGCCGGAGTGGAGTCGGAGGATTTATAAACAGGGCGCAGCGCCGGCAGACTGGGAGAAAGGAGGCATATGGGGACAATTTGGGTAATTGGGCTGTGACTCGGCGCAGGAGTATTACTGTAGCGAAGGGGGCCGGCCTTACCAGAGCTCTGACAGCTAATTGGCCGGGATATTTTTTACAAATGACAGCGGCCTCTCCGGTCCGGGCCCTTCTCAAGCGGCTGGACACCCTGAGAGCCGAGCTAAATCAAGAGCTAATCCCACCTCTTCAGTGGTTTTTTTTCTGCGTTTTTTTTCTTCTTCTGTTCGCTCAAGTGGGATATGGGGAGGGGGGGTGGGGGTGGAGGAGGGGGGCCGCTAGGGTGGAGCCATCAACCCACTTCCTAACAGCCTTAAGCAAACATCTCCTCAACACGTTCGCCGGCGTGAGTGAGCGCCATCAACTCGGCACTCGGGATAACAGACCAGGCAGGCAGGCAGACAGACAGACAGGCAGACAGACAGACAGACAGACCTCAACAGGCAGGCAGGCAGACAGACAGACAGGCAGACACAGACAGACAGGCAGGCGTAGGCAGGCAGTGACAGGCAGACAGACAGACAGACAGACAGGCGGGCGGGCAGGCGGCCTAGACAGACAGACAGGCCAGACAGGCAGGCAGGCAGGCAGGCAGGCGGGATGACAGAGACACAGACAGGCAGGCAGGCAGGCAGGCAGGCAGGCAGGCAGACAGACAGACAGGCAGACAGGTAGGCAGGCAGGCAGGCAGGCAGGCAGGCAGACAGGCAGGCAGGCAGACAGACAGGCAGACAGGCAGACAGACAGGCAGGCAGGCAATACGAGAAACGAAAGGCCGGCTCAATTTGCAAGCTCATTGCTCAAGTCACTGACAAAAGAGAGCGAAAGGAGGTGGGGGGGGGGGTTGGGGGGGGGTGTGAGGTGTTGGGGGAGGGGGGGGGAGCCGCCGTCCCGTCAGACCGCAATATTTATCCTCCTCCTGCCTCGACAATAGCCGTCGTTAGCGTCGCACAAACAATCCCTCCGTCCCGGCTGATGGATCGCTCCCAGAAAAGCGTCGTCCGCAATCTAAGAAGAAAGCTATTTGGGTCATCCAGCCACATAATTATCATTCGGAGGGGGAGGGGGGGGAAAGGAAGGATGCCCACTCGGTTCTCAGCGCAGCACGCGTCACTGGAAAAAATGTCGAAAAAAAGACAGAAGAAGAAAAAAAAAAAAGCAGTGGTTCCCGACTGTAAGCGCCGCCGTCTTCCAAAATAGCGGCGGCGTTGTCTGCTTCCAATTAGCTCATCTGAGTTAATCTAATGCTCCCAGTTTGTACATGTGGGATCGTCGTATGGCAACGTTTCCATTAAACAAAATTAACTTTTGTTTGGGCCCATCAGGCCCCTGCCGGATGTGCAACCCGAGACTCTGGAGGATGTTGTGAGGGGCAAACAGACGAGGTATTAGCGAGGCTGATCTTACGAGCCGCTCTCTGATTTTTCGCTTCCTCCCCCCTCTCCGCCGCCACCGCCGCCGCGGCGGTGGGCCGCCCCGCTAATCAACGCTGTCAAACACTTGCAATCCCTGGCCGAGAGGCGAGGTGGCTGGGACACACGTGAGTCGCGGGAGAAGAAACGCAAACGGACGGGCGGTCCGGGAGGGAAGTGAAGCCTCTACCGGGTTGGTGGGGATGGCGTCCTTGACGTTGAAGTAGAAGCCAAAGTAGATCATGTTGAAAACCCCGTGGCGCCCCAGAGTTGAGGTCAGTCCTTTATTCAGGCCCCTCAGTCCCAGTCCGTCCGCTTTGATGATTCGTCTGGCTTGTGCAAAGGATGACGGTTGCTGGATGTGCAAAGGACGGGAAATTAAACCAAAGAAGAAGAAAGGAAGGTTAAACGGCCGTGACCACAAAACGCGGCTCGCTGGGGGAACGTCGGGAAAAGACATCTTTTGCTTGCAAGCACCTCTTTGAAGGAATCTCTGTTGGCCTGCAGGCTGACTTTCACCACCTCGAACGGGTTCACGACAACAGCTTCCGTCAGGCCAGCGCCGAGGCCGGCCACGGACAGCGCCTGCAGGGGAGGCCGACGGGATTTAGAGGTCAGACAGTGGAAATGACATTTGTTTGCGGCGGCGAGAGTGACGGCTGCCTACCTGAGATAACACCCGATAGCACTTTCATTTTTTTCCAAAGGGGGAAAAAAAAACAACAACCCCAAACCTGTTCCCCAACTCTTTTTGTCCGGTCTGAAAACGGACGTTTGTTTTCCGCGGTGTCAGCCATTGTGGCCGCTTTGACAAATGTTTGAAGGCGCCCCGGACACCTGTGTTTGTTGTCTGTTTGACAAAATGTTAAATGACAGACAGGACGGGCGAGGAAGGCGGTCGGAACAAAAAAAAAAAAAAGGAGCAAATGGAGGGAATGTGAGAAAAGGTGTTTAAAGGTGAAATACGCCAGATTGTGAGAGTGAATACGGCGGCAAACAGCCGCTCGCTGTGTCAACACGGAGCGCAGCGGCTAATGGCGCGCGCTGTAATACGAGCTTTCCTCCTCTTCTTCTTCTGTTTTGAGAGGCCGGCTGAAAGTGAAGAAGCATGCGGTGACAGCACTGCCTTGTTGGAAGAATCTAAATCACACAGCACCTTTTTGCCTTTTGCTTTTGTTTGGAGAAACTGCTATCACAGTTAGCAAAGCTAATTAGCGTAGCTGTCAGATACCTCGATGACAAAACGTCGAGAGCACTTCCTCGAAATATGAGATACAAATCAGTGGCTTGCTACTATACCACCTGTTTTTTCAAAACTACCAGCTAGCTGCCAGCTAGCTTGTTTCCCGCCAAAAGTCTTTTGTCTAAGAAGACGTCAAAGCAATGAGACAAAACAAGCAACAGCCAACTGATTTGGAACACACCTAGCTACCGCTAGCTGTTACGTGCTAACACACCGCACATGAACATAACATGCTGGCTACACTTGGAATGTCTGCTGGCCGCAGATGTTGCCAGATTCCAGATTCCACATCGGATAGTGGGTCAGTCTGAGGCTACAAACACGATGCGTTACTGTCAAATCTGTCCTACATATCTGTTAACAGCATGTCGGCGAGGCCGTGCGTCTTTCCAAAGAATGCGGATGTCTTCCAGCCACGTTTGCAGGCTTTCTAAAAAGTCCCCCGGAAAGGGGAAAAAAACAACAAAACTTTGAAAAACAGAGAGAAGTCAGAGCAAAGTCGCGACGTGAAAAATACATACGTAAATTGACTTTGACTGAGGAAAAACACGCATCATAAAAACGAGATATCTTCTTCTTACGTGACAAATATTATATAATCGACGTGTCTGGGGCTGAATATGTCTGCGTGCAAGCATGTACTCGTGAATGTGTGTGTGTGTGTGTGTGTGTGTGCACGCATGCCCACAGAGCAGCGTAATGGGAACACGTCAGGGCCGTGTCTATAGCTCATTACTCTTCCTGCCTCTTTATTCGGCTGTCAGAGGCCCCGGCACCCATCCTCCTCTCAGACGGGCCGGCCGTGTTTACACAGCCAGCCGGCCGCGGCTTAATTCCTTATTCACGCTATTACCGCGTGTGTGTGTGTGTGCGTGTGCGTGCGTGTGTCCTCATTAATCAGAGTGAAGGTATTCAGCTGTGCCACCGGCCACCGGCGGGGCCAATCATCTGCGAATCATCCGGCGTGATTAGTGGCAACCAGGAAGTAGGTTCGGAGGCTCTCAAGGAAGAGGAAGAGAGACGGGGTGGCTGGGGAGGTGGGGAAGAGGGGAGGGCGGAGCCAGGAGGGCGTGACGGATGGGACAGGTAAACATTTCTGCAGCGTTGGCTGTGGAAACAAGACGAGGATGTGCGTCGTGCCGGGGCAGCCCCGGGGTTACAGGTGAGGCATCCGTCACTGCCGACACCTGGCCGCCTCCTGAATAGGCCGTGTGTGGAGACAACGCCCCGCCAACGCAAACCTGTCAGCCTCTAAGCTCTGATTCAACACGGCAGAGGGCCGATCAGTCAAAGAGGATGAAGACGCTGCTGCGCTCTTTCTTTTTTAATTGATGGCCGGCGTCTGCATCGGGACGGTTTCAATACTTTGGCGTCGCTCCAGGAGGAAAAAGATGACTTTAATTTGACTTTTAATTTCAAATGTTTGACATGGCGCGTTAAACTTTTCAAGTGAACTGACATAGATGTAAAACCTTTTGAATTAAAAAAAACAGCCCTCATGATAAATCAATTTGCTAATCATGTTATACTTGAAAACAAACAGAGTAAATCGAGGGGAGTTGAAGCTGAACTCAGGCCTGTTTAAAAGTCAATTGTGACTCCGTCACGGCTTGTTGACCTTCCGTGACGATCTCTTGTTGTCTTATGGACTTCGTCATCGCGGATGCTTTCATAAGCGCTTAGCACTCGACAGAAGTGTTATTTCAGGACCTTCTGGCTTAATCCCACTGCTAAGTTTTTCACCTATTAACTGTGCAGAGGCCCTCGACGTGCAGACAATCAACCTGCAAAGGTTTCGGCTTTGTTTTGATTATAGGATAATAATTAAAAAAAAATAAAAAAAGAAAATGGGGCAAAAAAGTTCCTCAGACACCAGTGAAACTAGACATTGCTGCTATGAGTAAAGTTGGTCTATTAGATAAATAAAATGATGTTATTTCAACTCAACAGTGACAATTTGCAGGCTTCCCAAGTTATTTTCAGCAGCTGGTTCAGTGGCAGGTGAGACGTCCGAGGCGCCCTGGAGGTGTGTGTGTGTGTGTGTGTGTGTGTGTGTGAGACGCCTCGGGCGAGAATGCCGAGTGTGTTTGCTCACGGCAAAGAGTGTGTGTGGTGCAGACTCACCACGCCGGGAGACAGGGGGGTGAGATTCAGCAGCTTCTTGTACTGCTCGAAGGTGAAAAACTGCAGAGACGAGTGAGACAGAACGCCACAGGTCACGACCTTTTACAGTTGGCACAGGGTTGCAAGCGGGCGGCTGAAACAGGCTGCAAACACAGCGGCAACAAGCCGAGCCAGGCAGCGGAGTGGAGTGCTGCTCCTGGTTCTGGGTTCTGAGGAAACCGGTGGATAAATAAATAGCGGCGGGATGCAGAGCAGCTGCGTCACATGCGGCCAGATTCATCAGGCTGGAAGCTGCGTTGTAGCACCGCGGGTTTGGATTCAAAAGTTAGCGGCAGACGATGGAGGAAAAGAAGGAGGAGAAGAAGGAGAAGACAGAGAAGGAAAAAATGAAGGATGAAGAAGATGGAAGATGGAGGCAGAAGGAGGTGAGACGAGCATCAAACTGCAGATATGAATAAATGGCAGCGACATCACGGCATCATGGCCCACCAATGCACTGTAGTGCGTAAAGCCAGAGATGCTAAGCCCTCGGAAAACATCGATGAACAGATGGAGCGGTTGTAAATCAATATTTGGCCGCGGGAGCAAACAGGAGAGGCCGAGGGCGGCACACGTTTTACCAATATGTTTGTGGGTGTGTGTGTCTGTCTGTCTGTCTGTCTGTCTGTCTGTCTGTCTGGGCGTGTGTGTGGGTGGAAGGTAGCAGTCGGCGTGTCGTGGCCTCCTCACCTTTACGGCTCTCTTGGGCGTCTCGGCCACGATGGGCGGCAGGATTCCCTTGTAGAAGCCAAAGATTCTGGAGAGAGAGAAGGAGAGGGGGGGAGGGAGAGAGAGAGAGAAAGAGAGAGAGTGAGGGAGGGAGTGAGAGAGAAGTAAAAAAAATAATGTTAGTCAAGTCAGGTTCAAACGGGACGGCGGGCTGAAAACATTTGCGGTGATAAATTGTTTCCAAAAACATTCTGAAAGGACGCGATTTGCTTAATTTATATTTCATTATCATTAATCACGGCTGGCCAGCAGGGGGGGCCGGGCCATTTGAAGGATGCTAAAATCAATTAGAGGGAATTCCAAAAGGGCCTTAATCCATGGAATCATTTCATTACTCGCTCCGGTTGGTGCTTTGAATTACCAAAATGACAGACATGAATGCGGAGAGGGAATATTAACGGGCGCACGGGACGAGTGTTTTCAATATTCCTAAGTGCACCAATAAGGTTAAATTACACACAAACCTGTTCCGTATAAGGCAAAACTGATTTAACATCCCCGAAATGGGCAACTCAATTCAAGTAGCACATCTCCTAATAATAAAAAGTTGAAAGGAAGCGATTATACGTGGAAAACGCGCCGCAGATGGACTTAATGAATTGGCATCTGACTGCGATTTGGGTTTGATTTTTAATGTGGGCAACAGAAAAATAAAAATAACTAGAAAAAAAAACGACGGCCCGCATGGAAATGTCGGGAAATTTATGCAATAATCCGCCGTTGAGGGTTCACACGCAGGCAATCAAACTGGATCTGGTGACAGAGGCTGAGCGGCCCAGTTTCCACTCGACGTGAAAAACCTGCGAGCGGCCGACTGAGGACAACGACCCCCTCAGACCCAAGGAACAAAAAAAAAACAAAAAACTTGGATCCCACATCTGCCATCGAGAAAACGCTTGAAAAATACCCCTGGTTCGGGCCGAGCAATCCTTCAAAAGACGCGGCAAAGTTCGTATCTTCTGACGTCCGTCGATCGGCACCGCTAGCCGGCTGCACGGGAAAAAAAAAGTAAATAGAGAAAGCATTCTGCAGCTGTTTGGCAACACGGCCTCCAAGATGTATTCTGGAACCGCAGAGGCCTGGCGGAGAGCGCCGATCTGCGGAGGACATGATTTAAGCTTTTTATTTGGCCGCTTGATCTACGGGACGTCGCAGGAGGACGGTAGCCGTGTAATTACAGCCAATCCGACCGTTCAAATCGTGCGCGGCGCGGCCGTGATTTAAAGCTCACTGCGAAAAACTGAGAAAAAAAAACCCAACCCAACTTCATACAGTGAGTTATGCCTCCGAAGATGTATGTCTGCACTCGACATGGCAGGTTTCCTGTGAGCGGCCCATCCCACCTCTGGACAACTGGGACGTTGCAGAAACCGTTTAAAAACTCCCTCTGTTTGCAGCCTGCTGCTGCTGCAACCGATGCTTAAGTCAGACGAAAAAAAATCGGTGGTTTAAGAGGGCGGAGCCGACACCTGTCGCTAACCCATGAGGTACTAGCGCCCTTGATGACATCACAAAGGGCTACTTTTCTGAAGTGCGTGATCTAGTGCGCACTCTGTCGTTTTCTGGGAGAATAGAAACAGACTTTGCTCGGAACACAAATAACACAAATAAAGTGAATTTTGAGATCTAATTTTATTTGTTTATTATTATTATTATTATTATTGTGACTATAAAAATCTTCAAAGTCTCCCTTACACAATGAATAAAATTCGCAAACAATAACAATTTGTCGACCAGCTTTTCTCGCACATTTCTAATCAACATGCACGTTTCAACTTTGGATAAACAATCAGCTCAGTGACAGTGACAGCGGAGACCCACCGGGGGAAATCCTTCACATAGGAAGAAGACGAAGAAGAAGGAGCCACAGTGTGGGTTCTGTTTTGCCAGCAACGTATAGCGCACAAACCCTGTTGTATACACACACACATTTAAAGTGCCGACATGCGCATTTCCAGCTTTTCCCCACCAAAAAAAAGAAAAGCGGCTTTATTAAAAAGTCAAGCTGACGGTGTCGGGCAGGTGTCAGCGTGGGAGCCCTCACACTCAGCACTCAGCGTGCGACTGCGGGGGCCCTGAATGCTAAAGCAGGGACATGCAGGCTCGGTCGCACCTGCGGCATCGGACGCCACTGAGTCACCGGCGGTTGCGAAGATAACAACAACCGACGCCGGCGAGAGGGGAACGGCGTCTCTCTCTCTCCACTCTTCTTTGTTGTTTCAAAGGGGCCTGACTGACTCAGGGCGCAAACAGGTACAACAGGTCCAAATCTTTAAACAGCGGAGACAGTAAAAACATCACATCACACCACACATTTTCAGCCTCATAAAAGACGGCTCTAATTATATCATTATCCCCACCCACCAGTGGGTTTTTTCTTTTTTCTTTTTTTGGACATGATTGATCCCACAGTGGGAAAAGGTGATAAAAACGCCAGGGATGAAATTACTGCAGCTCAGCCTTTTGTTTCTGCCCTTCTGGTAACAGTGTGTAATTGTTTCAGAAGTGAAACGGCGGCGTTCAGAAACGATTAGTCACGTTGAAGCGTGCCTGGCAGGGATCACTTGTATTTTCAGCTCCGGTTCCTCGCAGAGAGCCGTGTTTGGTCAGAGCCTCCGCCTCCGTCTGGACAGGGGAGGTGGTAGAAGTAAGAGTTTTATGTGCCGCCGCTTGAAATGCAAAAAACAAACAAACCAAAACAAAAAGGTGCAGGGAAACGACGTGCGAGCAGGTCAGGGGTTGTGTTGAGGGTCACGGCCGTGGCCAAATGTTTCTCGGCTGAGCCTCACTTCCACACAGCACAGTGGCTGAACAACAGTCACGTTTCCCCTCAGAGTTAATAATGAGGGTGGCTGCAAACTCTTGGAAACACTGCACTACACGTGTATTGTGGAGGGAAAAATAGAATGAGCGGCAAAATTTGTGCAGTCGTCTCTTGCAGGGCGTGAGGCGATTTTCAGAATCACCGCTAACACCTTGGGTTCAGGGCCCCCATAGTTGAAAAAAAAAGATTCTATTCTAGTTGAGAGTCTTGAAGTTGAGTTAAGGAAACTTTTAAAATTTTTATCTAAAAGAAATGTAATAAAAAATGTATTTTTTTTTTTTAACCAAAACCAAAACCAGTCAAGTTGTCTGAACTCAACCTCCTAAACTACAGCGACCTGGACGGCTGAGAACCTTCACAGACCAAAGTTTAGAGAACTTTTTATTTTTTGACTGACAACTGATCATGTTAGAAAGCACACAACACACACACACACACACACACACACACACATCTTAATGAGTGACTTCACCTGTGGAGACATGCACAGTGTAACACTGAGTGCCGAGGCCGCCGTTCTACCAGCTAATTTTCATCTTCAGTGACTGGAAAGTTTTATTGGAGTCTTTGTCATTAGACCGGCCTGTATCTATTTCGTCAATCAAAATGTCTGACACACAGCTCCACTGTCGCTCCTAAATGTTTTTCACCACATCAATGAGCCGCATTGTTGCGCCGAGTGACGCACCCCTCTTTTTACGACGAACGCAGGGATTTTTTCTCTCTCTGCTGGATCCATGAAAAACAAAAAACAAAAAACAAGCGCACGTCGCCCTTTGCCGCTCTATCCGCTGTCAGAGTAGCGAGCGCGTATTAATCCGCTGGTAAAAATAGTCCCTTCCACTCCCCAGAGCCCCCCCAGCCCCCTCAAAACTAAAGCCCTTTAATCCTGTTTGAGTAATGTTCGCTTGGAACGGCAGAGCTCAGCTGTTTTAGAAATGAAAGCGCCAGTAAAAATACGTTACGCACTCTCAGGACGTACAGAAGTCTTGAGAAGACTCGGAGCGAGTGGGCTCGGTGCCACGGGCTGAGCAGGGAGGCTGGCGCGCGCCGAGGCTGGCTGACACCTTGTTGGTTTTGGTCCTTTTCATGGGCAAACCCACCCCGGCTTTAAGTCATCGGCCCCGATTGAAAAGTTATGGACTCGCAGGTTAGAAGCAGCGACAGACGGTCTGGCTTCCATTGCAATGTGGAGTAAAAAAAAGAAAGAAAAGAAATTAATAAAGGGAGAAATGAAAGGCAGATTTCTGCCAAGTGGTTGGAGTTTCGTGGGTTGGTGGCAGTGAACGCAACGCAGGCAACGTGCAACTATGCTCGGGGCTAGCCAGGTTTTTTATTGGGATATTTTTGGCATCCAGAAATATTTCCACTTCCTCATTCGTCAACAGGCATCCACTTGCCGCGTCGCTCTGCATCACGGGGGAAACCGGAAAGATGCCGTCACAAGGTCGCTTCACCAGGGGGTTTGCCGCGTCACCGCACGGGGCCTGTTTCCAGTCGCCTTCAACACCACTGATGGTATGAAATGACGTACGGAGCTTCCGCTTTCAAAAAGAAGACCTACACGGAAGCTACAAAAAAACCTGCATTCCATCGTTTGGCTAGAAGGAACAGCCACAGCTGGTTGCAAAAAGACTAAAAATTGACTGGCTGTCAATACGGAATTGAGCCCCGAAGTTCACATCTACACAAACTAGCTAAAAACTTGTTGGTCTAATTCACTAGTAATATATTCAATGACATAATAGATGGAGATGATTAAATCTTAAATTGAATGATCTTAAATTGTCAATCCTGGGAAATCACAGCTTTTCAGTCTTTGAACACACGGCAGCGTTAAAAACTGTGGAGCAAGCTCGAGCTCCATCAGTTGAGTCTTTGCAGCCATATTAAAGAGCACAAGATGAATTTGATAAAACATGATCATCAGAAAACTTCTCAAATCAGTGCAAATCCTAACTAATGGCCCATTTTTTTCCTTCTTCTCTGTTGTCACACTGAAAAGTGCAGGTAGGCCGAGGGCGACGGAGCGCGCGAGCGCGCGTATTGATAGTGAACAGATCTGTGGACGAAGGCGGCGGATCCTGTCGGCGGTGCCACCGGCTATGTTGTGACAACAGTGTGTGTCAGTGTGAGTCAACAGAGATGATCTTGGCTGATTGCACCCGAGTGTAAACATTTCTGCTGCTCTCGGTGCACAACTGGCACAAAAACACAACCTGGAGAAGGAAGAAAACACTCGCGTAGGAGCCCGCAGCAGCGACGCCGGTGAACCAAAGCTATTTATCAAAACACTGTTTCATCATCGGCGCGTAGCGCCGGATGCGAGCGGAGGAGAAGAAGCTCCCCTGCTAACAGTGGAAGTCATTAATCCCTCATTCCGCTTGTGTCAACAGGCTATTTCAGTCCGACGGAAGACCCTTCCCCTCGCCTCTCTTTGTCCATGCAAATGCCGGCCACAGGTTTCCCGGGTGTGGTCAGCCGGCGCCGCCACCAGGTGATGGAGGGAGAGTTGAAATTTGTTACAGAACAAATATGGCCCCCAGCGAGTGGCGACTCATTTGAATGCTCATTTGGTTCCCAATGTAAAGTGCACGCTAAGTCCCCTTTTGGCTTTCCTAAACAAATGGCCCCCCTGACGCAGGGCGAGGGAGAGGTGCTGCGGGCCGAGGTGGATGTGTGTGAGTGCGTGTGTGTCTGCGTGTGCGTAGAATTTGGCTTTCATTTTCATAAACCTTTCCTTTCTCAACAGCCTTCTTCCATCGGAGGGCAGCCCCGACAGAGTGCGTGCACCAGCAATGACTGGCAACTGAAATTGGGAATTTAGTCTCACTCTCTTCTTCTTTCTCTTTAGCAGAAAGGAAACCTGCTTCAGGTTACAGGTAATTTACCCCGACCCCCAGGGGGGTGGTGGGGGCATTTTAGCGTGTCAACAACCAGCATGCTTCATCTGCAAATATTTTTACTTTTTGCCGACGTCTGCTGCAACCTTGACATTAGCGCATGACGTTCTGCGGTGGTCAGGATCTATTAGTGGGGTTTGTGCGTGTGTGTGTGTGTGTGTGTGTGGTGGTGGGGGGCAGAACTCTGCTCTCTCCATCTCAGCTGGACAGGCAAGCAAAGCTTCTGTAGCCTTCCTCCAGGCCAGTAGGGGGCACAGTCAATAAATTGCAAGAGTGATTTTTAAACCGTTAATCGTCTTTCAGTAGAAAAAGGCGCAACGTTGCATCAAGATAATGACATTTATGGAAACGTTATTTAATAACGTTTTTCGCTGTCCCCCCCATGACGTCAAAATTTTTTCCTCTGCGTTTTGACTTTTTTTCCTGCATCTTTTGCGAGGGAAGGTCCCCGCAGCCGTCGACCCACCGTCTTCGTCTTGCCGCGGCCGCGTTTGGGCTCGCGAGCCAACCTGTGGACACGCCGGCGGAGAATAGAGTCTTTTTGTTCCCCCCCCCCTCCAGACGGAAACACTTAACACATGCTCACGCTGCTGCGCCCTCGCGCAGGGAGAAGCAGGAACGCGGGCCTTGCAAAGGCAACAACAGCAGCCCGAGTGTTTTGCGCGGTGAGCGAGTCGACGCTGTCGCACACTTTGTGTGTAGCCGCTGCAGCGACTCACTCCACACCCATTAACAGCCTACTGTGAAACCTTGTTATTTTTTTTGGAAAGGGGTTACAATAATCTCCTGAAAAGCGCGGCGGCGAGTCTTGAAATTGCTTCCTGAGGCTCCGTAAGAACTGTTGCGTCCAGACGCTGTGGAAATCGGTGCTACACACGTGTTTCCACGTCTCTTCCGCTGTTTAATCACCAGGACTGGAGAGAGACGACGAGAGCTCGGGTTTCGTCCCTCATCACCTCGAAAGAGGGAGAGCGGCAGAGTGAGAGCGCTGAGAGAGGGGGCAGGAAATGTTTGTTTTTATTAATAATAATAATTCTACAACAGCGGGCCCTTAAACACTATTTGTTTAAGCTACAACTAAGTGGTTTGGTCTGGAGGTAATCTGCGATGTGCTGCTCCGGAGCGGCTACAGCCTGCGCTATGAATACGCCGTCGGTGATAATTGGTGGACAAAAAAGGGGGAAAAAAAAAAGAGAAGAAGAAAGATGTGGATCCTCCGAGTCGAGTCGAGTTTCCGGGGATTTTTTGTTCAAACGAGGCCGAGTGTCAAACAGCCGCCACAGCTGACGGCTGACGACACTTGTGTGCGTTGGCAGCGGATCTCGTGTGTGTTTTGTGAGGCGGCTCTGCGGAGTCACGCAGGCCTCCCCTGAAGAGACACACCTAGAGCTGGCAGTGCGAGTGTGCGTGAGCGGGTGTGTTTGGGGTGAAGAGGGCACGGCTACTGTCAGTCCTCCGCCTCCGGCTCTGCGGCGCGCTCGCACCTCGTAGCCCATCGACTTAATATCTGCCGTAAAGCTGTCGACTCGCCGTAAAGCTAACGAGCGGTTGCGGCCGCTCTGCCGAGCACCTGCGCTGTCTGGAGTCTCGGCCGTGAGGAGGAGGAGCAGCAGCAGCAGCAGCAGCCGTCCTCGCTCGCTTGATTTGCGACTCTCGCCCGGTGAAGCGGCGTCGGGGGAGTGAGGGAGAAGCGCCATCGCTGGCTGAGCGGAAAATATTTCTCATAGGAAAAGCAACTGAATGTTTGTATTTAATGGAATTCAACGTTTGTTTGTTTGATCAACTATTCAAAATAATGTTGCAATGCAATGCAACATTGCGGACATTATTGTGCACAATTATTGTGCAATGACGAGTGCCTGTTTCATTTTAGGTTTCAGCTTTCTTATATTCTTATATATACCTATATTAGGGCTGTCAGTCAATGAAAATTTTTAATCGCAATTAATCGCAAATTTATTGCACTTTTTTTTTTACCCTGCTTTATATGTAACTTTTACAAGACATTTATTGTGTTTCTTCCACTCTAGGAAAAATTGGAGAGGACAGTAACAATAATTTCCTTTGTGGAAATATTCTATTTTTTATTTTCATTGGAACATTCGAAAACGATTACATACTTATGCTGTCCAGATACTCTCCAAAAAAAACAACAACAAAAAACCTCAAACCTTGAGGCATTCTCAAGCCATGATCGCATTTGTCAATTGTGGTATTTTTATTTTGAAAATTGGGTTCTCTCGTGCTTCTTTGAGTGACTTCCTGTCCAGCTCGACGCGGATCGCTTGCGGCTCGCGCACAAAATAGACCAGGCGCCAGAATGATCGCTGCACGCCGCGCATCTCGAAGCGGGCTCCATTTCACACCGCTTCCACAGCCGGTGTGAACCAGGCGTTAATCGCGTGTTAAAAAAATGAGTGCCGTTAAAAGGAGTTTGAGTTATTAACGTCTTAACTTTGACAGCCCTAATACATATGTATTGTTTTTAGCCACTTAGGGTTGAAAGAAAATACCTGTTCCGTCCTCATGCCTCCTGCAATATAAAAAAAACCAGACACCAACAGTGTTTATTCTAGCCTGAGTTGGCAGCAGCAGCCGTCGTGGAGAACCTACCCCTCTCTGCGGAAGATGGTCCGGAAGCAGTCCCCCAGGCTCTTGTAGCTGTTAGGGTCGCTGCCCCCCCTCTGGATCTGGAACCTAAAAAAAGGACAAACAAGTTCTCATTAAACTCTCCCGTCGTTTAAAGCAGCTCCGACGTGATGCTTTGAGACAGGATTAATCGTGACACCTGTGCATAAAAAACCTTCAGAGCAAATCTGATCTTATCTCAAATGACCTCATTTCCCTTTCCCCTCCTCTCTCTCTCCCCCGTCTCCCTTTCATCTCAGGCCTTTGCCCCTCCCCCCCCCGACGCCGGCTCCCCCCCTGCACAGTGGAGAACTTAAACATTTATTTAACCCAACCGATCCAATTAGCCACCCAACTCCCCGGGAACAGACTCGTTGCTGAAAGCTTTTCGGCTACTAACGTGCTAGCGAGCCGACTGCGACGGCTCTTCGGTTACGTGTAAATTTTTAATATGATGGAGCCGGTCGAAGGACTTTTTGTTGTTCAGCAAACACGCTGCTGCAGCCTCACTAATAAAGGCTGGGGAGCTGCGTGTAAATCTTTTACATGAGGGACCAGTGGCAGTGAAGGAACAAATATAAATGAAGCCTGCTAGAGTTTCAGGTATTTGGATGACAGGAGATCTCATTATGAGCTGCCACATGGCCAAGCGGGAAAAGAAATTGGATTAAATGGTCTGCTGAGATCACGCAGTGGCTCAGGATCAATTAAGACGGCAAATTAAAGCATGGGCCTTTGTTGAAGAAGGCCAATACACTTGTCAGTCGGTTGCAAATTCTTCCAACGAGTATGCAGAAACACCGGGGATCCTGAGTGCGCGAGTGGTGGCAGGAAGTGCTGAAGAAAAAAGGGGGACAAGAGAAAGATTCCCCTCCTCATATGGCTTCAAATGCCGGGTCACAAGGTCAGCAGTAAGTCGTCCGTGCGGGTGCCTGATGGGGCCATAAAAAGGCTCCCAGGTTCCAGCAGAGGGAGAGTTTAGTGAGGTGAGCCGCCTTTCAAATCGCCAACAGATTAACATCTTTGAAGGGTGTTCCTCCAATCCTGTTTGCCGGGCTCCCAAATAGCTTGTAACTCGCTCCTCCAACCTAGTTAAAACAGTGCAGTAAATGGATGTCTGACACCATATTAAAGAGAGTGGTGGGGAAAAAAAAAAAAAAATAATAGGAGGACTGAAGGCACGAGGGGATGGTGGGGTAGGGGGCAAGGACCCAGAAGATTTAAGACCACTGGGGCTTGTAAACATATTCAAATCTGGCTTAATTAAAGGCATATGATGCCGGGGTCAAGGATGGAAGAGACCCGGCGCTCGGTCTCCCCATGTCTCTCTTTCTCTGCCCATGTCAAGACAGACCGGCCCTGAGAGAGTGGAGCTGGCAGGACCGCGGTCCGGCTCCAGCCCCCTGACTCCACTGGTGACCCTGGGGTCACCTCATTTCCTCGTGGCCCTCTCCTACCCCGCCATAAAAGCCAGGGACCAAACAGCAAGGCCCAGGGAGCGGGAGATAATGGGGAGGACCAGAAGAACTTGTGGCAGCAGGGGAACGCTCAGGCCCCTGGCTAGGAAGCTGCTCACTTGTCGGAGCGAAAAATGTATCGAGTAAAAGCCTCTGCTTCAGCAGGTCGTGGCTGTATATGTTGACGATTTGCCAAGACAGAAAATGTTTTACTCAGCACACTTTTTTTTGGCCCCCAAAGATAAGTCTGGAGCAGTCGGCACTGTTTCTGGTAGATGGACACCCTTGGCCTTGGAGTCAGTCATGTGGATCGTAAACTCTTCAGAGAGAAGAAGAGTCAAGGGAAACCCCAGGGCTTCTTTTAAACTCGCCGCTCGGAGCATCTCCCTCAATCATCGGCCAAAGCTGACGGAGAAGAGAGTGTACACACGCAGGCGATGAGATCTCGGAGTTCATCACGGGTACCTCTTCTTTCATTTCCTTCCCATAGCACATAGCTTTCTGCCTGTGTTTGCCTTTTTACAGGCCCGGAGCTGCCCGGGTGAGGGTGAACGCCGGGGCAGGTTGGGCTGCCTGCGCCAAACCAGACAACCCGGCTTCATACTCCAGAGGACCTTGTCCGTCTGACCTCCATAGCCAGTAAAAGTACAAACTCTCCGCGTCCACAAAGAAGTCAAAAAGGTAAGCAAGGGGTGGAGCTGCCCCGCGAGAACACCGCTCTTTGTGTTTTTTTATGGACAGACGTGCCGCAATTGAGGTCCTCGCGAGGCCACGGCGGTAGTGGCGCTGGACCAGCGGCACAACTGGACGGGCTGCCAGCTGACAGAGAGGTGCAGACCTCCAATTATGACACGATAGTGACAGTTGACAAAAATCCACTTCCACGATAATTAAAGACCAAACGACGATGAGCCCCGTTGAGTTCAAACCCCAAGTTTGAACAGTTCCATTCAATCGTCGTGCATTTGGACTGGTTGCACCACTGAGAGCTTAGATTCCTTCTGGGGAGGCCAAATGCTGAAAAAAAGATATATATGGGCAAAGGAAATGGGAAGTGAGAGGCCGTGGAAAAAAAAACAGACAGCGGAGCCACAGAGCTGAAGTGAGGGCAATCCAGCAGCAGGCATAAAGACAAAATCTGTTTTTTATGGCCAGACAATGAATTTTTGCGAGCATCATCATAAAAATGGTAGAAGACCATTGCACTGGTATTTGAGGTTAAGAGCCGCTCCCCGACCTATGAGGTATAACGGCGCAACATGGTGAAAACGGCAGCGGTGTGACTGCTTTGAATCCAAAAGCTGCTCGTGGCAGCAACTTGCTGTGCCAAAGAAATTACGTCCGAACACATGGATGAAAGCATGAGGAAAATTTTTTTAATCTTCAGTTGATTTCTATCAAATACAATTCCACGCAGAATCTTTCAGGATCAATGAAGGACAAAGGTACAGTGTTGGAGTTTGATCGAAGGACATCAATTTTGGAAAATTGGAAAATAATGAAGTCAAAGGGAAGATGGGGAACGACAGGGGCGCAGAGACAGTGATGACCTGATCCTAGCCAATCTGGATCTCAACCGGGCCCGGTCAGTACCTTGAAACCCGCTAGATGCTGGGCAGGGCTGGCAGCTTGGTTGTGGTTTTGAGAGAGGACACGGAGCCTCCTTCACTCCTTCACTCACTCCTGGATAAGAAACGATTCGCTCTGGTATGTTGGGACCAGTTTGTTGGCCCAGATGTGTGCTCATATACCGTGACCTCTGGGACCCGAGATCAGGCAGTGTTACCGCGGAGGAGCAGGAAAGGAGCTGCATAAAACAGCACGAGGACGGTCAGGACCAGGCAGGGCCGGGCCGGGGAGAGTCACATGTTCAGAGCTCTCGCTGGCAGACCGACTGTAGGAGTGCGTTAAAGCAAAAAGAAACAAAACACAAAAAAAACCCTAAAAACTTTGGCAGTCCTTGGCACACTACCAGCGCCACTGATACACTGCAGTCAAGGCAATGTGTGTCAAAATAATCAGTCTGGCTGGTATTTACAGTAAGCGGTTGGGCAATGCAGAGGAAAAAAATATCATTTTATTTGTTTTAAGTATTTAGACTGTAGTCTCGTAACCTCGGCCAAACTCTGTGGACTGAGATAGATGCTGCTGCTAATGAATAGAGCAATTTAACTTCAAACACGAGGCCATTTTATCTTTCTTTCTTCCTCTTTCATTCTTTTTTTTCTTTTTAATAGGAACCATTACTGTTAGGCTGTTACCCAGAAACAACAACACGATGTGCTCGATAAGCACGCTGACTTAAAAATTAATCGGTGATGAAGGCCCTCAAGCGCCTGTGTCCCGGGTGAATATGAAGCTAAAAGGCTGCATTTGAAACAAATAAAAAAAAATGTCACAGGGTTGGATTTGGTGCAGACACTGCTAACAGACTCTGTCAGTGTCGCAGACCTTTGAAAGAGGACACCGCTCAAGGATTGTAAATGAGCTGGACACATACCAGCACAGAACGGGGAGTTATTCTCCTCACTTGGGTCCCAGTCAAATACCACAGATGCGTGCTTCCACGAAGGCTCTGTTGTTCAGACAGCGAAAGGAACACAGAGTTATGGAGCCGTACGGACGGATTCAGCAAAATGTTTTAGTGCCTGACAAAATGTGGCCCGTCTTCAGCAGCAAACAGACAAGCTAACGGAGTTTAACGTCAAGAGCCGCCATTAGCTGCGTTTCCATTACCCCTAGAATTGCGCAAAACCTAAATATCGCAATCAAAAACTCGTAATGGAGACACCTAAACTTCGAAAACCCTCTCAAATATCGCTAAAAGGTTTTTACACTCTCATGAGGTGGTTTTTCAGACATATTGATAGAGAGGTATATCGCAAAAGTGTCTTGGAAACACTTCATTTGCATTTACGCATCACCGGACGTAGTGTAGAGGGGTTGGACGGAGGAGGAGACGGAACATTTTTTACAAGTAATGAAAGAGAAAAATATAACAACTATTCTTGACAGCAAACAAACGTAAACAAACAAAAGCAAGCGTAATTCTCGTAAATCTCGTGGGATGAGATTTTACGAGAATTACGAGAATTCTCATGGGACAAGATTTTAAGAGAGTTGCGACTTATCTGCTTTGCACCATTTAATGGAAACATCTGCAAATCCCAATTGCACTCTGTCGAAATTTTAGAAATAGTGCTTTTATTTTGCGAAAAACTGTAATGGAAACGCACCTATTGTCATCGTCAGCCTTTGCAACCATTGTCCTCCTTGAGAACAAGAGTTTCGCCATATTTGTGCCTTCCTAAATTGCTTTAAGAGAAAAAAAAACCCCGGCATGATCTTTCACGTACTTATCATCTTTTGAAAGCTGCAATTTGATTTCTATTTGTTTCGGCCACTTTTTAATTGAGTAGAATTCCGAACTTTAGGGATGAAAGTGAAGCGCTTTGACAAATCTGAAGTGCTGGACGAACAGACAATGATTCATCACAGAGGAGCAACCGTAAAGCCTGCAGCCACCGCAGCACAGACGTCCAGGGTTCAGGACAAAGACGTACAAGCATGAATGTGAGAGTTTTGAGACTTGGGGAATAGGTGGGCGTCACAGTCAGGGTTGACTGAGAAGATCACAGCGCACAACCAACCGCGTTACTCTGTAATCAGTGCACAGCAAAGCCATGCACGATAGCAAAAGTCCCAGACAGGAAGGTCTAACAAAGCGTCGGTTTCAGCAGGAAGCTGAAGGTGATCAGTTCGGCCGGAGGCAGTAAACAGAGGGCTAAAAACGCTGTTTTCTGGACATCTATAGAGGTTTCTCAAAACTCATACATGTTCAACCCTGTTGAAATGAAAAAAAATGTAAGAATTACAGACTGCTTTCAAACAAGCCTAAATGAGCACTTATATGAAATATGAAGCCTAAATGAGCACAAAATAAAGGAAGTATATATTTTTTTCTTATTTTTTGGTTTTTTCAATACCTGCACACGCTGAATATGCCACAATCCGGGATAGAAAAAGGCTGCGGCTTTGGAAAAGGTCGGGTGAAGCCACACATGGTTACAGTTAACAAAAACACAAATTACAAGTTTGAAACACGAGATGCAGAATGGTTTAAAAATCTAAATATTTTTGGGGACAGTTGGGCCTGTGCTTCATCTGTGCATCTTGGGCAAAATCGCATAGATTTTTATTAGTACATATGTACATGTATATATATATATATATATATATATATATATATATATATATATATATATATATATATATATATATATATATATATATATATATATACATATATATATATATGTATATATACATATATATATATATATATATATATATATATATATATATATATATATATATATATATATATATATATATATATATATATATATATATATATATATATATATATATATATATATATATATATATATATATATATATATATATATATATATATATATATATATATATATATATATATATATATATATATATATATATATATATATATATATATATATATATATATATATATATATATATATACATATATATATATATATATATATATATATATATATATATATATATATATATATATATATATATATATATATATATATATATATATATATATATATATATATATATATATATATATATATATATATATATATATATATATATATATATATATATATATATATATATATATATATATATATATATATATATATATATATATATACACATATATATATATATATATATATATATATATATATATATGTATATATATGTATGTTTTTTCTTGTTTTCCGAAAACGTTCAAATATGACCTAGGCGACTATGCTATGAGGCCAACGATATACACATACATATATATTCATACATACATACATCTGACGAGGCAAATACTTCACCTGAGTTTTGCAAGCACTTCTCTCCGAGTTCTCCAAACACTTTGGACCCCAGACTTTGTTTTTTGGGTTTTTTATTTTCCCCCCGCACGCTCCCCGCACGAGTTTGGATTTACACCGCGAGTAAAGTCCTGCCCTACAGTCCCAGAGGGCCACGGGGATCAGGAGCCGGCTTGACGACCGCTGACCCGCCTGCTCCTTTACAAGCAGGGATCAGCCGTCGGCACGGCTGTGACTTTGTGCCCTGCTGTTCGGGGGTTGTGTCGGGGGATTCCTCCCTGGGTGCACTGGGGTTCACCGAGCAGCTGGAGGGCGAGCGGCGCTGGCGGCGCTGGCGGTGCTGGTGGTGCTGGTGGTGCCGCTTCTGGGCTGTTGTCAGCGCCGTCACACTGTCAATGCGCTCATCAGAGATCACCTCCAAGCTCCCCCGACCCTCTTGCCCCCCTTGTAATGCGTACCGTGCACAAGCAAGCGGCAAAAAGCAGGTTTTTCCAATCAGGCTCGACAACAGGCTACTGGCAGGCAGACGCGGCGCTTCGCCATGGCTCTGGCGAGCACGCCGCACAACACAACACAACACGGCGGAGTACGCGACGCGAAGTAACTCAATTCAATTCCCACACGTGCGGCTGGGATGCCGAGGTCGACGTTACATAATCGCTCAGCGAGCGGCAGATTTAGAGGGGACGGCGGAGGGTTGAACGCCAGCGTGCTCTTGATTATATCGTTATATAATAAGGCTTGTAATGACAACGAGAGCGACGGCTGTTTCAACTGCGGGCTCGCGCCGCAGAAAAGCTACGGCCGCCGACGATCGAGGGTGAACGCGGCTCCGAGGAAAAAAAATACTGTGAGGTACGACGGGAAAAAGGGGTTGAGAGCGGTTTGAAAAAAAAGAAAAAGCGGTGAAAGGTGACGTGCACGGTTGAAAGACGGGATCAAAACAGGGGGCGGAGGGGGCGGGGCCTCGGCCCAGAGTTATTGCACAAAATCCATCTTTGGGGCTCATTATGGCAAACACATCAGAGATGGGGTTGAGAGGAGGTGGGGGTGGGGTGGGGGGCAGGAAGTCTCCCCGATGACAGGAGGAGGGCTGGCCAATGGGGGGGCGGGGAGGCGTGGCCCCGCTCTCGAGCCCAGGAAGTGTGACGGCGGGCCGATCGGAGCGCCGTCCCTCAGAGCCGCCGTGTTTGTACAGAGGGAGGGGGAGGTGAAATGGGGGAGATGGGGGAGACGGGGGAGACGGGGGGGCGGAGCTCCATGAAACAGGATCCGGACATGAAGGGGAACGCAGGCTGAGTCCGGCTCTCTAATGAGAGGGAGAGGGCTGATCAGAGTCAGATGGGGCGCCGCGAGCGCACAGCCCCCCGCCGAAAGTGCCGCCTGACACCCTTTGTTACCTCCAAGTGAGCTGAGACCAGCCCATGAACCATGTAACTAGGTGGTTTCCAGGTTAATGAAAAGCTGTAACTCCGGTCCCAGTGTCTGTCGCGGCCGACCCTCCCGCACCCCCCGCCCCTTCAACCCCACCCGACACTCGCAGGTGAGGGAGTCAGGGTCAGGGCTAATTAACAGTTTACTTTGTGTGAAGTATGCTACATTTACATTTCCGGGCCTGATTATTATCCCGAGAGGCTCCGCGACGTCGCGGGACTTTTTTTTTCTTTTCTTCCCCTCCCCGTTTTCTCTTCTTTCCTTTCCGCCGCCGCCGCCGGATTCACTTTCAGTTGCGTGTGTTAACGAGCAAAGCTGCCGCATTAACGTGGTTTCGGCGTTAAACTTCGGTCCCAGCGAGACAAGAATGGAGCGCTAACGTCATCTTCCCGCAGGGACCTTTTTTTATACTCCGACGGGCCGGCTATCGTCATCCTCATTACGGCATCCGCTGCAGCCGCGCCACCGGCACCTTGGCAGATTAAAAAAAGGCAAATCAATGCCGCTCGGAGTCACTTTACCCGTAAAGCAGCTCTTCAAAAGGACAACTGGGCTTATTTAACGCATATGTGCTTATCTGAGAGCGGGCCGGCGTAGGTTTTCGGTGCGCGGCCGGCGCTCTTTAACAGCGATGAAAGCGGCTGTAAGTCACACTGATGGAAGGTGGACTCCGCGGGAGTCCCTCAGATGTAAGATAGATGTACTTGTTAGCAGAGGTGAGTGGCCGGGGGTCACGGCTTGACTGGATAGTGAGCAGCGCCGCGGGGAGCCAGAGTGCAACAACAAAGGCACATCTGACAAAACTCTCACTTTTAAGACTGCCATCCGCGCAAACGCTGGCCTTAAACACTCGCAAAAAAATAGAAAAATAAAAATGTGTAAGCCATTAGTATTTCTAAGTAATATCCTGCGATAATAATTCTGCGCCGCGTCCAAGCTCAACACCACCGAATGACGCTGGAGGTTTTGTTCCATCAATTTTTTCTTCCTCTTAGGAATCTCTGTTAAAAAGCTGTTCATTCATCTGCCCGAGACGTCGACTCGCGGGACGAATCGGTGTTGGTTTAACAAAAGCTGCCAGACGCTCCTTTTCTAAATCACTGGTGCTGCTGCCGCCGCTGCTGCTTCTGATTCCAAATCAGCCTCCAACCAGCCGCCATCCTCGCAGCGAGAGGCCAAAGACAAACTGCTGGTTTGAGGTAAACACCGACTCCCCGGGCAGGTAACGTTTACCTTGTGCAAGAAAGAAAGGACGAGGAGAGGGAGGGAAGAGGGGAAGGGGTGAAAAAAAAAATCCCTTTGATTCCGACTTGGTGGAAAAAAGTAAATTTACTCCAGTTGCCGTTCAATTTGGCCCGGTGGACATTAAAAGCAGGAGCCGGTGGCTAATCAGAGCCATGCCTGCCTGGGCCAAAGGCTTCAAGGTTTTTTTTTTTTGCCGCTAATAGATTTCAGCTCCCTCCGCTTCCCAATTAGCCGCCGCGGATGCAGCGTTTATGAATACATGCGCCGACGCGGGCAGATCGACATCCGTTCACATCCACGCGTGAGACGGTTTCCAGTTTCGTACCACAATTAAAAAAAAAAAAAAAAAAGGAAGGACACCAAGAAAAAAAAGAAGAAAAGTTTCAAAAACATAAATATTTCCCTGTCGCTCTTCCTGCGCTAGGAGCTGTGTAGCAAACATCTCAGGTCATGTGCGGGGGAAAGTAACTAATACTATGATTTTACTTTGGCATACAGTTCAAGTAAATGCTAAAAAAAAAAAGTTCTACATGCTGTTAAACTGATTAAAACATCGATTGTGTTTATAACGAAAAACAGAAATCTTTACGTTTAAATTTGCAACAGCAAAACGATAAAAGTTTGGATATTTTTCACTTGCGCTCGTCATTTGCAGCGTCCGTGCAGCCAAACCATCCTCGCCGCCTGGACGCCTCCTGGTATGAACTCTCCCCTGATTGGTGGAGACTGAAGGCCTCCGGCGGACACGAGCGGAGACAAACAAACACATCAAGCTGTCGCTCTCTTTCGGCGTTCGGCGAGCGCTACAAAGAAAAGAGCGTGTGCACTTTTGAACCCCGACCCCTACGCGAGGATGGACAGCGAGCAGCTCCGGACTTACCTGTAATAAACCCGCAGAGTTTCAACCGCCCGACTATAAATCACACCCTTTTTTTTTTTTTTTTCACGCCCTCGGGGGATCAAATATCGACCCGTACGATGCTTTCATCCCCGGCTGTTCCTCCGCGTTGTTCTGCTGGTGGCGCTGCCTTCATCTGGGCCCCCCCCTCCCCGCCCCTCCTCAGTAAACTAAGAAGTGAGCAATTTATTTCCAGAGAAAGCGCCGCCGTAAATGACAGCAGAAGCCGTAGAATTTACTGACGAGCAGAAGGGCCGGCGGGGGATGGAGGGGGCCCGAGGGCGAAGCCAGAGGTCTCGGCTGGGCCCGTGAAGGACTATAAAGCTTTAGTAGCGGTCCACGACCTGTTTACGGCCCGCGGCTGAGAGACTGTGGTGTCGGACTCCTGATCGGGGCTCAACGCCGCCGCCGCCGCCGCCATCGCCGCCGCCATTGCTAGCGCAGAGCACGACAACAGGACACGGCGGTTAGCGCAACAAGCCAGTTCGTCACAGCCCAAAGCCCACGCATTCGTTTGTATATCAACCCTCAGACCCAATAACAAGTCAAGATCGGAAATTTACATGTATTTGTTTATCTCTCATAATGGAACAGCGAGCCCGCGCCAAGACACCTGGAATGAACCCGCAGAGTTTCAAGACGAGTGCTATAAATCTCACCGCTGGAGGATCAAGCGGCAAGACACTTTCAGCGCCGCCCGCGACCTCCACGGTCTGGCGGCGGCGCTGCCGTCATCTGGGAGCTTTTTTCCGAAGCGGGGGCCGAGGAACACGCGACACGGTAGCGGGACAAACAAGCTCGTTACGATCGAAAGCCGACGCATTCCGATTGGTCTCGCATGCCTTTGCCTCTCCCTCCCTCTCCTGCTGAAACCACCAGTCGTACCCAAAACTTCTTTCCCGTAATTGAGAAATAAGCTTGACGTTTTTGTTTTTTAACCCCCTGTAATTTGCGATACAATAAGAAATCATCCGACGTCGGCTCCGCGTGCCGAGCCAGCGGCTAAACGACACGTGTCATTTTCCCGCAAAAAATGTTTCTTGGCCGGTCGGGAAACCCGGGGCCCGGTCTCGACCCGACCAGAGAAACACGGCACGTCACATCAGGCGAGGTCACGTGTGGAGGGAGCGTTACCTTGTTTTCACGACATCCAGGGGGTGCATCAGACAGATCTCCACCAGACCTGAAAAAACAAAACACAAACAAAGACGAGAATGAATCACTGGGCAGACAACGAGAACCGTCGTTGGCAAATGCGGCAGTGGAAAGAATCCCGTGTCACTGAACCTGACGTTCCTATTTTTTATTCACGCGGAGGACAATAGCGTGTTGCTTTAAGGCTGTCAAAGCAAACCGAAGCGCCAGAAGGGCTCGCAGCCACCACGCCGCCACAAACAGCCCGTGTCTTGTGCGTCAGGTGTGACGGTTCAACCCGACCTGGTCTGATAAACAGGTTCCGGCTGGGATTCCTGGGAGCTTCTTCTCATTGAATCACAACACGGACGCCCACATAGGCCCGAATTTGTGCATCTGTCACGGCTCCAGCCGAGGGGCCATCTGACTCATTTAAGTTTTTTTTTTTTTTTTCATTCTCCTCTTTGCTAAACTCACAGTTCGCGGCTGTTCTGATGACCCCTGCCCCCCCCCCCCCCCTCCCGCCCCTCAGATTCCACTGTGTGTGTACACAGCTGCTGCTGCTGTACATGGACTCTCTCTAATTTGCTCAATTAAACATATTGTCAATAAAAGAATGTGTCTACTGGGAGTTTTCCAGGGAAGTAATTATCAGGCGAAATACCGCAGGCCAATCTAGTTTGTCCGCGGTCGAATCTGAAAGTGCGCGCCGCGCCCGCGGGGCTGGGGGCGGAAATGGCCGAGGCCACGCCCCCTGCCAACCCTCCCTGTCGCCGCCGCCACGCCGCTTCTCTGCTCGCCTTGTTAACGAAGGATGAGACACTTCAGAACCTTTCAGCGGCTAATCAGATTACACGATAGCGAAACCCGCTCGATCGGCCTGCGCAAACAAAGAGCATGCTGGGAAGTGACCCGGCATGCTGCGACAGGACGCGTGGCGCTGAGAGGCTGACTGACGTCTGGCAGGAGAGTGGACGCTGAAATCTGAGGGGGCGAAGTGAAGCCGAAGTAAATGACGGCATTTATATTATAAACGCAGGTGGACAACTTCGAACTTCCGAAAAGATAATGCTGATAGATGCGATCGCCCCCTAGTGTCAGGCTGCAGGCCGAGCCATAAAAAAAATTCCTTGGAATGAGTGCCAAAAAAAAGCTGAAAGAAACAGCGCGGCCAAAACTGACTTTTTGTTTTTTAATCTTACCTGGAGTTCTGGAGAAAAAGTAATTAATCCAGCCAGGACTAATCCAAAGTCAATCTGCTTTGTACACATGTGCCAGAGTACGGCTGCATTATTCACCGTCATGTCAAGGTCAGCCTACCAGCGCAACACACACTTAACACAATAACAGACACGACCGAAATCCGTACTCTGTAAAATCCGCAAAATTTAATACTATTATTTCCAACTTGAAATCCTAGCAAGGCACACGGCAATTCCTGCTGCAATAACAATAATTTCCGCCGGCCAAACACCCGAGTGTGCCGCCGCCACTGCCGCCGCCGGTTCCTGCCAGAGGCCCCAAGCTGCTGCCCACATGTGGCGACTCAGCCCCCAAAAAATGATCCGCGCAAGATTTTCTTGGGCCTCGTCGTAAAAAAAAACAAAAAACCCCGAACTCAGAGGAACTTTAAAAGGATACAGGTTAGCGAATGCTTCATTAACTTAGACGGCAAACAGTAGTTAACACTCTTTACTAATTAGCTGACCTGCCCCACTGTGCCTCTCAGATACAGTGATTAGTTCAGTGTGTGGACCCCATTTCTGACGCCTGTGCGGATCCGTGTGCGTGTGTGTTTGTGTGCGTGTGTGCGTGTGTGCGTGTGCGCGTGTGGACGCCGAGGGGCTAACGACAGTTAGCAACGACGGCCGCATGGGCCGCCACGGCTGTTGCAAGCCGAGAATCACTCGATGACAAGTGCGTATGCAAAAACCGCCGGGTGTTTATCTTAGCTTATCTGTCTCACGCCGCCGCCGTGCACGGCTGCACGCAGACGGAGGGCCAGAGGCTGCGACCGGAACTCGACCTGACTCGGCTGCCGTGTGCCGTTTGACTTGCCGCGTAAAAAAACATTTGCAAAATCTTTTTTTTTTGATTAAAATGGTTTCTATTGTCACTGCCAACCATGTTTGCCGCACAATAAATATTCAACAGAAAACCTTGTACAAAAAGCCGCCAAAAGAAAAAAAGAAGAAGAAAAAAAAGTGAATAGAGAATTAGTCAATCATAAAAACGTCACTCCTGCAATCGACAACCAGTTTTACGTTTGCGTCACTCTACAGCCGCGCGCATTGTGTGGACTTTCAACGCGAAGGCTGAAAAACGGAGGCGGCAGTCAAAGTTCAGGCAAATGTCAAGAATCGAGAAGGAACAAAAACTTCTTGTCCTTCTTGTCAATCAAATTGCAGGAAAACAGCCAAAGAGGAGGGCGTTGCTCCGCACACAGCCGCTGACAGATCCGCCAGTGATTCAGCCAGTCGCTGCGCGGCACGCTAGCAGGCGCCCAACGGCGATCGAGGAGTAAAGTGGACCGACACCTCGAGCCGCCAGACGTGTCGTTTCCTCCAAGGGTTCGCTTCTCCCCTCGGCTGCAACCGGCGTGCAAACGGCGCTCTCAACTGCGGCTGTCAGCACGCACTACTGTTTAATCACAGGGTGCAGCCCAAGCGAACCCACACACTCTCTCGGGTGTTGCGTGTTCACGCCCCTCAGTCGGCGGAGGGAAAAATAAGGGAGGGGATGTCGGGAGATGCGTCTCGTCCCAGTTTCGCGGCCATCTGGCCGACGACCGAGGCCTCCGCGACGCATCAGCGGGGGACATGTTGGCGGATTCCGTTATGGGAGGCCTCTTTTGTGTTTGAACCACAATGGCGGTGACAGCGCTCGTCAGTGGGAGCCTCGCAGACACGCAGCTCGTCTGGCGGCGGCGAGGAAAGACGTCTGGAGACCCAGAGCCTCAGCCGCCTGCAGCCAAAGCTAATAAATAAATAAATGAACAAATAAAAAATAAAATATTTAGTTTTTTTACACGATGACATAGAACTTGGTGCCGATGCCTGCTTACACAACCCTGACGTCATGTGCAGCAGCTGTGGAATTTGGATTTGGTAAGAGGCGAGAGAGAGAGAGCGGCGGTGGAGCAGCAGCAGCAGCAGCAGCAGCAGCTCATCTCAGGGATCGACTGCAGGTCTCCAGTGCAGGAGAACCAGCTGCCACCACCACCACCATCGGCAGGACATTCCAGGTCATTGGGTGACTTATCTGATCTAAACATCACTGTACATCACGCAGATGATTATCTGCATTGTTTTTAGCCGGAGGGGGAGGGGGCAGAATGCACGAGCTTCTGCTCCCACGCAAAAAAAAAAAAAAAAAAAAAAAAGTGAGAAAGAAAAACAATAGTGCGCCAGGGAGCGATTGCACAACGGGCGCAGGTGTCATCCATCATGCCAAGACACACAGTCCAACGACTGTAATTCTCGGCAGTGGCGGGGAGAAGGTCGCCCGCTGCGGGAAGCTGACGGGGCGCCGCGGCAGAGACGCTGGCCGCTCGTTTCACACGCCTGCTTGACCCGGTGAGCGCGGCTGCTCGCAAAACAGACCCTGAGTGGCTCATTTTGAAAAAAAAAAAAAAAAGGATGCAGAATTCTCGGCGAGGTTTTTTTTTTTTTTTTTTTAAATAAAAACAAAACAAAAACTAACTCAATAATTCAATTCAAAACTCTAAGTTTGTAGGAATGATAAACAAGGTGGTCCTGGAGGGTGGAGCCAACTCCTGGCAAGGGGGCGCACTCACTCAACCTAGTAGAGGTGGCAACAACCCTTTATGACATCACAAAGGGATAGTTTGCCATTTACCAATTTTTACACCACACTGACACACAGAGTGATGAGAGTGAATTCTGCGAAACTCCGCACAAAACTTAAAGTGTACTCATGTCACATAAGGTCACATAAGGTCACGCTAAAATAGATGCTGCCGACCTTTGACACTCAGATCAAATCGGCTGATTTATATCTGAAACAAATGAACCCGGTGCGTGATAATGGCGCAATATCTCTTGCTCTGTCTCTGAACGCGACCTTTCGTGTTTCACTGTGGGGAAAAAAAAGGGTAAAATCAGGACTCATCTCTCTCTGTCTCTCACTCTCTCCCTCTAGGATGAAACCTTCACACAACAGGAGTGTCAAATGACAGGCCGGCTTGGCTCCTGACTGAACTTGCAAGGCGATACCTCACGCCTCCATGTCCTCCATTAACACTTTTCAAAACACATCCAGTGTGGAATGCTAAACAAACCCGGAGAGCCGCTGCTGCTGCTGCAGTAGCTCTCTGGCGGCATTGCTAACAAAGCCAGTGTGACGTCCACCTGTGTGAACTGATTCTGATACGACTCCAGACTGATAAAAGGTAATGAGGACAAAAATTAAATAATCTGTTGAAAATGATAAGACTACGTTGTGTAAATATCAAATTACATAAAAACAATAAGACAAAAACAAGACAGGACAGGTAGAGAGAGAGGATTTAAAAAAATATGACGAACGCTGCAACAACATTGTAATGATACTCTTGTCTGTTTTGTCTTGTCTTTTCTGAGGCTATGAAACATCAAGACACTGAAAGGCTCTGCAAGCGCCTGGCCCCCGTCCTGGTGCTTGTTATTTCAACCCTTTATTGCGCCTTAAGTTCACGCTATTCACCCGCCGCTGCAGCCTATTGACTGCTCCACGCTTGCAAGCGGAACGTGGAACAAAACAAAACAGAAAAAAAAGAACAAAACTGGAGCGTATTTGTCCTCGTCGTCGCACGTCCATCTTCGGTGACTGATAGCCAGAACCTGTCCGACGGGTAGCCGTTTTATAGGTTTCTTGCACATATCAACCCACGTCGACGGTTGGATGGAAACAGCACGGACGAGACGAACCAGGGGAGGTGGAGGGCAAACCGCAGTCTCGGGGAAATAAAGGCCCAATAAAGTTCAGTGTCGGCAGCGAGCGCTGAGGTACGTATGGCCGCAGAGCCACGCTGGTTTTGAAGGCAAACTGGAGGCGCAGCAATAACACACTGATGGCATTAAAGCCGAGACTGAGAGTGGAAACCATCGGGAGACGATGTGGAAAAAATAGCAGGTGTGGCCAAAACAGAACCAAAATACCTCCACTTCCTGCTCGCAAAGGTATGTGCTGAATGCAACCGTGTTTGTTTTTGAAATCGATGCGATTCATGTGGAAAACAGGCAGGCGGCCAGTGACGAAGAGCTGCCGTGTAATGTGTCATATTGACATGGGAAAGGAGTCGGCGGCGTTAGTTGTCAATGCAAACACAACGGTGAAGAAATCTACACAGGAGTCGAAGTCGCGCCCATCACGGATCTCGCTTCCTGTTTTCAGAGGGCTGCTTAAAACTTGCACATTTATCGTTGTGATACAGCTGCTCGCATGGTTTAATGGAATTCTTCTTCTTCTTCTTCTTCTTCTTCTTCTTCTTCTTCTTCTTCTTCTTCTTCTTCTTCTTCTTCTTCTTCTTCTTCTTCTTCTTCTTCTTCTTCTTCTTCTTGGAGACATTGAGTTCGATTGGACCATGTTCTCCACCTCTATTGTCTATTGGTGCCTGTCGCTGCGGCAACCCGCAAACCCGTTGGCGGACATCGGAAGTAAGGGATGCTGTCAAGCTGAAGGAGGAGTCTTATCGAGTCATGTTGGCTCGTGGGACCCCTGAAGCAGCTGGTGGGTACCGGCAGGCCAAGGCTGCTGCAGCTCAGGTGGTAGCGGCGTGTGGAGCAAGAAGGAAGCATCCTGCAGCTTGTTGCCACGTCCCGTTCGCAGGCTAGCGAGCCCGGATGAACGGAGGAAGAAAAAAGAGAGGAGAGTAAAGAAAAGGTGGAGAAACATTTGTTGACTTTATCTGATCGAGTGCCTTCATCTTCTTCTTCTTCTTCTGCTCAACAGTCGGTGAAGACCCTGTAATATCAAACAGCTCCTTCCTTAGCTTGCCTGGCCTCCTCCTGGGTTGCACCCTCCGCCTGACTGACTGGAAGTGAACTCTGCCATACCGGCCGGAGAGTGGCGGTGTGTACGTGAGTACATGCGCCGCCGCCGCCACTGCCGCCCGCCGGGTCAGGACAGGATAATGAGCTGCTGACAGAGTGACGGAGCATACGTGCCTGGCGGTGCCGTCGCTGTCAGCGCTGGAGCCTTCCTCTCTCCCTCTCTCCCTCCTCCATTACTGTCACTGTTTCTAACCCCCCCCCAACAACTCACTCTTTCTTCCCCATCCCACCCTCCCCGCCTCCCCCCCTCTGCTGACACCTGCGGTCAGATTGCCTTTCTGCGCGGCGACCACTCGGATGCAAATGCGCGCGCCTGCAGCGCGGAAGCCGGCCGGAGAAGAAAAGACGACAGAATGGATGCAAAATCTGGCGTAACTGATGTCTGCTGGTGTGTGTGTGTGTGTGTGTGTGTGTGTTGCATTGTTGCACGTGGATGACTTTTTAAGCAAATAGCCCGCCGACCCCCGCTTCACCCCTGCCAGACACCTGTCACCGTTTGTGGAAGCTGCGCCGCTCCTGCGGTTTGGGGCCGTGTTTGGGTGCTAAACAGCCGACGTGTCGCGGCAGCAGCGCGACGTTGAGTGATGACGGTCGGCGTCTTCGGGCAGCTTCTGCGGTGAGGCAACGCAACTTGTCAAAAAAAAGTTTTTTTCTCTCCCGACAGTGTTCGGGAAAAGTCTTGCCTCCCTCGCCTCTGGCTAAATCTAGTCGATTCCAGTGAAGAAGCTGACCTGAGAAACACGCCCGAGTGCCTTTTGACTAATTGAGGCAACCCGGCCGACAAGCAGTGAGAGAAAAACTATAACAACTACAACAACTAGCTGTGAGAGGAGCGACTAGCATTTTGTGCACAACTTGCAGTTGTTTTTCAGCTGTTTGCTGACAATTAAAAGTAAGATTTGTACCATATTGAGCTAAAGTAAGATGTGGCTGCAACAACCTTTTTTGAGTTCAACTGCCCACCTCAAATCCAAAACAAGTTGTCCGCGTGAAGCCTGAGCTCAGCTACAGTAACAGAAAACATTCTCTGGGGCGTAAATAAAGAAATGAAATCCAACAGGGAGTGGAAAGCAAAGCTGCCAGCGCTGCTCCGCTGTTTGTCCACAGCCTCAGTGTGTGTGTGCATGTGTGTTTTTGTGTGTACTTCCCCTCCTGCTCACCTGTCTGCGCCGCTTCAAACCCCCGCACATGCCCACAGGTCCCATCCAGCCCCAAGAAAAAAAAAAAAAAAAAAAAACAAAACAAAAAAACCTAACCGCCAGAGTTTATGAACATTTTCAGCGTAATTGCAACGTTTGTAATCACCCTGATTGCCCGAGCGCCTTAATGCTTTGACTACCGGCCCGTAATTACACGGCCCGCGCAGCCCAGTTTCAACATTATTAAATGTGAACTTTGGGTCGCCGTCACTCGATTCCACTTTGTCCACAAACAGCCGCCATCTCTGGAGGGAGACATCTCAGGAAACTGTGACGGCGACTCCGCCGTCACAGCACCAACACGGCGGCATTGTTTCAACCCCCGGGAGTGTTGAAAAGAAGTGCGGAACAAGCCGGAAAGAATCGTCGCCGTCGGTTGGGTCGGACGCAGTCAGACAGGAAACACAACTGCTGCTGGTTTCCAGCTACAAAAAGAAAAACCGGAAAATTAACCTTCCTCGGTTTATTCCACCCCCCCGCCGCCCTCCCCCCTCAAGCTTTCGCAGGGCACAAGGATGGGCCCATTATGGTGAGCCTTTATATGCCGCTGAGTGATGTGAAACAGAATAGTAAATCCGTAGTAAGTGGACTTCCCACTGTAGACACCACCGTCATTATCTTCACCACCGCGTCACCACATCACTGCAGCGTTGCCGCGGCTGCCGACACGCCCACCCGGGGCTACAACCTTCCCGTCCTCAGCCAATTCACCTTGTGTAAACAGAGATTACACCTCGGCCCATCCCCGGGACCCTGCCGGGGGAGAGCCGTGTTGTTACTGTCACCTAGTGGACGGAGGGGAGACGGATTGATTAATATGGGGAGAGAGAGGGAGGGCAGGGAGGGAGGAAGGGAGGGAGGTGGAGGGATGGAAAGCACATGTGGGAAACTACACAAAAGATGGCTCTTTGCCCCGGGAGAAGAAAAGCAGCTGCGGAAACATGTTCCAGTCAAAGTAGCGAAAAAAAAATAATAAAATGAAATGCAAATCGTCCATCAGGCCGACGCGTCATCTCCAAAAAAAACCCAAAAAAACATAACATCTGCGCTTTTCAGCTCCCAGGCGTTTTTTTTTTTTTTTTTTTTTTTTTTTTTAATATGGGGGGGGGGCGGAGCTGACCAGAGCCAACAACAAGCGCGCCTCTCTCCGGAAGCTCACCTGAGTCCATAAAAGCTGATAATAGAGCCAATAATTGGGAGAGAACAGCAATAATGGACTTTTAGTGAGCCAATAAATCCTTTAATTAGTTGTTAGCGCCCTGTGTCTATATGTCATTGGTCAAAGCTTCTCCCACTGTGGCTTTCAAGTGCGAGGCCGGAGCATTCGGGCAGACGACCGCTGGCTCATCTTGGGAAAAAAAAAGGAAAAGAAAACGTACACAAAAACAAAACAAAACAAAACAAATAAACGACTGACTGAAATCTGCAATATAAACGTGTAGCAAAGTCCAGCCATTGGATGGCAGAGATCTCGCCTGTCGCCACCAAAAGGTCTCCAAACAGACAATCGGAAGACAATTCCAGTTTTGAGGGCTGCCAGGTAGGCCAATGGAAACAATGCCAAAAAAACGAGGCGGGGGGGAAACAAACAGACATTCCTGACAACTGATAGGATCTTTTTTTTTTTTTTTTTTTTTTCTTTCCTCGATACAGTGGAGGGAGGGGAGGCCCGCTGATGGCCGGACCGGGTGGTCCGCCTCCTCCGGCTGACAGGCTCCCCAGGGTGGGAGAGCGAGCGGGGCCGCAGGGCTGTGGCGGCAGGAGGGGTCGGGGATGGGGTGGGGAGGGGTCTAGGGGGGGATGCTGCGCTCTCGTCCTCGGCCAGGAGAGAGAGAGAGAGAGAGAGAGAGAGAGAGGGGCAGGAAGCCATTACCGAAGTGTAAATGCACTCAGCCGTCGCCGCTTAAACGCCGGCGAAAAAATACGTTCCAGCGCTAGGAGAGGAAAAGAAAATGTAAAAAAAAATAAAAAAAAATAAAAATAAAATCCACAGCAAGGGTGTGGTAGGAGGTCCGTCCAATGAAAACACACTGCGGATCCCGTGATCCGACCCCAACCCCCCCTCCCAGTGTACTTTGCTAGCCAGCTCGCCCGTCTCTCCCTTTCAACCATTGCGTTCGCCGCTACATAAGCCTGCGGTCGCCTCCGCGAAACTATGATTATTGCACCTACGCTGCGGTCCGACGCCATAACTGTGCTTTAAACAGTTTTTTTTTTCCCTCTGTTGCGCTCACCACTTATAAACACGCGGCGCCCATCCAGGCTAGGTCATTGTTTGCCGCCGGGGGCCCTTAACGGTTTTGGCCATTGAGGCCATCGGGCTTTTTGTGACCGCCGAGCCCTCGGCCAATCGGAGCGGGCGACGCAGGCCCCGAGAAAACAAACAAGAGATGTGCAGATAGAGGAGGCGGAAACTGGCCCTCGTCTGCACGGCAAGGGGTTGAAGTTTGAGGGGGTGGATCCAAAGCAATCCAGCGCGTCGCCTCCGCAATCTCGGAAGGTTAAGTCGGGATTTTTTCCTCGCGATCACGTGTCAGTCAAAGGCACCCGAGGAGACAAACCCCCGGTGCTGCTCCACTGGCGCTGAATGACGGATAGACTTTTGGAAAAACCGGCCTGGCGTCCAAGGGCCGATCCGAGAGGAGGCCGAGCAAACATTGCCCGATTCAGCGTCAATGGAGCTGATCCACGTTTTCTCTCTTTGTCTCGTGATGCCATTAGAGGGCGGCTGCAGGTCTCTGGTTTCTCTCTTGCTGGGGATTTTGTTGCAGGAGGAAGTCAACGGCCGAAAGATTAACGAGTAAATAGTCCCGACGTGGACCAACGGAAGCTGCTCAAAGGGAGTGGGGACTACTGTTGCTTGTGGTCAACAAGCGCCCGCCGTCCGGTGAGCTCATCCAGCGGACAAAAGGCGTTTGAAACGGCGGAACTTCCAAAGAGCTTAAAAGTCCGACGCGCGGAATCACTTTGGTTCCCTCGTGCCAAAGAAATGAGAAATAATGTGCAGGCATTGGCAGACCAGAACGGTCAAATAAACACAGACTGCACATTTATCCAAATTATTTATCTTTCTAAAATACTGCATTAGTTTATCAAAGTGACGGGGCCTTGCTACAGAAGCAACGCTGCGAAACATTCCGACGACGACAATGCTGAACGTTAACCATCAGCATCATGCAAAAATAGATTGCATAACTTTAAGACACCACCGTGCCTCACTGAGCTCTTTCACACGTGGATGCGACCCCCCCTCCCCGGCTAATGAAATTCTGCAACGCGGGAAAGAAAAACAGCTCTGTCATCCCATAATTGAAGGGTCGCGATGGCCCCGGTTGGAAAACCTCCAGCCGGACCGAAGGAGAATGACGCTTTCATCCCGCTCTTTGTCAGAGGAGCTGAAGTAACGGCCAACTGTCACGGGAGAGTTATGAATGGGAGACAGAATGTGTGTGTGTGTGGTGAGGGGAGCCACACACCGAGCGGAGCAATAACACTAAAGGGAGGCGATTGGAAAAAAGAAAAAAAAAAAATCCTCAAACATAACAGACATGATTTGAAAACCGAGGAATATTATATATAGAAGTTGTGTTTTTTTTTTTACAGTGTTACATCTCATGAAATGAAAAGGAACAAAGAAAAAAAAAGTTATGAGTTATACATTTCAGGGATCATTTAAGCCTTGTGTGTCGCGCCACGGTATTTTCATCTGGACTTGGACGCCTCCAGTCTTATGCGAGCAGCAGATGACACCTTGGCTTTGAGTCTTTACAATGTGTGGGGGCTCGTGGGACAAAAAAAAAATAAAAATAAAATGGCGGAGAGGGGGATCCGAGTCTCCGGCTCACCTCCACCCGCCTGCCAACACCGGCGTGTGTACGTCTAAAGCGAGCGAGCCAGTGGCCGCCGGACGCTCAGCCGCTGGCTTTGCTATGACAGATGCGGCCGATGAACTCTTGACACCGGGCCGAGCAGGTTTATGTTCACCATGTGTGTGTCTCTGTTACTGTCTCTGGTTTCCAGAGGGGCCGGCCCCGCCGCGGTCGTAGGTATGTGTGGCCCTGCGTGTGTGTGTGTGTGTGTGTGTGCGTGCGCCGGGGCCTGAGGAGAGATGAGAGGAGCAGCGGGATCGCAGCTATCTGGGAGGTTGGGCCGTTAACGGTACACCGGGGAGAGATCAGCTTCCTGTCCATCAGGAAGACTCTGATTTACGGCGGAGCTGACCGGCGGGGCCGGCCGGACCTCCTCCCAAAGCAAACACACACACCACACGTGCGTGCGCGCACACACGGAAAACATCGCTGCCTCTGCGCGGCGACAGCTGGCGGGACCGCAGCGCGTGCAATGCGGTGGCGTTTGGCTTCATGGCGAGCCAGGTAGCTTCTCAGTTACTGTATCAGCACCAAGGGGAATTTTTTTTTCATTTTTTTTTTTTTAAATCTAGGAGTCTGTAGGTGCAGCGTTATTTGATTAATCACTGTAAAAAAAATCAGCACATTAAAAAAATGCATATTTTTTATATTGTTTGTTTGCACTGTATTTTTGTACATAACTATACATTGTATTTCATTTACAATTTTATAGATTTGTATGTAGCCTGTGAAACAAATTGAGTTGTTTTTGCAAATGTGCAATACAGATAAAGTTATTCTTCTTCAAAATGATATTTAGCCATGTTTAAAAACTCCTGCAGACTTCCTGTTTTACGCATTTTAAGGATGAAAAACAAGGAGGTCTGAGCTGAGAGAGAGGAAGGAGGTTGTGGTCACCAACACCAAAGAGGCATCGGTGCTCTTTGTGACATCACAAAGAGCTAAAGCATGAAAAAATAAGTCAATGTTGGAGCGGTCTAAATTCTGACAGGACAGAAAAAAAATACCTCCACATTCGTCCGCATGTAAAACGGCTCTGTACAACCGAGCCTCCTCCAATCCATCAATCAGCTTCCAACAGCCAAACGGTGCACAAGGTGCTTTCCAGAGTAAAACAAATAAAGCAATTACTACTAACCGAGCCGAGCCGTGAGACAACATCACCTCCAAACAACAACCGGCCTAAAATAATAAAGCACCTGCATTGATGGGCAGGGCAGCACAGCACAGCTAAGCCCCGTCCCGCCGTCTGGACTGCACTCTCTCAACTCCCAGATCCCTACCTCCACCTCCACTGGTACCAAAAAAAACAAAAAGTCTGCCGCCTTTAAAAGAAATAAGCCGGTGCGTACACAAAGGGCCATTTTGACTTAAACTTCCCGTGAAATGATCGATTTGGATGTGTTACGCCGAGCCGAGCGGCGAGGAGCTGTGACAGAGAGCAGCACGCAAAGCAAACACATGACACGCGGCCGGGGGGCTGATTTTATATCAAAGGTGTGAAAATTGATGGAGGCAGTCTGGTATTTTTTCGGAGTCTCTGATTTCTTTAAAAAAAAAAAAAAAAGAAAAAAAAAACAACCTCGGCGATGAAACGGGAATTAACATAAACACAAGAAGTTTTCTGTTTTATTTACCCGGCAGCCTCGAAAAACACAGTGGCCCCTCTGTGCGCGGCCACCTGAGCTCATTATGCGGGCGTGCGAGCGGCGGCTGATAGGCACACCGGCTGATGTGAGGAAATGTGAGTTTGATTAATGTGGCCAAAATTGAGCTGTGCAAGACGGCTCCCCGGCCCCCAGTTGAAGGAGTCGCCTGCCATCAGGCTCAAAAATCGGCCGCAGGGCTGCAGAGGAGGAGAAGAAGGAGGCGCCGACCTGAACCGCCGCCGCCGTCTGACACTTCACAGCAAATTCCGCCGCAGACCTCACTTCTCGTGCCACGCAACGCAACACCTGGACCTAAAACTAGAGGGAACGCCGAGGCCCCTGAAATGAAAACCATATCCCTGAACAGCTAAAACAATCCGGTGGGAGGGGAGGGGGATGTACTTTTTTGTGTTCATGCGTGTAGGTATGAAATAAACCTGCAGCGGATGGTCTGCTCCTGTGATCCTCCGCCTTTTTAAACTAGCCAGAACACAGCCGGGGCCTCCACAAGGGAAGAACCAGCTTCCCAGGAGGTGAGACCATCTCATCCCAGCAGCAGCAGCAGCAGCAGCAGCAGCAGCAGAGACCACGTCTGGCCTCCGGAGGAGTCCGACCCACCGCTGCGCGAGGAGGCGGGGGAGGGGGAAAGGGGGGGCGGGGAGGGAGGAGAACTAACAGAGCGCCCCCCCAGGTACCTGCCTGTACAGTCGCCTCTCTCCAAATGTTTACTTTGGACCAGACTGGCGGCCAACTGGTTGCAATTGACCCTCTAAAAGGACGGAGCCGGAGAGCGAACACGAGAGCTTCCCCCTTCTGGGGGAAAACAAGGAGGAAAAGCCACACGTGCACGCGGGAACCTGAAGGAGGCTGCGCAGCCGCACGCCATCATCTGCAAAGTCAACAGACGGAAAAAAACAAAAACACATTTTTTATCTTTTTTTTTTCCATGGCGTAATTAAAAGATAGGGGGCAACGCAGCGGCGCAGTGGTTGGCGCTGCCGCCTCACAGCAAAGAAGGTTGTGGGTTCAATTCCAGCTTGGGATCATTCTGTGTGGAGTTTGCATGTTGTCCCTGTGTCTGCATGGGTTCTCCCCAGGTTCTCCAGCTTCCTCCCACACTCCAAAAACATGCATGTGAGGTGAATTGGGAACTCGAAATTGTCCGTAGGTGTGCATGCGTGTGTGACTTGTCCAGGGTGTCACCCTGCCTTCGCCCTATGACAGCTGGGAGAGGCTCCAGCAGACCCCCGTGACCCTGAGCCCAGGAATAAACGGGTATTGAAAGTTGATGGATGGATGGATGGAAATTAAAAGATAACGTAAAAAAAAAGAGTAAACGTCTGAGTGGCGAGTCAACAGGAAACCAATCGGTCCACCTGCCACAGGTGTCAGGGGTCGCACGCGCTTCCTGGCGTCAGGCCTGACAGACGTCAACCCCCCCACCCCAAACCGCTGACTGATGTTTTCATACAGGATGCAAATATCGCACGGCGGAACAGAGGTGCTTCTATTTTCTCTGAGCAGATGCAGCGTGGGACCAAAGCTGCGAGCTCATTAATCCGACTCGGCGCCAAAAGTTGTTCCATAAAAGATCATAAATCGTCCTCAAAGCTGTTTTCTCTTTGCAAAGTATCCCTCGTCAGCTGGACGAGTCATGTGAAAGCCCGAATGCAGCACCTCACACTGTCCCTCGCGCTCCAAATTCCGCTCGGAAACAAAGTGTCCCGCTGCAATGTCTCCGTTAATTTGTTTGGCCGCTCGGTGCGAAGGAGTTTTCGCTCCAGACATTTAGCGTTTCCACGCCTTTCGCTGGTTACACATCTGGTTGTTTCAAGGCCCCCGCTGTCCTCGCCCCTGCCAACTCGTGTGTCAACTATCCTGCTATCCAACTGACAGCTGCAGCGAGTGGAGCAGAGCGGAGCTGCTCCCAAAAAATCCCGGGTGGAGGAGCTAATTTTTTCGAGGACTTGACGCTCAAAAAAAGAAAAGAAAAAAAAAAAGCCTTGCTGCGCTGATGTCACGCCAGGACGACGGGGGGAAAGTGTGGGGTGGCACGGCCGACCGACCGGCCACCCGGCCGACTTTTCCTGAAGGATCAGTTCACAAAAAAATTAAATCGCCGTTCCACTCCAAGTTCTAATCATGGCTACCTCTTAACTCTTGGAGGGGGAAAAAAAAAAAAAAGTGGGATGATTCAAGCGCGGCCAGGGAGAGGATGTGATGGAGGAGGGTTGCAGGGAGGACGCCCGCTGGCCACGCAGACTAAATAAAACCTCTTAATCCTCATAAACTGCTCCATATGAGTATTACATCGCCGGACCGGCGGAGCTGCTGCGGCGAATGGAACTCATTTCGAGAGCAAGACGTTAGCCGCGATTCCCCCCGTCGCTGCCTCGCTCCCATAATGGGTCCCGTGTTCGGCCGAGGGGGCTGCCTCCGCTTGCAGGACCCCCCCAACCCCCCTACCCCTTCCACCCCCGACAAATATGGCTGACAAAACGCGCTGGCGATGAAAAATGCCCCGGAAAAAATGCAAATCAGAGGGGCCAGGTTCGGGTGGAGGTGGAGGTGGAGGTGGGTGGCCGGCGGGATTAAATGATTGCTGCCTATATGGGTGAGCGTGTGTGTTTGGAGAGGCGGAGGCCTGCTGGCCGACAGGGTTACAAACGGCGCGTTTAAGCCGGTTAAGGAGTCAGTGCATCACAGCAGGAAGACGGGAGGGGTTGGAGGGAGCGGGGGAGGAAAGAAGGAGGGAAAAAAAAAAAACAACAAAAACAAAATAACACGCCACCACCTTTGCAAAACACCATCGCACACGAGCGCCGAGTTGATATCATCCATCAATAAAAATCCCATTTCAAATAAACACCTCCGCGTCAGCCGGCCCATTCACCAACCCACAGCGTCTTTCCCGGCGCACACCTGAGCAGTGTCAGCGCGCCGCGCTGCAGCCAGGCGGGGCAGCGGCGAGGGCGCAGGTTGGCGTTCCGCTCATTTGTCACGATTGTCACCGAGCGCACAAACACAAATTACTGAATTATAACTGCGGATGTGAGCGTCCCGCCTTGGCTGCGTCAAGACGGCAGGCGCTGGGAGCTGTCACAACAGCGAGCCGGGGGTGGGGGGGGCTGTCTGGAGAGGGCCGGGAGGGGTCGCTGACGGGGGGAGGGCAGCAAAGCCCCTCGTTTGTTCGGGTCAGGTGGTGCGAGCGGGAGAGAAATGACAAGAAGGCAAAGAAAAGCGACAAAAACAAATGGTAAAGAAAAAAAAATCTTTCATTACTACGCAAGAATATTAAACCACACCGCTCCAAAAAAAATCTTAAAAAGAAAATTAAAGGAGTCACTGGGGGGAGGGGGGGAGCTTTAAATTTCCACGTGCTGCCCTGCACGAAAGGAAAACATCTCAGTGGAGAATTAAAGCAGACGTCCGCGACTATCACCATGGGTTTGAAATTTCCCCAAAATAAAAAATGATTTTCCGCCCCCCCCTTTTTTTTTTCTCAGTGTTGACTCAGCGGGATAAAGTGCATCGCAGATGACGAATTGGTCGCCGTCACGGACGATTAAACGGGCAAATAGGGCGATAATTAATATTGAAAAGGCACCGTGTGTCTTTGTGTGCCAACGCTTAAAAATGGTACCTGAGTTAGCAGGTAAAATAAAACCAAGGTAACCTTTAAAAACTGTTTTTTTGTTGTTGTTTTTTTTTTAGTTTTTTACTGCAAAGTAGCCAGAAAATAAACATAAAATAAAATAAAACGTCTATAGATGTCAGAATCATCAGTGGGTGTCTAGTTTTAAATGACACTTTCTACTTTTGTATCAAACACAGGCTGCATCTTTGAGGCAGTGGCGATGGCGGTGCTGGAGTGTGTGTGTGTGTGTGTGTGCGCGCCTGGTGTCATCTGACTCGCCGTGTTGTGAGTGTGTGCTGAGGTGAACCACACAGGTACGAGCAGCCAGACACAGGAAACGTATTAACATGAAGCCGTGTTTACTCTGCTGACCACACCGCCTCCCACGGGGATTAGAACGCTCCAGCCAGGGTTTCCTGACACACACACACACACACCAACACACGCGCACACACACACACACAGAAAAAGATACACAAGGCAGATTTTAATTGCCGTAGATTCTAAAAAAGATATAAAAAATGCACAGGCACGCACGTAAATGCAGATATAGAAAAACAAACCGAACCACGCACTGGAATATTTGACCGGAAAAATCATCGGCGGGTTTATGCGCACGCGCACGTGCACAAACAACCTCCTTCTCCTCCGCGCCTCCCCGTTAACACCTGTCCACGCTGACGCTCGCGCACCATCCATTAACACCTACATAAAACGCCTGCAGGCGCCCGGATTCTATTAGAGGTCAGCGCCCAGCTCCTCAATTTCATGGCCCGTGCACGCGGGGCGGCAGAGGTGAGCGTGATGACAGAAGGGGCAGGCCAGCGGCTCGGCCCAGACGTGCGTGGACGCTAACAACACACACACACACACACACACACAGCTAATGAAGCTGTGTTGTTTTTCGTCTTTTTTTCCCCTTCCTGGATTTGTCGCCATCTCGCTGTACGGTTTCACCCCCCAGCCCCACCCCCACCAATCCCACCCTACTCGCCCCCTGCCTCTCAGACAGGAACTGCGTCTCTTCCATGGCTGGGAGCTTGTAATTTGTTGCAGGCGGAGAGGTCTCCCCCTTATCTGGACGGGAGATCAGCAGGGGAAAAAAAATCATATCAGGGGCGGGGGGGGGGGGGGGGGGGGAGGAGTGTTTGTATATTGCCCTAATTGCGGCAATCGCCTCTTGCCGTCCCTTCACCGTCCAACTAACAGAGGCTCCGCCTCCCCCTGACTTTGCCAGACTACCCCCCCCCCCACCACCAACTCTTTTCTTTCCCCACTTCCACTTTGGCTTTTTTTTTTTTTTTCGGAACAACCTCCTTCGTCCTCGGCAGCGTTTCCTTCTCTGGTATCCAGCTAATCCGATCTGCTGCTGCTGCTGCTGCTGTGGGGGTCCGGTGGGGGCTGACAGTTGCATGACAAGGAATGTTTCCCTTTGTAAGAGCCTACTTCCTCCTCGTGCAGTTTAAGCCTAATTGAAATGTTTCCTATTGAGCTCAATCAAGGGGGCAATTACCTAATTATTCGCTTATGCCTCGCTCGACCCGGCGGGGAGAGAGAGCGATGGGGAGGGGGAGAGGGATGGAAAGAGGAGAGGGGAGACGTTGGAGGGAGGGAGGGAGACATGAAAAAAAATTTAAAAAACACAGAGGAAAGGAAGAGAGGGGGCTACCAGGAGCAGCAAACATTTTCATTGTGACCGAGCAGGAAGCAGCAGCTTGGAAATTGAAATTTAAAGGTCCCACATCATTCACAATACACAATACTGCTGTTTTCTTAACAACACATGCGTTTCCATCCTGTACTTGAACTTCCCAGATAGGAGAAAAGCCGCTCTGTTGCTTCTTGTCTTCTTCTCTGAGGCAGAGAGCGTGGGCCGAAACACAGGTCGGTCAGGAGATGGTCCCTCTGTGATGTCACAAAGGGTTCCGCACCGCTTCCTCTGCCAGGTCAGAGCCAGCCCAGCCCCAGCCGGGCCAGGTGTTGGCTCCGCCCTCTGAATCTCAGCCACCTCAGTTTTTGTTCCCTTCCAGTCATCAAAACAAAGCAGCAGGCTGTAAACAGAGGGCTAAAGATGGATTCTTCTGAATAATTTAATTGCGGGACATTTTGGATCTTTAACACGTTGGCAAAGTAAACAGAAAACTTCTTCTTCGACATAATTTTACTTTTCTGACTTAATCTGAGTAAATACCAGACCGATGTTTGGATGCCCGCCCCTCACTTTTTTCTTTTTTTTTTGCTGTTCAGGGGCAAAGAGGAAAAAAGGTGGTTCTCTGGGAAAGCGTCTGGTTTTATGGGCTCATAAGGAAAAGTATTATCAAAGAGAGGAGCGAGGGGGACGGGGGAGACGAGAGGGAGACATTAAAGGGGCTGGAATGTTTCGTCCCAGCTCGGCCCGGGCCTCCAACACATTTAATAATGAGACAGGTAATAAAACACACTGGCACAAGCAACTTCGGACTCCCTCACTCTCTCTTTCTCCCTCACACACGCAGAAAGCCTCGCAGCAAAATGGCGCGCTCGTACCTCCGGAGCCGTCCTGACGTTAAAACAGATTGCCAATGTCATGTCCCGAACCATAATAAACAAAAACCCCTTACAGCCCGTTTCAAAGTGGGAGTGCGTCAAGGGGCAATCAGTACGTCGTCAAAGAGGATCAATCTTGCGCAAAGCAAAGCTCCGCCGCTCGAGTGAATTATTCCAGCGGCGTGAATAATGTCCCTCAGTCGGGCCGCGGACGGCGGAAATATCCCTACCTGTGTGTGTGCGTGTGTCTGTGTGTGCGTGTGTGCTCCAGATTTAATTTGACCCCCTCCTCCTCCTCCTCCTCCGTCCGCAGTCGTCAACAAGCGCTGGCCGGGGCCCCGACTCTTAAATCCATCATCGAAATAAATGGATGAATCAGCGAGCCGTCTGCGTTTAGGCACACATGCCGTAGCGTCAGTCACCCGAGCAAACGAGCGCAGCCGCCATATTTCAGCCAACATGTGCGCCGCTGTTGTCTAAACAAGCGCCGAGCGAGAGAGAGAGAGAGAGAGAGAGAGAGAGAGAGAGAGGGAGAGAGGAGGCCGGTGGCCGGCCCCGGCCACCGAGGAGGGTCCTGGCTACAGGTCGTGGAAAGCGGTTACAATGCCTGCACACAAACACAGGCAAATGCGCGCGCACACACACACACACACACACACACACACACACACACACACACACACACACACACACACACACACACACACACACACACACACACACACACACACACACACACACACACACACTTGAGGTCATGGAAATCGGCTATAATGCCGCCTTTCACCGAGGAGGGAAAAATGAGGAGGAGGATCACACTGACAGACGCTGTGGGCAGTGTTGCTGGGATTACTCCATTAAAGTAATCCAACTACTGATTACTACTCCTTTAAAAAGTACTCTAATTACTTCTTTAACTACTTTGTTTCATAAGTAATCAATTACTTAATAATATTTTAGTTAAGAAAAGATAAACGGTTACGAACGTCTTGTTTCCTGCACATAACGTACAACGAAGCGCAATATTCTTTCCTTTAGACGAGATGAACTCAAAATAATGTTTGTATTTCCAGCTATCTAACGCAATTGTTGTTTTGCCGCCGCCATGCTTGTTTTGGTGCATCGTCGCATATCAATGAGGTTGCATGCACGACTGCATCATCAATCTGCCACGTCGACGTCTTCAGTTGTTTTTCTAAATTTCAGACATTTTGTGGATAATTTTGTGAGCAGATTTTAGCGTAAAAAATATTTCCGAAAAGTAACGGAATCGATACTTTGATAAAGTATTTATGAGATACTGTAATTACAAATTTTGCCAGATCAATCCCGTTACATTACTCTGCTACTAAAAAAGTAGTTTGATTGCAGTAGTGCATTACTTAGTCATAGATCACTCGCCAACACTGGTCGCGACACACTTGAGGCGGCGCACGTGCACGTGGGCAAGGCCTGCCTGTGCACGCACGTGCACGTGCACCCCTCCGCTTGAGCCGACGGCTCGCTCAGACGCGGGCGCAGTCACGCTGACCCGCAGCCGGCCAAGATGAGGAGGGGGAGTTTTTTTGGGGAGTTCGGGGGGGTGGAAGACAAATGGGAGCGAGCTGGCTGGCAGGCCTGGCTGGGTGGGTGGGCCGGTCAGCTGGACGGAGCGGAGGGGTCGCTCCGGCTGGGAGTTCTGCTGAAACCATTCAGAAGCACGCAAAGGCCTCCCTCGTTATTGAGGGGTTTTTTTTTTCTGTTGTTTTAATTTTTCCCCGTTTTTTTCCCTCCGTTTCCTGATAAATACAAATAAGGATGAAAATAAGGGGAGGTTTGATTTTAGTTGGCGTGAGAAGTTTCTCAAAGAGAAAAACGCCGAGGAGGGAGGACTGGGCCCAGGTGCTCCTCCACCTCCCCCCTCCCCACCCCACCGCTACCCCTCCAACCCTGCCAGAGTGACTGCACTGGCTGACTGGAAGCCTAGAACCTGAAACCCATGCAAATGTGATCAGCAGAGCCGCCCTTGATTGGGACGGCCGCATATGATTAAGTATAATTGCAAAAAGAAACGTTTCCCCCCAAATGCCTGCGTGTGTGTCGAAACACACACACACACAACCCCAACCCTTCTGGTTCCGTACAAAAAAAAAAGAGAGGGAAGAACGGAGGTGAAAACGGAGAAGAGACACAGAGGGTGTGTGTGTGTGTGTGTGTGTGTGTGTAAGAAGCAGGCGAGAGATAAAAGTGCGAGTGACTCCTTTTCAGAAGCAGCGCGGGCTGGTTTTTACATGCGCACACACACACACACACACACACACACACACACACACACACACACACACACACACACACACACACACACACACACACACACACACACACACACACACACACACCGGGAGCGCACAGGGCTTTGCTGGCAGATGCAGCGGGCGGGGCTTCGGGGGGCAGAGCTGTCACGGCCGGATGATTGATGGCTCCGTCTGAATGCTTAAGTCAACAGAGTGCGAGCACGTCCCAGCAGCCCAGGCTGGGCCCGCCACTCAGCACCTATTTAAGGGTCAGGTGCTTCGCAGCACACCGGCTGCGCAAGAGAAGAGAGAGGTGGGGTTAAAAAAAACTGGCCCGCCATTATCTCTGTCAAAGACGCCACGCGGAGGCAAACAGCGCGGCCGGGGGGGGTGGCACCGCTCGCCCCGACTCCAACAGGTTGACGCTGGATTGTTGCTTTGTAATTGGCGCAAATTGCAAAGAAAACAGTGCGGACGAGCGGCGGAAATGTTCCCTCGCTCCCACACGTGTGCTGCTGCTCCTGACAGTTTTGCCCGTGAAGCCTTGCAAATGTAAATGAGAAGCACTTCGCCCTCACGGTTTGCTGTGGAAATGGAATGAGATTTTTTTTTTTTTGTACTTTTATCGTCAAACGCGTCCATCAGCGCGGCAAGAAAATGGAAACACGTCTGCAGCACTGTAGTTAGACATTGGAAAAAAAAAACATTAATAACTGTGATTTCAACAGGATAAAAATAAATGTTTACACAAAAGAGGAGGTGGCGATATTTGGTCACCAGTGAATCTACAGCAGCCCAGAATGTGAATTTAACCAAGGTTTTGGGAGTTATTATATCTGAAAAGTTTTTTTTTTTCTTTGCTGCTGAATTGTACACACTGGGCCTTTGACTCACATGCTGAAGCACTTTTTTATTTGTTTGTTTTAAAGTGAAATCAAAGGAGGTAATTGTAATCCACAAATATATATTTTTTCGATTGATAAAGCGCATTTTAATGATTTTAATGGGGCTAGCATAAACTTGAAAACCCATTTAAGTCAAAAAATAAATTTGGGTTTGTGATATATTAGTCCACCGTACGGTGGACTAAACTAAGTGTGTGTGTGTGTGTGTTTACGCAAAGGCCCGGGGAAGTTCAAAGCCTCGCCTCTCCTCGTTCGTCCGAGGGCTGTTCTGCTTCAACACCTTGTCACCGAGCCGCCCCGGAGCCTCGTCCCCGTCCACTCCTCCACTCCATCACTCCGTTCAGAGGCAGCTTAGCTGTTAAGACCCGCCGCCTCACTTTCTACGAAAAAATTCTTGCAGATTCTCCGACGGCGGCGTCGGCATGGCGGCTACAATTAACAAAGGTCAGGTGTGAGGGATGAGTGCGCCCGCGGATGACGCCGGCGCACTCCGCAGGGGCGGAGCTAAAGAAGATAAACCGGTGGCAACGTTTGTTTGCCGCTGGAGGACTGCTGGAGAGTCTGCTGCCCCTGCTGGATGGAGGTGGACGGCGCAGATGTCTCAAGAGGCGACTTTTTTTTTTTTTCTTTAATAATCCCGCTAGTTAGCAGAAATCAAAGGCAGATGCGGCGGAGAAGGAAGAACACCGCCGGTGCATCCGAGTCCCGGGCGCAGGGCGGCGCCGTCGCCGCCAGCGTCTTTAAACAAAGCGAAATTCAATTGTGGACACGTCGCTGGAGTTTGAAATCCGCTCCATGTGCCGCCGCCGTGCAAACATGTGCTTGGAAATGCGGTTATGAACGTCGGTGTCCGTGTGCACGTGCACGTGCTACAACCTCCTCCCCCACCACCACCACCACCTCGAAAAAAAAAGGAGAGTCAGGAAGAGACAAATCGAGGCCGAGTCTTTTTCATCAGCGTGTTTGTCCCCTGCTCCTAATAGATGGCAGATGGGCCAAGGTGGACAACGCACAACAGCTGACACGCACGCACACACAGAGACACACACACAGCTTCCATCTCTGAAATCCACCATTCGTGGCGACGTCTCGGCGGAGGAGACCAACCTGGAGGAGGAGGCGGCGGCGCGCGCGGCTCTTCGACGCGCCGCCGCCGACTGCACGGAGCGATTCATCGCCCAGATTTCAGGCTCTGTCAGGGTTCCACCCAGCCAGTGTGTGTGTGTGTGTGTGTGTGTGTGTGTGTGTGTGTGTGTGTCTTCCTGTGAGGGCCTGCAGCTGTGACAGGACCTACATCACAACACAAACATCAGGAAAACAGTTCGGGACATAATCACTGGATCACACAAGATCAGATTCGGTGACTCAGCAGGGGCCTGGGGAGCCCTAACGAAACAATCACATGTAGACAAAACACACACACACGCACACACTCCGGGCGTTTAACCTTCACTCTGCAGGAGGAACCTCGGCTCTGATTTCGCCGACTTCCCCCCGTTGATTCGCTAACCGCCGCCAGACCGGGATGGCACGACGGAGGCCCAGCGTCTTTATCTTCCTCCCGTCATCAGTGTCCTCGTCCTCCTCATCATCATCGTCCCGAGCCCCCCCCCCAGCCCCGCGGCCCCGCCCCCGTACACTCAGCCGCCCTCTCGCTTTACCCTCTCTCGCCCAGTGCCGCCGTGAGGTTGGGTGCCTCCCAGCTGCAGCCCCGGCTCGTCCTGATTGCGACTGATTTGGGTTAAGTGATTATTACGCTGCTGCGGTTTGGGTAGGGACTCTCCCACAGGCTGGGAACAAGGAAGGAGACCTCTCTCTCTCACACACACACACACACACACACACACACACACACACACACACACACACACACACACACTCTGTTTAGGTGAGCATCCAAGGAAAGACAAGCACAAAGGGGAGAAACTGGCCAAAGGGGAAAAAGTGAGTCTGGGCGGAGAGAGACATCAGAAAAAGTTTGAGTGTTTGTGTTTGTGTGTGTGTGTGTGTGTGTGTGTGTGTGTGTGTGTGAGCAAGGGCGAGATAGAGAAACGAAAAAGGGGATTTGAAAAATATGCAAGTTAAAGCTCAAGAAATGAGCCAGATAAACAAAATAATAGACGACGAAACACAACTCAAAGACGAATTCTGCGCTCGCACTTGATTACTGAACCATTAAATCACCGTTTACAGCATTATTATTTTCTATATCTGAAAGACTACAGAGAAAAATGAGTCAGATTTCTGAAATTTCAGGCGTAGTGTTGAAAACCGACAGGAGGAACACTGAGGGAGGGGACGCAGGGAGAAATGAAAAGAAAAAAAAAAAAATAATAAAGGGGAAAAAACGTTCCAAACACATATTTATGACCTGGAGTTAAACTGTCTCTCACTCTGTAATTCTCCCGAGCTTTTTTACTGCAGGCTGGGGCGAACAAAGTGCACGTGGTGTTATTCTACTGTCCGTCTCATCTCGCATCCGCCCATCAGATTTAAGGCTGAGGTTTCCGGGGCCTTCTCTGAATCAGGAACACCCTGGAAATTGGATGTTGGAGACTTCGGTGCTCCGAGGCTCCTGACGGCGCAACTTCTAGCAGCCGACTGCTGCCTCCCCCAGTCTAAAAATATGAGTTTCTGCATGTTTTCCCTCAAAACAGGTCACATTTTTAAGGAGGATAAGGAAAAAATTTGGACTTTTTTGGTTTGAAGTGCCATTAAAAAAAATACAATTGTTTTTCATATATATATATATATATATATATATTCGCCACATTTCCAATAGAGTCGACAAAGCTAAAAGCGCTGAGGATGGCACCGACATAGCAGCAGCAGCCTGTGTTGGAATTATCAGCCAGCAATACAAAGCAGATGCGTGTTCCAAACATGTCACTTTGCACTTTGTTGAATCAACGGCTCAAATTTGGATCAGGAACTTCCTCCAATCAGATGTCTTGATAAGTAAGAATTTAAGGGTTTGGCACAATAGGAGATAGGCATCACACACACACACACACACACACACACACACACACACACACACACACACACACACACACACACACACACACACACACACACACACACACACACACACACACACACACACAGGGAACCTGCGGAGTGGCGTGAAGCCAAACAACACACTCCAATCAAAAACACACCAACTGAATCATGGGTGTGTGAGTGTTTGTGTGGGGGGTGGGGGGGTGTCAACGTGCAGTGTGCACCTGCTCCGCTGATCGCCGCGAGGTATTCTTCTGCTGTGGCTGCGGGGGGCAGGATGCAAAGTAACTGTTGGCAATGAAAGATGCGTCTCAGACGCAGACGTGCACGTGATCAGAGTTAATTGCTCTGCCGCCGAGCCGCGGCACCGATGGCAGGTGAGAAAACAAAGAGATTGAAAAGGAGACAGCCGAATGTGGCAATTTCACACACACGTCTTTGTGAGATTTGTCAAAAATTTCCAAAAAAACATTTTATTTATTTTTTTACAAAATTTAAAATGGGCAGAAAGACTAAAATATTATTCAGCGGGTCTTATTCTGAGCTCATATAGTCACTTTATCATGAAATGAGTTTCATTCCAATTGAAATCAAAATGAATGAAATTGCTTTCGTTCATTTGTCATTATTTTATAATTATTTGTCACATCAGACGGAAGCTGTTTTGTCAAGAACAGCTCATTGTGAATCATTCATCCGGTGCAGAAACACAACCTGGCTTCAGTTTGAAGTCAGACGTCACCAAAGCTACTCGCTAATAAAAAAGAAAAGAAAAAAAAAAAAAAGGCTAATTTCCCCAGTGGAACAGTAAAACAGAAGAGAGAAAGAAAGAGAGAAGAGTGAGCTCAGCAGAAAGGCTCTCGTCGACTCGACGCTCAAGACGATTTACGCTTATACGACAGGAGCAAATCATCCAAATCACTTTTACCCATCATTAACCCTGCGGCGCTGATACGCAGCAAAAGAGTCGGCACAGGGCAGCGCAGAGGGGGAGCGGCCCCAGCCACGTCCTGCAGCGTAATGGGACGACAGCGCCCAGGAGCGGTAATAACGACCGGGTCCAGGAGCGGCACCTCGGAACCCGAGGCCCAATTACGCAGAGCAAAAAGCACGTAAAGCGGTCTGCTTTTAATTACGGCGAGAAGCGGTTGGACAAAAGGCTGGAATGCAGAGTGCGAAGAAATTCTTCAGCAGCAACTCATTTCAGATGTTTACCACGCTTGAGATGTTTTTAAAAGTTGCAAAAAAAAAAAAAAAAAAAATGGAAGGTAAAACACGACCTCCGAACAGAAGGTTTTTCTTTCTTTCCTACTTTTTTTTTTTAAACTTTAATTTTGGGAGGGGAGGACAGACGAGGGGCGAATCGTGTTTGACACCGACGATGTGGCATGCGGCTGTTAAATATACAAACTGTGCCGCCGCTGCTCTGAGGCACATCGTTTTTTTTCTTCCCTTTTTCAAAATGCGCCGTTGTAAAACTTTAATTTAATTTGTTTGAGCAAAGCCGTGATTTATTACAATGAAAATATTTAAACGTTTTAGTTGGATCGTCACCGTGGGGAAAAAAAAGAGGGTTTCTCCCCCCCGTTTTTCACGCCGCAGGTCTCTAAATGTATCTACAGAGACCCCGCGGCGGCGTTCCGCTCGCGAAGAGCTGCCGCATCATGAATATAAAGTAGTTGCACCATCAAATCAGAGCAAATCACCAGACTGGGCCGCTGGGGAAACATCGCAGCACACTGCACACTGTTGTCCAAACAAGGTCGGAGGAGGAGGGAGAAAACATTCACGGAGAAGGAAGGAACCCGGACCACCAGGGTTACCCCCCATCCTCCCTCCCCCTCCCCTTTCTATTTACTTAAACTTTGGTGGGTTGTGCCGGGGTCCTGTGGGGCCATCTTTCACCCCGCGTGTTCTCCTCGTTCACACCCAGAAAAACAGCACGCTAGACGAGGAGTGTCCTGCCGAGGCCGCGTCAAACCGTCCGTCCCGGTCCGGCACATGCACACGAAGTGAAGAAAATCATCCCGAAGCAACAAGACAAGTTTTCCCCCGTCGAGGCCAGAAGCAGAGAAACACTCTCGTACGTGATGGGAAGTACAGGGCCGTCGTTAGCCGCTAGCATGTTAGCTTGCTCGCTAAACCCCGAGATCCGAAAGGGTGGTTGGTTGAGCCGCAGAGAGCGAAAGAAGATGTTGGACGAGGCAGGACAGCAGGACAAGGGGACTGGAGTTGTTCTGGCAGGAGGCAGGGCCCAGGCCAGATGGGGGCGCTGCGCCAGTAAGCGAGTGTGCCGTTCTGTCTTAGTTACCACGGCAAAAAAGCATAAACATTTATGGACTGTACGGTTTTTAATTTGTACTGACTTTCAGAGCGGTCACGCTGAACGGCAAACTTTAGAGCGCTGCGCTGACGACATTCTGGGGATCCAACCTGAAAATTCTGACTTCAGGGGACGTTTTGTTTAATAAGAAAACTTCTTTTAAAATTTTATCCATCTTATTTCAAGCCCATCATGGTCCAATGCAAAAATGTGTTTTCTAAAAATACTACTACTACTAATAATAATGATAATTATGTATACATGTGTATATACATGTATATATATATATATTATATATATATATATATATATATATATATATATATATATATATATATATATATATATATATATATATATATATATATATATATATATATATATATATATATATATATATATATATATATATATATATATATATATATATATATATATATATATATATATATATATATATATATATATATATATATATATATATATATATATATATATATATATATATATATATATATATATATATATATATATATATATATATATATATACACACACACACACACATATATATATATACATATATATATATATATATATATATATATATATATATATATATACATACATATATATATATATATATATATATACATATATATATACATATATATATATATATATATATACATACATATATATATATATATACACATACATATATATACATATACATGTATACACATATATATATACATATATATATATACATACATATATATACACATATATATATATATATATATATATATATATACACACATATGTAAAAAAAAATATATATATGCAGCAGTGCAGGCTATTTGCGGTCTGCAGACTGGGTCGCCCTGACAGCAGGATGATGGACAGTCTCCCGGTGTGACTGGGTGAGGCAGCCTACTGCTCGGCCAGGAATGCGGAGGGTCTCCCCCTTAGCAACCCCCAGGGGAGTGGTGGTGGTGGTGGGTGGGAGTCAGGACTCCCTCCCCGCTTGTTGTTCTTCGCTCCCGGAGGAGGAGCCCCCCCCGCCCCCTCACTTTGCCCGTCGCAGCGAGAAAACGCTGAAAAACGCTCTATGACCATGACGCGGTGTCACCACCCGTTGGAAAGCTGTTCCAAATTCCCTCGTGGTACTGCACATCTCGGCCCTCCCACACAACAAATGCCTCCATATGATGCAGACTTCCCACAGTGGTCTTCTGCTTTGACAGGGGAAGTGAGGGTATTTTTTTTTCTTTCCTTTCCTTTTCTTTTTTTGCCGTGGAAAATGAAGGCACGTTTTATGACCCATGTTCCCTGTCCTCCAGTAAAATAAAAAAAAAATAAAAAAAATAAAAAAAACTATTCCCACCAGCCGTTTTCCAGCGTTGCAGCAGCATCATCATCATCGGCGGCGCAGGCGCCAACAAAAACAGTGGAGCGTGAGGAGACGAAACAAGGCAGACAAAGAGAGTTGCCTCAGACCAAAATACCTGCTGGTCCGCTCTACGTATTCATCATCCCTTTCTCTTTTTTTCCCCGTCGTCTGAGGCCGACCCCTCGCTCGCACGCGTTCAGAGATCTCGTAGGAAAGTTCTCATGGGTTTTCAGTGGCAATCCAAGCTGGCAATCTTCCAGCGCTCTCTGCAGGCACTTTGTTTTTGCCGAGGAGGGCCCCGGCAGAGACGCGTCCGCTGCGGGGACCCACCACGTGTGGGTGGATCACCGGGCACAGTTCTGTAATTCCATATTGCCGGGGGAACGCTGCCAGGCCACTTTGCCTGCTCCCTAATTGGGAATGTCAAACATTTTATTAAATTATGCACCTCCCCCCCCTGTCCTCCTGGCGGGGACGGGAGGGGCAGTTCGTGTCTCGGGCTGAGATGAGAGAGCAGGAAGCGGCGCGGTGGCTGTCCTGTGAGGTCCCCCGTCTGCAGACGCTCGGATGAGCCCCCGCGCGTCGTGATTCATACGCCACACCGCATTAGCGCGCAACAAGGGCTGAGAGGAGGCAGAGCGGCTTTGAACGCGGAGGAAGCGGGGACGGAGAGGATTGGGGGGGCTTGGGGAAGCGCGGGTGGGGTGCATTTTGTGATCTCCCTGCGCCGCTAATGCGCGGTAACGAGGGCGATTTGCACGGCTAAATCAAAACCAAGTGATGGTGACATTGATGTCTCGCGCGTGGGGGGGTCGCGGCGAGTCGAGGGAACGCGGAGGATTCCTTGACCTGTCGGCGGGACGTCCTGGAGGTCACGTGCTTTTGTTGAAAACTTACCGCCCGTCCATTCGCAAAGGAGAAGTGTTTAAAGGTCCAGTCTGTAAAATTTGGCCTGATTTATGATTTTAAGCCGTTTATTATTATTATTACTATCATTTTTATTATTATTATTATTGTTTGCATGTAGGTGAGGCATATATAAGCATTTAGCTTCTGCCCCTGCCTCTTCAGTCAAAGACAGATATACGGTCGGTTTGATTTAAAACCATCCCTAATTGTTTGTATTTCTGTGCTTTCAAATGACTGAATAAGTCCAATCCAATTCAAATGTTATATTGTAAATGCCTAATATATATATAAAAGTGATTTCAGCAGTTAGCTGCAATCTCGTACTGCCATATTTGTAAGAAAGCCAGTGCGGACAGTTCAGGTCGTCCTCAAATAAACCAACGAAGAAAAAGGTGAACGAGGTATCCAGGTTTGTCTGTGCAGGCCGCCGTAGTTCGCCGGCAAACTAGGGAGAGGAAGGGTGAGCGAATGAGAGCCGTAATCTAAAATCTGACCACAAGATGGCAGAATTTTACACACTGTACCTCTAAACAATTGAATCTTTTTATCTAGGAGGAGGGACGAGGGGGTGGTGGCACAGAACGAGGCGCGTTCATTACCGCCGCTGGGTTACTTGAGACGGTTTTGGGAAAGCAGGGGCTGGCGCTGCGGCTGCACTAATGCAGGATAGGTGAAAGATGGACGCATGATAGGCGACTTGCTGCTAAAGCCTGCAGCCAGCGAACTGCCTGCCTGCCTGCCAGGCGGCCACATTACTCAAATGGCTGTAAGGCCTGTTAAGAAATTGGCTTGGCGTTACGGGCGGCTCATGCGGGGCTCCTGGCGGTGGCGCATGCCGCCTGCGGCGGGTTTTTATCTGACCGCGATGATCGGACCTGCCTAAACACGGCTTATCTCTGAGCTCAGCTCAGGTTCCCCTCCCCCCACCCGGCTAGAGATCACAACCAGCCTGACGAGATGATTTTGGGAATCGGCCTCAAGATGTGCAAATCCGTTCCCGTTCCGGTGATTCCAAAGAGCCAGAAATATAGAGCCGACAATCACTGACCTGCCCCCATGCCTGGACCACCACTCACTCTCTCACTCACTCACTTCCAAGCTCCACCTTGTCCCCCCTTCCTTCCTTCCTTCTCTCGCTCGCTCAGACCCCCCGCCGCCGCCACCTCCCTGGCTCCATTGCTCCAGGAGATCCTATCATTTCTCCCGCAGACTAGATTTCTTGGGTGACTTCAAAGCTTGTTCACTAAGTGTTTAGAAGAATGCAATGGAAACAGGAAAATAATGTTCTGATTTCTGTAAACTTTATAACATCTGCTTTTGCTTAGTGCGGGTGCAGTGTGAAGCAGGGGCTCGGCACTGTGGACGTCTCTCTCGCTCTCTCTCTCTTTCTACCAGCTCAAACAGCATTTAGCACACTACTTGCTGTGGCGGTAGGTTAAAAAATATGAAATTATAACTGGTCGAGAACAAAAAAAAAAAAAAACCTTGAAAACCTAGACAGATTGTCAAGATCAAAAAGTTTGCTTTTCTCCACTTGAAGGGCAGCTTACGATTCCCACTTTTCGCTCCCGTTCCACACAATTTGAGACGCAGGTGAGGATGAATCCCACAAGAAAGGCAAGAGTTTCACCCTCTAAGACCTCATTTCCATCGCTGTTTGTATAACCTCCATCTTCTGAGAATACAGAGGATGCAGTGATTTCCACGGGGAGGCTTTAGGGAACCAGGCGAGGCTTTGCCCCAGTCCCAGGCGGCCGGTGAGTAATGCTGCTGGCACCGTGCAAGCGTACACACAGACGAGCGCTACCTCTTTGTGTATACACAAGATGACGGGCCGTTTTTAGGGCCAGGCCAGATAACTCCATCACAATCTCCCCATGCTAACAGGGCAGCATGACAAGAATGCCGTGTATACACACACAGCATCCGACTGGCAGCCCCGGGGCTCCTGTCTCCTCTCGCTTAACTCAATCATGCTCAGGTTTCACTCTCGCCCATCCGAGGCTAACTCACTTCCTCTCTCTATCCCCTCACGCTCGCCCGGTGCGCCGCCCCCCCAACCCGTCCTTAAAATCCTTACCCGGCATCCCACCCATACAGTATCAGCTCCAAGCCCAATATGCACGCATGCTAAGTTAAACATGCTTTTAACAATATTTAATGCCGCAAAATTAAATTTGCTAAAATGCAATTACCTCAGACGTTTAGCATATTGTAAGTGAGTTAGCTTTATAGCATTTGCCGTGTCTTTGTACTTGTCCAGACAGTTCAAAGACGCGACAGAGTCGGTCCCGTGCCAGTGAGGACACGTGCAGCTTCAGAGACAGTAATCCTAAACAACGAATTCTCCATGGACGCAGTTGAAAGGGGGAAAAAAAATTCTCCCCTAAATCACTTTGACAGTGAGAAAGAAAAATACGCACTGGCAAAGCCCGTTGCATTTCTCCGTTTGATTGTTTAGTTGTGTATTTGTCATATTCCAGTTAACGTGCCAAAAGACAGCGAAAACATGAAGTCACGTCGAGCTATTTTCGGCAAAGCAAAGTGCCACGTTTGCAAAGAGATTCAAATTTTGATGTCAGTTGCTGGGGGAATTAAAGAGCATTGCAAAAAGGCCTCATTTTGTCCTGACAACCCAACCAAGAAGGAATCCAAGACAGAGGAGGAACGGACAACTGACAGCAGACTCAACAAACCACAATGCATTGCAGCTGCAGGAGATGCCTCTAACAAGCCAAGAAAACAGAAAGCAGATTTCACAAACTGACAGTGTCGGCTCCCACACGGTCCACGGAAGGGATCCCGACCAGCAGGATCTTCGGCGCTGACGCAACCCTGCACAGGTTAGCAGAGCATTCGAGACATGCGGCAGCCCAACACGCAAGCACATACGGACAGTTGCAGAGTCGTAGATTACAAACACAAGAGGAACATGCAACTTTTGATAATTGGTGGCAATTTCATTTCGGCAAAGACTCATTACGCTTCGATAGCAAATGGTTTGCAGTCGTGCAAGTAGTTGCATCTTGAAAGCTCTGTGTCTAAGCATTCATCCATCTATTCATTTTCCATCACTGGCATTCAGGGTTGTGGGGCTGTTGGAGCCTATCCTAGCTGTCTTCGGGGAAAGGTGAGGTTACACCCGGCACAGATCGCTAGTTCATCGCTGGGCGACCATCATTGGACGACCATCTGCACTCACAATTTAGAGTTCCCAATTCGCCTCCCTTGGTGACTTGGGACTGTGGAAGGACTTCAGAGTAACCAGAGAGAGCTCACAAACTCCACACTAAAAGGTCCCAGGGTTGAACCTACAACCTTCTTGCTGTGGGTCGACAATGCTAATCGCTGCACTATCCTGTCACAGCCCAGAAGCTAATCTTGCCTAAAATTCAATTTCTCAGTTGGACGACCTCGTCTGGATAATGCAGCAGAGAGTCAAATTATTCAGACATTTACACAGCTCAATGACACCCAAACTGGACTTGTGCTCCATAGTTCCCTGAGGCTTTTAATTAGAGCTCCAATGGGAACACTGTACAGCTGAAGAAGATGTTGGAAAGTCAAGAGTGAATAAAAATATATAGCATTAAAATTTAGGGAATTTATAGAGCCAGAAGATTTTCCAGGTTTTTAAACCTATGCAGTTTCCAGTTTGCTGCTAAACTGATTTGGATGGCAATAGATAGACTACACATAAAAGTTTATAAGTTCTGGTGGACTTATAATTCCAGCTCCACTCGACTCTGCAGGCCAACATGCAGAACGCTGAGAGTATGTGGAGGTTGTCTGAGCAGAAATGTATGTATTTATTTACTTTAGACAAATTGGACAGCGAGTTTGCTCAAGTTCAACACCAACTCACTCAGCCCCAGACCACTGAAGGTACTGCGAGGTTAACTCCAGCTGAACTGGGCCACAAGTTGGGGGAAGCTAAGCCCCTTGTCAGGCCTACGTGAGCTTGAACATGTGCCGGCTCCACCCTGCTCTGTTCTCTGTTAGCTTTGCACATTTACCCTCGGTGACAATGCCATTTTGTTTACAGCATTGTTGTAGTGCACATGTTTCGAGGGCTAATGACTTGCAGATGCCGTGTCAGGTTTGTTTCTGGGATGAGGAACTAACTGGGTGTGAAACACAACTGGACTGTCTGGCTTGGCCCAAAGTGTGCATGAGATTCAGAGTGCAGCATGCATGGGTTCCACTAGAGTGAATGCTGAAGACATCCATTCCCTCTCAAAGTTGTTTTCCGATTGAGCGATTCACCTGTTCGAACGCATGACTCCAGGTCTGACAATGAAATGTCTGATAGAGGGAAGACAGATGATGCTGGTTGAGAAGTACCCTTCAAGAACCTAAAAAACAGTCATGACTTGTTGACTGAGAACCTAAACAGACGTGAGTAGTCGGGCAGTCCAGAGGTGAGGTAAGACTCCTTTTAGACTCAACAGGGAAAGGCCAACAAGTGTGTAATTCTTGACTTGTCATTCTACTTCTGCCTCATCTTATTCACGGCCTTCTGTTGTCGTTTTTGCGGTGGGTTTTGGGTCTTGGATGGAAATACGTTTGTTTCCACCTCTTTAGGTCCAAATAATCATTATTGCTCGACACTTGTACTCCTTAGGGTTCCACAAGTCAAGTTTTCTTGCAATTTTTGAAAATACGAACGACACCCCGTACCTTTTCGGGGCTTTTTTAATTTTAAATGGGTGGCTACACATTGGCAACCTGTAAGGAGATACTAAAAACCAGAACAGTTGCCTTAACTTAATCTTCAAGTGCTATGGGCTGTCCTGCAGGACTCTCAACACTGAAACAATCCTTCCATGGTAATGAACGATGTAGGGTCTATCCTGGTCTTCAAGAGAACGTCTCAATCCATTCAGACTGGCGAGCCCCTGTTTTCTGGTCAAATTCAGGGAGAAAACAGTTCATTTCCAGTTGGAGTCTGGTTGTGTCTTCATATATTACATATATATATATATTTTCTCCTCCTCACTGCTCCGGGACTCCCACCACTATGATGAATGAGCCCAAGCTCCATTCAATTAGGGCCAAAGTGCGAAGATGCAGGAACAATGGAAACTGGCCTCGGCAGCGCTGCGCAGACCCTCAGCATTCTTCGCGACAATTTAGTCTAATTAGCATCAACTCCTTCCCCATCCATCATACTCCTCAAGAAACATAAACAAACTGTCAGCTCTGGCGTAACAAACAGATCGCCCAGCTACTTAGCACAAATTATTCTTACATGAAATGCAGCTTCTCAGGCAACCGCCCCCGCCCTCACCCCTCTGCCCCCTCCCTCGCTCCCCTAGGCCATCTGGGGACGGACGGACGGACGGACGGACAGAGAGCTATTAAAATTGAAGACATATGTTCAAGTCAAGTTCAACCCTCCCGAGGGCCTCGGTGGACACGGTGACAGTGGCCACCGCCGACTACAGCCATGACTGCACTGGCTGACCGGTGGCGACTGGTATTAATGAATTAATGAATTATAATACGCATTATAATAATACGCAGCATGTCACAGGGCGAGTTACATCAATGTCACACTGAGCGTGTGAGCTAGTGACAGGCTTTGCAAAAACAGCCAGTGTGTCTTCAATCAAGCGAGTTTAATTTTTCCAACAACTCTCAAGGGCTAAAAAAGTTCAGAAAATGACATAAAAAAAAAAAAACAGGCCACGTCTTTCAAGTCTTAAATAACTTCTCGGATGCACTTGATGACTGGCGTCAAAATTCTTTCTTTGTTCTTCATGAAGCAATGGTTAAATTTGACTTATGGGACATTTAAAAGGCCAGTTACTTAAGGCCATTTTCAGATCCTCATTTTTCCATCCCAGGCAGCTTTTCATGATTAGAAAGCCTACAGATCTTCAGAAAACAACATATTTAGCCCTCTGTTTAATCATCCTGCAACAACAAAAAAACTTCCTGCTAAAAATATAGACTATGTTTACCTTGGAAGAGGACAAAAACAAGGCAGCTGCTGGTCTCACGCAACTGTAACACATGGACAAAGCTGTTGCCACTAACCACGATGGTGGTGTCAGTGAGCTAGTACTGACCTTTTGTGACATCACAGACCGGACCTCAAGATTGTGTACTCTAATAACATAATGTAAAAGTATTAAAAAGAATTTGTGGCGGCTGGACACGGTGAATTTCGGATCACATGCGACTTTTAATGTTAATATAAGTGCAGTTTTTCAATCCACTATCACTAGTCAACAATTTCACAGCTGGTGTTTGACAGCGACTATAGGCAACTAGTAAACATGTCAATGCTGCATTTGGATGAAAAAAAATTCTCCTTTTGGAGTCAAGCATAATTTTTCTAAGAGTGGCTCACTCATGAAGATGTTGCTCAACATCTTTGACCTTCAAAATGCTGCAAAAAATCTCACAGAAACCAGAGTTTTCATGAGGAGGGAGTTAATGACGAGACCTTAAGCGGCCTGGTTGCAGGATCAGTCTGTACCAGCAAGTATCAACACTCAATAAAACCACTTTTGATCGCATTGCAGACTTCAGACTGTCTGTGACTGTGTTTTAAGAGTCCGTCGGACACACCCACACAAACACAGTAACCAAATAGAAAAACATTCCTTCTGTCATAAAAACAAATCCCATTCAAAGTACACTGTGGCTTAGTTAAAATGCTATTTAGCACATTTTACCCGTGCCTACCTACTCAGCCGCGAGGCCTCATTGATGAACGACAACAAATAAATGGGTTAAGGGAGAAAAGTGAGTGTGCACAGTTCACTTCTTCCACCTCTCCGCCACTTATGCAGGATCCGTTTCTCTGCAGAGTGACGACAGAATATATTTGCCGCAGTGTTCCGATCCAGGGGATCTTTGTTCCACTCATCAGGCGGAGAGAGAATTCAGTCCTGCAGTTTTGTCTGAGAGCGAACGGAACGCTCTCGACCGGTCAACTTTCCATTTCCTGCTCCGTGTTCTGCCGAACGTGAACCTTCCTGCCGCGCTCGCAGACAGTTAGTCGTGCAGGTGTGGCTTGTTGGCTTTTTTTTCAGCGAGCCTAATGGCGAGTGGCGTCCCTGTGAAAACTCATACTAAGGCGGACTAAACTACTCGGACTTCGACACTGGCTCGTCTTCGTTCCCCCTTTAAAAGCTCTAATTCCACGCTAAAAACAGCACATTGTGGTGGTGGTAGCGGGCGGGAGGGGGGTCGGGGGCAGAAAGCAGAAGCAGGCCAGCCGAGAGTGGCTCTGACAGGCAGACAGCAGAGCAGCTGGGTGCCTGCGCCAAGGTGAGAGTAGGGGGTTTTACTCTAATCAAGCTCATTCCACCCCCTCGAAATGATGTCATCCAGTGTTTGCTCATTAGGGATTCTTGTGCCGACGCCAACACTAATTCTCAGCCAGTCGTGAACGCAAATATGAGCTCCTACCTCCTTTCCGTGAAGGACACATTTTAAAAAGGTCTGCCATGTGGAAGCGAGGGCGGGAGGCTTCCAGGGTCGGTGGAGGCACCGACGCATGAATTGCATTTGTCATACAGTCGGCTCGCATAAAATTCACCTACGAAAAAGAAGAAGAAAGAGAAAAGATTTCTTCCCCCGCCTCCTCGCTCTCATTCCTACACAGCCTGATTTTTCACGCGAGGTTTCTGCGCGGAATTTTTCGCCGCCGCCTCGTCTGTGACGGCCGGCCGTCACTCAGGAGGCGCTAAAGCTGCGGCGCAGATCTTTGGTCGGCACTGTCAGCGCTGCGACTGGGCCTGCAGAGTGACGCTCACAGATCTCGCAGACGAGGAGGCCGGCGGAGGATGGGGGATGGGTCGAGGAGGAGGAGGAGGAGCTCCGCAGTGCCTCCACGCTCCTCAGACTCTCACCTCGGCCCATCAGCCAGTCTGCACGTCCCGATCAGCCTCTGGCAGCTTTAACAGGCCGGCTACTTCTTTTTTGTTTTAACAGATTTAAATTGCCAGTGATTTTGTTGGCCTCTTGTCTACTTTAAAATCTGTAAATAACTCGTGAAGATCTATTCTTGTTTTACAGTCTACAAAAAATTAAATGTGTTTAAAAAAGGAAAAAAGAAATTCAGAAATAAACACCTCATAAAACAGCCATGAAATTATATTATATCTAAAAAAATATAATTTTTCTGGTACTAAATCTATGATTATTCGAATTATACATTATTTGTATGATTCTTTTAGAGTACTAATAACACTATTTGTTTTTTTAAACCGCAGGAGAATATTGGTTTACTTATCTAAAATATGTATTTTTTAAAAAAACAAACAAACCCATGTCTGTTTGCTATGCTTGTTTTTTCAAGCAAATATATTTAAATACTTTTCTTTACGATTTTCATGACTCCCCCAGGGGAAAATCTGTGGCTCTCCATCAAGAAAAACTCAATCTCTGGCCTCTTAAGAACGCCGATGTCTGTCAGTGTCGCGTGGAGCCAAAGTCAAATCCAGTTCCAGTGGATTTAAAGTGTTTTCACAGGAATCTAGTGCTCTGCTGGCTGCTGCGTAGAAACATGAGACACCAACCACCTATATGCAGCTGAGGCAATAAAAACCCAGTGTGGTGAAGCCGTTTCATCAGTTGGTGCCGCAGCTTCAATACAATGACGACTTTTTTTTTGCACTTTAAAAAAATGCAAATCAGAGTTAACATTCTGAAGGAAATTTATTTTTTCAAACCCTCCCAGTGTTACAATTTGTTTTATCGTACTCATTCGTCCCTGTTAAACCATGATTTGGGTAATATACAATGGCGGCTTATTACAGTAACAATACGCGTCTTGCAGATGCACAGACTGGAACGTATGACCCGCAGCAGCAGCCTCCTCCCTGATCCACAATCAGACAAAAGCTGGATTTCCTGCACAAAGGTGCGTCTGAGCCGGCGCAGTAAATCACTCCCACCGCTGCGTTTCAGGTGCGTCTCATCTGGCACAAGTTTCGGAGGCCAACCCTCCGGAGAAAGAAAACAAACGCCGATACACTTCCCCGGCGACGGCTCCCCGCGAGGCCGCCAGCGGCCTCCAGGAGGCTGTCCAGCCGCTCCGGCCCCTCGGACCAGGATGTTTGGGTTAGAAAATGACTTTCCTACTCCCTCAGCCCCTTTCTCTAATTGCCCAAAGGGTAATTACCTTGTCTCCTTCCCACTTAAGAAAAACCAAGAGCTGTAGTGTTATTGCATGAAAAAAAGAAAGTAAACTCAGCTTAACTAAACAGGAGTCATATTTTTATAATCATAATCAAAGTTAGAAAAATAAATGTTTTTGGTTTGGGGGGGGAGGCGGAGCAAAAAAAAGAGAAAAAAAAATCAGGGGTGAAGTGAAGATCAATTACGTCAGATAAAATAAAGTGACAATCTGCAGTTTTAATAACCGCCAAACACGGACGCATCGTCTCTTTTGTCGGGCGGCTCGCAGATCCCGCGACAAAATTATCTTTAATCTTACTAACAGAAGATTTCCTCCTCGCTGTGAAAACATCTGCAAAGCCACAAGGGCCTGCGTGTGATTAGTCAGGACGTTTCCATGAGGGGAAACAAAACACAGGGAAAAAAAGAAAACACACACCATCAATTCAAAGTCATTTTTAAATATGATGTGGTGCTGGTGGTGGAGGTGGGGAGGCGGAGAGAGGGGGGGTATAATGGGAGAGGCCTGACTGTGTCACTCTGCCCTTCCTCGGGCCAGGAGGTGGGGTGGGGGGTGGTGGGGGTGTAGGGCGAGGGAGGGGAGGAAGGGGGACTACTGATAGATTGGTGCAGAGCGCAGGTTCTCCCACGGGGACGATACATCAGGCTGCAACGCTCCAAGTACCATTATGAAACACACCCGAGAGTACCGCAACTCAGGAAGGGCCAGAACACCAGCGGAGCTCTCGCAAGGTCTTCGTCTTGTGCGGTACGGGCAGACGCGGAGGAAACTTCTTGGACTGATAATTCCCGTCAACACACGGTGCAAACCTGGGGGGGGGGGGACCGAGGCGTGCGGCCAAAGAGGGGAGGTTGGAGGTAACAATGAAGGAGAGGGAAAAAGAACAAGATCACCTGCTTAATATGCAGCAGGCGTGTGTGTGTGTGTGTGTGTGTGTGTCTGGCTGGGCTGACGTTGGACCGCCGTCGCCCTTTTGAAGACGTCGACATCAATGCTGGGCCGTGGAAGCAGCTGGACGCCTGCCACTCCTCCGCAGCTTCCGTTCGATTCGCACCTCCCACCTCCCTCCCTCCCTCCCTCCCTCCCTCTCGACTCATCCTCGGCATGTACCTGCCTCAGCCGCCGTGTGTGGTCCCCGCCGCTCCACATCAAGTGAGAGCTCGACTCACACAGGCCGTAGCAAAATACAGCCCGTGTCGCCGCGTCTGAGTCATGATTTGGATCCCTGGCGCTCGGTGGTGTATGAGGCAGTTTTTTTTTTAGTTTTTTTTTTTTTTTTTTGAATGAAAGATTGGAACCACCCTCAGGACAAATAAATAAAGTGCCGCGATGCTGGCAAACGCCCGGCAGCCCCGGCAATGCCGGCAGCAAAAACCAAACACAGATGCGGAGGCATTATCTCATATTTTGAGAGCTGGGAAATCATTTGTGCAGACATGCGGAGAGATCAGCGAGGTTATCCATCTCCATAGTGCCTCCAGATCCTGCCCCGGCCCGGGAGCCGAGCGGCACGAGCTCACTTCATCACAGGAGGGGGATTAAGGAGGCACCAGCGTGGCTCTCTTCTGCCCTCTAGTCCCTCCTGGGAGACGTGCCTCAGCATTTTGCCCTTCGACTGAGGGGTTTTTGCGGATGAATGGGCAGCGGCTTCTTCTTCTGCCTAATCACTTATGCAGATGACACCTTGTATCACCGATGCCAACCTGATTTATTCGCCCTCTCTACCCCACCCCGACACTGTTTCACCTGTTTGGATGTTCAGAAACAGTTTCTGCATGCCTTCCTTCGCAATGTTACAAAAAAAAAAAAAATCTCACATACGATTGTGTTGTGCTATTTTTTTTTTTTTTAAAATTCAATGATTCGAAACTGTTTCATAAGTTCCTTTCATACTCTCCCTTTAGTTCTGTTTGTCATTACCAGAGGTTCCCTCCTGCTGCCGCTCCATCGGCACGTCACCCTCCAAACCAACCAACTCCTGGTCTGCCGTGATGTAGACGCTCCCAGAAATTTAAAGCACTCTCATTTTAATGGTGGCCAAACTTCCACGCTGGGCCACCAGGCACCGGACATCTCCACTCAAGTGGCACAAATTGGGCCGGGAGCGCGACAAATCACATTATGACAGCAGCGCGGGCCGGAAAGCAGCTCATCTCGAGCAGAGTTGAGGCAAAAAGAAGGAGGGGGGGTGGGGTTCTGACTGCTGCGCTAAAAAAAGTCGACGGGGGAATAGGGGAGGGGAGATTACTGTTTTATGGCGAAGGCTTACTGTAAAAAAGAAAAGGAGGAACAGAGTGTTATAAATTTCCAGCTCATCTAGAGAGTCACAAGGCAGATGCGCGTGCTCTCTCTCTCTCTCTCTCTCTCTCTCTCTCACACACACACACACACACACAAACGCACACACGGAAAACAGCCATGTAATTCAGGGTTTTTAGTTTGTCCGGTTTTGTTTTTGTTTTCCTGACAGTACTTATTATGTTTATTTATATGTCTGCGCTTATAACGGCAGCGCAGCGGGCTTGTAATTACTGTATCTGAACTCCAAACATGCATCAAATTCAGTTGGAATAACTTGAGGTTTGTCTTGACCTTGACTTGTTTTCTGCCCCCACCCCCTTCCCCTCATCACCCCCCCCCCCCCCGGAGATTTCCTGTAACTTAAACGAAAACGATTAAAAAGGCAGATTTACGTGTTCCGCATTAGGCCCCCTTTTGAGATTTTTATTTTTCGTCCCCGACTTCGAGGAGGCAGCCATGCACAATCAATTTACTCCACAAAATAATTAAAAAAAAAAAAACTCTCTCCAGAAAACAGCAGATCTAGTCCTGTGTTTAAATTTTTGACAAAAACCCTTAGTTTGTCAGAAAGGTAAAAATAAAATAAGGTGGTCTCAAGGGGAGGTGCCCCTTATGACATCACAGAGGGGCTGGTGTGTTTAGAGCACATACACAGAAGGACAGACTTTCCTCATTCCTGATGGGGAGTCTCCAGACAAACCAACCAGTTTGTTGCACGAAAATGCTGGTCAAGAGAATTTTTGCACAATGTGGGGCCTTTCAAGAAAATGCCCAACCTGAACACCGCGAGCGAGCACGAGCGAACGCACGGCACGCACGAGGCAGACGGCCCACATGTCTGACCTGCTATCAGCTGCGGCTGAGAGGCCGCAGGGCACGAGGTTAAACGTCCAATTCGGGACTTTTCAACACACATGTCAGCGCTCATGAGGAACAAGGTGGCGGAGGATAAACAGGGGAGACGTCACACGAGCCGAGACTTCTCCATCCGAGAGCGCATTCTGGCCTGTCCGAAGCAAAAAGAAAAAGAGAGGGAGAGAGGGAGAGACCCAGACAATGGATGGCAAACTTCAAAGATCTTCCAAAATGACACGGTGGGATGATAAAGTGTGGCGAGGATGACAGACGGTAGCCGTGCACAGGAAGAGCTCAGGCCTGCCGTGACTTAATGAGGTGGTTCACAGACAGAGCCGGGGCACGAAAATATATACACACACACACACACACACACACATACACACAATCACAAAACCTAATCCAGACGTTGGGGGGGGACACACACACACACACACACACACACACACACACACACACACACACGCTTAAATATATCTGCTTCCTCTGATGCATGTGCACGCATGCCTCGTATAAATGCACGCAATTACGTTCAATTTCCCGCCGCACGCGGTTAAAGGGGCAACAGACAAACACTTGACCAGCTCGGGAGGCCACACATGCACACGCCGGCGGTCTCCCATCCGCAAGTCTAGATTCATTTTGGCTACGCACGCACACACACTTACACACGCTTACACGCAGACACGCACGCACTCCCTAAACTGTACAGTTTCTCGCGGGGTCACTCTCTCGTCGCCCCTTGACTACTTAGCCTAAGTGCTCAATTAAGCGTGGCTTGTTTAGCTGATTTCTCAGTCTACTTTTATTATTGCTGCCATGTGCCGCAGCTACACACACACACACACACACACACACGCCGTCGCTCTTCACCTGGCCTGGAACTTCCCCTATAGCGAGCCGTCCGCCGCCGTGTTTGACTTGTGCTGTCTTTTTGTCTCCCGCACACCGTCGACTGCGCAACGCTCTTTTGTTTGCAGCACGAAATCATCATTCGCTGTGACGAAATCTAAAAATCAGCCCCGTCGTGCTTCCTGCGCTGCAGCGTTCCTGTTTTTAATAACTGCTGCGTCCTAATGGGAGGCAATGATGCAGAGAGCCTCTCATGTTGAGCAATCATCATTATCTTGACTGGATCTGCCTGACCATAACAATATAATTATTATTATTATTGTTATTGTTTTTCTGGGAACTGGTACAATAAATGTCATGTGTGTTGCTATGACTGACTTTGATATTCACCAGCCTGTTTATAGAATTTAAAAAAAAGGGGGGTTGTGGGAAGCGATAAATTACTGATTAAAATTTTTCATCTCCCTCGTGCTCATATTAATTGGAGCAACTCATCATTATGGTGATTCTGACAGCAAAAAGGGGGAGTGAGTTAAACCAGCTCCTGCCTAGATATTTGTGCTTTAAACAGACCCTTGTGTCCAAATGCAAATTTGAAAAAGCTGATTTAAAAAACTGGGGTAAAAGCAGAGCAGATGGAGCTGTGGAAAGTTAAAAAAAAGCCGCGCTGTGTCATAATATGTCTCCTTCATGCATTTCTCCTGACCAGCGGGCCTTGAAAAGCTCTATAATATTTTCCCCTCATATTTAGTAACACCACCTGCCTGCGTGTTATTTTAACCAGGTGTTTATTCTGCCACAGGGCCGAGGGCACCGTCGCACGGCCAACTAGAAACTAGGAGAGATTTTGCCTTTGCTTTGGAAGGTGACCAGGCCGCTCAGAAGAGATGCTGCAAGTTGCAGTTGCAGCAGCACATACTGGAAATGTAAGCGGTAAAGACACTTCACTGGGTTGAATTACTGCTACAATTATGAATAAATAATATTTTTCAAACAACTGGAGCGTCTTTGTTTCATTATAATTTGGGTCACATGTCTACAGGTACAGAGACAGTGGCATATATTACTAAAGGACTATAAATCTGTTTTTTAATTTATTTTTTTATTTAATTAACACTTAATTTGTGATTTTACCAAAAAATTAAAAAAAAAAAAAAATTATTCACATAACCTGTAAGAAATCTCTGAAAACAAATTTTAGTTTATTAAAAATCAACACAAAAAAATATTGTATTACTTTAAACGTTTGAATTAAAAGGCCAAATAATTATGAAATAAGATTCATAAATTGCCCCAAATGATATCCTCAACTCTGAGATGTGTAAAACAATAAAGGACGCGGTAATAATGTTGAAATAATTGCGGATGTGCAGTGGGCTTCTTTCCTAAACTGCTGAGTCAGGGGGTCACTCACTGCAGTGCGCGCGGGCTCTCTCGCGCGGACTTCCTATTCAATCAGCGCGCGTGACAGTGAGAGCTAAATGGGCTCCTTGCCGGAAATTTTCTTACGGTGGGGTTAAGTGGGGGTTTTGAGGGGGGTCGTGTTTGGATTTCATTCCCGCCATTATGCCCGACGCCGTGAACGCGACGACGAGCGTCGACAACGAAAACTTAGCACGGCCTTCTCCCGTTAAAATTACAATAACAAATAAAAACAAAATATGAACGTCACGATTAAATTGTCCCAAAATAGTTGCAAAATTATAAAATATTAAATAAATAAAAAATAAAAATAATAACGCACGACTTGATGTTTTACCGGATCTCGTTTCTCTTTTCGCTACATGGTGAAAAGTGACAGAAACAGATCCGAGTGCGCGCTAATTTCCCGCAGAATGGATGGCGCCTGTCACGAGGGCGATGATTCACACGCAGCCCGGAGGATCCGAGCGAGGGGCCTCACCTGCTCACATCCTCCCGCACATCAGCCCCGGAGGAGTAAATCACTTCACAGCACGGATGGCTGCACAGCAACGTTGCAGCATTCTGTTGGACTTCACGGATTCACTCCGAGGTGTTTTCCCAACCCAATCTATTTTTTCCTCGTGAGCGTGTTCCTGTCAAATGCGGCTATTATTCCGCTGATTGAAACGCAAGAGGTCAGCCAGATGGAACGGAGCCACTGCAAGAACTGGACTTCACACAGGACTTTCCCTTTAACGGAAAAAAAGGCTACACCTGATATCCCACCGGTTTTATAAGACGTCGTTATCAACGACTCGATAAAGGCTTCTGGCGAAATGCGAGACAGAAAAAGAGAGCGCCTGTTTATAATAAATAAAATAAAAAATAAAATAAATAAATAAATAAAATAAAAAATAAGAATGAAAACTGGATGGAGGATGGTCTCCATTCAAAGAAAAAATAAAGTTTGACCGGAGGTAAAATGTTGAAATAATTATGTGATTGAGATAAAGGCTACCAAACGATAAAATTGTATTTTTTTTTATTTTGAGATAACATATTTGTCTTGCATTACTCATTTATACAATATAAATACTGCTCTATATCTGCCTAATTTCCAAAGGCAGTCGATAAATATTTAAGGCTTCCTATAGTTTATTATTTTTAATACGCACATTTTTGCTTAATTTCTGACTTGCGAAACAATAAAAAAAAACTCACAAAATTGTCTTCACAATTTAAAAATAAACACAACAACTATTGGTAGTGCTTTAAATCATATAGGCAGCGTAAAATGCAGCCCTCAGCTGGCCGCTGCAGACTGAAGGGTCGGCCATCCTTCAGCGCCATCACGGCTCGTTTTAACCAAGCCATCCACGACCTTCGTGCACGGACATGTGTCTGTCAATGACTCACCACCACCACCACCACCACCAGCAGCAGCAGCAGTAAAAACAAAAAACAAAACATAAAAAACCTTAATGTGCGCCATTAGTGCGGGACTAAATCGCACGGCGGAATATAATATAGACCGTGTCTGTAACCAGGCGCGCTAATCCCATGCAGTAGTAGTGCATGTGCAGGAGGGGAAGGAGGAGGGGAAAAATAGAGATGAGAGCCGATTTGGAGGAACTTTGCAGCCCATCCAGAGTCAACATTACTTCAAACATGAGGTCATCTAAACATCTGTCCACAACATGTCCACCGGCAGCTCAATCAGAGAGCGCAATTGTCTCTGGGAATAAATATTAGGCCTAATTCGGCTCTGATTGGCACACACACACACACACACACACACACACACACACACACACACACACACACACACACACACACTCTAGACGCAGCGCCTGTGTGTGTGTGTGTGTGTGTGTGTGTTTGTTCTCTGCCGGCGGGGTCTCGAGCTCGGCGAGACTGTTTAGAAGCGGCCACTCCGCGGCCCCGAGTCGCGCCCCCGACGCTCTGTCTGGAAGGGATCACGCGCGCGGCCCTCCGTCTCATGTCGTCACAGTCCATTTACCGGAGACGGATCGATTTACTCATGGAGTTTAAGAACGCTTCAGCCGCGGAAATAACACAGGGCTTAGAGGGGGAAACATCGCGGCAAAGACGGATGGCTGCTTCGTTTCTCGGCCTCTTTCATTTGGGTTAAAGCCGCGTTTAATCACGACGACTTTATTTTTAATAACTTTATTTGACCTCTTGTACACAACATCAAGCGCTGCCTTGTAGAGAAATCCCTGCAAAATGACCTGCAGCACACCTATACATCACTTGCGCAGCGCGGCAGACAACCGTGACTAAAAGCAAACCGCTTGACGAGATGGATCACGTATACAGCGGGTATGTACTGCCACCTTGTGGGCAGGATCAGAGCTGTCGCCGATAGTTTAGCTGCACTCTCGCGCGTATGGCACAACTCTTGACAACAATGATACAATCTATCTATTTTCAACTCATTGGCATCCGTCTGATTCACTGGTACAGTCAGTGGTTCTGAATAAACCCTCAGCTCATTAAAAACAACAAAGGGTTGAGTTCATCAACAGCATCTAGTGTGAAGTATTTCAAATATATTTGGTTGGAGTTTTTTTCTGTTTGTTTTTGTTTTAATGTTACAATACCATTAAACAATTCTAAATTGATTTAAAAAATAAATAAATAAAAAATACAATTAATCATCTTGCCAGAAGCTTCTGATTTGGTCTTACTAACTATCTTGTAGTGACAGTCTGCTCATCATCATATCATGCACATTCTTATATAATACTGGAACCAAAATATTTTTGTTCTTAGATGTTCACAAAAAGTAATGAAATAAATAAATAAATAAATAAATTAGTTTTCTGAGTAGGATGGATACTGCACAACATTTAAAGCCATGTCAACAGATGAAGGACATCAGGCGACCCCTGGTGGATGGCTGCAGCCCCACGTATAAAGTGCAAGTCTGATATTTCTGAAGGGTCAGAAAGCAAAAGTACAACCCGTTAAATTCTAAAAAGGCCCATTATAGAAATGTAGTTGACAATATATGTATATCTCACTCCTTGTTGGCCAGTTAACGCAGAAGCAAATAATAGCTAACAAAATAAATTGAAAACATTATTAATTATAGCAACAAGGATGAAAAAAAGGTGGAAATTGTCAGACTACTCAGTTGATTCAACAGTTCAGCTCTCTGACATTACACTTGGCTGGGTAACTGTCTCGCACATAAATTAGCGCAGGTCTGTCTCAATCCTCGTTAACAGTCAGTCAGGATGAGGTAAAGTCCCTGAGGGCGAGGTAAAGTCGAGGTGAGCAGGAACACTGAGCTCTTTCTGCACAAAGCTCCAAACCCGTCTCACATAATCTTGCCGAGGACGGACGAACGACGAGCGGTGGCGGCAGCAGCAAGCATGTGGGCCGAAGACAGCGGCCCGTCAGACCCACGGGCTCGTGAGGCGCTGACAGGCAGGAGGGAAGCGGCGTCGGCAGAGCGTGTGACACCTGGTTGCTCGTAAAAACCCGAGACGAGTCCCTGCACTCTGAGCTTCGCAATTAGCTGGCAGGCTGAAAGGATCCACAATTTCTAATATTTCTAATAATCTGGCCGCAGGTCAAATCGAGTTCATCCTTTTTTTTGTCTTTTCTGCAAACCAGAATCCTAAAGTTGGTTGCCTTGAACTCAAGCTTGAACAATGACCCGTGGATTATCACATACAAGACTGTTCAAATCACAGGCGTGTCAAGGTGAAATATATTGGGGTTTTTAGACAGCTGCCAACGGCTAACATCTGCCGTTCATGAAGCTGTTAGCTGACACATGTCAACCACGTTGAGCAAACGACTGACATCCACGACGGCTAGCTTACATCTGCCATTAATGATGGGTGCGATCAACCACAACAAGAGGCAACATGTGTTACTATCTTGCTTGCGAGGTTTTGCCGCTACCACAGAGCGCCCATGACAGCAAGTCAACACCTGGCAGGGACAGCAAAACTATCGTAGATATCACGTGTATGTTTACTTGTCATCGTGTGAAAACACTGTGACTTCAAGCACATTCATAAAGGAACGTCATGTCCTCATAGAACACAGGAAACTAAAACCAAACCACTTTTAATAATGCCGTGACACACAACTGTCACAAAATCAACCAGGCTCACATAGCATGTAGTCTGAAGAGCAATGGAGGAATTAGGCTTTGTACACACAGCTTCTGTCACACCATGAGTCATGCTCGGAACCACAGCTTCTCGCACAAACAGAGAAGTTTCAACAGGCCGCTGCAGCACTTCTCTAATCTTCAAATGCATTGTCCTGGCAAACACGAGACAAGTTTTAACCAGGGGGAAGGAAAATCCCAAAGACTTAACTTGCTGTTGCAACTCACGTTCTTTTTTTTCACAATCCCACACAGAGTTGGTGGGCCTGAAACGATGAACCGTCTACCTCGACCTTGGAATTGCACACACGCTTGCGTAACACGTTGGAAGGAACATCTGCTATGGCTATCAGCGTCCTCCCACCGTCCCCCTGCCGCGAAACGCTGAAACAGATCTCACGTGGGACAGACGAGTATGACAAATGGAAATATTGAAAATCAAGGCGGAATTATGCAATTCTGGCAAATAACGTATCCACTTATTCCGATATGTTCCCGAGTCCAAATCACGTTTCATCGAACGTTCAGACTATTGCGTGTCTGGAATGCGCAGCCAGAACCTCTCGTCCATTTTATTTATTCGTTTATTTTTGTTTTAGTTTCATTTGTCGTACTAATACTCGACAATCGGGGACAACCCGTACACTTTGCTTCACCAAGCACGGGCTGGGAACGTGCCGATCTTATTACGTAACGCCGAGCGTGAGTCTGAAGGTTGTGCTGGCGGGATTCCGCTGTGAAAGTTTCACGCAGTAAAGTGTGGCAAGAAGTCAAGAGGTTTGACGCCTGCGTACTTCCGGGTTCGCCACGGCGGTTAGGCAAACGTTTGTTTTTAGCATACGTTTGCGTTTGATCTTACGAAATACCAACTTGGCTTACGGCCATGTAATGTTTGCATACTATTAAAGACGTTGAATTATGAACGCGTTGCTCAAATTAAATACTGTAGCCTAAAAAAGAAGAAGAAAGAAAGCATTGATAAACTCCACAACTGTAAGCTAGAACGTATTGTAGTTTAGTCTAATCAAGCCTCTATTCTGTGCATTTTTATTTCCGTAAAAACAAATAGAACACAACATCCTACTTTGACTCGGCCTGCTTCAAGCCCGCCAAATTTTCTCCGGAACACACAAAACACACCTGTTGCCTTTACTTAGTACTTTTCTGACGGGCAATAGCAAAAGTTTTAAGTTGCTACAACCTCGGCCTGCTTCAAGCCCGCCAAATTGTCCCCGGAACACACAAAACACACCCGTCCCCTTTACTTAGTACTTTTCTCACAGGCAATAGCAAATGTTTTAAGTTGCCACAACCTCCATAGGTAGTGAATGAATGAATGAATGAATGAATGAATGAATGAATACATTTCCAACAAAAAGCGTCACTGTCTTACCTGAGATGTGTTTGTGGTGAGCTCGTCTTTATCATGTCCAACTGTAACATGCTATTGGTAGTTTGAAAAAAAATAAAATATTTTTGCTTGTGTCAAACATGAAACGTGAGTTGAGGACTTTCATTTGCGAGCCGGCGGGGCCTACTGGTTCAAGAATCCAACTGTACTGGTACATTGTGCGCATGCGTCAGCTTCTTTCCCAGCATTTCCGTCTTCCCACCGGATATCCAGCATGAGAACAGTAGGGCAACTCTCTTGGCCGCCACACAAAGAGCTGACTAATTTAGACGGCGGTATTGATTAAAGACGGCGGCTTCCACCCCCGTCGCTCGGGACGAGTCTTTACACGTGAACGGTTAAGCTCACTGAGTTGCGTCACAGCGTGTTTTTACGCATCCGGCTGCTGAACGCGATCCTAAGCTAGGTACGTTCAAGAGCTCGCACTTGGCCGCTGCAAAACTGTTGCGCAATATCGCCCCAGAATAGTTTGAACGTTTTTTCCCCCGGATTTACCTGCAGATCCGCCGGCGATAATCTGGTGGGAAGCCTCTCGGAGCATGCTTCGCGGCTTGCTGGACGTCATCTTCTTTTATTTTATTCTTGTCGGCGCGAGATCTTATCGGTCTGCTCCTGCCGAAAGCAAGCACGAGTTGAGCTTGAGCCGAGTTGCTCGGTAAGCAAGAATTTCATCAGACTGTGGGACGACCATGAACCGTGAAGCACTCATGATTAACCAGACAGACAGACAGACAGCCAGAGCGGTGGCTGACTGTCCCGGCACCCTCACCTGTCTGTACCCCCGTGCTGCTTGCAGCGTGCTCGGTCGGCGTCGTCCCGTGAAGCGGCGGTAGCTTGCGGACGTGGTGTGTTCCTGTTGGGGCAGCCTACGCGCTGGATGTGGGGCGCAGCAGCAGCAGCAGCAGCAGTGTCTCTCTTGGCTGGAATCAATTACCTCCGCATACAGGCTCGCGTTCACCCTCAACTGTGCCTCTCGGTCACAGAGCGTGTGTATATTGTAAATAAAAAAGACGGATAAACCCCCGAGCCCTCCGCAGCCGCTGATCAATACGAGGCTATGCAAAGGTTAACTGTTCCTACTGTTCAACATGTGACTGTGCAAACTATACATCAAAGCCCCATCTCCAGTTGAGTTTTTTTTTTTAAAAACTGGTTTACAAATGTGTATGATGGTTATTATACAGTAGTCACGCTACAGCTACTAAGCTGTGCAATATTAGGAATGCATTATGCATTACTCATAATTCAACAGGTTTTTGCTTGCTCAGCTCGTCCAATTAAAAAAAGGGGAGGGGCAGGGGGGCGTGTTCAGAATGTGATTCCGTCAGCACTTTCTGATTTGCGGTTATTCGCAAAGGGTAGTGATGGGAATTTAGGTACCCAAGGATTAAAATTGAGGTCAATAACATTTAGCGCACACACTCCTTTGGTGTCCAGTCTCACCAATGTCACTATCAATTTAGAGCTGAATGAAATATGAATGACTGAAAAAATGTCAACTGATTCAAAACTTACATTTTGACATACAGACAACAAGTTTTGAAAGAATAAATTTCTTCATTTTATTATGACCCCCATCCACACTGTTAAAAAAAAAACAATTCTGCAAAAATAAACAATGAAACATGACCAGAAAGTCATTGTACCACTCATTTTATTATGACCCACATCCACACTATAAAAAAACAACAAAAATCACACCATCCTTCGTTTGCAGCGTGCCACTCATACAGAAACAGTCAAACAAACGTACACTTCTCTTTACTCACTCAGCCACAGTTTACCAGAACTACTCCGGCTAGGTGTGGAAAACAACCTGCTTAAGAACACAAACCAAAGACAACATTGACAAGAAAAAAAAAAAACATGTTGGAAATAAATAATACGCACATGCAGGAGCGAGACAGTGGTTTGATCCAAAAAACGAATTTCAAGTCATCAAAAATATTCCTGTAGCTCTTCTCTCCCTCTGCTGATTATGGTCGAACCTGATAGTGAACACGCCACAAAGGTTGTTGCAGTTTGAAATTCATCGATGCAATAACTCACAATTATTACCCTCAGTAACATCAGATTATTATTCAGAAGTACCAAATTGTTCACATCAGTTAAAGTTCTTCTGCTTCAGATGTGTGAAGCTAGACCTTAACTCACCAATAATGACAAAACAAAAAACTTTACAGAAGGTGAACTATTATAAACCTTTTTATATAAGAAAAAAAAATCCTTTGACTATTGAGTAAAAAACTGTTTTAAAAACCACAGTTGAGCTGAAATGTGTTCTTATAGTTCATTACATACATTTGGGGTTAAATAATTCTTCATTTGAGCATCTAAAACGTGGACATTTGCACTGTTCATTTTATTCTGACGCTACGTTGAACACACTGTTTTGTCTTGTTTCGCCTCAGCTGTGACCTCAGTCGTCGAGATCGCCAGACCTGCCTCTCGACCTCAAGGTCACATTTTACGCAGCAAAGACACACAACAAACAATGTATTCCAGTCAAACCAGCTCTTTCTTGAAGGCTTGTTTGGGTGAAAAATAAATGTGTGAGACCTTAACTAGTAGAGTACCATCAGGATGATAAGTCTTATCACTCAGTGGAATGAAGAAACACCTGAGTCTAAAAAGCTCTTAATGGTTTTCAGACAAACAATCTTGAGTTTGTTTTCTGTTGTTTTTTCCTCATCTAAACCTCCTTTAAAAAAAAAAATCAAACAGCCTAGTATCTGCTAAAGTGTAAAACTTCGACAAGCAGCCTCGCCGCATGTCTAACAGTCTTTGTTCACAGTAGTGTGGGACCCTTGGTAGTGTAGTTCATGGCTGGGAAGTGTCTGCTGTCTCCGTCCCAGTGGCCCGGCTTGTGCGAGGCCGGTGGGACGCTGGGGTTCCAGTGGTTCATGTATCCAGCCATGAGTAGAGTTAGCTCCAGGATCTGGGAAGAGACAAAGGCACTCAGGTCAGACATTTAGGTATAATCACCTTCCAGTGGGTTACAGTGTGCTGGAAGTCCGCAGCGGCTCACGCTTGATGTGAAAACACTCCAAACCTGGAGTTGGAAGTTATTCTCGCTAGCTAGCTAGTTTCTGGTTTCAAACAAAGTAGTGACATTTACATTCAGATTCACAGAAAATAGAAGAAATGGAACATATCCTTCTTCATTTGCTTTTTTGTTTTTTACAGAGCTACTTTTAAATCTAATAATCTGATAGCAGTTACAGCTTTGACAGCTAACAGGTTAGCATGCTGCACACCAGACCCTGCATTTCTCCCCTCCTTGATCACATACAAATAAACATTTTCTTGAACATCTGAAATCACATTCTGTGTGCTAAGATGTCTAAAGATTTAAAATAATTGACTGTTGGCAGTTCAGTCTTTAGTTTCTTACACTAGAATACTAATGTTTGCTTGTCCTTGTGCAATGTTAAAAAAAACATTCAGTCTTCTACTTCTGGCTTGGTTTAGTACTTCAAATGGGTTTTCAACCACAAAAATTATAATTTCCAGTTGTTAATGTGTTTAGGCTCTATGACATCATTTCACCACTAGATGTCGCATTTTTATCAGCACTGTGCAAACATACAATACAGTGGGACCATTGCAGTAAAAGTGACGTTTTTCTTCTGAACCGTTTAGTTTTCCAAGAAAATACAGTGTGAGATTCTGCCTCAGCAGGCTACGCTACCATTAGCATAAACAGAATCCATCTGGAGTTTGGAGTTTGGAGCAGGAGATGGCGTTAAGGTTACAAAGGCTCCAAGGTGAGTAAGGGGGAAAAGAACCATACACATAGATGGCGCTGCAACGACACTGAATGTCATCTCAAAAATGTCATGATGCCTCTAGATCTGCTTATTTGTCCCAAAGCCTGATAAGTTGAATGTTACATGCAGCTGTAGCGACATGTTACATGCAGCTAGCAAAAATATACATATATATATTAACATTTGTTTTGCTTTTTTTTTTTTTTACCTTCGGTTTAGCCATTGCAAAGATGAGCTTCTCCGCGCTTTTCTTCCCGACGCCGGGCTCCCTCTGCTGGCTGGTGACCACCATGAAGTCGTCGCGACAGCCACCAAAAGTGATGACAGACTGGTAGGGGTGCGAGAGCAGCGTATTCTGTAAAGACGGGACAGCGTTGCACCGGTGAGACACATTCAGACAGCTGAGAGTGTGCACAAAATGACAAATACTCAACAACATTGTTTTATTTTTTGGCATCAACATATATTTCCACAACTTGGTGGTGCAGTGGTAAGCATAGGAAACCCAGTCACAACTTTGAGTGCAGGGGAGAGCAAGTACTGAAGATGCACAAACTTTCACTTTGTTTTCCTTGCCAAAGCAACCAAGTACAAAGTCAATCAATGCAAGCTGATTTTAGACACTGTTTGAATGTTGGAGCTTCTGTCTGTCTGGGCCACGTCCGTCAAATCAGAGGCTGGCACTTTTTCCGGCGGACTTCTAGTGTTTTTCAGCAGCACATGAGAAACTACTGTCGTCACGGAGCATCGCGAGAGTCAGGAGAGAAATTGGACTTCCTGAAGCTACGGCTAAGGGGAATGGAAAAAGTACATTTTCACTCTATCGTGGCAGAAATCACATCAGCCTCTCATCTTGTTTGATGCAACAACACGGGGCCAAAGGAGACGGCGCCGATGATGGCGTTTACAGTACACAGCCCCCCCCCCCCTCCCCACCAAACATACCATGGCGTAGTCCAGCACGCACAGTCCGTCTTCGTTGACGGCCAGCCAAACCTGGTTCTGCTCGACGGCGGAGGGCGGGACGGGCTGTGAACAGAACAAACAAAAAACGGCGTCACGGTACAGCTGCCGGCTCCGCTGGTGCCCGGCCAGTTTCTCATAGCCACCTCCAACCACAAGGTGGCGACCTTCAGTCCCACCTTGGCGCTGAAGAGCTTGGCCCCGAACAGCGGCCACTTGCGCGCCACCGTCAGGTAGATCCTCACACACTCCGGCGCGCTGCAGCCACGCAGCAGCGACCACTTTGCAGCCAGATGCTCTGTGAGATCTCTGGGGAGGGGAAACCAGTCAGAGAGTTAATACACTCGTTGGTCCTGTTTGGCCTCTCATGCCTAAAACTAAATCGATTGATTATTGTATATTATTGACTAAACAGACGGGCAGTGTTTTTTGTTTTTGTTTTTCACCTGAGCTGCTCCGGGCTGCAGTCCTGCTTGTACCGTTTGGGATAGAATCGATCCAAAGCCTGGAGGAGGATCAGCTGAGACTTAGGCTGAGAAGAGCCAGAGGGAGAGAAGGACGCTGGTTTCTCCAAGTCACCATGTTCAACCTGGGAGGGAAATTCAAAAAGAAAGACATAAAAGAAAGAGTGGTTATTTTTTTTTTACGGGTGTTGTTTTCTTTGCATTTACTTTGAAATGTGAACAATGATACCACAAAGTTGACTGAAATAAACTAATAAAATATAAGAAAAAAAAAGAAAGAAAGCCAAAGAAGAGTCAAGAGGAGGAAACAGGAAATGGTTGAAACAATCAGCAGTTTTCTTTTTTCTTTCAATAGACCAGACCTGCGCCATGAGGCCAGCCACCTCCAGAGCCAGCTCCTTGTTCACCGGGAAGTGGCCTTGCTGGACCTCGTCATTCACCTGGTAGGCCAGCAGGAGGCGCTCCCGCTCCGTTTCTCCTTTCACCTGAGTCCTGAAACACAATCTGGCCAAGGACAAACGCAGACGGCGAGGAAAAGAAGTGAGTCCAGGACACAAAATCAGCGTGTTTGACTGCGCAATATTCTGGTTGTGATAAAAGCTCAAGGTTTTGTGAGTGTGTGAGTGTGTGTTTCAGCCAATAAAGTCCTCCTACCTGTTCTTGTACGTCAGCCGTACGATACGCGTCCCCTCGTTTTTCCCAGGATGCAGCTCTTTCAGGCTCTGCTCCCACCTCGAAATAACGTCACAGATCTGACAGACAACAGATTCCAGAGGGTTTGTCCTCAGCAGCATACAGGCCAGAACTTTCTTATAAAAATGTTGCCCCCACCCCCACAGACAGTTTTCTGCCATTAGACGGTAGCTGAGCGGCGCTCGGACCTTGGCAGAGGACTGCAGGCAGTGCTCCAGGTCCTTCCCGTACGGGTCGTCGGTGAAGAGCGCGAAGCCGGACAGCTGAGGCTTCCTGACGCCGATCCTCTGGTTGAGAGTGTGGAGGAACTCCTCCACCGTGGTAGAACCGTCGAAACCCACCACCTGCGTGAGAGGAACGCCCGAGAACATCACGTCATCCACCTGGCTCCGAGGAGGAAGCAGAATCTGACGTTTCAGCTGCTTGACTGAACGTGCAGCGTGTGTCTGCAGACCTGAAGACTCAGACCTGCTGTTCTAGATCCCTTGTCTTTGTTTTGTTTTTTTACGACAGTGCCACCTCCCTGACCCCTAACTGTAATCAAATTGTAATTTGTAAAGAAGCTTTAATAGAACTTGTTGCAACTTGTTTGACAAAAGGTGGTACTTGAGTGAGACGCTGATGTAGCTGCACTTTTACAGGCGTCCAGCAGGTGGCACTGTCGTGAAAAAACAGGAGAAAACAAGAGGTTCCAGGATCTGTATCTGAGGTCTCCGGGTCTGCAGGCACCTACCATTGGACTGGCACCCCAAAGTGTGCCACCTAGTGGTCCCGCCTGTGTTGCGCGCTCCGGAGTCTTTTGTACCTGGTAGGTGCCGTTCATGAAGTGCACCGGGATGCTGAAGGGCAGCGAGTGGTGGTAGGGGTTCCTCAGCAGGATGGAGACGATCTCCATGCGCGAGGGTTTGGCCCGGCGCTCTCCGCTCTGCAGCGTCCGCTCCACCGAGCGCTGGCAGTAGACGGCGTACTTCCCCACCTCGCTCCTGGGTCCACAGCGAGAGCGCAATTCAGACACCTGGTATCTGGCGTGTGTGTTTTTTAAGCCAGGTTTCAGAGCCACTCACCTCGGGTCGGCGTGCCGTTGCAGGTACTGTCTCAGGTACCACAGGAGATGTTGCTGAGGGAGGAACAGAGCCACGCACAGAGACAGCAGCTGCCAGCACTGCAGGAGGAGGAAGAGACAAGACTTCAGGAACTCTCATCTCCTTTTCTTGGTAAACAAAGTTTCAATTTCCTCTTCTCTGCCTTTATGTTTGAATCATTCAAGTGGATGTAGGAGTCGTAGAGTCATATTTAAAGCTGTGCTGTGTTTTTTTTTTAATAGGGAGATATTCAAAATCCATATTCAGAAATCCCAGATTGGCTGGATTCAGCCTGGAGGCCGACCTGTATCAGGGAGTAGTTGTGCGGCGTCCGGCCATTGGTCTGCTTGATCAGCTGACAGTACATTTCATTCTGGAGCTCGGGGTGCGTCAGGCACACCTGCAGTGCATTCTGGGCCAGCGAGGTGTGGTAGTCGATGGACGGCGACTCCACCAGCACATTGATGAAGAGCTGGCATGACTGGGAGGAGGACGAAGAGGAGGAGAAAGGGTGAAGGTGAGTTGAGCATCAATACCAACAGGTGGCACTGCATGCAAGTACAACCAGTACAATACAATACAACATGAATAAAGTAGACTTTGCCCACACCTACTGTCTTGCACTATTTACTAAAAATCTCAAAATCTCCATGAAAACAGCATGTTTAGCCCTCCTGCAAGACTCTCATCTTCCTCCTGAAGCTGATGTTTTGTTGGACCTGTTCTCAGAGGCAGAGTCAACACCCGGATGGTGGTCAGGTCACTAACCTTTGGAGATGGACTAGGACCCTTTGTGACATCACAAGGGGCCAAAAGGCCTCAAACTATATGTTTAAGCACAAACAAAAGATGGAGAGTTTATAAAACCAGACGCATATAACTAGTGGAAAAAAACAAACAAACATCATCATGGTGCATCATGGGAGCTACAGAGCCAAACAATTAATGGCGCAAAAGTAGGTCAGAGGAAACCCAAAGTGTTTGTGCCATTATTTTGCTCTCGTCTGCTGAGATGGCAGATTTTTTTTTTTTTTTGTTTAAAGGGAACCAATTAAAACACTTTTCATCAGTTTTGTCAGATTCATTAATACTTCAAAGGCCTGAAGTAGAGCTTGGAAAGCATGTCACTTCCATTCACTCTGTCTCTTTGTGCGTCAGAGTGAGCACTTGTGTGCCTGTGTGTGTGCCTGTGTGTGTGTGTGTGTGTGTGTGTGTGTGTGTGTGTGTGCGCGCGCACGCTTGGGACTGTTGTTTAAGGCTGACTGGTCAAAGAGGTGCCGATCCATTCAACTTGCCATCCTCCAGTGTGCTAAGTATGTAGTGTGTGTGTGTGTGTGTGTGTGTGTGTGTGTGTGTGTGTGTGTGTGTGTAAGGGCCGGGCTCATGTCCAGGGCCGGGAAGGGGGCTTCTGGGTGGCACAGTGACAAGCTGAGGGTCACATTATTAAAGAGGAGGAGAGGAAAAGAATGTGCCATCTTCACACGAGGTCTCGGCCCGGCCCCCGCCCCCCACCCCCTCGCCGCCTCCTACCACCGCTCCTCCCCGCTCCGCTGCTCTGACCTCCCATGTCTCCTCTTTTTATGATAAAGGGGGTCTCTCCACGCTGCCTGTAAGCGGCGGGGACAGTTAGCCCTCAATCAGAGCCGAGAATGGGGCCATTATCTATCTTCCACCACAGTCCTTAATGAGCCGGAGACCCTCCTTCCTCGGGACTTTGATCTGGTTTCAAAGGCGGGAAGACGGAGAAGATGAGGACGCATCAGGGTCAGGAGGGGATAATGGATAATGGGGGCGGGGGGGCAGCTGGGCAAACTGGAGTGGGATGGATAATACCTTGAATGGACACGGGGTGGGGAGTGGGGGGGGGGGGGGGGCGTGGGATGAAAGTGAGTGGACGCACCTTGAAGAGCTTGAGAGCTTCAGTCTGCAGGGCCTCGGAGGGCAGAGTGGTGAGAGGAGAGCGCAGGCCCTCCTTACTGAAGCTCAGGGCCTCGCTGCTCCACAAGGCACACTCTGGAAACACACACACACACACACACACACACTCATAAAAAAATAGAAAACATACAGACAAGCAGGCAAACGTACGGATGGAGTTTCAAATGACTCAACAGCTGACACGTACTCACACACACGCAGGCTCGTAAACACAGTCTGCGGCGCGGATCAAAGCTGTCAGACGGCGGAGATCAAAATAACACGCAGCAAACTACTGTGGGAATTTAACACCACAGACCTTCAGCCACGAACACGTCAGATATACGCGTTCAGAGCTTTCGGCGGGTTGCACTTTTTCAATTTTTTTTTTTTTGCTGATTCGCTAAAATATCTCAAGTCTGAAATCTCAGTCAACCGCCTTGCAAAATGCAAAGCTGAAGCTGGTAGTGGTGTGGAACTAATTGAGCAGCACTTTGCTGTTGGATAAGTATGAAGCATCTCCCGCTTTATGAGTTGGCTGGTTATTCCACGGGATGGATGAGTGTGAGCAGTGTAACAGAATACTGGCACAAAAAAAAACTTGTACCACCCACATTCTTGGCTGGTTGTTGGAAAAAAAATGAAGGAGTTAGAAATCCATCCATTTTAAATCACTACTTGATTATGAACATTTTTTCCAGTTATCAATTCATAATAATTGTTAACTTCAGAATGTCATCACCTTCTATTTTCCTCCCCAAATAATAAATCCAAAATGCCGGAGATCTTGTCAGATAGAAATACAATCATTGAGTGTTACAGTGAGTTCGTAAACACACACACAGCACCCAATATTGTTATGGCCATGTGATATTTCAGTGTTTATTTTGTAATAAATCTGCAAACATTTCTACAGGTCTGTTTTTCTGACAATATTGGGTGCTGTGTGTGCTTGAACGTGGAAAAAAAATGAAATTAATTGAGTTTCGCAAATGGCTGCAATATGACATAGAGTGAAGAATTTAAGGGGAAGTCTGAATACTTTCCAAAACCACTGTACACCTAAAAGTGAGGGCTGGGATTCCTCACCTGGGTCTCCCTCTGCGTCCAGGAGTTGGCCAATCAGCTGCTCGTACTCTGTGCCCACCTTGAAGGTTCCGCTGCTGCCAGCCGCCACCGCCAGGTGATACAACCACGTGTCCTGCAGAGGTTAGAACACACCTTTACAACCCAAACAGGTGCTAACAGGCTAACCGACTAGCCAAACTTGGCACGAAAGGTGCAAAAACCGGCACCTTCTCCTGCTTGGTGCCGATCAGCAGGTAGGTGGGGCTCTGCTCCCTGGGCTGCACCACCAAGGTGCAGTGGGACGACAGGAAGCCCCGACTTCCTGCCTCGTAGTCCTCGTCCGAGTCGCAGGAGCGGTCCACTTCCTGCACCAGGGCCTCGCGCATCTGCAGCTGCCCCAGAGGCAACTGGGACCCAGAGACAAGCAGATGAGTAAGCGGAAAAATCTAAAAAAAAACAGCAACAAGAAAAGCAGCTAATGGCGGCAAGCCAGGGCGTGATCACCTTGTCCTCCTGATTGCGGTAGTAACTCAAGACCTTCCCAACCAGAGAGCACCAGACCAGCTTAGAGTGTCCATGTTTGACCTGAGAGAAGAAGAATAATTAAAAAAAAAAAGTCATCTGCTTCACAAAAACAGCGTTGATGCTCAGAGCACACATGTTGTGGTCCTTGCTGAAGAAACCAAAGACCACTTCATTCTCCCGCCTCAAAGAATCCTAAAAAAAGGTTGCCGCTGGTTGCTCTGCAAACTCCTCGGCATCTGAGCGGCAGATGTTATCGAGGGAGCGAGTGGGCGAGCGAATCACCTCGGGGAACAACAGTCGGAACCGTCCGCTGACTCCCACCGGGTGCAAATGCTCCGGTGAGACGAGGTCGGCGCTGCCGTGCGCACTGTCCAACTGCAGTGTCACCCTCGGCTCTCAGGAGCGACGCTGTTTAAAACTTTTGAAGCAACTTGGGAGAGATTTGGCACCAGTGGTTGGTTGAGTGAAGCCACAGAAGAGTGAAATACATTCTAGACCTAAAGGAAGCGAATATGTTTTTTCACTGCTTCCGAGTACGAGGAACTAGGTGCAGATATTAGCACGAGATCCATGAAGAGACCTGGACGGTAATTTCTCGTGTCTCTTTTCAGCACAACCCTTTCAATTACTCTTTTATTTTGGGGTAAATTAGAAAGAATCTTGTTGATGTTTCTACTGAAGGGCATCTCTGTAATATTCATAACCCGATAACCAAAGAAAAGGTCCAGGGCACAAGGAGGACTCCTGTTTGCGTAATGTTATCACCAACGATGTACATTTGACTTGAGAAATGTTTTGCATGTGATCTGGTTTTGCGTGCGTGTCCGCCTCCGCGTGGGGATTTTCTACCACTGACGACGTTGTTTCCTTGAGAGCGATTCAGACTCCTTTTGTTTCTTATCTGAAATCTAATCTGCAGCAGAGCGGCTGAACTCCGACTTTCCAGGCCTGTTTCCTGATTAACCAGGAATGCAGCGGCAGCAGCAGCAGCAGCAGCAGCAGATAATTACACCCTCTGCAACTGACTCCTTTTAGAAAAAAAAAAAAAACCTGCACAGAAAAAAGTTTTGTGGCCGGCGGAAGCGTGAACAGGGAGCCAGCTGTGGGTCACCGGGGTCGGGAGTGAGACGAGGCCACGGCCAGCAAATGAAAGAGACGTCCCAGGTTAGGTTTGGGGGAGGAGGAGGAGGAGTCGGTGGGAGGGTGGGAGAAGGGGCGTGGCCTCGGCTGGAGGGTGTCAGTCGTCCATCAGAGAGCCGTCACATGTCGCTTCAGGTTAAGGAGCAGCTGCGTGCGTCCCCGCCGCCTGCTTCACGTCGGACCTCCGAGGGACAGACAAGACACTCACGTCTGGAAGAGGAGAATCTAAATTCTGGGAGCTGGGCTATGACATTGGAATTTAACATTAAAAAAAGAGCTTGAAGCATTAGGGACAATCACAGCCAAAAAAAAAAAAAAAAATCAAATAAATAAAAATGTAGTTTGCCAGTGTTGATAAAAACAAGTTTGTTTTGGCTTTTCATAATATGTTGCCTGATGCATTTTCTTATACACTTAGTGGCATTTTTGTTTTTGTTTTTTAGGCAACATGAATTTACACTCCCAAGTTGCAGGTGGAGCCATCAAAAACAACAACAACCCAAAAACAAAGATTGTCGAGCATAAAATGAAAATTCCTGCCTTCTCACCTTTGTCAGCCAACCTGTGACGGTGGGCTTGGCGCTGGTTTCCATGGGAACCGGGCTGCTGGCCTGGACTTTGAGGATGTTCTGCAGAACTCTGATCCACTCCTCCAGGATGTTGGGCGAATCGGCCGTCAGGCAGAAGGTCTTCTTCTCCGTGATCAACTGATTTGACCAGGAAAGGAAACAAAAGAGAAGAGGCTGAGTCACGCGAAGGCGAGACGGAATCAGAGGAGAACAGATGGAAGTATCAATTCCAGCATCAGATTCTGGATGGCCGGGAAACGTTCCAACACCAACACCCGTTTCCCCTGAGGAGGTTTTTTATTTATTTATTTATTTATTTTTACCTGGAACGTCTGCGCTCCTTCTCCTCGGACGATCCGGCAGGAGGAGTTGAGCTCAATCTGACCCTGAGGTTTCCTGATCACGTCACTCTGAATGAAAACGCACACACACACACACACACAAGCCTTTGAAATATTCCTGTCATGTTTTTCCGGCACAGGCAGCGAACCCTTAGAAGGAAGCAGGCGGACTCACGGGGGATTTATAGTAGATGATCTCTCCGTTCCTCAGGATGAACCAGCGCCGCTTCCAGGCTTTGACCTGGCTGCCCATCTTCAGCAGGTAGCCGGACTTCTCCAGCATCTCCAGTGACTCCTGCAAACACACACACACACACACGAACGAGCATGTGACATCACGCTTTGGTGGAAACACACAAGAGGGATGTGTTGGCTGGGTCGGGATTTGGCTCACAGGCCCGGTGCTCTCGCAGGAGTAGGAGGAAGTCCGCTGGACTTTGTGCTCCGGTTCGGAGTAGTCGCTGTCCAGGGAGTAGGCGTCGGGAGGGATGGCGTAGTCGCTCTCTGAACTGATGGACGACATGGACACACCTGGCAGGGTCGAGGAGAGGGTGCGGAATAAAGGGGAGACTTTTAGCGGACTGGATCGCTGAGATTTCAAAGTGTAAAATCTCCATAAGTAGCTGGGAAAAAAACTCCAAGATGCTGGTTAAAAATGACAGAAGACAAACGAAAAGTAAGAAGGAGCAAGGAATAAAATCTGTAAGTCACGGTTGCAGCTAGAGTACAAAGGCAGTTTCACTGGAACCTCTGTACTCACCTTTTTCCCCACATTAAAAAGCCAAACAGAAAAATGTATCAGTTGTTGAAACAAGGCTCACACATCTGTCCAATAGGAAGCACTGAGGTTTGGTCACTTAGCTGAAACTGCAGCTGGTCTGCTTGGTCTGCTTTGAACGTGACAGACTGATCTAATCCATAGGTGTCAAACTCTGGCCCGTGGGCCAAATTTGACCCGCAGTGTAATTATATTTGGCCCACGAGGTATTGCCAAACCCAGTATTGTATATATATATAGCTAGCCCACCGGTATTACACAGCACATGTACCACTAATATTACAAATCCCAGAATGCTTTGCTGGAGTTTTGCCGCATCAATCAGTCTAAGGATGCTATTATGACTTAATCGGTTTATTGTTGTAATTTTATTTGTAAATTTATTATTAGCCTGTGGAAAAGGCTACCGTTAAAATTTGAATGAGAAGGCTGCAAAAAATAAATCAAAAATCAGGAATACGATTTTTATTTACATTTTTTTTTTTTTTTTTATAAATTTGAAATTCGATTTTGCATAATTTAAATTCAGCAGATTTGCAAAACATCACTAGAAAAAAAATGAAACAACTAAAACCAAGTAGGCAACAGGCTGATGAAGCCTGTTGCCACCCTGGTGTGCAGGTCTCACCTCTCTTGACGGCCCGCGGGCTCCCCGGGACGCTGCCCTTCCTGTCGGGACTGAGGACGGAGGTGCGCAGGCTGGCCAGGGAGCTGCTGTCGTCCTCGGAGCCGGAGTCATCGTCGGGCAGCGGGACGCTGCTGATCTGAGTGGCTTTCTGCAGCAAAACACGCGGCGGGTCAATGGCCGGGCAAAGCGGGAAAAGTTGGAGGAGGAGGAAAGCGAGCGGAAGCCGAGGCCGCACTCACTAACTCACCCCCTTCAGTGTGGTGTAGACCGGCACGTTGACGTTCTTGTAGATCAGCTGGCTGAACGGAGCTGCTGCTGCCGCTGCTGCTGCTGCTGGATACTGACCTGAAGTGGACACGCAAAACAGAATTGACCAGTTAGTGTGAACCGGTCCTACTTGTAGGGGGACTTTTATAGTGCTGATTCAAACCAGAGACATCAAGAAAGAGACTTTTTTTTTTTTATCAGCATCATGTTGAAAAGCAAGAAAAATGTTTGCTGCTACATGCAACAATAAATCAGAGAAGGCAAAGCTTAATTATAGCACACACACAAAGAAACACTTCATGATTTAAAAAAACATTTTCACTGCCTTATGTTCACAGCTGTCAAGTAAAAATTAACGGCTGCAATGAGATAAAAAAAAAAAAGAATAAGAAAAGACAGTTGTGATAGAATGAAACAAAAGCTGCATGATGAACACTAATGGGACATGATTGTATGATTGTATGAATGAAGCACCTTGCTGGTAACAGGTACCTAATAAAGTGGCCAGTAAGTACATTTCTTAAAAGGTCCTGACAGATGCAGCTTTGTGCACACATATGACCAGACAGTCATAATCCACAGGAGCAGCTCAGCAGTCAGCTGCTAGTCAGGATGTGGAGCAGCCTGACTGACTGACTGACTGACTGACGGACTGACGGACTGACGGACTGACGTCAGGCAGCGGTAATTACACCCCGAGTCTCTTCTTTCATCACAGCTGATTAAAAAGCAGCTCCTCCGTCAGCGCCTCCAGGACCTCTGCGGCTCGTCTCCAGAAACAAAAGGAGGGGAGGCGGAGACGCGAGGAGGCTCCCGCACACCTGCGCAGGTGTGCGGGAGCCTCCCAAGGAAGTGACATCAAAGGCAGCAGTGACCTCCTGGCTCACCTCGACTGGGGCCTCTGGCTCCCGGCCCCGCCTCCGAGACCCTCATGCCAGACTTGGCCACGGCGTAGATGCGACTCTCCTGGAGAGACAAAACAGAAAGAGGCGGTGAGACTTCAATTGTACATTTTGAAGTTGGAAACAAACCTACAGTATGTCTGTTTAAAAAAAAGATCTAAATACGCTTGGTGCTGCTGCAAAGTTCAAGTCCAAATTCTTTTACTTTGGCGGCTTGCTTCCCTCTGCGGGAGGAGTGTGTGGCGGGACTAGGAACCATCCCTTTGTGATGTCACAAAGGGTAACATCAACACTCCCTGCCAGGTGTTGGCTCTGCCCTCCCAAAAAAACATAAGAGGACCAATAAAGCAGGAAGCTGCAAACAGAGGGCTAAATAAGCTAAATAATTTTTTTTTTTTTTTTTGCAGATCTGGACAGTTTCTAGTTTGTTGAATAAAAACATATGAGACAGGAATCATTGTCCACTCTCTCTCTCTCTCTCTCTCTCTGTCTATGTCTCTCTCTCTCTCTCTCCCTCCCTCTGTCTCACCCAGGAGGGGAAGCGGTGCAGGGGAGGCGTCGGCGGCTTCAGAACCTCTGGGTCCAGGCGATCCAGCTCCTCCGCCAGTCCCACGAAGGAGACCCCGTCCTGGGCCGACTCCCCCGGGCCCGGCCCCTCCCCCTCCTCCCCGTCCATGCTGTCGGACAGCGCCTCGTCGATGTCCGTCTCCTCTATGAGCTCCGAGAAGGGCGAGGCGGCCGCGCCCTTCAGGGTGGAGGAGGCGGAGGTGGGCGAGGCCATGTCGATGTCCACGCTGAGCAGGTGGAGCCGCTCCAGGCTGGGCTGCGGCTGGCTGTAGTGCTTCTTCACCAGCTGGATGCTGTCCCTGGGCACCAGCGGGGTTCGCACCTTGGGCAGCGTCATGCTGGCGCCCGACTGCTGCGCCGCCGCCGCCGCCACCTGGCTGCTTGGGGAAGGGGTTGTTGGTGGAAGGGGAGCGCGACAGCGTTGCACCGGCTGTCGGCTGTGGGGAGCCCGGCCCCTGGGCCATCTCGTAGGCGGAGGACGAGGACGAGGAGGACGAGGACGAGTGGAGGCACTGGGAGCGGAACTTGCTGTTGAGCTCGTCGGCGGAGGAGCCATCCCGCTCGCGGCCTCCTGGAGGAGCCTCTGGGTGCTCGGGGCTGCCGGGAGCGTCCTGACACCAGGCCTGGACCGGCAGTCTGTCGTGGGCCGCCAGGTCCGCGAGGCCCATCCCCCTGCTGCACAGCTCCCCGGCTCTTTTCACGTCTGGAACGACAAATCAGACGTGAGGAAATGAACAAAGTTGAAGAATCCAGTGGAGGTTGTGCGTTTAGATGAGGAAGCAGTTTTGTTCCTCCACAACTGAGGTGGAAAAAAAACAGGCTGCCACACCGGTCGGCGAGGTCTTGATAGTAGCGGCGGCTCCGCGCAGGCCAGCCTGTCTCCAGCTGTCGTCCTGGGCGGCGGGCGGCGTGCCGGGGCAGCTGGGAGGAAACAGGGGGCTGCTGGGAACCAGGTGGGTGTCCATCACTGGGGAGGTGGCGGGAGAGCAGCAGGACGCAGGTTTCTCCAGGAGAGCTGCAGAAGAGAGGGGGCGGGGAGGCAGCGTAGCATCGTTAGCGTGCTAAAAGGGGCAAGTCCATCGCGCCAGCTACAAAAATGTCCTGAACACAAAGCCTGTTGCTGTCCACATAGCCCTGGTTTCTACATTTCTAGAAATCTGAGAAGGCTACAGCAACAGTGAACGGTGCAACAGCTGTGTTATTAAAAATAGTTTCAGGTTTATTGCAAGTTTTCACTATAAAATACAATTTCGCTTAATTTAAAATAAAATATTCTAGCTAACGTTACGGTAGAGCTAGCTTTATACGTCAAATGTAATTACGTCAATTGACAGTTATGAGAATTTATTTTTGAAGGGGGTTTTATGGGCATATTGGTTATTGTGTTCACAACCATTGCCTCACCGCTCCATCAGCTCAACATAATGTATTTAAAGGTCACTGGAGGGCAGGAGGGGCGTTGGGATGTAAAATAGACACCGAGAAAACTTCCCTTGCTCAGCCCTCCGTCTGCTGCTGCACTTTCATTTGTTTTTGTTTTTTTTTTTTACGACGTCGTTGCCTGGCGAGACAAGTCGCAGCAGCGTTCACCTTGCAGTTTGTCCTGCAGCAACATTATCTGCTCCGTCTGCTGCAGGTTGGCAGCTTTCAGCTGCTGGTTCTCCTGCTCCATCTGCAGCAAACAGCAAAAAAGGTCCAGGTCAACACCGAGAGGGTGTGTGTGTGTGTGTGTGTGTGTGTGTGTCAGCAGCAGTGATCCATGGCCGGCTGTGAACTCACCTCCTTCAGCTTGACGGTCACCCAGTCTTTAATCTTGGCCGCCTTCTCCTCGATGATTTTGGCCTCCTGGGCTCTGACTGAGATCTGCGGTCGGACACGGACATGCGACGTTTCAAAACTTGAAAACCTTTTTTTTTTTTTTCTCGTGAACATAAATGGACACATCGACTCTTTTCATCTGATTTCTCCAGTCACTCCGGCGGCACCTGTTTTTCCAGCTGCGACTCTAATCTCTTGATCGCCGCGTCCTTCTCGCGGACCTGACAGCTCAGGTCCCGACACTTTCGCTGCGCCGTGCTCTCCGACTCGTTGCTCTGTATGTTTGCAGACTTCAGCTTTTCTTCCATGACGTGGATCTGAGAGGGGCAATTGCATGAAAGAGAAAGAGAGGGAGAGAAAAAAAGAGAAGGAGTTGAGAGTGGAGGCACGGCACCAACAGAGAGAGAGAGAGAGAGAGAGAGAGAGAGAAAAAGACAGTTTGAGTTTTCATGGCTGGTTTATTTAGAACGGGCTCGACACACTGAGCCGGGGAGAAAACACCGGCCAGACTTTTGCCAACTCTGACAAGACAAATCTTTGCTGAGCCCTCAGGTATTTTGTCGGTTTATAAAGAAAAGGCCGCGCTGAAATGGCACTCCAGAGAGTCGCTTGGAGCGCAGAGCAACTGCAGCAGATCTGAGATTAACGACGCCAGGAGAGATTAAGGAAAATGTCAAGGCCCGAGTCGGCTGCAACTTTTCCACCAGACAAGACCTGTCTCTCTCTTTTTTTATTTTTTTTTAAAAGCTGAAAGCTAGATCCCCTTTTGGATGTCATTGGTGCAATGATTTTCTGATTATTCTGACTTAAAAGCTCTTTAAATAACTACTCAGCTTTATACTTTATGTTAAAATAACCTCATTTGCCTTAATGAAAAAAAGTGTCCAAGCATGGGATGATTAAAACTTGTAAAACTGCCACATCCACTTTTTTTTGTTTCTTTGACATTTCCCTGAAACTGGAAAATCTTGAATGCATTAAAATATCATCGCAGCTGCGCCTCTCCAACCTGTTTCTCTGCGTTCTCAGCTCGCTGGTCGGCCTCCATCACCCGCTGCTCCAGCTCCTGCATCTGCAAGAGAGAACAAACACACACACACACACACACGCACAATAAAGGGACCTGAATGGATCTGAAAACAGGCCAAACAAACTCTCAGCAACGGCACTTCAGGACAGAGCAGAACAGAAAAGTCCCAGAGTGACCACACATGGAAACCTCGCACACTAGATCCCATTTGACAGGTACACACACACACTCACACACACGCTTAATCCCCTCACAATCACTCTTGCCACACGGACGACATTCAAAGCGACTTTCCGAACGGCGGAAAACTCTCAACAGGTCAAATTGACCGTAAACGCCGTCCGACGAGGCAGCGGGTCGACGTCCAGCGACACACGGCAACTGTTTCCTGTTAACAAGCTGCTGCACTTCAGGCAGAGAGGGGAACTTTTTCACACCGCAACCCTCGGGGTCAAACGGCGGCGTGCTAGCTAGAGCGCCAGCAGGCCGCGTGTGTGTGTGTGTGTGTGTGTGTGTGTGTGTGTGCTCATGTCACCTCTTTGTGCAGGCACGCATACTGAAGCTCTCAAAGCAAGGACGGGGGGAAAAAAAATGTCCGTCCTGCAAGTATGCACACACTCTCTGGGCGATCCTCACACACACATACACACACACACAGAGACCGGGCTTCAACACGGGACTGGCTATTATTCCGAGCTCAGTGACCCGCGTGAAAGGAGAACAAACACACTAATGGATTCACTCTGCTTGAGAAATGCCTTTGAATTCCTCCCATCATCCCCGTTTCCCTTCCCTCTTTTGTGTCTTTTCTCCGGCTCCTCGTCACCTCGGCAGAGGCCCCCGGAGGAGGATCACGGGAGCTTTGAGCGTTTTGGTCACAGCCGAGATAAGTCTCGAGCCGAGGGGAAAGGCAAGAGCGGGCTGAGCCCAGCGGAGCTGGACGCCTCCTCGGTTCTGGGTCACAGGTCTGGGTCGTGGAGAGCGAGCCAGGCAGCAGGCAGGGCTCACTGGAGCAAACGTCTGCTGAGAACTGAGCGGAGGTGCGAGCCAACGAGGTGAAACCAAAGGAGTCCAGAGATCCAAAGCCCTCTGGTTATCAGAGGGAGCCTTTAAAGTCCGTGAAGGTGGTCAAAGATCCAGGAGCGCGACAGACCAAAACTAGCTAAAGGTTTCTGAAGAGGAAGTGGTGCTGGCAAACAAATTTAGATTCAGCTTTAAATGCTCTATATAATGATTTTAACTCAACAAGTCTCCAGAAAACAGCTTGTTTAGCCCTCTGTTTACAGCCTGCAGCCGAAAAAGGTGGGTATCAGCTTCCTGATGAAGGTGATGCTTTATTGGAACTTCCATGTTAGAAAGAGTAGCTAGCTAGCCAGCTAGATAGATAAATAGATAGTGAATCCCTTAGTGACATCACAAAGGGCTGCACGTTTCGGCATACACTTTCTAAAGACGTGGGAAAATCAACAGTAAAGGAAGCACTTTTCCCATTTCTGTCGGGGTCAACTGAGCAGCAAGAGACACACACGCCGCTGGTACCGTGGGTTTTGACCTCTAATGAACTCGACAGGTCCAATTTGCCGAAAAATCCGTCTGGTCCCATTGAAAACCCCCGACACGGGCGGACAAGACGGACAAAACTGCCGCCACGAGCCGAGCAGTCGGACTATTTTCAGCTGACTGTTGTTATTTATAACCTGCAGCCCACTGTGGAATGTTGACGGCGACCCCATAATTTGAAGGCAGCTTTCCCAAGTTATTACATCACTTCTGGCTCACCGATGACCCCCCCCATCCTAAAAAAAAAATAAAAACCTGAAGACCTGATCGGTATCAAACCCAAAAGGCCATCAGATACGGAAGCAGGCTGCGTTAAACAGACTCTGAGTTCGCCTGTCCGTTTGTCCGTCTGTCTGTCCGTCTCCGCTACAGGTGGGGGTTACGACCGTCGGGGCGTGACGCAGCTATGTCAGACATGCAGCATCTGTCGGGACGACACTCGTTCAGCTGCCCAGGAAGAAGAGGAGAAAGAGGAGGAGGAGGAGGAGGAGGAACCAGGCGAGAAGGGAGTCGAGTTTCGTTGGAAGAAAAGCTTTTATGGCTTTTTAGATTTGGAGGACTTCACGTCTGGTCTGTCGATTTCAAGTTTTTTTGTTTTTTTTTTATCTGCGCCCCACCCACCTCCAGCCAACAGCCACTTCCTGTCCGCCGAATCTCACCCGATTTATTTCCATCATTCCTGAATGTGTTTGACAAAGCCCCAAATGTATGCGGTTTCCTTTTTTTGATTTATTGACACGATTTTCAAAATATTGCAAATTCATTGAGATGTGATTGAGGTTTCAGGTTGGAGGGGTTTCTCAATGGAAGCTGGAAGCAGACTGGGGGAATGGGGGGGGGATTCCACTCCTGCGCAGGGCTGCGGATTCCAGGGACGACAGATAATACCCCCCCCCACCCCCCCCGAAGTGGAGATAAGAGCGGCAGACACCTGATGATCTGTTTCATCGGACACACATCCATCACAGTTCAACATCTGTCTACTGTTGCTGTCACAGAGAAAGAGATAGCGAGAGAGAGTGAGAGTGAGAGTGAGCGAGAGAGAGAGAGGGAGAGGGAGAGTGAGAGTGAGCGAGAGAGAGAGGGAGAGGGAGGAAGAGAGAGATCTCGATCTCGACCTGCAGGATCTGACTCTTCCTGTTTCGACAGCGGCTGCCTGGCTCTTGGTCCTCGTCTATCGGCTCAACGCTGTTGTGGAGATTTTTTTATTTTTTTTGTCCTGATAACTTGAGTCACTGACTGATCAAATATAGACAGAGGCTTTTAACCTGCCTCTCCATGTTAATAATTAACATCTGTGCAGTAATGACTTGGGCTGAATCATTAAAAGGAAAACCTGGGGAGGGAGGGCGGGGGAGATAAGCTGGAGAGGAATAAGAAGAGGACAACAGGTGTCTTAATCATCCGGAGGTTTATTAAAAAAAGGAAAGTGCTGGATGTCGTGTCCCAGAGAGCAGGATGGACGTTTATCCCGGCAAACGGCCGGATCAAAACAGTTGTTGATGAGCAAGGTAGCAGGATTCCATCCCAAGAGACGATCGGAGGAACTTTTGTTCAGAACTTCCAGGCCAGACTGAAGCTTCCTGGTCAAACTTCAAAAAAACTGTTTGCCACCGTCCACCTCCACTCAAACTGCACACAGACGCACTGGACGCTGACAGATTTCTCCGTCTAATTTCTGGACTCACGCTCGCACCTTCAGACAGTGGCCAAGTTGGCCCGGCTGTGCGCGTCTTTGGACAGGAAGCCGGAATGGCTGCAGGGGAATCGAACCCTGAACCTCGCTGACGCTAGGCGGAGAGGAAACATGCACGCTCGAAAAGGTCGATGTTGAAACGTGTGACGACTGTGCTCTGCTTTCACTCAGAACTTCCTACAGGGTTCCAGCAGCGCGGCGCTAGTAGATAAACTTACATCCTCTGACTGCCGATGAGTTTGGTTTATGTTTTCTGTTATTTCTAATTGGCCGCTCGCACCTTCCTGATCCAGAGTGAAACCCTCCAAACCTCTGGGGATGAACGCCATGTCACGGGCAACCGCATCGACTTCTCTGCGAGCTTCCCTCCCCCCCGACCCCATGTTTTTTTTCCATACCAAAGTGGGTCAATGTGTAAAACACTCCTAACTTGGCCAGAGAGGAGAGATGAAAAGCGTGAAGCAGACTTTCCAAAGAGCAATAACATGATGGAATGGTAGTCGCCCCACAGACCCCCCCCCCCACCTCCCGCCTCTCCCCCTCCTCCCATCCCAGAGTAGCTCAGAAAAACACAGTCACCAGCTCCAAACCCCCCCAACCCCACCACCACCACCACCCGCCCCTTCACGAGTCGGCGTGCCGACGTGTTTGTTTACATGGGGAGTTTATGGGGGGAGTGAAAGTAAAGGCTACTACGAGACAGCGGGTAAAATACATGTGTGGTGGTGAGAGCCCAGGGCCTTCACTGCTTTGACTTGACCACAAATTCATTCACTGTCGCTCGCAAATGCTTTGTTTAGTTCATCAAACGTAGGCGACTGCTGATGAGGTTAGCACGGACGCGGATCAGCGCTAACTTTCAAGGATCTTGCTTCCTTCCGTCCTTCCTCCCTTCCTTCCTTCCTTCCTTCCTCCCTTCCTTCCTTCCTTCCTTCCTTCCTTCCTTCCTTCCTTCCTTCCTTCCTTCCTTCCTTCCTTCCTTCCTTCCTTCCTTCCTTCCTTCCTTCCTCCCTTCCTTCCTTCCTTCCTTCCTTCCTTCCTTCCTCCTCCCTTCCTTCCGTCGTTCCGTCCTTCCTCCCTTCCTTCCTTCCTTCCTTCCCTCCTACCTTCCCTCCTACCTTCCTTCCTTCCTCCCTTCCTCCCTTCCGTCCTTCCTTTCTTCCTTCCTACCCTTCCTTCCTCAACGGACACAGAGGCCGGCAGCTAGCAAAGAAACGCCTGCAGCTGTGGCAGTTTCACCAGAACTGGACAGGATTTTTTTGATGTCTCGAGAGTTTTACTTAGTGGTTGTGTTTTTTACATATATATATACATACATATAGACACTTATATATGTATATACAAGAACTTCTACCAAGTTAGGAAGAAAATTCCTTGCCCCCTTTAGATGATCTGAAGACGCTGCAGCTCCGAGAGCTGGAGGTCTGACCGGAGGGACAGCAGAGACACGTTTGGACAGTAAACATCCAGCTGACCTGGGCTCCGACCCAACTGAGGAGACACACCAGGAGGAAACACTCTGTGTCCCGCCGCCCTCTTTGATCAGCAGTGATTTCACAGGCATTTTCATCTGGGGCGAAAAAAAAAAAAAAAGGGGGAAAGAGCCCGTTGGCAGCTCGGGGATGACGCGGCATGAGTCGACAGCGTGTTTACCAAACAAGCGGGGTCCGTCTCCACGTCGTCACCGGCACCTGCGCTCCTCCTCGCTGATTCACACGCTCCTAATTGTCTCCGCATGCAGCAGAGGGCCGCCAGAAACCATGAAGAAGAGGAGGAGGAGGAGGAGAGCACGAGGACGAGGGATCTGCTCAGCGTTTAGTCAGCGAGCGCCTGACTCGCTCTGGGGATGGAAGTGACAGCGTGACGCGTCTCAAACGGCCGCAGGTTCACTCGGTTTAAGACGCTCGGTTTCGCTGGCGCGCTGCAGGAAAGTCCCACCCGGCTCACGCTGGCTACATGAAAAGAGCTGGATTTAATTCTGCTGTTGGTCCCTTAAGCTCAACACTCTGAGAGTCTAAACAGGCGGCAAATCCTGGAACATGTCTCACCGCTTGAAAATTTTCACTCGTCCAACCTTTGTCCTAGTTTAGCAATGAGCGGGCCTCACTTCCTGTTGCATTCAAAATAAGATAACTGTCTTTCAGTGATTCTCGGGGTTATCGGAGCGAAGTGGAAAATCCTGACACACTTCCAGGAAGAACAAAAAAACACCCCCTGTGTTAGCATTTAGCAGTTCTACTGCAGCAGACGAATGAAAACTCTGGTCAGCCAAGCTAGCGCACGACGGCTTCCTCCGCTAAGCTAAACTAAGCTAAGCTAAGCTAGGGTGACACTGCATCATCTGCAACTGGAAACAAACAGGCTTCTGCTCCACGACTAGTTCTTTACAATAAAGTTCCAATAAAGTTTTCTTGCACACAGAGTTTTGAGGGAGAGGCCTCTGCCGGCTGTGGAGATCCTCGGAGAAACTTCCCGCCCTCCCGTCCCCCCTCCCTCTCTCCTTACCTTCTCTGCCAGCAGCTCTCGGATCTTTCCCGCCTGCAGCCGGAAGCGAAGCAGCTGCATCTCCAGAGCGACGCATCGCTCCTGCCAATCCACGCCGGCCACTCTGACGGCTCCCGGCCCACCGCCGCCCTCCAGCACGTCGGCCATGGTCCCCGACGGAGCTCCGCCTCTGGACTCAGACCGCACTGGGGAGAATGAAAATAACATTTAAAAACAACAGAAAACACAAAAATAAAAACACACACGGTCGATTCTGCACTTCCCCACAGATGGTTTGTCTGGTTCGAGTTTCCTGTCAAGAGGCGTTTGACTCACTCCTGCAGAAAACAATATCTGGCCCCGGCTTATTAGTCACATTTATTTTCTAATTGAATCACTTGCCGCTCGAGTCCCGGCAGGATACAGAGTCAACCGCAGCTTCTGTTTTCAGTTATGGCAGCCGAGTGATTTAGCCTTCTAAAAACGCTCGGAGCTGACCACACTTCCCATGATTCAGCGGTGCCGGGCGCACACTGCATCTTTGCTTTCGGCGTCCCACCCCCGGTGACACAGAAAACCACAAGGGCGCACAGGGACGAGCAGGTAGGCAGGGCGGCTGCACGTGGCCGCACACATCTCACAAAACTTCAGCGATAAGGAAGGCAACAAAGGAGGCCAGAACCGGCATTCTTTTTTGCTATTT